>CM068475.1:6412732-7012732 GCA_034769265.1 Remorina albescens | reverse complement strand
CCTGTTGAAAAGATTTAAAAGCAGTTCCATCGAAATCAAAATGCCCACCCATGGCTCGGTGCTTTGTTTTGCAAAGTGGCGTGTGAAGGTCCTTCTCATGTGGAGCGAGGGTAATTAGCCACTGGGGCAACAGCTGAAAGTCATGGCCTCCCTCAAAGCTGTCATCTGTTGCACGGCGATAACATTGACATATCCTCTTCTCGCCACATTCTGCAGCATGCCAGACAATGGGAGGGGAGCGGAGAGGCAAAGAAACTCAGAGGAAAGGGCGGATGGTGAGGAAGACAGTGATGGATGAAGAGAGGGGCTGACCTTCGCTCATTAGTGAAGTGACCTTCTATAATCGATGAGGGGTGGAATTGAAGGCAGAGACACTCAGCTGACCACAGTTTGGTTTCTAACGCAGACAGTTTGAAGAAGACAGGCTGGGTAACCTTTATAATGTTTTGGGTGACTTTTTCATGATAGGCACACTTTAAATGTCTCAGATGTTATGCAACAATCTCCAAAAATTTAGTTGAAATGCAGATATTCAACACAGAAATGCACCAAAGACGTTACAGACCTCATTACCAGCAAATGTTTTGCATTTCTCCCTAAGAGATGTCTACAATAATCAATAATTATCACAGTAGCTTCTGCTTAGTTTTCTATTGACTACAATTAACTTAACATTGCAGCTGCATTAAGAATGTAACTTTTGGAGGAATTGAATACCTGTAATAGTTGGGAAGTGTCTGTTTACATTGATTTGCAGGAGTCATGTGATGGGCCATTTGCTGTGTCTGACATCTTTGTTAGTAATGGACTGTATCATTTCTTGGTTAAATGGTGCATGAAAACTGCTATCAATATTCATCTCATGATGATCATCATTACATTCATTTTTGTTCTCTTTACTGGACTCTTTGTCAGGACAGACTAACTAAAGAGCAGCAGCGTGTGACCTTGACACGCCGTGGAGAGCATTAAAGTGGAAGGTCCAAGTAGTGGAGAAAAAAAGAAAACAAAACTTTGCTATGATTCATTGCTGTGTTATTGAGAAGTGTTAATCACCTTGTCAGGTTGCATATACCTGGTTTGACATTGCGAGCAAAGTCTGTTCTAAACTGGGGACATGAAGAATATCTGAGATGAGCATCGAGCTCCACACAACTATAAGGTGAATGAAATGACCTCCCATACTTTTTTATGTAATAGAAGTCACTTTATTTTATATAAGAGATTTGTGTTTGTTTGTTTTTTTCTTTTTCTTTTTTCAGAGTGTGGTGTTTGATTTCAAAACATCCCTCAATCCTGCTGTAAATATTAACATCTCTGATTTGGACAACACAGTCATATTACAGTGGTAACAAAAGCCTGTTAACATTATGTTGAACTTTTTATTTGTAACTTCAAGATGGGGCAAGAAGCCAATTTAATAAGGAAAGACGAGGTGACCTTGTGCTTATGCCTGTTTTTGTTACATGATAAAAGGCAGAAAATTCTGGTTCATCTCCCAGAAAACTCCCACAGAAGGACATCACCCCCAAACCAGTTCATTATAATGAGGTTAGCGTTTGACAAAGATGTCTTGCTATGATTTTACTGGTCTGGTTCAGATTCTTGTCAAGTTTCACCAAAAGTTTGGAGTGTATGTTTGGTTTTCCATCTTTCCTGCCTGATTATTTTCACATATTTTTTGCGATTTTTAAAGGTTGTTCAAATAGTGCAATAAATTAAAACAACTGCAGAATTTAGACAAGTTATTTATTGCTCCTTGAGTATGTATCATTATCGTCTTATTTACAGTTAATTACTGTAGTGGGCTGGACTGTGCTGAACTTTGGTTTTCTTCAGAACACTCATTCAGCATCAGCATTTGAACGTGGACGCACCAAATCCTGTTCAGCAATATGAAGGAGCCCCCTAAGTCAGCTCATCCCGGCCTCACAGGCAGTGACTTAGTATGTTGGTATTTTATTCTGGAACAGCCTGATAATTCAAATGAGGCTGTTCCACTGAAGGGCACGCTGCTCACGATAACACACACAGAATGAGAATCAGGGCTCGCGTCCCACTTGGGAAGTCAGGAATGTTGCTTCAACTCGTGTGCAGAAAGATGTCACAAAACTTGGTACTTTGCAAGGATCTTCAAAATAAATGTCCTGTGAAACAACTTATTTTCGGGGTTTAATTATTCAGTGTGAGGTGTGGTGTGAACTGGGTGATATCATGCCTGAATTGTGAGATTTGGCAGCTTTGCTGATTGATAAGGTCCTGTTCTACATGTTTACATGTCTGATGCTCGAGTTTGTCTCCACAGACTTGCTATCAGCTCTCTAACATTGTGTCTGTCATAGACCACACAGCCGACCAATAGCTATGTGGATAAATACCATATGTTTTGCAATTTCTAAAAGTTGCTGATGGTGTACCAACTTTCTGGTGTCAAACAGCACGAGTGATTAGGAAGTTTGCCCAAATGTGCGCACCGGTATCCCCATTTAGATGGCCATCTGTTGTTGTAGTTTGAAACAACCGTACATTTCTTCTCCAGCTTCCTTCTGGAAAAATAGCCAGGGGAGAAAGTGTGTTTGGACTTAGGAGTAAAGGAGAAACGTAACTTCTTTGACCGCTGCTGCTCATTATGATGCATCCCGCTGCATCCAGTGTTGGTATTCTCTTTATTGTTTTGGATCTGTTTGAAGCAACTGCATTTTCTAACTTCAAATAAATCCAGGTTTTTTTTTTTTGTTTTTTTTTTTAAATTAAAAAAAAAATATATAATGAATTTTATCCCTTTGCACAGTTGACATCCATGGCCAGCGACATTATGTTTTGGGTTGTATAATTATTGTGAAAAATATAAATCTATAACTGAATTCAGATCTGACACAAGCATTCACTTGGATAAATATTACAAATGCTTTCATCATAATCCAAGAATTCCTATGCTGATTATTTTAACATACATCTAATACGATGAAATTGTAATAATTGATGAAGTGATAATTATTTTATATCTATAGCAAAGGTTAACTTCACTGTGACATTTCTAAAACATTTCTGGCTGTTGGAAACTTGTTTTTCATGAACTACCAGATAAATTTATCAGTGACTTTGTGATGCTGAACCTTGCCACACAAAAAAGCAAACTAACACTATCCAAGGTAGTTCAGACTATTTGTGTTTGTAAATAATATCCAATTAAATAGCATGTTTGGACTAATGTTTTAAGAAAACCTTTTTTTTTTTTTTTAAGTAAATTATATTGGAGTTCCAAGTTACCAGAATATAATGGCAAATTACTACCTTTCTCTATACACATTAATTAATTCATTTTGTTATTCTTGATGACTTAATTCAAGATAGCCTTTCGACAGAAGCCTGTGATGGCCTGAATAAATTAATTGCCTTGGGTTTTAATGACAATACGGAGGTCTGAGTGCTTTTTAACCTTCAATTGAAAGTAGGTGGAATATTATTACAGGCACTCAGTGTAGGAGAGGTCGATCAGACAGGTGAGTTGATCTTATGTGCAGCTGGATGGGGGATCCAGAGCCAGATCTTAATTGATTTCAGTGCAACTGTAATAAGGTGGGAAATTAGATGCTCTCTTAAATTGCCTTGGAGGGTGCCTTGAAGGGATCTCGTCTATATGATGCTGCCCGAGGCACAAAAAAACTCTGGGACCGCCACTAAACAAAGAGCTCTCGCATCGAAAACACCACGTAGAGCAGCTGATGCACCTCCACTCTGTGTAATGAGCAACTGATCAATCTCATCCAGGCTCTCATGCATTCTGTACCGGCCTCTATGAGCCGCTCTGGGATCTGTACAGTATATACTAAGTATGTCAACAGGAAATGCTTTTCTAAGGTCCAAAATAGCCAGACTGAACAGAGGCATCACAACAATTGCTGTGGACTGTTAGATTTTTCAATTCTGCTGCTATTTTACTCACCTTATGGAGGTGGTTGTGTCTTGTTTGAGATATAATGTGAGTCTAGGGCCTCGGAGCTATTGACCTCGCTCTATCAAAACAGTGATATTTTAACTGTGGTAAGAAAGGTTGCCAGTGAAACTATACACATCACTTAATAAACTGTTAAGTCGATCATCGTTGTACAAATCAAGATTTCTTTCCCTGTGTCAGGAGGATTTGTATGCCCCCTGTTCAATGCAAAGAGAGAGAAGAGATGAATAGATGGAAATATGCATATGTGACAGGAGAGAATTAGTGGTAAGGGTCAAAGAAAAGTAAAAAGAGGAAGTTATGATGAAGATGATGTTTAGAGAGATGGACAAAAGCACAACCTGGACAGACTTGCAGGAAGTGTTTGGATCAGGACTGTTCTGAGCGGAGCACCCTGGGAAGACAGCTGATTTTCAGCCCCACAGCGCACCGTGTCTCTCTCCGTGCCCTAACAACTGTAAGCCAATGATCCAGTTACAGCTCTAATTTGCACATGCAGTTTTGTTAAGGTGAGAAACTTTCAACTGGATTGTGTTAAATTTATAAACGTCAGAGTGGGTGGAAGACTAAGACCACCAGTTAAGGATTTTGGTGTGTGTGTGTGTGTGTGTGTGTGTGTGTGTGTGTGTGTGTGTGTGCGCGTGTGTGTGTGTGTGTGTGTTTTCTTTTGTAAAACACACTTAGAAGGCTGTAGATTCTTCACAAGAGGAACTTGTTTGTTTGTTACAAGACAAGTCTGACACAAGCCCACGTCCCTCTCACAGGGAAGTATAGCAGCAACAATTTAAACCTGGAAATGTGGCCTGTTTATGTCACCTCACTAGTATTGAAACAGATAACACGTTTTCTGTTTGTGAATTGTATTATCTACTTAGTCAAAATGAAATATTAGATTGAACAGCTCTTTATTCATGTACGAAGATCCATAAACAAGTATTTTAGTTTCAAACTTTGGAATTTGGAGGCCCAGTGAACACCTTGAACTTGAGTGGCAGGGAGCGCTATCCTGCTGAAAGAGCCCACTGTGATTGAAGCAGATTGTTTTCATGAAGGAGTGTACTTGGTAGGTGTCAAAGTAACACCTCAGCCTTCAATACATACTGTTCTGATTGGGGGGAAAAAAAACCCTTTCTACCTTATGCATTGTCAATGGATCAAAGAGCTTATGCAATGCAATGCAAGATGAGACTCTGATGAGGATCTGCTGTGAAAGCGTGCAATTTGGCAGCTGTTCTTGATATGTGTAGTACACAGGAAGCAGGAAATGAATGTAACCTCATCATATTAAATTTGTCCTTTGTGTATCATCATTGTGTAAAATTTGTGTAATTCTGTGGTTCAGTACTTTGGACTGATACTTGAGATTATAGAAAAACAATAATTTTTGAAGTTATGACACTAAGACTGCCACATATACTTTAGTCCACAATGACCGCGGTCTGTTTCTCTTCAGATTTATCCTCATCCTCTGTACCTGCTGACAGATTGTGTCCTCCTTTTTTGTTTGTTGCTTTTCTTGTTTTTTTTTTTTTTTTTTTTTTTTTTGGAATGGTGCATTTTCAATTTATAATGCCCTAGGAGCTTGGAACTCAATAAAGAATGTAGAAAACATACAGTGGGTGGACACGATTTAAAAAAACGAACAAGAAAACAAAACACCCCATATCTATACTGAGTTCTAATGCCAATATACTACTATACACAGTACAATGAATAACCACTATGGTGTAATTTACATTTTAGCACAACTGCTTTGAAAGAGGTTATGATTTAACTCAGAAAATAATTTCTAAATCTGCAATCTTATTAGATTGAATTGTAAGACCGCATTCTCATTGGTAAAGAAATCTCCAGCTGGGTCCTCAATACTTTACTTTGATGTTAATAAAGATTTTCAGTACTGATACAAAATCAGTTTTTACCATTGGACTGAAAAAATGTGAGAATAATAATACACAGAGGACACAACACAACAGCAGCTGAAAATAGTTCCTAATAATGACCCTGTGACTTGTTGGATTAACACAATACTGCCCCGCTATTTGGTTCAGAGATAATGGGAGAAAAACAAAACAAAAGCACAAAAAAAAACCCAAACCTAAACAAATGAAAATCAAACAAAAAAACATTGTCCCATTTGGAACCTGTTGGGAAGTCAAAATTTCTTCAGAAACAGAAAAATGCTTTGTTGGTTTTTCATGTTGTGTTGAATTGTCATGACGAAACACTGAAGGACATCAGACAGGGAATTGGATGCCTGCACTCTCATTTTTCTGGATGTTTCAGGTTTTGCTTCTGTGAATTCCTTCATGAAAAGACCCTGTGTTAAATATTTTTGATGTTAATGAGCGCTTATCTGAACTTATAATGGAATTCCATAAACATGCTGTCACACTTTTTGAAATATTTCCAATTATTATTTTTATTATTAATATATAGGCCTCAGACTACTCAGGAAGTTGTATCGTTACTGAGCTGGTCTTCCCAGAGAAATAAAAGTAAAATGAAATTAAAAAATTCTCTGACCTATCCAAGCGCAAAGTTTGGTGCACTAGGTGTCTGTCAAACTCATCACCGTGCCCTCAGGTAATGTAGTGGAGCTGCACAGATGCAAAGTTACTTTTAGCCATGAAAACAATCCCACCTGTTTAGTATGACTAATACGTGGTCTAATTAAGGATGTTCAAGGATGATTGAAATATCATGAACAGAAGAGTGTTCTTCATGACTGATGTCACCACACAACAGTGGAAGCGAGAAAAACTGGAAAGTTCACAGGTGTTGAGCAGTTATTTAAACTTAGACTTATCAAAACTGTGCAAACCGGATGTTTCAATGCACATGCACCACTCAGTGACACCTGCTGTTGATCCCAGTTTCGCACATATATTAAGTGAAGCGAGTCGACAACTTTCATATTAACACCGTGCTTCGTTTCACAAGAATATGCCATGTGAAAATAATTTTCCTCTCACCTCACAGAATTAAGGTCTCAGTGTCTGCCTTTTGAGCAAGGTGACAAGTAAGGGTTGTAAGATTCATCACAATAGCTGTTAGAGTCTCTGCTTTATTAGCTTCAAGTTTCTGGACAAAAACGGCACCTAGATCCCAGCCAGGAGTGAAATATAATAACTGAAAACACAAGTAATGTGCAGATACAAGTGAAGATATTCCTGGTCTTGTTAATGACAAGTACATCCTTCCTCTATGCTGTGTGGTAAACATGTTTTGTAAGCTTTAGTGCAGATGTGACCTTCAGACCTCTGAGGCTCCATCTCTTATTTTATTCTATTTTTTTAGCAGTAAGTGTTGGATCAAAATGTTTAGTCCACTAAAACAAAAAACTTTTCATATGCAACCTTATGTCTTTCCCTAGTGTTTGCTCTGTACATCTCAGGGGTTAATCTCAAATGATATTTGAAATGTTTCTTATATATTCACTTAATGAAACCTGGCTTGCTACTTGACTTGAATAATTTTAACTGTAGGACCCGGAAGCCTTTTTTCCACAAATCATAGTTCATGTCTCAATCTGCCTCATTCAGCTGCCTGTGCTGATGGAGTTGGTGGGAGACAGTAAGCGGTTATTATTGTTATACTTGTTGCCTTAGATAACACAAAATTTAGTGTCATCAATTTGGCCAATTAATAAGAGTGAAAATGGTAAAAAAAAAAAGTGGGACATAAGAAACATTACTAATAATTGTTTTGTTTTTGTCTTTGTACGGGTTAGCTTATTTGGAACAAATCACAGTCCCAAAAGTATCTGCTGCCAGTCATTAATCTCATTAGTGTTTTTGGAAAAGTTGAAGATGAAATGAGGTGAAAGAATTGTGAGCTTTTAAAAAGTAATTTGCACATGGGCACTTTGTCAGAGTTTGATGTTTGTTTCTTTTTTCCTCCTTTCACAAACTAAGCAGTAAACCATTACTACACCCAAGTTGATTGGTGATAAAAGTCTGCAGAGCTCCACTCGCTGGGATGGTTACAGGTGCACGTGGATCCTACGCAACAGTTAGGCTGGTTGGACACAGAGATGGCAGCAAAACACTGCTTTTCAGTTACACTTTAACCTCACAAAGTCACTGTGCCACTTTGGCCTGACTCAAAATGAGGAAGAGGTGGTACCTTGAATGTGCATCTGTTCCTCCTTCAAGAGTTCTAGCTTAAATCAACTAATTGAATTGGGAAAAAATAGAGCAATTACGAGTGAATACAATCTTGTCTTTCAGTCATCCAACAACCCAGCATGGAAAATATCTCTGTCACTATTACTCTTAATTGCAGAAAATTGCAGCTCGCCACAGCTGATTACGAAACACCAGCACCACATCAGCACAATGTCACAATTACTGTTAGAAAGACAGAAACTCAGAGCGCAGTACTTGTCAGAAAATTGTGTTCTCCATGAAGACGCCCGTCAAGAGTTTAGCCGAGAAGCTGAGGCATAAATTTGATGGAGGTGGTTGCTTCAGAACTCTCTGTGCAGAGAAAACTTGCTTCTAGTTATATTTCAAGGAACTATTCCAAGCCCAACCAAAATGTATTCTGTCATTTTGCCGGCGGAATAAGTAGTAATGTTCTTAGAAAAAATTGGGAAGATCCAGGCAGCTGCACTAATGTGTTCAACATGTTTATTCATGCTGAATATATACAGTATCAAGACAGGTACTCAGGAAAAATGTTAATTCAACTTTGAATGCCTCATTTTAATTTTCATACCATTACAGTGCTTCTAAACATAAATAACTCTTCTTTACTTGAATGAAATATTCAGCTGATCATTAAGTGTAGCAGGCTAGTTCAATTTAGATTTTAAAGAAACAAAACTAGCATGTAATAAAATTCCCAGGATGCGATCTTTCAGAGTTAATACTTCCCACAGAATCCTTTTTCTGTAGTTGGACCGACATATTACCTTCCGTTTTTTTCTTTTTTTTTGGGGGGGGTTGTTTTTTTTTTTTTTTTTTCCCCCGCCCTAACAATGAACAATATTATAAAACAATAATGAGTATTGATGTAGGTCGTGTATCCCTGTGAGCTTAAGGGATATAGGGATACATGACTGAGAGCCACCTCATGTCTCGACAAGTCTCCTCCAATCTGGTTTCAACTGTAGCAGCAAAGATCGTGTCAAATGAAGAAGGGACTGAGAGGTCAACCAAATTAATTTCCTGAGTTCTTCAAACTACTTTTCAGAAATTTTGTTTCCCATTTTCTGAACTCGTGATGCTGTTCAGTTACCCTTTTCAAGGCTGCGGGGGAATGTACTGTACGTTTGTAGTTAAACAAAAATATCTACAGTCTGTGGATGAGCTTTAGTGACAATAGCTCTTGATTGTTGTGACTGATGTAATTAAGAAGAGACTCAACATTAGCTTCTTCACAAAAAAAAAATATTTACAATCATTATTTTTTTTATTTTATTTCATTTTTTTGTCCGAAGGATGCAGAAAACTTACCACAGTCTGCTTCCAAAGGCCAAATATGGTTGGTCCCTATTTTTTAAACACACAACGGTTTTTCTGTATAAAAATGATCCACATAATTATCACACTGTTGCTGGCTTTCCCGAGAATCTTATTGTGTATTCAGCGACGACGGGTCTCCGAGTCACTGCTCCCCTTTTTCATGAAATAAGAAAACAAAAGATATTGAGATTTCATGAGCAGCTGCCAGCTGCTCAGCCCTCCTCTTAGGTAATAAGATTCTGGACCCGTTGCCCTGTCGTCTAAAAAGCCAGGGCCTAGAAGATATGTGGGCAGAGCTTGTTAGTGTGTGTAATCATGTGTATAAGTGTGTGTGTGTGTGTGTGTGTGTGTGTGTGTGTGTGTGGGGTGTAGTGATGAAGGGTTTGGGATGGTTGTCATCAAATAAAAAAACAACAACAACAACAACAAAAAAAAAAAAAAACAGTCCAGCAGCAGTTGTGGTGATTTTTGCTGTCACCTCTAGTCAGCGGAGGCAGTAACTCATTCTGCTGTCGAACTGAGGCAATCACTGCCTGCAGACTTTCCAAAGCTCCTGGGGACCCACTAATCCTAACAGGATATGCCCGCTGTACTCTCCCTCTATGATGGCAGTGTGCTCTGGAAAAGTTTAGGAAGTGGCCAATGTGGTTTTCATGCAAATGAAGCCACTCCTGCTGTCATTCGCTCGGTCACAGATTGAGATTTTCCTCCTCCTATATTTTTGTATTTTATTTCTCACAGTGTGACTTTGTCGGAAATAAGGTAATGCTAAAACTCCTGCTCACAAGCGTGAATCCTCCGTTGAACTTCATGTCCAGTGTGAATTCTGCTCGTTAATAGCACACACAGCTGTGCACGCCCACACACCTGACTGATAGTGTGCAACCTGGTGCGTACAATGACCAGAAATGAGCTCAACGTAACTGCAATGAATGTATACTGATGATCAAATAATGTGCATTATCGCTCCATTAGACTTTATTTAATTATATTTAGTATACCAGCTTGGAGTGCAGTTATTTTCACCAGTACTCTTCAGAATTTGACATGGACTTATGTATCTGGGATCTGAGTGGGGCCCAGTCCTAATCAATTTAGTGCAGTTGGGTCAGATGGGTATTGTTGATGCTGCTGTAGGTCCGGGGTCTGTCAGCATGTCCAAGAGGATCCGAGTGTTAGTTAATTCATGCATGATGGACAATGTTCAAGTCCTTGACCTGTAAACAACTCGCACAAGCTATGACTTTATTAACACGACTGAAGCCTGAATCCTGGTGAGTGGTCAGATTACATATCTAGTTTAACTTAACACTACTGAAAGATTTGTCACAGTGAGAAAATGGTAACTTCTTCAATCTGCTTGTTATTTTATTGGTATAACGTCAAATTATTAATTACTTCATGGCATTTTACATATAGAGCAGGACAAGACCTCTCTCTTGCACGAGATATATTTAATTCATAAAATTAGCCTTTAAATTTGGTGCACTGACTTGTATTAATGTCGTATTTAAGACAGAGGAGTACTTTTTTGGCCATTTCTCAGTAAAAACTGAGGCTTTAATATCTGCAGTAATGCTTCCTGAATTATTAACCGAAATGATGGATCAGGAGGAAATTGATTGAAGTCATGAATTTCCAAATAATTCCCTTTGTACGTGTTTGTAATATCCATTATTTTAACCTGTTGTCTTTCCAGCAACAGCACATTTTGCTCCAGCACTTATCAAAAGCTTGAAGAACTGAAAGAAACTGCATCTTGCGTATATACTGTTGAAGATAATTTAAAAATTGTCTTTCAGCTTTTAAAAAGGTTATCTTGAAAAGATTCATGATTATATGCAGTTACTTGAAGCTTTGATGAATGATGCCCTCAGAGCAAATGTGAACAGACACGTGTATGCGTGCTGGTGTCTGTGTTTGATCCTATTAATCCTCCAAAAATAAACCTGTCCCCATGCTCTGTAGAGTGGTGCCGCTGTTCTGGGTCAGAGATCCGTTTAATGCGATCTGTTGTCAGTATTTGGGCATTACATCGCTGTTGTCAGTCCCAGTTAGGAAGACATGTCAAACTGATGCTGGCCAACCACAAGCCCAACACATTGTTTTCTATATCAGCGTATTCATAACTAAATAAATTTTGGCAGCTTTGGCCAAAATAATCATCTGACCGGCCAAAAGGTGTTTTTATAGTAGTTTCAGTCCTGGTTTCAAAAATGCACACCCTCCTTCATTAACTTAGAGGCTTTTTGATAGTGAGAATGTCGTTAAGATAATTTTTGTCATCAAGGAAATGCCTTGAAAGAAATTGAGAACTGAAGCATGTGTGAATTTAAATGTACTCATGAAACTAATTAGACTGTCAGGCAATTTATATCAGGCACTTGCAGCAAAAGTCTTCCAAATGTTAAGGTAATTTCTTATCAGTGACTACTGAAGTGTAGGGTACAAGTTACCATTAGTTCTGTTAATTTTAAGGTATTACTTTGATAAAGTCAGCAGCAGATAACCTGGATATATGTGGGCAAAATCAAATTATGTGGAAATACTCAAGGGATAACCCTTAACCTAGATCAACTTAACCTTCAGTTTATAGTATGATGCCATCAAAACAAAAACTACTGAGCCTTAGCAGCGCCGTAAATAAGGCTAAACCATAATTACATGCTTGTCAGCTCTGTTTGTCAAAAAAGCAGAAAAAGTCACAGCACCGATAAACAAGACCCCAACTAAGAATCTAAAAATGGAAAATTACATGATTGACCTTGACAGGAAACAAAAGTCCTAAATCAATCTCTTAATGCAAATGAACAGAAATGACAGTGACCCGCTTGTCGTCATATGGACTAGTGACGACCACCACGACAGGCATTTCTCACAAACCCTGATTAAAATCAATATGTTCATTTGCCCCTTTTAGTGAACAAATGCAGAATGTTATTGTTGGACCGATGGGCCTTTTTTTCCTCTTAACTATATTTTCTATTATCTGGTTTTTTTTTTTAGTCTAGTCAAGAGGCTTAAAGCACTTTAGCAGCAATACTTGTGACATGAAAGAGGTAGTTAGTGGACCTTTAAGGCTAATTTACTCTTTTGTTGATTGTTAAAAATTCTTTGGCCGAGTAGTAGAGTATAATGGATGATGTGCCTTTTTAAAAGCCAAACCTGGTTGGTGGTTTTATGTTTAATTTGGGCAATTTCACCATCACAGTTATCGTCAAGTGATTAGGACATAGACAACAGCTATTGCGAATGGCACTGTCATTCTAATTAGAGCTTTTGACTAAAACTTTGATGCTGTTCTCTGTCAAATCCTTGAAATCCTTACAAATGAAATAACAGCTTATAAACAAAATACAGCTTGTAACAGCATGCTAAGCCTCAACAAATCCTCAATGTGAGAGATGGCCCCACATTTGTTCGTGTTCAAACAGGAAGACACGCAGGTGGACCCTCTCCATGTACCCATATACCTGGTGGTACAACAATCATGTTTTGAGGTGGCTTGGCAAAGGGCTGTGAATAAATAGATAAAAAGAAGAAAGTGGGATTCAGGTCAGTGGGGAAAAATGCAAATCTCTGTTTGAAGGTAAACAGAAATGATGAGAAAAGACACATAAAACATCCCAAACATTTTGCACAAACTCATGTTCGACACGAAACCGCCCTTAATTGAATGGTGATGACATTGTAAGTAAATCCTTCATTATAGATCCTGGAAAGAGAATCTATCTGTCAATGAAGCCCACTTTGGCATGACGCTTTGGTGTTTTTGTGGCAGTAACTGACAAAGTATTTTACAGCCAGTCAAGTTTATAGTCTTTTAGTACAAATGTTCAAATAGTTCACCATTTCAATAACACATTTGTTTTTGTTTTTATGCAACATTTGAATATTCAGCTGAGTGTGTGTTTCTCATATTGTCATGCTGATGTGCATGGTATGTGTGTGTGTGTGTGTGTGTGTGTGTGTGTGTGTGTGAAAGAAAGAGCACATTAGCCTTCAGTCAAACACAACTGCACCACATTCATCTCTGAAAGAAGGTGTGATAAACGGGTCCAGTGTGAGTAATAAATGACCAGCGAAAGACAGAGGTACCTCGCTGTTTGGTGGTGTGATATTGTGCAAGACATTGCGATGACACTGATAGAGTAATGATTTCACAAATTACCAATACAAGGTGTGCCCACACCATTTCTATGTCTCCCTGTGAGAATTAAAGGGACAGATTTGTTTTCAGTGGCTGGTGCTGGTGTTCACCTCAATGTTTGCACCAGTCCAAACCACCAACGAGTCAGAACTTACATACACTCCATGTATGTGCCTAACGAAGGTAAACAGCTGAAAGGTAGTTTCTTTACATCCCATATCTTACTAAAATATATCCAATTTACCTCCACTGGCTGCTACGATACCAAATTTAAACAATGTACATGCATATATATTTTAGTAACCCAATTTAGAGCCTATTCTATCTACAAAATTTACTGTGTGATTTAATTCTTATTGCACCTCCATATCTGTGAGATAAGCACTCACTAATTGGCAGTTTCTTCTCTCCCGGATAAATGCCACAGATCAGCAGCCACTGATGGCAACACTGAAAATAATGAGCTAATAAAGATAAGGATCATGGGAAAATTGCAGATTGGGGACCACTCATAATTCCTCTGATTGTAGATACACATTATATGCTCTATTGTTAAATAATCATAGACAATCAGTTCTTTCTATGAAAGTTGTCTTTAAATTAAATCTATGGTCACGTTTAACAACCTTGATGTTAGTAATGTGACGTGTGGAGACCTTGACTGCTGCATGAAAATTTATTGTTGAACTTCGGTTTTATTCTCTGGAATCAGATTCTACTCAATTCAATGCTGAAAGGCTTCGCAGCATGAGTCTAAAGGCAGAGTCTTTCTCACTGTTGTCTTCACTTTTATTTGTGCAATATTATACATTTGTCCATTTTCGGGTCTTGTGGCCCTGTTGTACTATTTTACAGGCTTCTTTTGATAACACAGACCAACAGCATCTGTTGAACTAAATCCTGTCATGGGGCTGCCCCTGTGAATCAGCCTTTGTAATTTTTTCCCCCCCCACAGTCTAACACTTATGTTTTGTGTTATGGGAAATTGCTTTTTGATTTTGACGCAGTCAATGCGCCGCAACAGTACACTCAAGTGGCAAACAGCCAATTATCTCCTTGAGTCTTATGACGGCTGAAAGAACACTTGATTTGCTTATAAAAAATCTTGTGTGTGACAGAGCACAGGTTCACTCACATCACGTGCATACAAATCACAGTCCCCCACAGTATCTCCATTAATGTTAATGCACAAATCGATATGTTTTACTTTTTAGATCCCTAAAATGAAGTACATTCAGGTTTAGAGTTCAGTTGAGATTATACTTGAATCAGGCTGTAACTGTCTTGACGTTGATCACTAAAACATACATCTTCAGTTCAGGGGCGGATTTCACAACTTGCCTGCCCACTAGACAGACTTGATATTTTCAGGTAGTGTCTCTCAGAACATGCGGACATTTAAAAAAAACTTCCAATTATACAGCTGACCTCCACCCACTGAAGTACGTTAATAGTTTGACAAAAACTTGTGATAGCGGTTCAGTGAAGATGGGATATGCATGTCCAGACTTTTTTGTTTTCTCAGTGTACTGTAATCTTCCACACTGTGATCAAACCTAGTAACACCAGCCGTAACCTGTCTGGATGCAAAGCGAGTCGATAGACCTTGCAGCGCTATAACACACTATCGGGGAGATCCTCACTGGCAGGCAACTCCAACTGAGAGTAGATGAATACCTAACAATTTCCATCCTGCAAGTAAAGAGAAATCCACAAGTCAAATTTTCTTTGTGTGGGAGGAAGCAATGTGGGAAGCTTCGCAGGATAGGACCTTATTATGAACGGATATAGGCTAATGCGTAAAGGCTTCACAGATCTCATCACCGCCAGGAAAAACCCAGCGTATATAATCCCAGCCTGCTTTCTTTAAGTTTCATGGCTCAGTCTAGATGGGCTATACTTCAAAGTTTTAAAGGCAGAGTCTGATTCAGTAAATCTGTCTTCACAGCGCCTCAACACATATGTCTTTAACCTGGCTGCTCTTGATGGGAGTGAGTGCAGATAAACGGTACAGAGCATGGTCCTGCAAAGACAGAGAACAAATGAAATAGAATATCTGTAGCATGTCTGGGGTTTCTAAGACTTAATATTGTGAAGGGTTTTGGCACTTAGTGTTTAGTTTAGGACCACAGGGTGTCAACATTATGAGATTGATGCGGTTATAGTCTTGCATCTAAATATTTTATTATTTCTGTGTGTGTGTGTGTGTGTGTGTGACCATCACCAGTCCTCCCTGGAATCTAGTTTGTCGATCTTTATTGTGTGGAATGACCTTTGTGTGTCAGGGAGGGCAGTGCTACACCTCAGTGAATATAGGGGGGAATAAAGGACAGAGAAGATGTGGAAGGACGGACAGAGAAAGGGAAGCAGGTGGTGCTGGTAGGAACTGATGGAGTGAAGGATGCTGTGCTTTTCCTGTCACCTCACTCAGGTTTAAGAGAGTCCAGAGGGTTTCTGTGTAGGTCTCTGGAGAGATGGAGTCCAGATAGGTGAAGGTGTCCCAACAGAGGAGCCGAGTCAAAGATAGGATACGTAGTGAGGGAATGAAAGAACAGCTCGGCCCATTTTAGGCAGGATTCATCAGTTCTTCATGATGTGACCCAACACGAGCTGTCAAGGGGCCCCACACATGCGGGTGGGCATTCCCTAAATATGAGTGAGACCATCACCAGGGCCTAGAGTCAGGTCGGAGGCCCCTGGCTCCCCATGCCCACCACTCTGTGTGGGGGAGCACATGAGGTACCAAGCCCAGGGAGCCACCACAACCACGTGGCACGCCGCAGCCCACAGTGTTCGAGGCGTGCGACGCCAAGCACCACCGGGCCGCCCAAGCAAGTGCATGTCGGAGCAGAACAGGAGGGCCCCACATCCCATTGCACCACCCAGCCACCAACATCTCACACCCCGAACCCCATCTCCCATCCACCGGACGAGCCGGAGGCACCCAGTTGTGTGTGTGTGTGTGTGTGTGTGTGTGTGTGTGTGTGTGTGTGTGTGTCCTCACACTCATGAAAAGCTGGATCCAGCTCATGTTTGATAAATGATTTCAGCCATTAATCACGTGTCAGAAGCTGTCTGTGTACTGATCGATTAATTGACTAATTTGCGGCAGTGAAACATTACTTCAGTACTTGGCTTTGAGATGAAACGGTGACGACTAAGTTTGTAGCGCTGTTGTCAGCTTTAATTTTAGTGTGTTACAATCCATATTGGATGGCCAGTGAAGAAAGGAATATGCTCACTCCTACAGCTGAAAGTCAGCAATTTAAACTTTGTACATCCTTTCATTTAAAATCCAGTTAGATCCACAGCAATACAAAATGTGTACTTACATTGTACTTACAGTATTCTACAGGGTAGATGGAATTGATTAGGTCGGACCCGGCTCTTCATCACTGTAATGAGCCCCCTGCAGAATACACCATGATGTGTATTAGCCTAACTGCTGATGCTGATGCTAGAATGGCTTTGTTTTAACACACCAATTTTAGCTTGAAGTTCTACTGCAATTTCCCTTTGATTATGTGAAGCACTTAAGTGGTTTGGTTTGTGCGACTCCTAATTAGTACTTCAGTAAAAAGGAATCGATAAGAACTGACAGGTTAAGGTCATATTAAGGATGTATGTCTATGTGAAACCATCTGTGTTAACTCAACCCCGAGGCCAAGCTAAAAACTACTTTCAAATTTACTGCGACAGGTTGTTATTCAGCTGCAAGGATTATCAATTATTCGATAAATCGATTAATGAAAAAGTACCAAGAAGTTTTGGGTTCATAACTTAAATATTTTAGAAGCTTTAGGTAGTCTTGAGCCTGAATTATAGAGATGCAAAGAAATCAACAGCCTCCAGATCAACTTCAGCCCTTTAGTGCCGTCATGGAGGGATTTGATAATATTCTCTGTAGACAATGAATGTCGTCTTAATTTACATGCTGAGGCCACTGCAACTGCTTCACATGATCTTATTTGCATTATTTATTTTATCAAAAGCACAATTAACAACCAGGGCGCTGGTTATGGCGACATGCAGCAGCAGTCTGTGAGGTGTCCGTTTGTTTGGCTGTTTTAAGTGTGTTTTAAGTGTTTTTCCTAACTCTATTACCCACTTGTGGACGACAATGGCGGCAAGGAATAACCCTAGCTTGGGGGCCATTCTCTTCTTTTTAACGCTTTTATGCCATCTTTTACTGGGAGTATGTGAGAGTGGAAAACCTCACCAGTATAGCCGCAACTTCTTACTTCTGCTCCGTGACTCTGGGATGGGCTCCGTGGATCCTTCGACTGCTGTTCCCCCGGAGATCGACCGGCCCGATCGACCGCTCCGGAATAAAGTGGATGAGCTTCAGGGTAACGTCAAGTACCTGGCTGAGTACAGAGACACATGTATCCTGGCCCTCACGGAGACCTGGCTTAAGCAGCATGACCCACAATCAAAGTTAGAGATTGATGGATTCGGAGTTCCCTTCCGCCTTGACAGAGACCCCGCAGTGACCGGCAAATCACTTGGCGGGGGTGTGTGTCTCTGTCAATAAAAACTGGTGTAATACGGTGATTGTTAGAAATTGTGCACCAAAGACATTGAACTATTGTCCGTATCCCTGCGACTGTTTTATCTCCCCAGGGAATTTCCACAGTTATTTATTACTGTTGTTAATGTTCACCCGAAGGCTAATGCTGATGTAGCCACTCAGGCTATGTTAGCGCCGGACGCACCGCACTTTTGGGTGATTTTAATCATTGCAAACCGTCAAAGTCCTTGGGTAACTTTTACCAATATGTGACATGTCCCACTCGACATGCAAAGTGTCTGGAACTTTTGTTTCGGATCCATAAAAGGAGCATTCAAGTCCTTCAGCAGAGCTCCACTTGGTATGTCCGATCACAACATGGTTTATTTGGTTCCGTCCTACAAATCCGTCCTGAAGAGGAACAAGCCGGAGAGAAGACTGGTTCCGGTTTGGTCAGAGGAATCAATCCTCTGCCTCCAGAACTGTTTCCACAATACGGATTGGGATTTGTTCACAAAGGTTTGCGAGGATATTGATGAATTAACTGATGTTGTTTTATCATATGTTTCCTTTTGTGAGGCCTCCATCATTCCACGGAAAGAAATTTTCTTCTATCCCAATAATAAGCTGTGGGTGACTAAAAGTGTCAAAACTGTGATTAATCAGAAAAATATTTGCTTTTCTCAGGGTGACACTGCTCAATATATGGAGCTTCAAAAACAGCTCAAAAAGGAGCTTAAACTTGCCAAGTGCAGGTATAAGGACAAGGTTGAGAACATGCTAAGGGCAGGCAGCTCTCGTCCTGCATGGGAGGGGGTCAAGTCCATGATGGGGATGCAATCCAAGAAGAGCTGTGTCTCCCTAAACGGAAGGCCTGATCTGGTGCTCTCTAATGAACTGAACATTTTTTACAACCGTTTTAATAACTGTAATTTCAGTGAGGAATGGTCACTCTTTAAAAATGCTGTCACTTCACAGAATAGTGTTGTTGACAGGAGTAAGGTTTGCAAATTTTTCCGGGTAGTCAAGGAAAGGAAAAGCCCTGGCCCGGATGGCATCGGAGGGCGTGTTCTTAAGAACTATACTGACCAGCAGCAGACATATTTACTTTTATTTTTTCTATGTCCCTCCAGCTTCAGAAGGTCCCCTCACTTTGGAAGGATTCCATTATTGTTCCAGTTCCCAAATCTGAATCCCCCAAATCACTAAATGATTTTAGACCTGTGGCATTAACTTCTCTTGTTATGAAGTCATTCGAGAAAATTGTTAAGGAAACAGTTCTGACCTGTGTTCAACATAACCTGGACCCCCTGCAGTTCATGTACAGGTCAGGCAGTGGTGTTGAAGATGCTTTAGCCACTCTTTTAAATCAAGTCTTGACTCATCTTGAGGGAGCCAAGACTTTTGCCTGTCTTTTATTTATTGACTTTTCATCTGCTTTTAACTGCATACAGCCACACATTTTAGCAGAAAGATTAAGGGACTTCCACAGCATCGATCCTGGTCTCATAGCCTGGCTTATGAACTTTTTAACAGAAAGACCACAACATGTGAGGGTCAGTGGTGTTCTATCAGACACTCTCGTCTCCTCCACTGGATCCCCTCAGGGCTGTGTCCTCTCACCGTTACTGTTTGTTTTGTACACAAACGAGTGCCGTAGCCAACATGTGGGGCGTCACATCTTGAAATTTGCAGATGACTCAGTAATCGTGTCCTTGCTGAGCAGTGACAACCCCGACCATGGCCCTGTAGTGAAGGAATTCACAGACTGGTGTTCCTCATCCTTTATGTCCATCAATGTGTCAAAGACTAAAGAAATGCTGATAGACTTTTGTAAACATCTATCAGTCACCCCTCCTCTTGTCATTGAGGATCAAGCCGTCGAGCTGGTCCACAAATATAAATATCTCGGCACTAACATTGATCACAAGCTGTCTTTTGATTTCCATGTCGATGCTGTTTGCAAAAAGGCACATCAATGCATGTATTTTTATCGTAAACTGCAGCGTTTTAATGTTGACAGCACTTTTATGAAAATGTTTTATTCTTTTTTTTTTTTTTTTATTGAATCTGTTTTGACCTTTTCTTTTATTTGCTGTTTCGGCTTTCTTTCCCTGAAAAACAAAAACAGATTGCAGGGTATAGTGAGGGTGTGCAGAAAAATTGCAGGCATTAACCTGAATGATCTTACGGATATGTACAAGCTCAGAACCCTAAGTAAGGCCCGCTCACTCCTCACTGACCAGAGCCATCCATTGTCTGCTGAGTTTGTGTTGCTCCCGTCAGGCCGCAGGTACGTCCTGCCAAGATGCAGGACAAATAGATTAAAGAACTCTTTTGTCCCTGCTGCCATAGGTGACCTAAACAAGTGATTGATTAATCTATTTTTTCTATTTATTGTTGTCTTCTGTGCTATATGTTGTTGTGTTTGTTGGTCTTTGTTACTGTTGGCTGTAAAACGATTTACCCCACGGGGACAATAAAGAAACCTTGAAGCAAGATGCTTGTCAAAAAAATCATCTGCTGATACACGAATCAACGAATTGCTGCCCATCTGCAGATATAATCTCAAAGTAAAAAGTGTGAACAAATTGTTGAAACTATTGAAAAGAAAACAGTCAGATGCCTCAAATTATTCAGGTTTTTTTTTTTTTTTTTTTTTTTGGTGTGTGTGTGTGTGTGTGTGTGTGTGTGTGTGTGTGTGTGTGTGAGAGACAGAAGAGCTACAAATCCTCTCAATGCAGAAGTTGAAACTTGCAAATGTGGTATTAATCATGT
Organism: Remorina albescens; assembly: GCA_034769265.1. NCBI lineage: Eukaryota > Metazoa > Chordata > Actinopteri > Carangiformes > Echeneidae > Remorina > Remorina albescens. The sequence goes on along the minus strand of CM068475.1, from coordinate 6,991,865 downwards.
ATATATATAACATATATTCATACATAATATACTTTTCTGCAGTTCTATGAATTCCTTTTTGGATGAAATAAAAAATTCTGCCACAGAATACTGCACCAAATGAAGGAAAGAGCTGCTCCAAGGAAAATCGTTATGATGCTGCAATTAGTTTGGTCAATCTTGTATGTGTAGTAGAATGTGTGGAGTCATTTCGATAAAGTCTGATATTGGTTGGTAGTTTTGCTGAATTGTGTTAAATGTTGGGAAAACTCTCATCCATAGTGAATCATTAATAGGAAATTACAACCTCCTGGGCCACAAAGGCTTTAAACCTCGTTAAGAACCAAAACCACAATGTGTCTTCTCCCTCATATTTGTCTTTTTATAGCTTCCTCTTTCCTTTTTTAAACTTCCCAAATTTAAAAACAGATGGTAATACCCAAGTTTTGGTCCTCTGCTATTCATTCTCATACACTTTTTTTTTTTGGTTGTTTTTTTTTTTTTTTTTTTTTAAAGCACTTCTTTCCACTCTGGCTGGTCCTACATTGGGTAATTACCATTCAGCACTCTCCTGAAGGCTCCTGCTGTAAAATTCAATCAGCAACCAAGCAAGATTTAACTCCCAAGCCCCCATATGTTGAAGCAGTAAAGGTCTGTCCATTGATTTAGTGCTAGCATCCTCTTTCTCTTTTACTTGTGTACCAACTGGATTTTATATGTGAGTCCTAATAATATTGGATATAGATGGACTTTGTGCGAGGAGAACTGTGGTATGGGGAGAGGTAAACGGCTCTTACAACACAGGTAGTTGGTGATAATATATCTTGTTGCTGTTAAACTGAAGTATGAAATATTTTCATTTGAAATGATACAAACATACTAAAGCTCCACTTATGTTTTTCAACATTCTCTATACAGTTAATTACTAAGCCAATTTAAAGACCCCCAAAATCTACACGGCTCTTAAAATTAATCTGAGTAAATGACTTCTCTTCTGTCTCTGCAGTCATATTGCATGTTGTAATGTCAAAACTCTCTTAACTCCGTCCCTCTCTTTGTGTGATTTACTGCCTTTTGTGTTCACAGCGCAGAGGGTGCAGCATCCTCTAAAAGGTATTTTATCAGTCAGTGTTAACTACCTGCCATGAGGTTATTGCTCTGGGCCATATGTGACACAGTAAACCGATCACCAATGAATGGTTAGTATGCTCAAAAGCCGACCCATACATAGGAATCCCCTGGTTTAGCTTCATTTAACATTAAGTTCAAGATACAGTCCACGGCCAATAGACACTTTTAAATTCTCTGTCCTCCTCTGGAAATTTCTGTGTAAAAAGAAAACATTGACCTAACCCACTCTTTTCTTTTGTGGTTTTAATGGTCTATCAAAAAGTATTGCATTCAGTCTGCAACTCTTCTGACCAACTCAGCTTTATAAAAATTTCTTGTGGAGTGTCATTTTGGCCATTTATTGGCTGCTGATGACCTCCATGATGAGCTGAGGAACCAACACATGCCTTGTTAAGACAAAAAAAAAATAGCAAAAAACCCCAAACAACCCCAACATGCTCAACCTGCAGGAATAAATGCACATAATCATTCATTTTGAGCCTTTTTCTGTCCTCTTGATGACAGTTTATGAAATATTCCCTTCCTTTGGCTTTAGTTTGATCTCAACCAGTTCTTGATAAAAGTATTTTGCATTGCAACTGCTGCGTGTTTCATCTGTCTTCATGGGATTGTTGAGTTAGCTGTACAGTAACAGTATTGAATGTGTTTTGCTGCAACTGAAAATCAGGTTGATGAACACGATGGAACTGATTTATCCAAAAAGTGAATTGACCTAAAACTCTGAGCTAAATAAGAGAGAAGTTGCAGATATTGAATCATAATTCTCTCTGTCATTTGCTGTGTGTCATATTTCAGCAGCCACTACCTTTGTTCTGTATTGAATCATCTTAATTATTTAAAATGACCCCATGGGCTCAGGCTGGAGAAATGTATTTCTAAGGTAAAATAATTTTAAACAGCATAATTACTCTCTTCAAAGGCAATAACATTTAGTTTGAATTGTGTCCCATTCTAACAAAACATTCACTTAACCCAGCGGAGAGAATCAGGTCAGCAGACATTAATGGCTCCATAGAGCACGAACCATAGATTTTAATTGAGTCATTTCTCTATGTCAGAAAATGCATACAAGGACTAGCCTTCCCAGGGAGCACAGACTTGACTTCAGGCAACATAATCACCTGAGCAAAAATCGAACTGGATGGAGGATGAAATGCCTGATGTTTTGGGGGAGATTATTAGTAGGTGAATTTGTTTAACCGGCGATTCGGCCGTGTTAATAAGAAATTTCAGTGCTTCAAACATTTTTAGAAGATCGTATTCTTCTGTAGATGCAAGGAAAAAAATCAATCATTCATCTTTTTGGCTTAGAAAAAAAAAAAAACTGAAAGAACTGCTTTGGAAAGAATGTCAGATGATGCAAGTGAGGACCAAGGCAATGAAATTAGCCATTACACTGCTCATTCCTGCAGCATCCAAGATCCAGCTCGTGATGACATCACTTTGATCTTTAATTAGCAGATCTGATGCGGGCAGGACTAAAAAAAATTTCACTCACAATATAAAGAAACAGCATATAAATTCTCATGCCATTATAATTCTGTTGTCTTATTCCATAGACAGATATAGAACTGGTTGCAATCGAAACCATTGTAAAGATGTTCTACTCTATTGAATGCCAAGAGCGGCTTCTCAGTCACACACATACACCAAAAAAAAAGTTGTCAAAAATAATAAAATAACAAGATCACATGAATAAAACAAAAACACTTAGCATTCACTGGGAACATCTGCTGGCACACACTCAGCAGCGTTTCCCTCCCAGACTCTTTTTAATGAAGAAATTGCTTGTTGCAAGGTAAAAAATGTACCTCACCTCTGCAAATAGCTGTGAAAAAATGTGTCCTCATGCATAAAATCTGTATCTGGGGTCTGTGAATGACAGTGACAGAATTCATTAAGATATAGCTTTATAAAGTGTAAACTTGGGTTAATGCAGACCTCAGTCTAGACCTGCTCTGAACAAACTCGGCGATAACGTTGGTTATGATTTGGTGCTTATAGATGGAAAATGTATCTGACTTGACATCGTTTCATAATAATTGTTGCCTTTTGACAGCTAACTATACAAAGTTAGGGTTATTGTAGTTCATATAAATAATTTTAAATGACATTGTCATAGCATTAAAGCATATTAACACGCATGATTTGATCTTAGTTATTTGTTTATGTTGTTATGTCACATTTAATAGTTGTGTTGTGAATATGAAGGGTTCTTCAAGCTATACTTCATCCATTAAAAGTGTTTTTTTTTTTTTTTTTTTTCAGTTCTCCACATCAAAAACACAATATCTACCCAGCACAATAAACACAATAATTGTTGAATAATGTAAGTAACTAGAGTTGTTCTGCCAGTTGCTGCCTTTCATAAAGTCTCTCACCCATTTACACTTATTCCTCCCTACAGACCTTCACTGCACTTGGTTAAAGACTTTTGAGGCAGAAGTGCAAATACGCGGATACAATTAAAGTTTTTTTTTTTTTTTGAGCATTTTCTCAATTATTTGCCTTAACGCCATATCTGTGACAGCCAGGACTGCTGTAACGGTTCAAATATAAAACTGCATGTAAGCAAATGTATTTGGATGTAGTTTGTATTGGGGGGGTTTCTTTTATACTAGCTATGTAAAGAAGCCATTCACACCGCTACACTCAGGAGGTGAGAGAACTGGGTTTATAACATAAATGGATGCGGCTGAGTGCCTTGAGAAGGAACCTGTTTTCTCTCACTCTGTTAGAATGAAATCTACACCCTAAATGTAAAATGACAGAAAGCAGGAAACGATGTCGGATCATCCAGCTTCCAAATTACAAGTGATCAAGGATCTCATTCACCCCCAAGAGCGCCGAGCTCACTTGAAGTAACAACTCCTGATTGTGAGGCGATTTTCAGAAACTACCAACTAACCGTTAACATTTCTAATTGTACAATGAAGAGTAACAGAAATTCATGAGGTATTGTCAAGTATATTTACAATGCGGTTGCCAGTTCACCTGCATTTGTCTGCGTTCAATGATGCCTGTTACATGAATGAGAGGAACAATGGCAGCATATATATATATATATATATTTTTTGTTATTTAGCAGGGCACCTGAGCTGCTTTCAGGCTCTGTTCTGTGCTCCTCTATGTAATTATTGTGTCTTAGCGACAGAGCGTGACCTGCCAGTGCAGCACATCTCCTGTCATTCACTTCACCAGCCTCACTTATCAAAATCCTTTCATAGCAATGTTGACAAGCAGCAATAAAATATATTTGTTATGAAACGAATTCGGTACTAAATACCGAACTTTTTCTTTATTTTCAGGATTATATTTGATACTTGAGGCAGAAATGGTTTGATAAAGTCTGTTTTTTAGTCCCCAGTGGTTGAAGGTCTCCAAGCTGCTTTTAAGCTAAATGTCATTGTCCATATATCGTCCCCCCCGACGGTGCAAAAAAAATAAAGATCACAGTTCGAATCGGCTTATTGGGCTGCTGGCTATGTGTTGTTCAGATTTAGCAGGTGTCCATGCCTGCATCTCAGTGAGCCTGTTCGACCTTCGATTACCCACAACATCCTATCTCCGCAGTTTTGTTAAAGGTGTTTACACAGAGACATAATTCCAGCTTTAGGCTACAAACAACCCATAATGCAACAATCTCTGTAGGAGCCTGTTTCAAACAGGAAGTCCACTTAAAAAGAATATCTGATGTAAGGAATGACACAACTTTATAGCCACAGAATATAATAAAACCTCTGTTCTTTCCAGAGAGCACCAGAATAATAATAATAAAAAAAAATTCTGTCCATGTTGTAAAAAAAACAAACTGGTATTGAACCAAAATATTCCATACACATAACTAATCAGGGCTAATGGCTGTTCATTTTATTATTCTTATCAGATAAAGATCTTGGAATGACGTTTGACAGTGTCTTAGTGATAAGAGTAATTACACTGTGTTATCTATTTCACATCTTAATCTGTTATGGTGCATTTTAGAAATCTGTGTTGCTTTTCAAAATTAATTATTCTATCAATGTGCCAATGTGAGGGTGAAGTGCTTAAGTAAACACTTTTAGCAAGAATTTTTCAATCTCAATTCCATACCATCAGTAAACTGAATGAAATGGCTGACATTTGCACCCTTTGTTCCATTACTGTATGCTATAGTAATTGCACTCATTAAGGCAGAAGTTATTTTAACATCTGGTAAACATTGAGGCCATAATGGGTGCATATCAAATGTGCATTTCACTTTTAAAGATTTGCATCCTATCAGATGGAAAATATCAAAAATACTCAGTGAAGTTTAAGATAAACATCCACAGACATGTACAGCTAACATATGCAAACTGCATCTGTTCCTGCTAGAAAATGAATACAACTGTAATAAGAGCGATATCGTATATACTGGGAGTTTTGTAAATTGCCTTCACAAACCCATACAGCGCTATCGTATTGAGCACATACCTTGCTTAGGCTCAAGCTGATTGCTGCATAATACCCCTCTCCCCAGATCCAAATTAGCCAGCGTGCATTAGCAGGTAATTGTCAGTTCAGTGGGATGTTACTTGACAGGCTGAAGACCTCATAAAAGTTTGGAAGCAGCACTGCCAGGAATGGGATATTAGTCCCCCGCCAGCCACAACAGTGCACAAATAGTCTTGAACAAAAAAGCTCATGGTGGCCACTTCACCCTTAGAGGTGAAAATTTCCCAGGGAAAATTAACTATCTTTCATCCTGACCTCATTGTGCTTGTTAGATTCATGTAATTGTTAAAATATATCTGTTGTGGGAAGTCACAAATGAAATGACCTGGCTTATTGATACTGCTGCAAAAAGTGTTGTTCAACAGAGAATGTGTTCAAGAATAAAATATATTTATGGGGCAAATGCACTGAATAAGCTGGGAAGAATAAGAATATTTATTAGCCTTTCCCATGTTTGAAGATTACAGTGAAAATGCAAATCCTGAACATTGTGCCTACGGTTGTAAGATAGGATTTAGCCTGGGAGCATTGCATGTATAAACTTAATGGAGCATGGAGAGGAGGAAAAAAGTGGATTTGCTTTTTTAATGGCTTAAAAGAAAACTTATGCCCTCTACTTTTAAAATTGAATGCCCTTAAATAAAGTTGAAGGCAACGGCAGCAGTCTTTTGTGTTGTGCACAGAGTGATGTGTTGTGTAAAAGTTGTAATGTAGGCTTTTTTACAGTCACAAGGGACAACTATACACCCCATTCTCAATGTACCAAATTACAGTTTCAATCACTGGGACAGGAGGGCGGATGGTCCAGTAGACCCTGGGGAGTCATTAGGCTTAAAACTGGCAGGAGAGGACATATTTGGTCTACTTTGAGCTGTGGGTAAACTTTGTTGTCTTTGAAGAAGACAACAAAGCTACAACAATGGCATTAGCAAATAGAAAAGACAGCATCATGACCGCTACGGGTATTTAGCCATCTTCTACTTGCCCCCTCCCTCCAATGTGGACAAGATGCAATGCATTTCTGAAATCTTGAGCCTAAATGGTGCCTTCTACAGCTCTGTAGTCGACGCACGTCTGCCGTGTCTTGTCCTTTTCTCTCTCTTTACTGAACACGCTGCCAGGAAATATCTTCGGAGCCCATAGATGTCTTTTTCTGAGTGCAGTACACCTGCATTTGTTTGCTTGTTGTGGTCCGCCACAGGACTGGAATGATGTTTGGTATGAAGCCAGGAGGTGGACTGCCCTCAGTTGCCTTCTCTCGGCTTGACATCTTGGCTCTAAAAGGTTGTTATCATAACCAGTGAAACCAGTGAGTCAGGAATTCAAAGTCTATGGGTAAGTTTGGTAGTACCAGTTGATCTTTAATATTCTAAAGGTCGTGCAAGAAGATTATCAAGAAGCTGTTGATTGTAGGGGCATCACAGAAATGTTCTTTCGGGAATCCCTGTGGCTGCAGGCCAAACAACAGGGAGGAAAGAAGCTGAAAGAAGTTGTAGGTTTTAGCATTATCATGGAGTGGTGCATGTGCCTCGTGACTGGGGACGGTCTGTAAGTCATGGAGCTGCTTTGTCGTGGTAATCTGGACGGCATTCTGGTGACCATGGACCTTTTTTGGACTCCTGACCAGCTTAGTCAATGCATATCTGTGCTGAGAGCAGTGTGGAGATTGCCCAGCGTGACCAGATTGTATTGCAACACCTCTGATATGAACAGAAAGTCAGATCCAGAGACAATAACAGGAGGCAAAGTTAAGTTTAAAAAATGCAGTCTTAAAAAACAGATAAGCTGCCAAAAAAAAAAAAAAAAAAAAAAGCAGAGAAAAGAGACAGAAAACTGTCAAAAATCCATAAACTTGGGAAACATGTAAGTACTGAAAAAATGCAAAATAAAGGTCAGAATGTTAGTCTCTGTATAATCTGTATTATCATATTTAATCAGCACAGAGATGTGTTTGAAGTACTGTAAAAAATGTGCTGCTAATCAGTTTGTCCACTTTTTAAATGTTAAAACATTTGTCAGTAATAACAGTGATTTAATAGCACACTCAGTATATTTCATTAAATTTCTTAAACTTTTAAAAATCAATTTCTGCAGAGCCACTGCTTTGGCCACTATGAATGAATACTAAAATGTAGATAGAGCTGCACGATGAGAACTCTATATGTCCCCTTAACATGACTCCATTTAATAGACATGATGGATGTGTAGCCAGTTACGAGACTCAAGTCAAACAGTTATTTGTAGGTGGCAAACAGATGCAAGTTCCAGTCCTGCCATACAAGCACCCATCTTCTTTTCATGGTCTGTTTTGGAAATCAAAAACAAGTCTGCAAGTCTTACATTTTTGCTGTGCAGTCACCACCTTGCTGTAATGATCAAGTTATTTGTACAGACTGCTTGGTTTCACTCTATACCCCAGCCATCTATAACTGCAAGCTATTGTAATCTTTCTCTTATTCATTAAAATATGAGGGCAGGAAACCCTGCACGGAAATGGGTATTTGACAGATTTAATGAGACTGGCTGGGAACAATGAGCCGTTGGGGTCCATGGCAGGGCGATTCACACTTACTCAATTTAATGGGGAATTAAATTCAACTGGCAGACAAAGGAATTAGTGAGAGTTTGTCATTCTCACTTCCCTTCACACATCAATATAATTCTGCAATAGAAGTTGAGAGAGATTGAAAATTTAACAAAGGAAACCTTTCTTATAAAGTTATGTCTTTTTTTTTTTTTTGTTCCACCTGTAGAACAATAAAAACCTCATTATACTGATGTAATTATGATACAGTCAAAAGGTACAGTTGTATTTTGTGGTGGTGGAGGAGTGGAAGGTGGGGATGTTATAATTGGATTTCATAATGAAGAAAGGCTTCACAGATGATCTGTTTCATTAAATGTTAATTAGTTGTCATACATCTGTTCTAGCTCACCATGAGAAAAAAATTTTTATAAATGTGATGGATTGAAAATGGCACCATGTAGTTGCTCTTCACTTTCTGTGTATTTCTTGATAACAGAACAAATTATGCTTTCAATAAAATGTCAAGCTGACAGTTAGCAATGATGAGGTCCAGTAGTTGTACTCCATCAGATCGGTGTGTTTGAGTGTTTCTTTGCGAGATTGCTCCAAAGCAAAGTGATGCGAGGGATGCTAGCCAACAAATATCTCTTCAGAAAATAAATGCTCCGCTTTGTTCACCACCCAGTCCTTACTTTCTCATTCTGGCTCATGCAGAAGGATCATCAGAACCCTTTGAAGGACTGCTGTGTCTGGTAATGATGTTGAGAGCAGTCAGACTGAAGTAAAATGGCAAAATTTCAGGCTGTCAAATCGGAGCAATAAACTGAGATATATTGAAGCTCTCTAACAGATCAGGGGAGACAGAGCCAGGTGATAAATCCCTGCTGGGTTAACACTAACGACTCCTTTCCCCATTATATGTGGTCATGTGATTAATAGAAAACTATTGATTAATACAGTAGCATTAACTAACAAGCATTTCCCTTCAACAGCTCTGAAGTCTTGCCAGTGTTTTCTGAATGTAGTGACTAACATGTTCACTTTAAATCAAAGCAGCAGTAAACAAGTCAGCATGCACATCAGAGAGTACTATATGGTCCCAGATTAACAATGCAAGCTAATTTAAACACACAAATATAAGATACCCAAGTGAGTGCATTCAAAAATCCACTCATTCTAGATAATTACAGCTTTAAATGAACTGATTGAAGTTGGACTACATGATTTGAAAGCCTTTTAGATTCTCAGAGGGCCTAATCTACAGTAGTTACTCCCAGTAGTCGAGGACAGGAATTCGCTGACGAACAGAGGGAGTCCATACAGGTGGCGGGTTTTGGGGATGAACAGAGTAGAGATGGATTTGAGAAGTAATTAGAGATGACGTTCTCCAAAGACTGCAGTATCAAATACCACTTCGCTGTGTAAACGAGCTGCTGGTTCCCTGGGAAAAGGTCAGGGAAGGCCTCAAAAGACTGGAGGCACAGGTTCCCTCTTTCTTTCTTCTTTACGGTGGCAGAAGGCTGACAACCTGCTGACACTGTACATTATCATACTGTAACTGTCACTGAGCACAATATGATTTCTGGTTGACAGAGGCGTGCATGGTCAGAAACAGACGGGTTGAAAACTGAGAAGCAAAATCTCAAAAGTTGATTTTCTGCTTAGAAATTGTATTAGAAGTCACACTTTCCTGAAATGTACTAAATTTGCCACACATGCACCGGAATTTTATATTTACCCACAAAAGAAGTAAACTGGCTAATTATAGCAGAGATCCCACAGATTGGTACGTGTATAAAAAGATGAAATGCTGCAACGCAGATGCCATAATAGCAGGTTATTCTGGCTGAAATGTCTCCCAACACTGATTGTTTCCTCATAACTCAGCCTCACATAATTAGAAAGACGAAAATGCCATTGGGCGTGTCAAAACTGTTTTGTTTTTCAGGGCACAGTGTGGAACATGACTAAGAGCCATTTTCTTATCAAAATTCCTTACTTGCGTTTAGTTATATCTTCTGCTGCTTCAGCTTACCTTGTCCACACCAGCGTTTGTAAGAAATATGAGGAGAAAAGCCCCTTGGTGCTGTTTAGTAAGGTGTTGCCAGTTATCTTTTTCCCTTCCAAAGAGTCATATCAAAGGTTTGTGCTCACTGAGGAGCAAAGGCAAGAAAATGTGTTTGAATGTCTCGTCCAAATTAACAGATAAGACATGGAGGGATCGTGCCCAGTGTGAAGAACCGTGAATGAAATAGCACATTTTTTGTGAGAGGACAGTGGATTGTTGCTGTGCCAAGATCGATTACTATGCAAGTAATCAATCAATTTTCCTGTTTTACAGCTAACATTTTTTTTTTGTGTGTGTGTAAATCCACAAGTCCCTCGATCTAGAATTTATAGTTATATGCAGAAATTTACCATTATTATATCCTAAAGCCTGAAAATGTCATCACACTGTTGTTGGTCCTAAACTGTCACTGCACTTATTACAGTAATGTTGCATTAAGAAAACCATGCGCATGTAATAATCATCAAAGGTTAGCTGATTAAAATCCAAATGATTGCAGAAGATTTTAAAGGATGCTCTGTAATGTTGTGTAGGTTTGATTGCTTTAATGTTTTTCCTCCATATGTCAGCAACACAGTTGTGTAGTTTTATATTACTCAGCCAGTCGCCTGCATTATGACGTTTACGTACAAGCATCCATGCTCATTCGTATGCTTTTTTTTTTTTTTTTTTTTTTCCTCCACCAACACTGACGGGATTTTCTCTTTAGGAACTGAAATCTATTAGACGAAGTGTTTTTCAATACCGGATAAAATTCCAGGTAATTCGGTCTGTGCAGTACTATCACAGTTTGGTACTCAGCCATATCATACTGTTCATTTCATCTTTTCAAAAACAGTTAATTGAAATGCAATTTCTTTTAAACAAACTCATTTTTTGTCTAAAATATGATACAACATTTTTCATCTACTTTACCCCCTAATTTTTGGGAACAGACTTGATTAAAAAGGTTAGTTTAGGGGAATATACAAGCATTTATAACAATTGTGTGCTACCTACACTTGGTTGCGTCCCTAATCTCATTTTAACGATATTTTGAATGCAAATCATGAAATTATGAAATTTGTGTATAATGTGCCAGTAAATGATTAATGTCGTATCTCAGAAAGATGCCCATTTTGGAACGACTGCCTTGGAATTACACGCTCCATTAAAACGTTGCAGCAAAAAATGGGAGGAAAAAAAAACCTCATCCTTTGACAAAGTGCACAACTCTATGGATCAGAGTATTCCCAGTGCAGCTTGGCAAATATCCACCGTGACTCTGAGCTGTCTGAAAAATGACAATCTGATGGTATTATGAGGCCACCGAATCCCCCAATTAAATGATACATAATGATAAGTGCATTAAGTTCTCAGTGTACGTCCTATCAATTCATCTCTGGTTTCCGATGGGAGGAAAAAAAACACCCTTTATCTAGGAGTTATTTTGTTTCCTATTTCACTGAATATATTGACACATCAATATGTAATGTCATTGATTTCAGGAACTGCTGGCAGAAGGCAACACAAAACCCAGGGACAGGTTATCCAAATCCCGGCGGTCTCAGCCCACTAACTCAATTTGTGACACAGCAGAGCAAAGTGGGTATAAATTGTGCTTTAGTTTATCTCCCCTCTTTCATTTTGTTTTGATGAGTTTTTTCTCGGGCTGCTTGATGCTCAAATTGAAGTTGGTCTTTTGGGCACATTGCTGCCACACACTCATCTCTCAGTAAAAGGCCTTTGAAGCTCTGCCCCAAACACCTCTTCTTGAGTCAGGACCCTCAAATGTACCTCTGAACTTCCTGACAGGACCAGATGGGCTTTCATTTGCAGACCTTTCATACCTCGATTTTGACTTGCCATGCTGGCATTATCAAGGTTTGTATTTTTCTTATATTAATACATAGTGCTCAGGTCAAAATGTTGTGATATTACAAATTACAAAACCAGCCATACTTATAAAAACAAAATAAAACCAAAAAAGACTAATTTGTTTTAGTAACTGAGAATAAAGTGAACATTTATTTATTTATTTTTTTATTTATCAGCCAACTTCATAGGGAGTGCACTTAACAAAAGAAAACCTGGATGAAATATTTATTTGCCATGACAATCCTTTGCCAACAGCACCACCTCAACTTCAATTTTAGTTGTATTGCTGCTGACTTTTATTCCACTATTGCTATTCAGTGAATCTACAATTATCTATTAACTCTGTATGTTAGTTTGTTTTGCTTTTATTGATTCAAGTGTTTTTTAATGAGCTGTTTATGTATTTTTCACAAACCCGCTTGTGTCCCCTCAGTTGTCAAATTTTCATTTTGAATATAACGGAGAGGAACATTTTGAGCGTGCTCTCAGCTTCACCATCAGTGAGCACAGATGTCATCGAATCTTAAGGAAGCTGTGATGCTCTTTTGTTGGCACCTTTCTTTTCATTTCTTTTTTTTTTTTTTTGAATGACACATTCCTGTCCTTTTGTATGAGTGCTGCAGGTCAGTGTTGCATTGGATGCACCATGTGTTGCTATGTTGTATTTTCTGTCATATAAATGATGGTGTTTGACTCTGTTTTTAATTAGAGGTAAAAATGTTTTCTACCCCAGATGAGACATTTGTGACACTAAATAGGGGATTTAAAATTTAGCTATCATTCATGGTTAACCGACTGCTTCACAGTGATACTGAGCTGTCATGATGCTGTCGGATAACTGACAAGCATGCTGATGGTAGCTCACAGCAAAAAAACAATACTCAGTCAGAATTGTCAAAGTGAATTTTGAGGACCTGAATGCACGGAGGGTTTCAGAGACAAGTTTAGAAGGGCCCAATTACTTGCAGCATTTCATGGCAAGAGTTATTTTTAATATGCAACTATTTAGCAGGTACAATCCCTCGGATATGCTAGTAAAATGTTGCTTTTTAAAAATGGTCAAGCTGTACATTTTTAGTCATGCATTTCATTGTTTTTACTCTAATCTGTCCTTGTGACCACAATAGGGAATAGATCAACATTTAGTATCTTCAATTTATGATCTATAGCCAAGAACCAAAAGTTAGGGAAAGGCTGTGTTCAAAGTAAAATATTAATATTGATTGATCAACATTGATTTCCTGTGTTGTGAAAGATATAAACCTTGACCACAGGGGTCAGTGTCAAGATCTTCAACCTGCGCCATCACTTTTCAGACCAATGCAGCTTTGTCTGTGGATACCCTGTGCTGGCAGCCAAACAAAAGCATAGCTTTTTCCATTTTGGTGCCCTCAATAAGCAATTTATTGGAAATCCCATTCTAATCCTGTATGGAGCCCCATTTCACTCTCAAAACAGCTTAAGTTCCTCGTAGGATGGATTCCACTAGATGTTGTAAACTTTCCTTTGAGATTGTGCTCCATATTCATGTGATCTCTTGACATCATTCCTGCAGATTTGTCTGCTGCAAATTCATACTGCAGGTCTCTGTTGTACCACATCCCACAGGTCTTCTATTTGATCCAGATCTGGTGATTGGGCGGGTTTCTGCAATTCACTGAACTCATTGTCATATTCATGAAATTAGTTTGAGACTACTTTTGCTTCATGAGATGGTGTATTATCCTGCTGAAAGGAGCCATTAGAAGATGGTAAATTAGAGCTATAAAGGGATCAACATGGTCCACCTTTAAAATATGTAAATAAGATAAAATGTCAAAGGAGCAGTTAAAATAATACATGTTTTGCTCACTAGATTGCACTGTGTATTGCTGGTTGTCCAGAAACTCATCATTCCTTTAAGCTCACGTGTCTTCCTGCACACAAATAATTGTAAGTGCCCACATCTGGCAGAGACTGTAAAAGCATGAGGCAGATGTGACACTGTGAGTATATGCTGACAGTGTGACAGTTTACCTGCTGTGTCTGTTTTACTCTCAGAATTAGTCTCTTTTCTTGAAGCTTTGCTTTGCTCAAGAGGTGCAAAATAAAATCAGAGCCACAGTTATGAGTAATAAATAAATTTTCAAATTGCAACAAATTGGATTCAGTCAGTCATTCATATCTGTGATAAAAACAATGAATTGGGTTCCTGTGCAGGAATATTTGAGCCAGGACTTATTTACATTTACAAGTTATTTTACGTGCCATCGTCAAGTTGGAAGATTGACAAGAACTAGTTCTTCACAAAGAGAAGATAAAAATAGAAAGAAAATCACTAAAACATTTTATACGCCTTTGTTGATTGTGTTTGAAATACTGTACCTTAATGAACAAATAAATGAATAAATACATCTTTTACATATTTTTTAGGAGCTGTTTTTCATCACAAATAATGTTTTAGCTTTAGTTTTCCCTGCATTAAACTCACATGGCAGCACAAACCTTCAAACATTGTTCACTTTGTACTTGCAACATGCAGCCAACTACTGAATCAGACTCTCTGAATCTCTCTGTGAATCACTTACAATACAATACAAATCATGAATGGCAACATAGATGATAAAGAACCTTTCCTGACCTTTGAGACGAATGAAAACTTAACCTTTCTAATGAAAGCTCCAGAAAAGACCCTGAGCTATTTTCCAAGATAGAAAACGTGGTTCATGCGTTTTCCAATGAGAATGTTCTGGTCTTATTTCAGAAATTGTAATCACCCAAACTGCTGTGAATTAACACTAAATAACAATATGGCACGATAACATAAGACAAGTGATCAGGTTGAAAGGCTGACTAGGTAATAAGTAAACAGAGTTTACAATAATAATATTATTTCTGGCAGTATTTGCTCCTGTAGTATTGTTATCTTGCTATTTCAAAAGAATATAGACGTTCTTGGGTAGATGTCTTATCACAATTCACTTATTTAAAGATTTTTTTTTGTGTGTGTGTGCCTAACCCTACATATATTCTTTGAGTGTTTTTACTTATTAAATCTAAATTGAAAAAAATAATATCCAAGAAAGCAATTTTGCTCAAAACTACTACAAACTCAAACATTCAAATTAAGTTCATAGTTAATGATAATTTTTAAAATGGTACACAGTTACGTAGGAATTTGTAGAGATGCAACAAATTGTTTATTGTCCATTTTAATCAACATGCTGATCAAAACACCCAATGAAATAAACCTAAGCTGAATTATGTCTTGCCTTTTATTTCATGGTTGCATTGGCTCATCTATCTGGTGAAAGCTGCTGGACTACATCACAGGGGATTCAGTTCACACCTCTGAAAGCTGTTTCCTTGGATCACATGCATGCAGAAGAATATCATTATAGTTTTCCTGCCTGTGTACATCTCAAAACGATTCTCTATTTTTGATTGTATCAATTACAAAGTAATATTGGCTGTGACAACAGATGGTTTTGAACTTCTGTTGGGAAAAACAGGGACATGATCACGTTTACCATGCTGAAAGATAACAACACTCAAATCACCGAGCTGAATAAGGTCACATTCCTGTTTACATGAGGTGACGTTTTATTTATTTATTTATGTATTTATAGTACAAAGAATGAATAATATTGATGTTTATGCACACCTATGGGTTAAAAACCAATCATCCTCTTATTGTCATACTTATGGAGGAAATGGCCATGGTCTGATAACCACGAAAGCCATTTCTTTGGAAAATACAACAGAGTTGCTGTGTCACAAGGTGTACGCCAAGTGTTTATTTCTCCACTGGCTGTTCATCAAGACAAAGAAAAGGTTTGTCATTGAGCAAAGGAAACGAAGAAGTATCACAAATCCAATATGAAAAGTCATTATGAGTAAAATGAAAATGTTGACAAGAACTCAGCAGGGGCCAAACCTGTTTTTCCTGCTTTATCAAGTTAAATGATAAAGCATTGTTTGAGATGTTTTCTTTTCTTTCTTTTTTTTTTTAAATAAATAAAAAATCTGTGTCACTGTCTGCTTTGGGAATTTCCACCCTATCACACTTCCTCATTGGCCTTTCACTGCTCCAGTCTCGTTGCGAGAGACCGTCTGTTCACCTGCTAAATTTCTCCTGGAATGAACTTTGAACTGTGGAACTTGCTGAGAGTATCCATAAAGATCAAAACGAACTGTTAATCCGTGTGATCATCTGTGTGTGTATATATACATAAATATAAGAATATTTACAAATCTGTACATGTACACATCCTCATAGCTCTGTGACCAGGTTGGTAACCTTGAGCATTACAGCATCAATAGGTGGAAGAACTCTGCAGTGCAATATTGTATTGCAGGACTAAATGGATTTCAGAGCGTCTCCACACGTATTACTCCATCTTAATGTGCTCAATGTAGACAGCAATATTACTGCTATGGAAAGGGTTGTGAAACATTGACTTATCTATGTGTACTTCAATCAGTTTAGTGATAATGAAGTCGCCATGGGTTGAATAAAATTTTTTTCTCACCTTGCTAATGGTATTGTGCCACATTAAGCTACATTGTGTAGGCAGATATTTTGTCCTAGGGGTTAACTGTACAGGTTTAACTTTCTTCACCTATACCTGACATGTCACTTCGTGTTGCAGTTGTGGAGCTCATGATTTGTTTTTTTTTTTTTAATTCATGTTTATTTTGTCGGCACACCATCAGTAACTCACTACAATATGCAAGCCCATTTTAGCTTTATATGATTATCTCTGCAGCAGCAGCCATATATCAGTATTACATAGTACTCCAAACACAAAGAGTATGGGGGAGTTGATGTTGTTAAAATTCATTAACCTGACAGTTTTCTTCATCTGTAAACAATATCTTTAAGTTCTCTGAGGCCACTGAATCAGGAGGCAGCTCTACAGAGGTCATTACCTTTAATTGCTACATTGATGAACGATTGGCTTCAAGCAGGTTGATGAAGTCAGGGAAGGATGCCAGTGTGAAAATTCCCATCGAGTCCTCACAGGAAAAAAGCTGTTAACCCTTCAACTGCATGTGGTTTGTTTTTTTGCCTTTTTTTTTTTTGCATTACCCTTTTTTGTTACAAAGAAATGACCACAGTACCCTTTCTGCTGAAACAAGTCTCGGTGGGATTGTATGAACTGAAGGTTACAGTAGCTGAGAAAATGAAGTGTTGGACTTGCTTTAGGCTCTCTAATATGCACATGCTTGGTAGACAAATTAATTTAATACTTTAAAAGCTAACCCTTAGTGTGCAACCATCTGCAGTTAGTCTAAAGTATTAGACAGCTTGTTTTTGTTGCCTTGGAGATCTTCAATTTTATAACCGACCAAATGGCTTCTAAATCTTTGCGTCCCCTCAAGCTGACATTGTTGCTCTTCCCCCATGGCCATTGTTGTTATTGCTCTTCTCAATTTTTATCACCACTGCTAGTGTTTCCTCTAGGTGACTATTAACGCTGTAATCTGCACAAACCCAACTGTGCCTCAAAAAAAGAGTTTAATACAAAACGAGCAGCGCGGCAGCATAATGATTAGTGCTGTTGCCCCACAATGAGAAGGTTGCAGGTTCGGTTCCCGGTTTCTGTGTGGAATATGTATGTTCTCCCTGTGCCTGCGTGGATTTCCTCTGGGTACTCCGGTTTCCTCCCACCATCCAAAGACGGGTTAATTGGTGACTCTAAATTGTCTGTAGGTCTGAGTGTGAGTGGTTGTTGGTCTTTGTCTGTCTCTGTGTGTTGGCCCTGTGATGGACTGGTGAACTGTCCAGGGTGACCCCGCCCTCACCAAGTGTGTGCTGGGATTGGCTCCAGCACCCCCTACCACCCGGAAATGGATTTCGGTAGAAGATGAATGAATGAATGAGTTTAAAATGCACACTATATATATATATATATATATATATAAATCCCTCTGTTCCCCGCTGACGCAGAAGATTCAAACCAGGTATGTGTTTTAGTTCAGGTGTACTAACTTCACACTGTTATCTGAGGAAATGAATGTTTAACATGAGCTGCGCCTCAGGAACACTTGGTCAGATGTTGTGTAATTCAGCCAAAATAATTAAATCCACATTGTCCCAAAGGAAAGAAAACAGTCAATCAATGCAATTATTTTTTTTAATGATTGATGTTTAATATGGACTGCCCACCATGGAACTATCAAATAGTGCATTTCTCAGGTTGGTAACTGTAAACAAGAAAAGGAAATCCATCAACAGTCATTAGGCTTAATCAACTAAATACTGATTACCCAGTTTTTGCCCTTTAACCAAAGGCGTCATTATTTCTAATATTGTTGTCATTTAAAGTTGGTTTGCAGAAGGATGTCTGCTAGTTGTGAAATAAAGTCATCCTCATTCCAACTAATATAAGAGCCCATCCTAATCAGAATCTCCCTGTAAAAATCCTCCTCATCTTAGAGGTTTATGTGACTGAGGCAAAAGTATTTTGCTGAATTAAATAATAAAATTATAATTAAAAACATCAATGTTAGACCTGCTCCGGAAGTCAGGAGGGAGATTCCTTGTTAATGATGCCAAAATGCAGTCCTGTCGTAGGAGAAGTGGGCCGACAAGAGAGGCACTTCATTGGAACTAGGATTCATATCTCTCTATGATCCACTTCAGCTCTGCTGCGACCTCAGTCCTCTTTCCCCTCACACTGTGTTAGCTCAGACCTTAATGTCACATGGAACTGTATGAGTCAGCTCCACCCGTCTTATTTTACTAATCCACAATCCTGTAGCAGTAGACAATAGGACTACCCCCTGCTTCATCATTAACTTGTGTGTGCGTTTGATAGAGAAGAGGGTGGTGAGGGCAGGTACAATTATTTCCTTGGACCAAACTGTTTCTGCTCCCCCAGTCCTGGCATTGTTACCACAGGCCATGCTTCTATATATTTGCTTTTTCAAGTGTTTCTGTACAATGTTACGTAAATGTGTTTATAATGCTGAAATAAATAAGGAAGGTGAAGTTGACCATAATGCAGACTTTGTACAAATCAGAGTGAAGTTGGGATGTTGGAACATGAACAACTCTCGGCGTGGTTAGTTGAACTCAGATGGTTAATGAGGTGCCCCCGTGTCAGAGAGTAAGCTGGTGCGAATTCAAATTACATATCAATGATTTTCCCAAATCTGTTTGGGCTGCTGGCAAGTAAAAATGAGCACTTTCAGGATGTCTCTGTTCTGGCATCGTATGAATTACACAGTTAGTTATTGATTTAGAAACAAAACAGATAACGCAAAAAAGAGCTGTAAAAAAATTACCATATTTTCTCAGCCACATCACGTTTTTTTGATGTTTTATAGACCAGACAAATAAGTGAGAAGATAAATCATGAAATGACTTATTAATTGCAGCCCTTGATCTTTATAAAGATCTGTAGATTAATTATATAAAAGCTAAACTACAAACAGGAAAACCAAATATCACAATTTTCTTTTGGTTACCTTCACTTGGGTGCACTAATTGTTAATTTGTTTTTGAGCTAAAAGCCAAAAGCTTTGAAAACTCTACCACTTTACTGATATGCTGCTTTCATGACCAAAAGCCAGCAATATAAGCAAATAAATAAATCATGATATTTAGTGACATTAGTCAACAACCAGCCTGAGCTCAGTTGATATTGTGTTAATAAATCTGACTGCGTCACACAATGAATGTGTCTTGACCCGCTTAAGTTCTCACAATGACTAAAGGAAGCTTGTGCTCAGATAATCACGCGATCTTAATGTCTGCTTCACTTAAACCAGAAACGGTGATTTGTGAGGATCATCTACCTTTGGCAGCCCGCAACATGTTCAAATGACACAGCATTATGAAAATGTCAACCTGGAGACTGAAACAGCTTTTTTTACCACGCCTAAAAAAGTACCTTCCCTGCTTGGCAGCCGGTGCCTCGTGAATTAAAACTCTGTGAAAACAACCGTTCAGCCACAACAGTGAGTGTACACTTTCAATAAAAAGCATGTCAAAGATTAGACACTGTGGCTCTGTGCAGGGCAAGACAAAAAAAAAAAAGAAAAGAGCCTTGTGAGTCTGTTTGACACATTTGTTGGCGTTGAAAACCGTGCGCCCTCTCTGACCACGAGAGCATTGAATCAAAGCACAACAACAAAAGTCCAACGACTGCACAGCGTTCAATTCTTATTGTCTTTGAGCTACCCACCATCGAGGATGACCCTTATTTATTTATTTTAATTTTTTCCAAACAAAAGCATTTGGCACTTTTAAGATTTCAGAATCTGGATTAACAAGTTTATTTGTCTGGTTTTGTTGAGTAGATCACACAAATGACTCCTGGGATTATTATTTCTTTTGGCATTGAAAGCCATTTAGTTAGTCAAATATAGAAGATAGCAGTGTGAGGTTTATGTAATATTACATTAAACCATTAGGTGATACACAGTCAGAGTGCGATTGGCTCTTTTTAGAAAGCTTAATCCAAATTAGACCTTAACCAGAGTGCGGTCGATGATTTGTGTGCTCTGTGCATGTGAAATGTAACAAACGAGAGAGCGGTAAAGATGTTTAAACAGGACAAATTGCTGTTGATGGATGTGTTGGCTGCTGATGGGATTTAACCCGTGACTTTCTAATTACAGCACAGTATCTTTAAACCACAAGGGCACCTTTTCTCTGTTCCTCCAGGGAAATTAGACTGGGAGAGAAACTTTCTCTCTGGTGTTCGGGACAAAGAGAATTTGTGAAAATTTGTTTTTCCACGTCACTTTTTCAGCCTCACTTTGTGCTACATCTCATCATGTTTACCGAGATCTCTTTGTTCCTCCTGGCTTTGGATATCTGGTGTCTCGTGAAGCTCAGTGGACAGAGCGTTGCAGTAATGCTGCCGGGATTAAGGGTTTTATTACAGTACACATGTAGCTCAATGTTTAGTGCACTGACCGAATGCTGCCAAGGTTAAGGTCTGCTACACAGAATGGCAACCCATCAAAATCATGATGCTGTGTAGTTATAAGGATTAAAAAACAGCAAAACCTGATCTTAGTTTTATACCTCTGTATAATATTGGTATGTATATTGTTGCCAGGTTGGTTAAAGTACAGAACACCTTCGTCTGTATTGTACTGTATTTTTGAATCAGAGGAGATTTAAGTAACCTCCTGGAAGAAGTGAAAATATAGCGCTTCTTGTGCATCTTGTGTTCAACCAAATAAATACTTATTAAAATGTTGTTTTTCAAATTTTCTGAAAATAAATAAATAAAATAAATAAATAAATAAACAAATCGGTAAATGATTTTGATTCTGCAAATATTTGACATTCTTGATGAAAGAAATGGAAATAAAGTAGTAAGGCTTTTTTTCATGAGCGATATACCTCCAGATTCAGGAACATTATTACAGATAAAAGTACAAGTTCAATGTATGTAATTTGGATTTTATCTCGAGGGCAGGACTTAAACGCCAAGCATACACAGCCAAGGTGATATTGGAAGCCAAAAACAAAAGTAATGAAGTGATCACACAGCTCCAAAAAAGGTGGACCTAGCCAAATAAAAAGAAAATTGCCTCTCTCTTCTTTCCACAGTTGGTACATGAACGGATAGCTTCCGAAACAGTGGGTTAATGTTGATGGAGGGTGCAGCTTCTCCGTTGCAGAATTGATCCAACAACTCAGGAGCCTCCTGCTGTAGTGCAGACGTGTTAATTTAGTGGTGCTTAACTCTACACTGTCAGCCAAAACTTTAGCCTTAAAATGTGTGGATAATTTAACAGAAAGGCATACAATATCATTATCAACTCACCGATTCTGCCGGAAGAATTTCATGAATGAAAACTCTTTTGTTCTTGTTTGGTTTTTCTGTGTTGTTTACACCAACTTGACAGATCACCGTCACTGAATGCTTTATATATAGATGCCTTTGAGACAAACTTCCTCTGTTTCTTGTACTGTCGAATAGCAGAGAGGAGTCAGTAATTAGTTATTCTTTCCCTGCTAACTAGGTAATTCATGACCCGTCAATTGCACATCAAAGGCAACACTCGAGCAGGTTTTCAAACATAAAAACTTCTCCCCACCGGGTTGAAATTATCTGGAACTATTCAGAACAGAGTATTGAAACCTTGAAAAGAAAGAAATGATGAAAGGAGGATGAAGGGTTTGGCTGAAGATGATGGAGTTGTTACCATCTGCTGTCACAGAGTTCTTTTTTTAAATCTGTGATTATTAATCCACAGAATCTGAAGATTTGACATTTTTAGTCACTCTAAATGGGATTTTATGCTTTCCTGTCTGGGATGATGTGAAAATATATTTGGATTGGACTGCAGGTCAGATCAGGAAAGGAAAGAAATCTGGATGTCAGCTTGATCTCTTGTTGTACTAGCAGACAGTTGTTGTCTCTGTCTCATGGCTGCCAACAAATATGGGGCCTACACACAGAATTTATTGACTCCAAACAGTATGTTCATACTTAATGTCTTAGGGGAAGATATATTTATGCCAAATTTGTTACTTTCACGTCATGCAGTAATGTTTCAAATGACGTTTCGTTGCTTCTGTCTCATAAAACCAAATCCTCCTTTCTGGTTCAATATTTGTACCTCTCTCTCCCCCCGACAGACTGCTTACTCAGGAAAACTATTGATTGAAATGACTCGATCCTCAGTTCTTTGATGTTTCCGTTCACTGCGTTGTCCTGCAGGACATCTTTGTCTCCTCCACACAAAGATCTCCCCATCAGAAGGTTTCACTTTTCATCCAATCCCATGAATGCATTGGTCCCTGTGTGAAGCGGCATGTAGTTTAGATAATACAATTTAAAACATTCAGAGGCTGCTTGTGCTTTGTGGGGCTTTACATTATTTGGTTTGGCCCATTTGTTTTAGTAAGCAGTAATTGTAGTATTAAATAAAGAAGAAATATCTCCAAGAGATTGTTCTTAGCAAAAGTTATTTAGTTGAAAAACATGCAAATTAGAAAAACTGACATTGTGCAAATTAAAAAGCAACTAAGGAAAAGGCTCAAACTAAGATATACAGATAAATTTACACAAATGACCTCAAAATAACTTTTTGGTTTAATTACTTAAATTTAAAGGGGAGAAGCTTTTGTTCAAGTTCTGCTGAGCTAAAGAACTTAAAAAAAAAAAAAAAAAAAAAAAAAAACCCAAACAAAACCTAAATCTGATTTATGACGATAAGAGCACATTTCCGCTCAGTTTAAACACAGCAACTACATAATCTCAATTTAGATTCTGCTGAGGTTGAACATTAAGGCTGGATTTATTGTTTAGTGTCTATCAGTGAATCAAAGGTAAGCCTTATCACGGTTGGAGGTCTTCTTTGTGGCCTTGGTGTCGATGATCTTGGTGTCATCTGCAGTTGTTTTATGACAGTGTCTAGATTGGGTTTCGTTGGTGAGTCTCGATTACAACTGCAGCTCTGCTCATTTCACAAATGAACAGCTCAGCAGACAGCACACCCCGTTGTATCATCCGCGACATGTTAAGACTGCTCCTGCTGCCAAAAGGTCCCACTGTTGTGGAACAGCACCAGCTGGTCTTTAAATCTTCTTTCCATTAGTGTGATGTTGAATTGAAGAAATCTGAGATTTATTTTTCTTTCCTGATATCACCGTAACATTTCAACTCAGCAGCTGGTTTTTGTGATCACTCTCATCCAAGGAGCTCTACACGTTTCCTCAGGAGTCCTGTACTTCAGTGGTACAGTAGCTGTTGGACATGTCACCTGCTGCCTGTGTTTATTTGCTTCAGTCAAAAAGGTACGAACAGCCCGTTATGAGCTCCCTCATCTAATCCACAGCTGAAGTTATTTATACTGCTGTATTGTCACTGTGCATCCAATCTCTCCAGGAGTCTGAGCTCCAAAAGAGTTGTCATTGTCATGTGTCATTGTCAGTCGGGCTGTACACGCTGCGGCTGAGTAGGTTTCTCACCAACAGAAAGAAGCTTTATCTTTCCGTTTCACATATGGCTGGGAGTAGAGAGTAATACTGCATTTAAAAAAATAAAGACAAATCTGATGTGGGTTTGACCTTTCAACCCAAACCGAAGGTGGCAAGCGATTCAAAGCAAAAGATAGAGGGAGGCAGTTGGCAACAAGCAGCGTTGCAGTCCATAACCAGGAAGGTTAGGCCTGGGCAGGGAGTCTGGGGAATACAAGCCTCCATTTGTCCCATTAGTCGTCTCCCATGGCACATCCTATTCCTCCAGGGAATTAGCCTGCCGATAAGAAAGCCTCAGACCTGCACAGAAGGATTGAATCCATTTAACCATCCTTCTCTTTCTGACATTTTTCAGCTGCCATCTGGAAAATGTCATGGCAACCTTATCACAGCAGTCCCACGCTGTAGTGTCGACCATCAGCGTCTGCCAGATAGAAGAGCATTGGAAGTAATATGACATGTCAGTCCATATGTGGTCCAATCAAGTGTTGCCATTTCGTTGAGTTGGCTCTAACAAGCAATGAGTGCTAATGTAGGAGGCAGTGTAGGAATGATGGGCGATGTTTCGATGTTTGTACCTTGTGTTGTCCAGAGAAACTTGTTTTTGCACAACTCAAGTCAAAACATCTTTGTAATGGTGATTAGTTGTAGTTATTATGACTTGTACTACAGTAGTCATCATAAACGCATCACAAGAAAATTGGCCCCCCACAATTTTGTCATTTGCAGCCATTTTGTACCTCTATGCTTGTTTTTCAGCTCTGTGTCACTTTGTGCTCATTTTGTGTCTCCTTGTGGTCATTTTGTGGCCTCATTGGTTGTTTTGTGTGACGTTTTTGGTAATTTTGTGTCCCGTAATGGTCATTTTGTTTCCCTTAGACTACTTTTGTGTTTATCTGGAGTCATTTTGTATCTCTTAGTGGTCATTTGCATCATTTAACAGAGCACACGTAGAGATGTGAATCTGTGAAATATTACAGATAGTAATTATTTCTGAGTCTCTTGCTTTCTAGCTTGTATTTCTGTGTTCAGAGTAGCAGCGATAATAGTATATATCAATGTTTTCTCTCTTAACAGGATTTTTAGTAAAAGTGTGACGTGTGTCACGTGTGGAAATACTTCTGGGATTTCTAAGAGATAGCAGCCCATGGCATCATTCTTTTAGGTCATCCCAATTTCGAGTATCTGTTGAAGACAGCACTCCCTTTATTTTTAAAGTGAGGCCTTCTTTTAGTATTTGCAGTATCCCAAAATACAGCAGACGAGAAATTAGTTCACAAAGACCAGACAATCATGGCAATTACAGCAACACTTCAAAGGGTCCAGAGCATAAATCCTTAAGGGCACTGTATGCATCCTCTCACACATCTTTGCTGCTCGGCAGTTTTATATTTTGTCTACATTGGGTGCAGAGAACCAGCCGGAAAGTGTCCATCCGACTCTCTGCTGAGCCTCAGGCGAGTTAAAGCAGCAGAGTTGTCCTGCAAACACAGCAGGAGATCTGTCAGTTATTCTGGAAGAAGTCTGCCTCCATGTGCTTCCTTGCTACAGCGGTGCTGTGAAGACTTGGCCTATGCCAGCACTGACGTCCACAAATGTTCCACTTTGAATAGACATTTGCATCTGAATCAAGTGAGTCCAGCTCGCAAAACGTTTTGTTTGATTGAAATGAAGTCATTGTTGAAATCAGCTCTATTATCTGCAAGGTGGGTTGGCTTCATGCTGAGTTGGACTGGAAGGTCATCAACTCAATCACACACTTCCCAGCATACTTAATACCGGCCAGTTTTCACAGCATGCAAATGTACTGAGACGAGAATGAAAATGCACTTTGGAAGGAAACTGGGAAAAAAGGATGGTTTTACTTTTCCTGTCTTTTTTGTAATAACATTCATTGACATTTGACACATGAAAACAACAGAGATCTCAGTGTTGTGTGATTTCCTTTTCTTGATTATCAGAAAAGTTGCCATTGATGGGAAGCTGCTGTGCTGAGCTTCTTGACAATTGCTTGATTACATTGCCGTTAATTGGAGGAGAAAGACTATCATTAGATAAAATTACAATAATTTGGTAAAATTGTGGTCTGTGGTAGATTCCCAAGTATGAATGAATTATTTTACATATATAGCGACTGACGAAGCTTAGAGTTCAGTGTTTAGATTGACGACAACACGGAAAAATAATTTTACAGTTTTGAAAATGTTGGAGAAATAATGTTGTCAAACTCTTACCATCATAAAGTTACACTCTAGGGATGTTGCAAGACCAAAAGTTTGGCAGTCAGAACCAACAACAAAAAATTCCATAAGAAATGTCTAGATTTTGTGCAAAGCAATTTTGGATCCTCACATCACCACAATAGCTGCTGAGAGAATTTGTGGCTGGGGCCCCAGTGATTTCTTTCTGTGGCAGTGTAACTTTCGTCCACTATCTCCTCGACTCACTAACTTTTTGCTTGTGATATGTCAAGAGCTGCTTTCCAGTGGAGACCTGATAATGACTGTAATGGAAACAGCTGAAGACTGTCTGTGGTTTTGTTCTGCGTACGTTGTAAAGGGGTTAATGTCTGGACGGGTGGATCTGTTATATTGTGTATTTAGAAAATCTGGGTTTAAAATGTGTCATCTGACAAACTGCTGTTTCTAAAGTGAATCTCTCAGTTCATTCATGGAATTAATTGAATTTGCTGGATTTGTTTTTGGTTCGAAGTTATTTTCTGCAGTCATAATAAATTATTCCTTTCTATAGATTGCCAAAATCTTTGTGTCAAGAGGGCAAAGATTGCATTGAGTTTCTCTCATACAACCACTCTCATCTTTCAGACGGCTTTGTTCCTCTATATAGTCTGTATAATAGACTTATACTAAGACAGACCACAGGCTTAGTGGAACTCTGCTGCCTGTAAAGGGGCAAAGCCTGCAAAGATAATTTCCCATGTAATCTAACACTAGTGGGTGCCTAAATACACATCATCAGGTTCTTATGTATGTTGTCATGCCTGATCTTTTCTTCATTCACATATATAGTCACTGTTCAGTAACAGGTAACAGGTAAATTCAGCCTAAAGATACTAAAGGTATGTTTGCACATTGAGTTTAGCTGCATAGTGATGTTGATTCCTTCCAGGGGTATTACCAACATCTATATTTTATTCATAGTTGTCATACATGCTCATACTAAGTCTACAAAGGTTTATAGTTTAATATACTAAAGTGATGAGTAATAAAATTGCATGATCTATAATTAATAACAGTTGTCACACCAGCAGCAGTAGTTTCAATGGAACTACAGCTCACAATGCTGCTTTGTTTATTCAAATTTTAATTTTAATGGATAAAAAGGCACCACAGGCAATGTAGGGCAGTAATGCATCTTTCACCAAAAAGGCAGTAGTCACTGCTCTCACCTCATACATGTGGTTGCCTTACATTTTAACAGTTCAAATTTGATTGTTCAGATGGTGGATTTTTGAAGATGTAGATGTGCACCCCAAACTGTATGATGACAAGTTTTACTTGCTAAAATATGTTTCACTTTCCAGTATTTGTATTTCTTTTTAGATAAAAACATCCACAAATGCAATCACCAAATTTAGGCCTATTTTTTTTTTTTTTTTTTTTTTTTAATCTTTTGTTCCCCTCCAAGTGCTTGATTATCGTAGTCGAGTAGTCTTTATGTGAAGGAGCTGCATCCCAGAATGAGAGTATTCAGCACAACGTGCTATATCTGAAATTACTGCAATTAATCCAGCTCCCCAAGGGCAGATAACTCCCAGGAAATGAAGCCACTAGAATAGAAATCCTGTCTGTCTTTCTATGGAGACTTAATATTGACATTTGGGTGGTCTCATTATTTTGACCTTACCTTGTATATACTTTATCATAAAGGAACCTGCTGATCAGATAAGCTGTCTGTTTCAGCTTTGAAACATATATATCAAAGTGCTTTTCTGAAATCACTGGTGCGCAAAATTACAGCTCCAGTTACCTGACAGTGCTATCAAGTTTGTGATTAGGTGTCCAACCTGAATGTGAACCAATACCAAGCCGCGATTGCTCTCTGAGCCACCAGACAGGCCTGCTCTGTGACGTGCCCCCTTGAAATACAGATGATTTATGTGTCACTAATCATCTGCAGCATTTCCATCAGATTCATAGTTGATTCAAAGGGACAGGATGCCTGAAAGCAAATTGGTGGCTGCCATACTACAGCTTACTACTACTTGGATTCATAACATGCTGACTTTGACCTCCGGACAGTTCTTTTGATTTATTTTGCAGATGCTTTTCCGACCAGCTCATATAATTTCCTCACGAGTTAACATCTTTATCCATTACCCCGATATAAGCCTTATGCTGACACCCCATACAAAATTGACCATAGGAGCAGAAAAGGAGAGACTTGCTGTCACTAAAATGAATAGTCTTACATATGAGCTCATTGTTCTGCTTGACTGGATTTATCTGCCTGCTTGCTTTTGTCAGAACTCAACAGAAACCAAGCGAGAGCAGGAAGGAGAAATATGGAAGGGGAGACCAGAAAAGCTTAGCTCTGCCAGATGCTCACTTGCATGGGTAAGAGACAAGACAGAGCCAGAGGGTTCAGGACAGCAAAATCATCCTACCCCCCCCCCCCTTCACCTCATCTGTCTTCACTATCTTGCTCACCTGCATGGCAGCGTTACTGTCAGGAGATTCCAAGCAAACTTGTGGGTGGTAGTTTTATTTTCTAATTAAGCTCTGATTACCACATGGGCAGGCTTTTCACAAAACAACCTTCATTTATTTAGTCAGGGAAACATTTAGCTGGAAACCGTTCTGTCAACAGTGTACTGTGTGTACTGGTAGAGAAGAAGCACTGCACTAATAATCCTTTTTCCTTTTTGCTTTCTAATGACTTCACTAGAAATGAACGACCCCCCCCCCCCCAAAAAAAACAAAACAAAACAAAAAAGTTATTTGATGAATGAACTTAATTACCAGCCACAACAGAAAGGCTGGTATTATATTCACCTTTTGAGTCTTTGTGTGTTTTCTAAATGTTACATAGGAAGCACCACATCAACTACTTTCCCCAAAGTGAGGGCTACATGTTTTAGGCTTTGGATTAGCATCAAGTTTCATTTCCAATCCTGGAAATGTCTTTACTCGAAACTTTTAACAGACTTCAGTTTTATCTCACCTACACAACTGTTAAGTTCCCTGACTGAACCTTGCACAGTTAATTGCAAGAACATTAACCCCCCCCCCCCCCCCCCAAACCATCTTAGTGGTAGTTCTCGCTACAGGAGTTGTCATCAGGACCACATTTGGCCATGAACTCAGCCACACACATGCACACTGGTGGTCGATAACAAAGAGTACGTAGGATATTAGAAAGTGAAGAGATAACTGGAGGTTAGTAGAAGATTCTGCGCCTAAGCGCAAGGAAACATCCGCAGAATTATGAACAGGCAGGTTATCATTTTCATCTGGATATTATGAGATTACGTTCCTCAGTGACTTTGTGGTCAGATTTCATTCCAAAGGCATGAAATCTAAATAATCTGTCACAAAACCTGCTGTTGAAACTTCAGTTGCTCAGTTATGCAATATCACCAACAGAGAAATAAAAGCTAAAGCTTACAACTGAATAATCAGATGACTGTGTCAGCCATTGGATGTGGTCACTACAAACATGAGCCAGAGTGTGAGTGTGAGTGTGCATGTGCGCGCGCGTGCATAAGTAAGTCTATAGAGTATATATACACGCATGTGTGATTGAGTCCCATGATGACTGAAAGAAATAGTATCTGACGGCTGTGAGCCTCCCATAAAGATACAGACCACGTTAGTGCTGTGGAACGAGATGTAAATGTTCATTAATGTATTGATCTAAGTGCAGGTGTTAAGCTAACAGAAACAAGTGTCTTTGCAAAAGTTTTGTGAACAAAATGCCTTCAACACTTCTGGGATACACACAAGAAATGCTGACTCATACTTTCCCTCGAGGACCAGGTCCACTGATTAAAGTATTTCCATTCATGTTAATTGAATTTGCCTCACATTTGGCTGTCAAACGGTGGAGTGTGTGTTCATTGTGTTTTCCAAACACTAAAAACTAATGTCTTTGTAAATGTAACTTTTATCTTGCTGGTTATCTGTGATATGTGGTGCAAAGAGGTTAGCAGCACATTTAGGTAACATACATTAGTAACTAAAACAAAGGACAAACATGCTCATTTACTGTAGCTATGTAAAAGACAGAGAGAAATGTATTTCAGCTGACAATTTTGGTTGGTAACACTCACTACGTTTACATGACACCAAAAAATTATTGCGTTAGTCCGACCAAAACTGGACTTTTTAAAGTATATGTAAACACGATAGCTTGATTGAAATCGAGTTTATAATTGTCGGACTAAAGGACCCAGATTATGCGATTGAAAGTCGATCTACTGCTGCATGTATACGGAGAGTCGGACTGGAGCTGGAGGAGGTGATCTGCGCATGTGCTAAAGTTTTGTGCCAAGCTACAACCCGGAAGTCAAACGGCATTTAAAACATAAACGTAGGATGTCAGACAAAAGAAGCCGGCTAGCTGCTACACGTCGAACATGGCAAAGTCTGCAGCAAAAGCTCATTTTTGGACGGATACAGAGGCTAACTTGGTAGGTCACCGGTCTTTTTTTCTTTCCACCTCTGTTGTGGTCTGTGACGTCATAGGTCAGTCGGTAGTGGCCCATTACCCACAAGCCAAAACATGCATATTGCCACCTATCGTAGTGGAGGCAACATGATCTCAATAAATAAATCGATTTCACTCCCGTGCATGTGTACAGGGACAAGGACAGAAGTCCGATTAGATGGCTTTATAACCATAGCTCGACTTAACTGTGCATGTAAACGTGTTGAGTGTTTGGGGAACATATGTATTAATTGCATGCATTGCCTGTTTTGGCCTACATTTAGAGAAATGTTTCATAACTTGCATGTTGAACTGAAAAAAAAAATATTAAAAGGGAAAATGCAAAAACAAATCTGCTTTACATAATTGCTCTTAATTTGTTTTAATTGTGCAGTTTTAGGAGTAAAAATAAGCACATTCAGCCTTGAAAAGGTATCATAAGATTTTGTATTGCTTCAGTACACAGCTACCAGCAGTGTCACGGTGACACACACCCCAAAAACCCTTTAAAAGGGCTTTAATCAGATGAATCTGACTGAACCAAACATGACATGTACACCAGCAACAGAGCAACATTTACAAGTTATTCATTTGCACAAATTCTGACTGCTTTTTTTCCCTTTTCTTTTTTAAAGAACAAGATCATAGATGCATAGACACTGACGATTCATAAATATCACAGTATCATTACACATTAATGTAAACTCCCTCACACACTTTGTTTTTCTTTTAATTATGTTTACATAATAAATGGATTCTACAGAGGTTTATCAGTCTGTCTCCACTCTGTTTTTTGTTTTTTTTATTGACCAATGTGGAGTCCACTCCACCACTGAAACTCATTACAAAGGTATCTTTTTCAGTCAAAAACTAATCACTGCCTAAAATGCAATATGACTTCCAGAAAATTGCTTTTTGAAAACTATAATAAAAATCGTGAAATTGTGACAAAAAGCATCAAAGCTTACTGTGTTTTTAAGTTGAACCAGTATAGTTTTGGGATCATTTTCTGGCAAAATTTGACTCTTCCAGTTTCTGTAATCTGCTAATGCTTTAGTTTTTCAGCTACTTGCCTGTCATAGCTAATCACGGCAAATATCCTTTTCTTTGGCATGTTTATTTGCAGGGATTAGATGCGCGTTCTTCATCCACAGCAATTTAGAGAAATCGTCGTTTCCATTGATTGTACTGTTCTTGAAGTGAGCTGTCGTCTTGGCCAGGCCAAGGTCTTAGTGTCCTGACTGCCCAGCGATTTTCCACAGTCTGCTTCACCTTTAAAGCTGAATGAGCTCTTTGAGTTTGAATAGACCTTCTGTTCACTATCTGACTGGCAATTTTGTTGTCTAATCAACTTTGAAAGTTTCCCAAATTCATCACTTAGAGAATCAGACACCGAGCGGACTGACGATACAGCCATGATTCAAATCGACCAACTTTCTTTTCCATTTCTCTCAAGTGATGTGGTCAATAGAAGTGAGTACTATATTAGACTGCACCTCTTTCATAATTCCATCGATTCTCCTGGTTGTAGAGTCCAGGAACATCTTGCTGAGGCACATGATGTTCACCTCCTTATCTGTTAAAACACTTCCACATACAGTGACCTCTGCTCTTCCATCATCTCTCTCATAGTCTCCTTAAGGGATACAGTTCTCATCATTAGTGGTGTTTTCTTTTTTTTTTTTTTTTTGTTTGGGCATTGTTACCCACTGATGATCTTGCGGTGGATTTTCAGCAATGGAGAGAGTCCCTTGGGCTTGTTGATCCAGTGTCCTTGTCACTTTGAGAGGTGGATTCAAGCAAAGCAGAGAGTGGATCAAGGTGGAGTGGATCCTCTCCACCATTTATGAAAATCTATCACTGGCAGCTCGTTAATTTAGCTTGCTATAAAATTACAAGTAGCACATTTGGGGGGGGGCTCAAGTTTTAAAAGTGTTGAAGCACAGTGAAAACAAGTTGGAGTGTCAAGAGCCCCAGTTTTCATCCCCAATAGGTAATTTAAGAGAATGTCCCTGCCTGATGCAGAATTACTGCAGTTTCAACTGGATCAAATATTTACTCAGAAATATATGTCTGATTTGTTACAGCTCATTGATGTTTAGACGCTTATTTAATGGTTTCTTTTGGGCTTAGTTTACTCAAAAAAGAATTTAAATGATCAAAATACCAGTGCTATCATTCAGGGGATAAGGTTGATTTAAAAGCAGCCGTGGCAAAACAGAAATATACTTTCTCATCGCACCAAAGTTATTGAGGGGAAAAAAATTGTTCTTTGCAAACTACAATATATTACAGTTTTGCATCTCTGGAAATAAAAAATTAACGTGACAATGAAAATCAGTCACACAGCTTCTCACACTATGTTTCAAGCAAAATGAGACGGAAAATTTGAACATCAACTCATTTTCAGGTTTAAATCATAATTTCTTGAGCAAAAAAGTTGCATCTCACCCAACATTCTGTCTTCAATCAGACACAGACAGCACAAGCCACAAATACACGTACAATAATTAAAAAGCCTGTGATGAGGAAAATCTACAG
Organism: Remorina albescens; assembly: GCA_034769265.1. Taxonomy (NCBI): domain Eukaryota; kingdom Metazoa; phylum Chordata; class Actinopteri; order Carangiformes; family Echeneidae; genus Remorina; species Remorina albescens. The sequence goes on along the minus strand of CM068475.1, from coordinate 6,958,682 downwards.
CTGAAATAACTAAATGTTTATGATGGAGATAAAGCCTAGCATTTTAATTCCTATCTCTCTATCTTTAGTTTCTTTTATTATGGCCTCCCTTTACTTTTACCACAGTTTCAATGATCATGTTTGATATTACCACCTCCAGATTAATTTGGACTTCTTTTCTAACTTGTCAATGTCTTTAAAAAAAACCAACATATTTAACGGTCTGTCTCTGTTATGATTAATGTCTGGTTCAGGTAACTACATCTATGTGGCTAAGATTATATGAAGGTTGCTGATGTCAGGCTGTGTTGACCAAACCAAATGCCTGAACCTCCTCCTTAATGTTTAGCAGCACAGTTAACAATATTCAGTCATATTTCGCTCAACTTTTAATCGTACCTTTGCAGTATGGGCAAAAGAGCATCAACATGAATGCATGATAACAGGCACACAGATGAACTGATGCTACTGTAGTTCCCCTTTTAGGTGCACTTCAATAATTGTGGAAGAAAAAGGTCACAATGTTGTGGTGTTCACAGAACACTGGTCAAAGTTCAAGGAAACCACATGGAAAACAAGAAAGTATGACATTAATTCTTGGTTTGTGCACTAATTTGAAGGGTTCATATACAGGACACAATGACTGATTTAGTCAGATTTAGCTTTGTTTGTGTGCCAACTTTTCCTTTTTGCAAAAAATGTAATATGTATTTCTTAAATTTTTTAAGTTTCCTCGTAGATTTGCTCAAAATTTAATTTTTATCATCTTTTTTTTTTTTTTTTTCTTTTCCTTTTTCCAGGGCAGAGAGCCTATAGCTAATACTCTGTGAGCCGGTTGGAGCCATAATGAGAACCTAACATGTTCGTTATATTTTGAAGATGGTGGGGAGTTATTATACACTGATGCAAAGTCTGCAGGTATCCTGTTTTTCTTGGAGATTTTCAAGAACTTGTGTGTGAAAACCCGGCACCTCGACCATGCTCATATTTGCACATGGCTTAGTGTCTCTTTGTGTTAGTCGGAGCCTCCACAGTCATCTTTTAATGAATCTTCTGCTGTCTTCTGGCTTCCTTTCACATCCATTTTATCTGGAGTCACATCCCATCTAATGCACTGAGACATGATCGGGTGCTGAACACAGAAATTAGAATTAAAGAAAAAGATGAAAATGAATTTCATGCCTGAGTTGTCAAGAGAAAGGAGGATTTTAATTTACACCACTCTGTTTTAAATTCAGAAACCTCAAATTCAATTAATTCAACAAATACTAGTGAATAAATGCAATCTAATATTCTCCCTATCTCATTAATACAGCTGCAGCTGTTCTTGTGAAGGCGCAGAGTGCACTACTTTTTTATGGAGTTGCATGCACGATTACCAACACACCTTTGTTCCTTGACAGAATTTTTAGAAAGAGCCGGAGGCTAACAGATCTGTCATGACTGCAACCCCTTTGTAGCTCATTTTGAATTCTTAAATCGTGCATAGTTCTCCCATTCCTTATTCATCTCCCAGGCATTCCTACTAGCCAATCTTGCGTCGAATAGTGACTGTATGAAGCAGAGCTATTAATGTCTTACTGAGTAAAGGGTTCACTTTCCTTTAGAGATGAGCACTGAATGGTAAGAAAAGTTATAATACAGATTCTTTATGAAAAATCATAGAATAAGTTGAACTGTTTTCAAAAGCTAAAGACAAAGGAAATAATACATGAAATTCTCTGTTTTATTTGTCTCTCTAAAAACATGGTGTTAAGTGGTGAGAACCAACAAAATGTTGTATAAAAGAATCGGTACTGGCCTTCCTGTTTTTGGTCCTTTGTTAATTTTTCATAGTCTGAAATGTCTTGAAGACAAAAAAAATTGTATTTACTACGGTTGATTCATTAGCATTTTCTAAACAGCTCATTCTGTGATTTACTATTGCTCTGTGTGTCAGGAACATCTTACAAAAACATTAAGGTAACTAAGAGGATAACCACAATGTCTGCTTGTACTATTAAAAAGTTTATCATTTGCTCTCTTATTTGAAAGTAGATTATTTTTTGCTCTGGGTCTGGAGCCACTTGAACATTAGTTGACTCAATGAAATGTATAAATAACCTAAATAATTGGCCCTTGTTGTCAAATTGCAATTGTTTAATTGTATTCAGCAACAGGCCGGCCATGTTAATGTTAATGTAGCCTACATGCAGTTGTCAGCATGCTAAACTAATTTGTTGCCCAACGACAAAGATTCATGACTAATGCACCACTGTGATGTGTTAAGTCACTGTCCTCTAGCTGGTCCTGGCTACTGTGACAGTTTAGGCTACTGTTAGAAGCTTCCCTACGTTTTCAAAATACATTTCTTAAATGTTTCAAGAAAGGTATATTTGAAATTCAGCAGTCAATACCCAGCAATGTCCAGACAAAAGGCATATATAATATCAGATGAAAGTGCTTTTAAGATGAATTCCTCTCCTTTACTTAAATGTCTTACACATTATCAAGTTGTAAAGATGCATCCTTAACCACTGTCTATTATAGTAATATCTGCTATGCAGCTTTCAAGAGTCCATTAATGGCCCTTTTACAGGATTCGCTTCATGAGTCGGCTCAAAACATTAAAAAGTCAGACGGAGATGACAATATCCATCAGGACAGCCAGAGCAAGACAGTTCCTAAAAATAAAAAAGCCTGTTTTTGTCCAACTATCTGAAATCAAGCAAACGTAGAAGTCAAGTGCTAATTATGCCACCGTTATCACTGTAAATGGCATAAGTGCTGTGCAGGAAAGAAAACCCTGAGTAAGACAAGTCTGTTATATCATGCAACCAGCATAGCTATGCACTATTTGCATGCAAATTCCATGACCCAGTCAATGAAATTGGCTGAGGAAATGGAAAGAGCTAGTGTAGCAGCAGAATATCACGCCTGAGTACACTGTAAGGTGTCAGGAGAGCAAGTTGGCAAAGCCCTGCTTTACATTAAAGCTTGAGTGGGACCCTTTCAACCAAAGGTTATACACTTCATATTAGTTCAATGAAGTGTACAAGTGTAGATAAATGCCCCCCCCCCCTCACAAAAAAACAAAAACAAAAAACAGTCAAGACAAGCTTTAGATTTTTTTTTTTTTAAAGGCAACTAGGAGTTTGGTAGCACTCTGGGATAGATTGAGATGGTGTTCACATCTCGTGGGGCAAAGCGGCAAACCTCTCTTTACTTTCATCAGATTGATTATGATGGGCTGTCAATGTTCTCAAGAATCTCTCATGAGTTTGTAGTTTAAGGCACTCCTCTGCTTCTTTGGGAAAAAGAAAAATCAATATACACCAAATGCTGTAAATGCTGTAAAATTAGGATGCTTTAAAAAAACATTTCCACAATTTTATTTATTCATTTTTTTTCGGTGCCAATGAACGTCATACAAAGCAGAATAACTGGAGAACTCAGTCAAATCAGCACGTTCCCATCAGTCCACTTCCAAAGCAATTAACAGTCAGGTTGTTCCCAACATCTTGGAGAACTTCTTCTTCTATGGATTTCAGATGCCTGACTCTGTGATTTTGGACTTTGTGGGTCCACACCATCTGTTGCAGGACTCCTTGTTCCTCGTGTCTTTGAAGATGTTTCCTGATGACTCGGCTGTATTTCTGTGCCAGTGTCACAATCATGCTACAGCACAGACTTTGGAGCAGTCACAGTTGTCTGGGATGACGGTGGTGACTGTGATGGTGTTGCATGATGAATGAAAATCTGAACGCCATGCCAAGAACTTTTGCAAAGTGCAATATACATTATGTTTTTTTTTTTTTTTATTATTCTCAGCATCCACAACCACCCATTCAGTGACCAGATGCTCGCTGCCATTCTGACGACAGGAAGAAGCTGTTTTTATTATAATATATCTGTCACAACTGGACCATTACGGGGTTCCGAGAATGATTAAATGCTCCTTTTAAGTACCGGAGGGGGGAAAAACAAACAAAATTTAATCCCAGGTCCAACCTTCCTCTCACCTCGGTGGTTTAGACTGGTATGAAAATGTCATCTGCTGTGATTGAAAGTGTCTCCTAGCTAGAGCTGTAGTTGGGTGTTTTTCCTCTGAAGAACCGTGTCCGTGGTCAGGACAGGAACGCTGATCCAAGCTCACATCTAGACTGACAGATGTAAAGGGGTCCAAGTTACAATCATATGGCAAACGTGATGTTGTGTTTCTTTAATAACCCACATTAGACCTTTACAATATATAGTACACATACAGGAGTCCCTAGGTTCACCAACCGATCCAGAATATACAATAAAATAAACACCAACAAGGTTCTTTGTGAGGCAAATCTGACCACAGCTCCGAGAAAGCCTTCAATTGTTCTTTGTCATACAAAACAATGGATGATGGTCAGACTCCTACACGGTAATAAAACAGGATATGAAGCCGAATGGAATAATAAATCAAGTAATTACTGTCTTTTGTTTGTTTCTTTTATTCTTGTTACTTTATCTTAGAGCACAACAAAGGAGAAAAATACCATACATACATTTATGAATTCTCACAGCATATTACCTCTTTAGATTTTATTTCTACTGTGAAATGCCAATAAAACTGTTTGCAGCACTGAAAACACAATGGGGCATCTGTAAGGGAGCCGTAGTGGGTTGGATATATGACAACAATATTTAAACTCTACCATTTCATTGCCTACTTGTTATGTTTTTGGCTCTGAAGCCTCAGATAAATGTTTACATTGAACAAATTGTCTTTGTTGTCTTTTCATAAATTGTTGAGTGGGAGGCTAGTTACTTTAACAACCTTATCGTTTGAGTGATACAGGAATGCTGCCCTAAGAAACTTTTTACAGTACACAACCAGTTATTTGGAACATGTACCTGAAGTGAGGAGAAGAGAAAATGTTTAGACTAGCAGCGATGCTGTCGTGTTGAAGGCATTTATTGATTATATTACTGCGAAAGTCACGCAACATACAACTGGAGAATTAATCCACCATGTAAACAGTTATTTGTACCACGTTGTTGTCATGATAGCATATGAATGAATGCTGTATAGCTGCCTTTTGTGGATGATACTCGGCCGTTGATCTCCTTTTAGGATGTTTCTTTCTTTTCTTTTTTTTTTTTTTAACAACCAAACAAGATATTTCAAGGAATGGCGTTTATGGAATAAGTTTCATTTAGACAGATCTCATTATATGACCTCATTAATACACATCTCTGCTCTACAGTGACCAATTAAAGTTTCTAGTGCTGAGGAGAAGAGCAATATGCAAACATTGGAGTTTTATCTCTCTTTAAGGAAAACATATGGAGGGAAAACTAATGGGTGTAGTGTGGGATTTTTTTTTTTTTTATGTATATAGTGTTTAATGGGGGAGCTTTGCTTGCTTTTGGTCTCTCTCATTATCTCTGTAAATGCGCTCTCTGTGTGATAATTAAATGCGGTTCTGCAGCGGAAAAATGCAAATGAATGGGTGCAACAAGTCTTCGTCATTTCCTATGGACATACAGAGGCTGGAAGTGTTTCAAATAAAACATCCCTCGCTGCGATAGCAGAATAGCATTTCTTTTTCCCGTCGGTTCAGTTGCTGCAGACCATAATGAACTGCTTTGCTTTGTTTTGTACAGAACAGGCGTTCGATAAACCTACACTTGTCAAAACAAAAGACTGATGTTCTACTGACAGATAAATAAATCTGTCACAAAAAGTTCTGTGATTTCAAGAACGTTTACATATTCTCTTTATCAAATCTGTTCCAGTGTCTGCAGCAAAAAGCTTGTAATTGGATCCATTTTCAATAACTACTTAACATGCATGATGCATTACTGCAGCTGAGTATCACACCAAATTATTCTCCACATTTACATAATAATTATTGTCAAACTAATAAAATAAAAATCCAGGTACAACAATGTGTTGATAAATAATTATATAACCCATTATAGTAAATGTCTCCTGCCTTCCATGGGCTCCCTTGGGACGGATACAACCACAAAATCCATTTAGACAGCACAGCATGTGAAGTATGAGAGACAGATTTTGACAGATGATGCTCATCAAGCAAATGTCACTTTAAACGAAGGCAACGAAAATATGACACAGCTCATCGTGGTCTCGGAGCTGACTATATGTAGTTCTGTGTGTGAAAACTCTGGAAGGTTTGGCTTGCATTTTTCACTTCCTGAACAGGAACTTGTAAAAAAAAAACCAAACAAACAAACAACAAAAAAAAAAACATTTCAAGGAGGTATTTCAATGAATAATTTTCAACTTGATTCATTTTGTTAGTAATTTGTATTAGTGTACAATAGGCCAAAGGACCGCAGGTGTGTTCAGTCACTGCTCTACTCTGTTTTACTGATAATGTTCTGATACATTTTGTGTTAAACCAATCTTTACCTCATTGAACGATGCTAACACAAGAGGAGGACAAAACAAGCTTGCCCATGCTGCCTGTCCAAATTCCACTTGTCTGCAGGAGCCAAGCAAAATGACTCCTCTCATCCAAAAGAGCAGATTTACCAATGCATTAATTAATTATACTAAACAGTAAATTTATGAGCCAGAAATCCATGAGAGAGTTGAAATGCTCTCGAAATGACGGGATTGATTTAGGGCTTCCTACCCCTACTGAGAGGAGTGTGGTGGGTCGCAGGCAGGCTTTCGAGAAATTTTGCTAGTGTTGGCTGGCTCTGTATTATTTTGGGAAATATAAGCTTGCTTGCTCCATTGCATTTGAATTGCTTCCAACTCACCTGCGCATAGCGTTCTCCTGAAGGGAATAACTGTTTATGCTTGTGCCATATGTGGCTTTTTTTTTTTCCCCAAGTCATAAGAAAAAAACAAATTTATATTGTGCAATGTATAAAGTCACCCTATTCTCTTTCCAGTGTAGGACACATTACTTTGGTTGGGGAGACGAAAGATTAAAGCCTTGTTGTGCTGTCGAACATCCGTAAGACATCTGACAGCTTTGTGGTTAAAAATGTAAATCAAACATCCCCGCTGATTTAAATTTCAGACAGACTCAGTTTTACCACTTTATTGTGCTATAGATTGTGGCTCACCTCTTACTTCCATGCCAATGTGCAAAACTCAATGATGGGGAATAAGAAAAAAATCTACAAATGCAACTTGCAGTGTTGTGCAAGTGTTATGTGATGTTAGTTAATGTTAATTTCCCCAAGAAATTCAACATAGCTTTTATTTATGTTACTGGCAGAGAGAATCAGGGTTCATTGTCTCAGGTTAGAGTAATTCATTATTAAAACTTTGTTTATATTCCTTTTTTACTTGCTGGTCGGCAGAAAACAAACAGAAATGCTGCTTGTAATCACTGATTCATCTGTGTCATTTCACACGGCCACGTTACTTGATGAGGAGAAAATAAAGCTGTACCTTCTGCAGATTTGTCATATTACGAGCTCCAGCTCTCCGTTCATTGACCATATAGGCTTTTATATTAGAATTGACATTGAATTGCTTTTCCTTTCTGGCAAAGTCATCTAACTCATTTGATAATACTGTACTGCATGTTACTGCTGTTTAGAGAAGTAGGACTATGAAATACATCAACCACGCAAGAGAAAGGGCACAATCATGCAGAAAAAGATGCCCAGTCACGTTGCTGACCACTTGACAACTTTTGTCCTATGTTGCTAGACAGGGCTTTATTTCCGCCCAGGCAGGCTGGCTGGTTGCACCATCTGGACCATTTCAGTAATTACCTTGTGTTGACAGTGAGTAGATCAGGTCTCCTCCTGTTGCCTCTAGAGGCTAAAGACTCCATGTTGCTCCATCTCTCCATCCAGGATGTCATTGAATCCTTAACCCTTTTTTTTATTAAGTAAATGTCAGTGCATAGGCCCTCTGTTATTCGTTTGGTGTCATCCATCTTTGTTGGCATGTTTTCTTCCTCACAGACGTCTGTATTGTGTTCATTCAGCCTGTTAGAGATCACAGCTGTTTTCAGGCTCGTATTACTGCAGGTTTATCCCTCAGGGTCTGTTTTCCCACCAGAGAACTTCTGGTGTTACTGGTTTGGGATTTAATAACCTGTTTATAGACTACTGAATACCTTTTTTTTTTTTTTTTAACTTTTTTTTTTTATTACCATTTATAATCTGATGCCAAATGCTGCCTAGCAACAGCTACTGTAAGCACGAGATGACAGATCGGTGCTTGGAGGACTAACGAGGGAAGGGTTTTTTAAGAGGTAATGAACTGGAGACCAGCTGAGATTGGGTGTTTCTGAAGAGTGGAGATACTCTGATCACTGCAGAGAAAGATGAGACAGAGCTGTACACTGATGTCAACTCAGGAGACAATCTGTTGGATTAGTAAACCATACATGTTCATTACATCTTGATTTCCTAAGCATGAAAACAACTCAACCCATTTAAGACAAATCCGTATCTACGATTTAAATAGAAACTTGGAAAAAATGTGACACTACTTAAAGCTCCAGAGTAGAAACTTAATTAACTTTGTATTAAAAATATCTTGAACTGACGTATATTTCTTTATCAACATGGAAGTCAAAAACATCTATAAATTGTTCATATTTTTCTGCAGCAAGTCCTTATTGGCTAAAAAAAAAAGATGGACGTTGGCTTCTTTCTAGTGCTAGCAAAGCTAAGATCTTTTTGCTAAAATGTTTTTTTTATGTGAAGGCACAAAGAGTTCAAGGCTGATGGAAAATTCACTTTCACATTTATCCCTCTGATATGCAAAGGAAGTTTTGGACAAACCCTGAATATTTTCAATGACTTATAAAACCAAAAAGGCGGCTCTCTACACAGACAGGATAGTATTAACAACACTGATCATAGTCTCATCCGTTTGTAGTGATTACAGCATGGTAACACAATTATAAATGTGTGTGGCACAGACTATTTAACTGTGAATGGAAGGCTCATCACTGATTTACAACAGGAAGTGTCAAAAACAGCAGTGGTTATTTTAGCAGGATGTGTTGGTGTGATGATTTCTCACCATTTCTTCGTGAAAAGATTAGCACCATAGACTGTGCGTGTGTGTTTCTTTGTGTGTGTCTGTGGGGAGACGGAGTGGATTTTGTTTGAATTTCTGTGATAAACAGCAGCATATGCAGCTGCAGGCAGAATCCCAGAGGGCAGACAGACGCAGGCTTTATATATACAGGCATATGGCAGCAAATGATGACATGTTGTTCTTATTGCAACACAATAATGTTGGGCTAGCTCGCTATTTGGTTGATACTGATGTCACATCCATCTTCTGCATGTTATTTCACGAGTTATCTCAGACAGGTAGATTGTGAATGGCAGCCTGAAGGAGAGATAAGTACCACTCAGGCTGCAGGATGTATCACAGACAAACTCTAAACGTTGTGATCATAATGTTTTATTCAGTTATTATGATTTTCAAAGACATTGCATACCCATCTTATTAGGAATGAGGTATGAGGATGGCTTTTGAGTGTGGACACAGTGTCGGCCTCGAATAGGCATACATAATTTGATAGAAGTTCGTAGAAAGTTCATGTTGTTTTCAACTAAAGTTGCAATATGAGAAACTGGCTGAGTCAGAAGACACACTGTCAGCTCTGTGGAGCTCTGATTCAGGAGTAAACCTGCCCACACGAACCTGTTAACATTTGGCTATTAAAGAGGTAAAGAGGTTTGCTCTGCTCTGCTCTCTATTAATATTTTGCAAAAAAAGCTGCGATATATATTCAATTGCAGGACCTGCAATATTTTTGAATGCAGCAAAATGTGTCACAACCTTGTTGTGCGTTGCTACAAAGATACCCCGGCCCACAAATCGTATTTTCCGGATGTAAGATAACATACAGTGGGAGTATAAGTGGAAATAAAATTTGAAACGGTAATTCAGAATAAATTCATTGATCATAATGTCAGCCATTATAATTGTAATATAGTTTTGTTTTTTTTGTTTTTTTTCACAGCAGCTTGCACACAGCCGGTGGAAATATGGGTTTTAATCTTCTGTTTGCTGCAGATGTACAGTCTTCGCTGACTGCCTTCCTAAGCTTTAGCTCTGTTCTTACACTGCTATGTGTAGTTGGGGGGGGGGGGACTACACAAGGATAATAAACTCTCACCAATGGACAGACATTGCTGTACTCACATTGATGTGAAAGTCACAGACTCAGGTATTCCTGAAATACCCAGAGCAAGTATCTGTATTAGATTCAGCTCTGTCAGCCATTCTGCCCTGTGTGTGTGTTTGTGTGTGTGTGTGTGTGTGTGTTGATTGGGTCTTTGAGACAAACATATGCCTGGCTTTTTTCCCTGCTCTGCAAATTTTACAAGCTGGGCCTATTTTTGCCAAACGGTCTTGCATCTCTGAAGCACGAAATTCACTTGGGCACATATATAAATGACTGTATTTAGTAACAATTGAGTTGAATAATTTTTTTATAATGTTCAGTTTCATTTGTTACTGGCTTTGTCTGAATTTGCACAAAAAAAAACCTAGTTTAGCTATTTAATTGTGGTGATAGAGAGAAATACAGAGAAAAAGAAAAGCGACAGATGGGGGGTACTGCTGTGATCCTGGTCACTTTACCTTTCTAGTTATAATTCACAATATAGTTTTTCTCAGTTACATATTTTACTTTTGCTGTTACTAGATTGTATTTCATTATGAAATGCATTATTAACTCATAAATATGGTGCTGTGTTGATCGGCACTTATCACAAGGTAATGTGCCCCTGATATATGTTAAGTTTGTTTGTTTAATTTAAACAAGTAATAACAGAGAAATATGGAAGATCTGTGTTGTGAGGCTATGTCTTCATTAATATGAACAAATTATGTGTTTATGTGTTAATATGACAAAGTGACAGCTAAAGACGAAGTATTGAAAAAGAAAACTTTAACCTTTGATGGGGCAACAATGAAAAGTGAGATTACTGATATCACTGTCTTAATCCGCCCACCAACTGTGGCTTGATTCGTCGTCACCATCATCATTACAACAGAAATGTTTTGTGTGTGTTTGCCCCCGACTCAACATGCTGCTGTGAATGCAGAATTCTTCTATTTTCATTAATCTTACTGCTGTGTATTTACAACTGAGGCTTTGGTCACTGCTTAAAGTTTAATGACAAAATATGAATAATAAATGATCCTACCTGTCCTGATAGGTTAGACTAAGCTGCGTACATTGTCCCCGTTACAGGACACTTTCCAGCTCTTTTTCTTCTTATTATATTAATGGAGGGTTGGGATGTGCTTCTTCTGTTGCAGATGTGTTGGTTGTGTGTTTACAAAAAACTAAATATGGCTGAACTCAGAGTGCTGCAGTGGTTATCATTAGCCCTAGATAATATTTAATCTCATGAAAGACTTAAAAGTTGTAATGAGGGTATTAAAGATCAGTCATAAAAGCCACAAACTAACTGACTTGGTTATCAATAAGCTTTCAGATCTAGCGTTTGTCAGATGAACTTGAAGGAGCTCTTCAGTGTTGGTGGGATTACACAAAGTCCTTATTTTTAGTTTTTACTATTAGTAAAATATGCTGCACTGTGGCTAAACCAAGTGGACGGGATTGACAGACAGAACATGTCACTGATCAGCTTCATGGTGCTGTTGGTGTTTGTAAATAAACCTTTTGGGCAGAGAGACGGAGAGGGACTGATCCAAAAACAGCTGTTTGTTTCTGCTGTTATTAGTGTGATGCATCATCTATGAAATTTCACAGTGTGACAACAGGATGATGACACCGAATGCAACCGGGCAAACCAAGAAGCAACCAAAAAATAATTTCATGAGACCGTCCATGCCTTTTTAATCCTTAAATCGCAGGGTGACATTTTCTCTTCATGGCCGCTGAACTGAAATACATGGTTGAAATTGTTATGATATCCCATTTTAGTCCAACTGTGTTTTTGCAAGTCCCAACACAGTCCTCTGAGAGTACCACTAGCTTGCTAACATTAACATGCCTGCAGTTTTTATGTCAGTACAAGTTATAGATGGATGATATACCATGTCAACATCTCCAGGCCGTTTGGCATTCAGTATCTTTCCCAAATGACGGTCAATGATTGGTTCAACAGGTGGAAAGGAAATGATATATTTTTTCTTTTAGCTTTGGTGAAGATGTCCAGAAAGGACAGATTTCTAATGTGATTAATTAAGCACATAACCTAACCTAAAGAAGACAGCGGTGAGTGAGAGGAAATTTGTCTTCTGCTGCAGCGCAGTTCTTCCCAACTAACAGTGATATATCCCTGGTGACTTCCTGTCTACAATAAGAGGTTGTTTCCATACAATCATGCCATTTTTAATGAAGCAGTTCTATTTTCGATGTGACTGGGACTCCTGGTGCTCAGGATGACTAGTTTTACGAGAAAATGTGAGACGTCGACCTCACCTCCCTCAAGAGGATTAGAGCAGCCCCTCCTGCCACTCAGTAAAATAACAAACACATTTCCTGCAAACATTCCCTTGATGAAGAAGGCGACAAGGAGAGAGTGTGTGTTAGAAATCAAACACAGAAATCTGTGATTTACAAAAGCGTTCAGACCTTTAATTCACTACTTTGTAAAAGCCCATTTGGAACCTCTTTGCACAATTTATCCTGTTCTTCCTGGTAGATTCTCTAACGCTCCATCAGACTGGATGAGAAGCATTTGTGAACCTCAGGTTTATACACTCCAGGGGACTTCAAATAAAATTCTAAGACATCTAGTCGGACAAAATTTCCTTAAGCAAAAGCCCAAAAAGAAGTCGGTCTGGGGGGGAAATTATTAAAAAAGATATTTTCTCATTTCATCTAAAATAAGGGCTAAAGCTTTTTAAAATTAAGTGCTTGATTTTGCAATAGTGAAATAGCCCTAAAAAGTGTAGCTGGATTCGCACCCCCCCCCCCCCCCCCCCTTTTTTTTTTTTAAAAACCTCCATTTCGCATTCTAACATTCTCACCCATTTATATGAAACTATCTCAACACAATGCAACACTTGTTGGTGCTTCCTTTTTCTTTCGCTCCCACTGATATCCCATGTTGTTCAGCATCCTTTGTCACAATCTGGCTGGAGTGGCAGTGGTTATTTCAGTTGCACGATGTGACCGGTACTGTAAAGGCTTGAAAAGATGTTTCTATTTAAAAATAGAAAAGTGCAGAAAAATAGACAATTCTCAGTAAATCGTGGCTTTAAGGTTTGGACAGTCCTCAGATGATGTTCACCACGGTCCGTTGCAGGTTCCAGGTCATGTGAGCATAACAATGCTTCACTGCAGGAATAACATTAGTCAGGTGATGTATGTTCGCCATACTGTAGTTGGCATCAGTAGTTCAATCTTTGTCTCATCAGACCAGAAAATACTCTGGAGTTTGCCAAGCTCCAATCTAAGGAAATAGGCAGACAGGCTGTCTTTTAACTTTCAGTCAAAAATGTTCGACCTTTCTAAAAGAAATTCCTGATTGATGCTGAGATGAAGTGAGCCCAGAGGCATCTAGCAAGAAGGGTTTGGGGATAGTAAAGTAACTTTAGATTTAACGTTAGGTTTTCAGGGTTAAGCACGTTGGTCACGTCTTCCTATAAAACTCATGATGGTGACCAACCAGCTCTGCAGCAGGTTAACTCAAGACGATCAGATCAAAGTGTGATTCTTTCCATGTGAGTTTTAAATCCAAACAAAATTCCTGAGAGTAGTTAAACCTCAACTCTTTTCTTTGATTGTTGAAGCTCAGAATAACAGGAACAGATTGATACAGTACCTGGAAATAAAAACGAAATGCTCTTATTTGAAAAATTACCATCATGCTCCTGAATGTTTTCTGTGATTCTAAATGAATACTTGGGTCAGTTTGACCTTGTTAGTCATTAACTACTTTGCTTTTCTTGCTTTGGCTGCAGCAACATCCTGACATTGCCAAAAATATCATCCGGCAAAAATACTCACTGAGAAAGAAATGTGGTGTGTATTTGTTTGCCGCGGCTTGAATGATGAACTGTAAAATAAAAACTCCTAAGCCTGTTGATATTCAGCTCTCTTGTAGGATGGTCAATGCTTGGAAAGGTCAGATAGCTTCTTTAATAAATACATCCTGAGTATGCAGACTTCTTCCATTTCACAATAATTGAGACCACTGCGCTGCTGAAGACATTTTCCGCTTTGATGCATCTTCATCGACCCCCATCACTTTGCTCAGTTCATGTCCTCACATGCTGAGTTACTGTCTCTGTATCAGTTCACGGGCTCACGCAAGTTGGGATGTGAATTTATTTTAATTCTGTTACAAATGTGAGAATTCAGTTATTGATTGTCCGTTGATAAAAATGTCTAACAAAAAATACATTCATGCATTCACGCTTCTGACATGACTATCAGTTTATATACCTGTGGCAATGAACTATTTGGAAATTGAATATACTGGTATTTGTATATTTCAACACCTTTTGTGCAGTGTGTAGTCATCCAAAGACGCAGAAAATAACCAATATATGGTGATGTAAGTTACTCATATCTCGCATTACATTAATAGCCAAAGAAACTTTATTCTAAAGGTGCTTCATAAATGAATGTAATATTGGTAGGAGTCACAGAGCATCATATATAATGTGCTTTATTATAGCTGGTTGTGACTTTACTGTTGTTTTTGGTTGTATCATAAATGACCCTGGTTAACAGAAGTGGCTGCTTGCCCATAATATGAAAAAAATAATGTGTATACTGTCTCATACTTTTAAGAAGAAAGTCCTGCTCAGTCTTGGACAGCTAATGTTCAGCCAAAGTTACAATGGACAGATATAGCACATCTGCAAAATGCACATTGCAGTAAATGTTCTTGTTCACTTCTGCTGCCTCATTCTTCAGTCAAGGGCTTTACATATTGAAGGAGTCCCTCTTGGTCTAAAACCACAGGGTGGCTTCTTCGCTCCGCACTCAGCCAAAGAGCCAGCTGTTAAGAGAGGAATACTAAGAGTCGTCAAACTGGAGAGAGCTGTGTGATGTTTCCTCCTGGCAGTGATAGAGCTGCTCTCTAGACTGGTTTCCCTCAGTGCAGGATGCGTCTCACTGTGTTTGGCAGCCCAGGAGATGGGCATTGCATCTGCTCCTCTACTCAGCAGCAAGAAGCAAATTCCCCTAATGAAGGCTGGCTGGCCAATGGCCCAATCCTCCGGAGCTGCTTTGAAAATTTGGCCTCCTGCTCTAGTGGAGAGAGAAATCTAAAGCTGTGGATGTTCATGATTTGTGAAACAGTGAGCACATTTCAGAGGATTGGACTCGGTGCATGAATGAAAATAAGGAAGACTTGAAACAGAAGATGCTGTTGCACGTTTCACTGCATTACTTTGCATTTCACTCTGCTGGTTGTTATCTCCAAGGTTGTCCAGTTTGGTCTGAGAGCTGACTGGATGAATAGTGAACCAGACAGATTATAGATGTTGAATGTGCGTGTTATATTCTGTTAACGATTTATAAAATAGAATTTGACTCTCAGCTAGCTCAGAGAAACCACAGAAAAGTATGCATATCTATATTTTTGCTGTTGGTGGCTTTTAATACAATTCATTTCTTTGACCATGACCGGATCAGGTGAATTGAATGTGAAGTATTTTTCACAGCAGAAATTAGTGAAAAGAAATCAGTAATATAAGTGAATAAAACCTGTTTTTGACATTACAATGGTTGAAAAGAGTTTTTGGACTTTGGTAGAGATGGATAAACAGACATTACAAGGCATTAAATAGACAAAACAGAGATCACAGTTCATTACACACAAAGAGAAAATCAATCCTGTATTAAATACTGATAAATTACCAAGAAAAACCACAAAGCAGGTCCTCACAGTAGGCTGTTTCACTGAAGTTAACACCATTGATCAGAGGTGGCAAATTGCTCAGACAGTTTATGTGTAACATCGCTGTGTTTATCAAGCATTTAATGAATGAATGGGGCTCAGAGTAAAATGATATCTGTGTAGCCACCGCTTCTATTGCTAATTGGCACTTTCTGCCGTTTTGGCTCCTCCCACAAAACTTGGTGCACAAAAACACACGGCTTTAATTAACAATACATGACCAATGCTATGTGGCCTTGTTGAATAAGGGAATTATACAGAGCTATGACATCGTACAGATATGGCTGTGTACAAAGCTAAAAAATTCTAAATGCTCTATCACCGTTGCTTTCAACTGTATTCCCTTCCACAGAAAGTGGAAACTCAACTATAAAACACATCAAGAGTCCTTTAGAAAAAATATCTGATGTTAAAGGAGGAAGTTCAAAAATGGAGAGATGAAGATTTTAGATATTTGAGCACAAACGGCAGTTTTCTCCACGGCTGAATAAATAAATAAGTTAAAGTTTGAGAAACTTTGAGATAATCTAACATCAAAGATATTGTTTAAAATTATCCAAACAGACTAATCAAAGTGTCTCTTAGCGGTATGCTAACATATAGGCAGCTAATATAAATCAACCTCATTTCCCACTGACATCTCAACTGGAACCCACTGACATGTTATATAACTGCGGCTGTCAGATGTTTGCTGTGATGACATATAGAAGCACAGTGCAGTCATTTAGCCACAGAGCACTTTGAATATGGTCCGCAGCTTGCTTTGAAAAATGTGATGGTCATTTCATGCCTTCTTAGGTCTCAAGAACTGCACCCCTGTTTCACTTTAAGGGGTTGAGACGGAACTGCCTGTGTTCGGTATCAGGCTGTTTAAAAGCTGGGAGTTCAGGAGGTCTGGAAAATGAAAGAGTTTTGTTGACGTACAGAATTCGTAATGTATCAAGTTGGGAATATCAATATTAAAGACAAGTCTTTGGTTGGAAATAACTTTTCAAATGTAGTCCACACCTGTACGTAATTTTACTTGTAACTATTTCACTATTGTGTTACTTACTACAATATTATAGTTGACACAGCCGGCAAATTGAGTTTGTTCATTTCCTCTTCAGCTGTCCACCAAGACCTTTTATGACTTCAAGCAGCTGTAAGAGTTTAAAGGTCTTCTGTTGAACTTAAAAAATCACACTTGTTCACAGGGAGATCTCATGTTTTCATTTGGCCTGCTGCTAATAAATATTATTGGTATTTATTTGTCCATCTAATATCATAAACAGTGCCACCAGGGCCCATTTGTAGTTCCCCAGACCCCAAGTTAATATTTTCACATGTCCAAAACCCAAAGAGAGCAAGTTTGCAGAGAATCCTAAAATCGTCACAGTGAATGTTTGGCTTTTTGCTTTTAAAATAACGACATGGATTTTTGCTTCATTAACGATAATAATTTACTTTTTTGTTGCTCTGTTAATCAGTGAGTCTCTTGATCGTTGCTGCTCAAGTCTATTAATTGACTAGAGCTTTGACTACATCCCATCATCCTTATCAGTAGAGAGAGTTCACGTGATGAAAATGGAAAGGTCAACTTGATTCACTTAAAAAAAAAAACACATAGCTCTTTTAAAAAGTAGTTTCTTGGGTTTAGTAGCTCAGTGAATGAAAATATGCAGAATCTGCCATTTTTTTATTCTGATTTATTTTTTTACAATTGTAACTTCAGGTTTACAGAAGAACAGAGCATGTTTCAGTTGTGGATAAGGGACTAGTTTCTGTTGGGGCTCAGCTTTTGTTATGCTTGAGAATCAGACCCCCATATAATCCCTAATGTGCAGAATCCAGTTCAGCATGACTCAGATAAAAGTAGTTAGTCCTGATAGTCAGACAAAAAGTGTCAGAACTGTTGAGGCAGATCTATTGGTCCCTCTTTGGGGCCTTTTGCCTCTTTGTTTTTTCAGGGTCAGCTTTGAGGGGCACTACCTCTGCTGCCTCTTTGCAGCACACTGAACAGCAACGGGCCAGACAAGGTGCATGTTAAGTGGAGGTGGTGTCTCCTGTCACGGTTGACCTGGGCACTGTCAGGAGGGGATCTGTCAGCTGTGTGGATGACAGAATTTTGCCTGAATCTCTGTCATTGCTGAGTGTCCGCAGGCGTCCTTCAGCCTTGGTGTCATGACAGCCAGCTCAGCATGACAATAGGACAGCTAAAGGGGTGGAGGCATCTACTGTCAGCATATTAAAACCTCTCCTGGGCTGCTGCCATCGCCATATGTCCAAAGATTTTAATATGAAAAGTTCACCTTTAAAGTGATGTAAATATATTTTAAAAAAGAATTAATGCAATCTGATTATTATCTCCAGTCAGCATTATCCACTGTGTTGGCAAAGATTTACCAAGTGACCTTTAAAAAGTTCTGTTATTTGCAAGGACTCCACTGAACTCCCCGAGAGACTGATAAACACTGGCTTAATGAGCAAAAAGCTGAAAACTTCCATCTGTTGAAACTCAGATGAGGTCAGAATGAGTTTTTAATAAGTTACAGGAGACATCCTGTCAGTCTGATAAAATTAGTGATCAAATGATATCCTACTTTAATGGGTTGATCAAAATAAAGACATCAGTCAAACAACTTTTCTAATCATCTATTGTAAGTATATTTTGCGAATTAAAATGCAAGAAATCAGAAGATTTTACCTCAGTTTACATGAGTCTGACGAACAAAACAATCATTTTATTAACAGAAAATGTAGTGTAACTAATCAGATGAGTAATGCGTCGACCCCGCCTGCTCCTCCTGCACCCCTTGTTGCACACACTTCACATCTTTTTTTATTATATTGGGTAATTTCTGTCACGTAAACTTTAATTTTGTGGTATTATCTCAGTGTGGTGGTGTTCTTGTTAGTTGCCCTGAGCCAGGCAGTAATGGTAGTCATATATTTTTTTTAATGCATTCATTGATTTATTGAAATTATTCATTACGTCTGAGATGTTAGCACACTGATGACATGTTGCTCAGCTGTTTGGTTCCTCCACCATGAGCAGCCAGTCTGACATGTTTCCAGAACAACCGGATTAATTTTGTGGAAATTTCGCGAAGATGTTGACGTTTCGCAGTACTGAAAGGTGCTGAGTCATACTGAGTGTTCATGTACTCCTCCATCCTCAAACTCAGCAACACATTTCTTTGTTGTGATGGACTTGCGTTGACAAAATACGTCCAGACACACACACGCTCACACTCACATACAACTGAAAAAGTGTCTCTGTGGGTTTGCTGTCAACTGCTGCTGTCTCTACAGCCACATTTGGACATGAACACAAACGCATGCACAGATGCACACACATTTCAACGATCTAAATATACTGAGATTAATCTACAATGAAGACAATCATCCTGCCAGAGGAGAAAAAATTTTGACATTCTGCAATTTATAGAAAGTGCATGGTTGTTAGTGTAATTAAAGCCTCTTCTCTATCTACATTTTGCTTACTGCACCACTGTGACAAGTCCATTTTACAGTTTAGTAATGCTTTCTTCCCTGAGAGGAAATCCATTGCTTCCATCCACCACCATACAGACTTACAATGACTATTCTGCGGGCATTGAGAGAAAAAAAGAGAGCGAGAGAGCAGCCAGCAGAATGCAGGATGAGGACTTACAACTGGCACAAGGTGCAGCCCCACTAGTGGCCTCAATCAGTCATCAGGTGCCTCGGTATGGATGGAGCAGAGAGGTTGTACTGTTGGCAGCCCTGGCAACATGATTAAGGAGTCAGCAGCATGATTACGCTGCTCGTCTTATGAATGGAGTAATAGAGACGGGCAGAATCTGGTACTAAATTCTCCTGATGGAGGTGGTGGGGGTGTGTGTGTGGCGGGGAGGAGTCTCCAGCCGTCCCGGGTGCCCGCAAGAAGATAGGAGACTGACAATAGATAATTAAGGAACTGCCAGCGCCTCTTTTCTATTCACATGGCTGTTTTATTAACGGGGATTCAGTAAGGAAGAATATTAATATAAACGAGCAGTACCCTGTGTGACTCAGGGATGAATATAAATTGGGACTAGTAGGGGGAGGAATATACTTTGGAGCGTTTATCAGGATTGCAGTTGGGGGAGGAGAGGGCTGGGGGGAGTGATCATGAAAATGGGCTGCACGCTTATGCTCTGTTGATCTCTGGTGAATAACTGTAGGCATGCCATCACCAGTGAGAGTGCTTTCATAGTCCTGCTGTTCATACATTGAAACTGCTGAATCAGTCCGACTGTCGGAGTCATACATCACTTCGTACCTTCAAACAGATCATTTGATTATTTCATAAACTCACTCAATGTTGGACAGCTAAAATTATCTTGGTGCAAACATGACAGCAAAATTGTTTCCATGCTTATTCAGCAACAAAAATAATAATGTAACATTGAGTATTTTTAATCAGTATTTAAATACCTTAACTAATATTTTAGAGGACTTGCTGTTGTGCTGTTATTACTGACAACACTACAATACTTATACAATATTCATTTATTAATTTCCAATAATAAAAAAAAAATTCACTTTTTGGCTTAACAGTTATAAAATTACTTTGGAAATAATGAAAGAGTTAACATTCACCTTTAAGAAGCTTGGAAATATTATTTGAAGTAGTTTTTTAAGCTCTATAAAGACAGCTGCCAATTACTGAAACAAACCATCAAATCACGATTTTTAACAATCAACAATGATTTTCTGAAATTAAAATTGCATTATTGAACGCTCGTTGATGATCACATTTTGGAAATTTTTGATGGTGACGCCGTATTTAATGATTTATTGGATATCTTCCAAACAAGATGTGTAACATCTGAAATGGAGACATTGCAAATTACATTTCTTAATCAACATATCATTAACATTTCCTTACAGCCATTTCCTGCTGCTCTGACAAATGATACAGTGTATTTGTATATTGGTTTTAACCTTTGTTCACACTAAACAAGCAATTTAATGAGGGCATGTGGTTCTGGCTAATTATAAAAGTCACTTTAATTAATGATGAATCAAACCTGAGAATTCACATGGATTAAAGCTTAACTGTGACTGCAGCCTTGATTATTACCAACAGAGTAATTATAGACACAGCAGAGAGTCCACTCTTCTGTGTGCATTACATTATAAATCAGATTGGCAATAATAGACACTAACGCATAATGATAGATCCTGCTCCTGTTTGTCATGGATGTGGTTGAAAGCTGCAGGTTTTATTATTGTAGAAGAAATACTTATCTGATGTAGGGTTGTTCAGGTGGAAGTGCCTCTCCACGAGGATTTCATAAGTAAGTGTGCAGCCTTATGCATTATGGAGGGGATCCCCTTATTCAAAACATCTGATAGCACCTGCAGCCAAATACATTTAAGGTATGAATAAGCCCAGTGGGTAAAAAAAAAAATTACAATAATAAGCCTGGCAGTCACCTGTGCTGAATTACTAACATCTGTAATAGACTTTTAATGTAGTGATGTCTACCTCAACACAGATCACAGGAAAAAAAAAACCTGGCATTTCTCTGATCGTCGACTGAATGTGTCTTTGAAAGCAATGCCTTTGATAGAAATTCAGAGTCATATTGGCAGGTTGGGCATTCCTCTACGGATGAGTTGATTTTTAAAAATTTTTTTGTGCACAACTGAGTCATTAAATTAGCCATGCAGCAAACTCAAAGCACCAGGTTCAGGGATGAACATTATGATTATCCTCATAATTGATTTGTCTATATCAATATATATCTGCTTATAGATCTGGCCCATTATCAGGGAACAAAGCAGAGAGGATGTCAACTACTTCATGGAGCTCTGATTCAACATGAGCAACATATTAATGAAAACAGTCTGTCAATGTCGTATAGTTGATTATCAATAATACTTAAAGGACCTTTATTTGTATTACTTTTCTTTCCTTTGCTAGAGCTTACTAGTTGTGTATATACATAATTTCAAGAGACATATTCGACCTACCAGTATCCTGCAAACTTTTCAGTTCCAGCTTAGTTAACTTTGTGAATATCACATTATACAGGAACTGAAGTGATTGCAATTTTTCATTTAGCCTTCAGGCAGTCTTAGGTTGAATCATGTCCATGTCAATCACATTCTCTATATAGTCCTGAATATCACAGGCTTTCCTTGTCGGACAAAATTAAAATTATTTTCTTAAAAAAAAAAAAAAGTACTATAAATTACTATGTCTGGTTTTCTTTCTGGCACACAAGTCTATCTCTTCATTTGTTAAGTGTGCATTTTAGTACGTTTCTCGCTGCAATATAAGAATGCCGAAGGGGCCAATAGAGTCTTGACCTTGTTCTTGTATTATCTCTTGTAGAATAGTAATTGCTAACAGGATGGAAAAGCGTGACTGTCTGCATAGCACTGGCCATGGAAGGTTATTTTAATGAGGAAAAGAGCAAATATCACACTCATTTTGAATCTTTATAGTTTTTTTTTTTTTTTTTATTACTGGGTAAAATGACAAGCGTGTTTTCTCTATATAAATAACAATCACATGAATAAACATACAAGACATGGCTATATGGACGTGAAAGCAGGGATTGTGATCACAATGTACTTGAATACAGGATGTTGGTCATGACAGCTGTGTGTTTTAAATTTCTTAAAAAGGGAGTGTGCTGATTCTTTGCTCAGAAAACGAACAGAACCTGTGTGAACCTTTACATTCATAGGAACCAAACGGTCTCACAATCGGCTGCTATGTACAGAACATAAATATAAAGAAAGGTCAGAGGTCGTCAATAGCAGTACAGTCAAGTTTAAAGGTTGGAAAACGTCTGATGAAGAGAAAAAAGGTTCAAAGTAAAATGAAACCAAAATGTATACGAGTAAGATTTAACAGAAAAGACAATGATTTCATATAATCTGTACACATCAAAAGTCCATACTAAGTTTGAAGTACAGTTGCCCATTGTGATTCACAGAGTCATAGAGTGCCAGGGTGAAAATGCATAGAAATGTGTCCAGCTAAGAAACGATTTCATTGACTTGCCAGCTATGAATCTACAGCAGGAGCGTTCAGAAAGTGTTGTTGAAACTTAAAGACCTTCGACACAATTCAACCACAACTATCTCCCCTCAGTTCGCTAAACTCATCGTTACATTAAGTAGCCACTTGAAACATGCTGTCAAATAGAGCAGACAATGCATATGTTCCAGACGTCTTTCTTTTATATTATGCTATGTTTTTTTCTTAATCTTTTTTTTTATTTTTTATTTTTTATTGGAGTTATGTTTGATCGATTTTCTTCACACACGTGCTCAATTGACTCAATGCTAGTGAACATTTTGAAATACTAAAAATTTCACGATGTGCAGCGTATGAACAGCCCTACTGACTTTCAACTATCAGTTTTGTACTAAAAAAAAAAACAAACCAACAAACATAATTCAGAACCCTCTAACGTTGGTTTATAATTTCAGATCAAAGGTTACCGAGCACACAATCATAATGAAGCACTCTCAGTCTCCACTTCAAACAGGATGGGATCACAGCAAGGGCTCATTTTAATTAGACTGAGTCGCCTGCGCTGGATGGACAAATAGACGAGAGCAGTGAATTTGAGAAACCACTTTAGCAATGAATGGAGGAGTCAAAGGAAGAGGTGTAGTCTGCAGTCATACTGGGAATAATTACGCTAATTCCTCAGATGGAGGGCAATTTTCCTTGAAGGCACAGGAAAAAGTTGGGGACGGGTAAACTTAAATTACAAGAGTTTATCTGGACATATACAGCATATATATATTTATCTATTTTTGCCAATTCACTTGAATATTCGTTTTGTTCAGAGATTATCTACAGCATTCCCACACACTGAATACAACTGACTGTGAATAATAATGCAAAGTTGCACATATTTACGGATTCATACCAATTTTCCTGAAAATGTGACCAGCAAGCAACTTTATGTTGACTTAAAGACAAACCACCCGGTGGAGAAAAAAATTAATTTAGCCTTAACACAGTAACAATTGATAACTTCCTCACTTGTTTTACCTTTTTTTTTTTTTTTTTTTTTTGGGTGATGGTTTCTCATCCAATGAACTTAAAAATGGTCAATTTGGTTTCTGAATCAGTGATTTTCACTATCTGCAACAGAATTCAGTGCAACAGTACCTTTAGAAGAAAAACAAGCTCCTTGGGTCTTGGTTAAACGACCTAAGACTCCCCCACCCACACAACAACGTTGCCTTTGAGGACATCGGTAATCTCACAGTTGAGCTTGTTGAGTCGTCCATCCAAGATAAAGAGGGACTCTCTAGATGGGGTCATGAGATACTGTCCAAACAGTCCGCTGCTTTCCATCACCCTGTTCCTACTGCTCCATGGCCACTCGAACGACTTGGTGGCCTCCTTCAAGCTCTTGATCATCTTCACCTTGCCAGTGCTCAGCTCTACGAACAGGGCGTCGGTTTGACGGCCGGAGCTGCCGAACACGTTGTACTGGTGGATCTCTGTGAAGGAGCGCTGGAAAGCCAGATCGGACAGGTGAAGGTTGGTGTGAATGTCAAAGGGTTCCTGGATTTCACCCCGCTCTGAAATCGTCTGGATCCTCATCAAGCCATCGCCATCGTCAACGGTGACCAAGTAATGACCATCAGGAGACACGTAAGGAGTGCCGGTGACATCGCGGTTTTGTCCAATCACACAATCGGTCACACTGTCCAAGATAAGCTGGGGTTGTGTGGCGCCGGTGGAATCAGGTCTGCAGTTGACAAAGTAGTAGCCGCCGAGATGGGTGTAGGCCACGGACTTGGGGATGCAGTTGTACTCCCGTAAACTGATGTTTTTCACGTACGACGTTGTCTCCAGGTCAATTTTGTGGAGGACAGGCTCATTTCGATGAAGGATGAGGCCAAACCTGTATTGAATTTAATAAGAAAAACAACGATTCAATCAATAACTTGCTGTTGTGGTGTAAACACAGAATAATTACAAGTTTTAGTCACGATAGTCACATCATCATACAGATAGCGACGCTAGTTGCTATAAACCACACATAACATTTATCCAATAGTTGGCGAACTTCAACAAATATTGGATGAGTTTTAAAGGGCTCAGTTATTCAGTCAAATCTTTCAGCTGGCAAAAAAAAAAAAAAAATGTACATAAATGATTTTTATCTTTTTCAGACTTTTTCCTTTCTTCAGTGAGGAATATGAGTAAAATGTTTTTCTTTTTTATTTCCATGGTTTATTTCAAGCAGTAAGTGGTAACACTGTAAAATCAGAGCATCACAATCCGCATATCAAGATAACGTCAAACTGAAAAAAGGAATGCAAACATTTTTACTGAGTAATTATGAAAATCTTTGGGGTGGTAAAATTTTAAAGTACTCAGGAGAAAGAAAAAATAATGTTAATATTGGCAGTCTAACATCATCTATACTTTCCTTTCTAATAGAATTAAAGCAATTTTTGAGTTTGCACAGACAAGTGCAAATGAAAGAATATCTTAATGGGACATTAAAAGCTGTACAGGGTAGAAGGGGAGTATGCAAAAAGCTGACACCCTTCAATTAAACTTGAATACCAGCTGATTGATGCTGACAGGCACTTAAATCTAACTGTTATTCTCCATCTTTTATGCCATTTGAGCACCAAGCTGTCTGTACCTTTGAACAGAAACTGGCTGTTTGATAGCCACAAAGCACATTATCATCCCTGTGGAGAGAATCATTGGCCCAGCAATCATTCTGTCCACCAGGTCCAGACAGGAGGCTGCATCAGTCCATAAAAGATGGGATCCACCTACCTTTTATTTCAGGAAAGTGCCCAGCAAGTGTCATGGACAATTTGTGCACTTGCATCATTAACCTTAATGTAAACCCGAGGAAGGTTTGAGCCCTGATTTGGTCAACCCCCCGACTTATTTTCATGGATTCCTGCCAGTCTAGTCTGTTGATCTGCGCTTACCCACATTTACATTCATTGTTCCCCGTGAATAAAAACTAGAGTCAGAAATGAACACACACAATCAGAGGGGTCCGGTTTTAATGTAGCGGAGCGTCTCATTTAGATTAGGTTGCTCGCTGTCCTGTTGAAGTGAGTGATGCAGCTTTGTGACAGCAGACAAGGCTCATCATGCATCGGTTGCTTGATGTTCAATATTTTACAGGAACTAAGATTGCAAGATGAACACAGACAAAAATACTGAATGTGATTGCAATGCAAAAAAAAACATATACATGTACATGAGCATGAAACTGCTCAACAACTCGCTCATGCACCGAAGCTACAAAAAGCTGTTAGTTCACCTCCTACTGCTACAGTTGTCAGATATTTGGTTTAGATTTTTGCCCTTGGAGCTTCAGTTTCTTTGAAATCTATTTACCATGTCAAAATTAGTTAAAAAAAAAAAGACAAAAAAAAAAAGAAGGAAAGTTGACTTGAATTAGATGAAAATCACTGAAAGTCTAATTTTGAGTTCACTGCAAACAGTAGACAGCAGCCTTTTAATTGCAAATGATAATTAACCACCATAAATGATATGTACATGTTTTGTGGGAAATTTCTTTCATAACTCTTATTACTGCCA
The DNA here is from genome assembly GCA_034769265.1 of Remorina albescens. NCBI lineage: Eukaryota > Metazoa > Chordata > Actinopteri > Carangiformes > Echeneidae > Remorina > Remorina albescens. Next base: position 6,932,311 of record CM068475.1, on the reverse strand, counting down.
CAGAAGAAAAAGTGAAATTACCTTCATATGGGTTGATTTATTTTGTACTTTTCAAGCAATTAATCTTATTTAAGACTTGCGGATAACTTGCTGACTAAGGACAAATTTATTCCTTCTTCTAATTTAATAGCTTAGGTCTTTGACTGGTATGTAAAATCAGCTGAATTGCTGTTTATGTGAATTGGAAAGCTAAACTTGTTAGGTTAAATTCAAAGAAAGGTTTCTGAGACAAGATGGTCTGCTTCTTGGTTGCACAATTACTTTAAAAATAATCTCCAAGAAGCGTAGAAATTTGGAGATTTTTACTGTTGTTGTTATTATTATTATTATTATTATTACTTTTTTATGTGCAGCTTAAACCTCAAAAATGTTCTTTTTGTCAGGGTGGAGTAGAGAAGTAGAGTTGAGAGGATTTACAGACTTGTCAAACACTGCTGAAATTGTTTTACTGTGGCTTGTATTCAATACTGTGCTGCTCTGAGAAATCAATAAGTAGTGCAACCATGCTGTGAAATATTGGTGACATGCTTAGGAGCTAAAGGACAATGGAGCATTCATCCTGCAAAGAAAAGATTTTTTTTTCGCCAACAGACGTTTTTCCCCATGTATGATAAATGAATAATCAGACATTGTTTGCCCCTGCTCTGGTCTAAATGCAGCTAAGTTGCTTCATTGGCAGACCCAGATTGCTCTCAGCCAAACTGACAGCTGATGTTTGTCCTTCCTACCATTGGTTACTGCATTAAAGATTCACCTCACTTCTGCACAAATGAAGCAATTTCATATTGTATTATCTTATCTTCACGTATTCTTAGTGAAGAAATGAGCAGGTCTCAACACTTGAGTAATATTTATTCTACAGTTCAAGTTAAAGATCCCGAGGCCACAACTCATGGACTGAGAACTGATGGTGCACAGTAAAAGATATCCAAAACACTCCATATTTTCGCAAATCCAGATGGATGAACAGGAAGTGGAGTCAACATCTCGCTCGGCTTGCTTTGCCAGTGATCAAAAACATTGTGACAAATAGTTGTGGATAGCTGAAGGGAGAACTGTAGATGTGGCTGAACATATGAAATTTCTTTTTTTTTTTTTTTTTTGCTGACATGCAGAGTTGTTTCACTGTTACTTGATGGCCTTAATGAAAGACAGCCTGCAGAAGTTTCTGCTTGCTTTGTAGAGGCTCCAGTCATTAAACGAGCCCCGGAAGTTGCTGAATATGTCGGCCGTTTTCACACTGCTCATGCTGCCAAATCGACTAATCGATGCTCCATTCCTGTCAGCAGACAAATAGCCATGTGGGTACAAAAAAAAAAGGCCACTAGGCAGTAGTTAATTCAAGCTTTCTTAATATGTGCAATAAAAACAGCTGTCAAAAAAAAAAACAACAACAATGCACTTGAATAGACCTTAAGCCTTTTGTGTACTTGAGTTGTACTCTGGCAGATACACAAAAGACTACTTCATAGCACTGTTAACAAGGCCTGAATTATTGGTTTATAGCTGAAGTATATGGCGATCCCACAGCGTCTCAGTGTGCTACTTCCATCTGCTTTCAGCTTAATGTGCTGAATCAAACCAAGAATTTAGGATTTTTGGAGAAATCATTCACTGGCAAAATATTAAAAACACCTCAGAATGTAGTGCAGTCCGATTCAACAATACCATGAGGCAGAGCCAACTCAAACAAGCCCACCACTTTAAAGTCTGCTATTGTATTTATTTTTTTGCATTTCTTTGTTATTGTATTATACTGGAGTACTGCACAGTGTTTCTCTTTGTTCAAAATTGAAGCAGGTTTGAGTGATACACTAATTTCAACACTACAGGTTTTTGGCATTCTTTTTAGATGTAGCTTCATTTTAAAAAGAGGCACGAAACGCCAGTTGTAACACTCAAATATTGAAGTCAGGACTTCTATCTTTAACAACAGCCTGGAAACATGGACTCTGCTCGTACCATTTCAACTATTCCTTTTCCATTGTGGACAAATAATTCAGACTATTTTAAGACTTTACTGGGTTTGGATGTTAAATTTACTGGAACATCCTAAATATTTTGTCAAAATAATCAATAATGATGCAAATGTTAAACCTTTGAGTCCTGTTATTACTTCAGTTTGCAGTTTTGTTTAGTTTTCACGTCTTTCCGTGTGATTTCAGTCTAACCAGAATATTCACCTGGTGTGCAGAGCTGGTCATCATCAAAATAAAACCTTCAACGACATTAGTTTAGGTATTTCTCGCAGATTCTTGACTAAATGATTGATTTGGAAAAAAATAATACATTATGAAAACAGTTGTTGAAGCCATTAAATGTTATATTTAGTACAGAGGCAGCAGAATTTATCTACACTGCAGTGTCCGCAGAGATGCTGCTGGAGGGGAAGAAAGCGTTTCAATTGTTGCACATTTAAACACGAAGCACGAACAAGGTCACGCCGTTACAGGCCGAGCATCATGAATGAGATGATAGTGTGTTTGTGTATGTAAAAGACATTTATGCTGTAGGGACCTGGATGTATTTCTGAAAGCTGGGTTTTTATAAAGAGCATCAAACGTTACGAGCTAAAGAAGATATTTTTTCAAAGAAAAACATGGCAAATAAAAAAAATAAATATAAATGTGGCTACAATATTCTGCAATATTCTTCAAAGGTCTCAGTGGGTCTAATTACGTCTGTGCTGAAATTAGATCTGTACCCAACTAAGCCCCCCCACCCACAACATGCACACTGGACTTCTTATTCCTCCCCAGGACACCATTAACATCCTGAAATCCTGCAGACCTCCTCCTTGTCCCCGGCTGTGCCATGTCATTAGCCGAGTGTTTGAGTAACTCCCCTCCATTCACATCCAGCGTGTGTGACAACTGCACATGCACTCTGCATTCAGCCTGTCTGTGCTCTGTGGCTGACGAACTAAAATGTAAGAAAAGAGAGCTACCAACTGCCTGCCTCTGACTTTCTTTAGCGCTGTATGCTGAATATTTTAATTCTATAGAAGTTATTGATCTGCATCTGTGCAAATGTCTGAGTTTAGTCTCGAGAAAAATAACTGCCTCTTAGAGTGTTGACACAAAGTCAGGAGGCGTCAGCGCTGACGAGCTGTTTGATTTGCCTCTGGTGTCAAAAAGACAATGTCAACAGGCGTAAACATTACAACTGATGAAGTGCTTAACATTGATGTTGACTGTGTTCTTTTTAAAGGAGCAGATGCAACCTCCACAGCATTTAATATGAGACTGAGCTGATTTAAAGTTTCTTGGTGTTTACTTTGCATTCCAGATGCTTAGGAACACTCGTTTCAGAGATGGAGCCGGTGAAACAGTGTTTAAACACTGCGCACAATTTTTAGCACAACTGCACCAAGAGTATATATAGACAGGGTGATATTAGAAAGGATTTTAATGGAATATGTTTTATGCCCGTTACTAGAAAACATATTATGTTGTAAATTCACAGGCCACTTTATGAAATACATCCATACACTTCAATAAAATGGTCATAGTGGTTGGAACAGAAGTGTCTTCATGTTTTTGACCTCCATATTAACATCCATTACATTGGAAGAAGCTTATAAATACTTGATAATACAACTTTAACTGGTGACCTCACTGATTAATTAATGGTTGTTGACACATTTCTCCTGGCAGAGATGTTATTATTCATATTTGAACTTGAAAATTCCTGAAAGCTTTTAATTCTCTGAAAATGAAATCATCAAGAAAAATGTAAGCAGCAAATAGAATCTATTTAAACAAAGATATAATTATGCAAAACCCCCAAATCTCACCAATATCCTTTAAATCCTCATAAATCCTCCAGTGTGAAAAGTTAATATTTTCATAATACTATCAACGCAAAATCTTTCATCTGCAACTTCTTACATCTTTTAAAAACAGCATGTGTGGTCTGTTAACAAACCAATACAGAAAAAAAAAACAGACGGCTTTTAGCTCACTTGCTTTCCGAGTTAATGAGGACAGCATCGTGATTCAGGTTGGACTTTTTGTTTTTCTGTGGGCTCCAATATGAGGATTTCACATGCTGCTCTGTAATAAGACATTGTAAGGTGACTTTGAAGGGATTTTGGATGAATCAAGTAAATGACATTGGGTTGTACTTTGGGAGCCTTCTAACTGTTTTTATACATTTTTATAAACTAAATCAGAGTTGACAAATGCTCAATGTGGTGTTACTTACTTTATCATCAAAAGGAGGTTCATACTGTTGACATTTTTGACCCAAATACAAAAGAACACATTGTATTGAACTCCTGACCTCATTATTGTGTTCTCGTTGAGCGCTCAAATATAAATTTTTTTTCTTTTTGGATTTAGCTAACTGAGTTCTTCTTGATTCTTTTTTTTTTTTTAAATAAATTTCAACATTCTGGTGCTTTTTTTGCCACCAACTTGAGTGGAGTGCGGATCTGAAACACCAGACTGACACAGACGACCCGAGCACTTTGTGCAACTGCAGCTTTCTGTGCCTGTAGCTTTAAAGACCGAACCTTAAAATCACTTGCTGACTTTGTGGCTTTTGATTCCTGACATTCACCTGTAAATGATTAATTCAACACAGCTCATGCAGTTTATGTTGAGGGAGTATTTGAAGCGAATGGCAATGTACTCATCTGCAGCTCAGACAACCACTGAGCCTTTTCTCCAAAAAACCTCCATTAACTCACAAACACACACTCACTCTCCACATCATTATTATAGTATTGAGTCCTGACGGGAAAAAAATGACTAAGATGCCAATGGGGTGAATTTAATTTGCAAATCAATTTGCATTAGAGGTGTTCTTGGATCATATAAAACATACCTGACGTGGTTAATGATGAGGCTGGAGGCGGGAATGAAGAACTCGTCCACTCTGTCGAAGCGCCTGCCGACCGGCTGTGTGTGGACGGTGTGGTGGGAGACTCTTCCACTGGCCTGATTGATCACCTGGTGAACACCGATAGAAGAGGTGGTGGGTGTTTAAAAAGAGGCTGATGAATTTTCCTTGGTGCTGCTGGTTTCTAACCTCAACCAGGGCGCCTTAAGGGTTTTATCTTTAATGGCATGATTGTATAGAAGTAGAGTCCACTCAATTAAATCACTTTATGTCGACACCACATCTAAATTTGGTTGTCTCCACTAAATTGGAATAAAACCCTCAAAGCCCCTCCTCTTATTGCTGGCTTCCCAGTGGGAGATGTCTGCTGTTGTCACTGTCTAAATAGTAATTGTGCATGCATGGAAACGTGCAGACTTGTGCTTGTGTGTTTGCTTTAATTTTGCCACAGAGCAAAATCTTCCTTATTGATCTCTGCGCATCCAATGAAGAGCAAAACTTTAACATTTAACCACTCAAAATAGCTCCCAGAGAAACCAGGAAAGAAACCAAACAACAAGTCATTTACTCTTTGTTGATTCCATTTATTATTATATTCAAATATTTGTCATGTAGAGATGGAGGGTAATCTTAGTATTTAGACATTATCAGTGTTTTGGTTTGTTACTGCAGCACAATAGGGGAGCTACTTTATTAGGTACACCTTGCTAGTATCAGGTTTGAGTCCCTTTTGCTTTCAAATCGCCTTCATTCTTTATGACATAGATTTGAATGTTCTTGTTAGATTTTTTTCCTAACATTGACATGACGGCATCACACAGTTGCTGTGGAAAAATATCAGCCACACCATGACACCGTCAGCAGCCTGAATCTTTGATACAGGGTAGGATGGATCCATCCTTTCATGTTGTTTCTGCCAAATTCTGACCTGACTGTCCGAATGTTGCAGCAGGAAATAAGACTCATCACACCAGGCAATGTCCTTCCCATCTTCCGGTATAAATTGTAGCCTCAGTTTCCTGTTCTTAGGTTTTCTGCTGCTATAGCCAATTTGTTCCAAGGTGTGCTGGTCAGATGCTCAGAAATACTGCACACCTCTATTGCAATGAGTTGTTATGAGTTAGTATTAGTGTTATAGTTTTATAGTTATTTCAGTGTCTTTATATCAGGTGGAACCAGCCTGGCCTTTCTCTTCTGACCCAGAATACTCCTGCTCAGTGTCGGGCTGGGCGATATACTGGTAGTACAGTAAGAGTTATATCGGTATATTTTTGAAAGAGATATGTACTTGAGACAATATCGTCATACCAGTATATTATGCATTATTTTGATGTTGCCTTGTGAACGCTATTTTATACGGCGGACTGCTTCTCTCTGAGCCTACAACCCATGTTCAGCTGCTTAATCCCCCCCCTTACATGTACGCAGTGTTCTCCCAGCCACGCTACGCATCACAACAAACGTGAACGAAAACATGGCGGACACGGTGCAGGTGGAGAGTGAGCAGTTGGTGGCTAAGAAAAAGAATAATGGCTCTGTTATTTGGAGGTATTTCGGTTTTCGAATTACAGACGAAGAGCAAAGCGACCTGATTTGCAAAACGTGCATGAAAAAGGTTACGACAAAAGGTGGAATAACGACAAATCTCTTCAGCCTCCTGCAGCAGAACCACCGACTGCTGTATGAAGAGAGTGTGAAACTTTGTGGTGCTGCTGTGGCCAAGGGCTTGCAGTCTGTCTCTCTCCCGAAGCAAAGCTTGTTGCAAACTTCATTAATCAGTGTCGTGCCAATATATCGAGCCATTTGAATTTATTATGGCTTATTTATTTTCTATACATTTTATTTTTACATTTGACTAACTATGCAGCTGTATATTTTCAAACAGGTGAGGCCTGCACTACTGTGTACGTTTTTGTTATTTGCAGAGGTATGCCTGCCTGTTAGATCAGAATATAGGTTTATGTAGGCCTGTGTTTTATTATATTTCTCTGTTTTCTATGTAATACAGTAATCCCTCGACTATCGTGGGTGTTACGTTCCAGAACCCCCTGCGATAGGTGAAAATCTGCGAAGTAGAAACAGGATTGGCTAAAGTGTTTCATCAGGGTATTGTAATGTATTTAAAAAAAAAATATTTTTATATATTGAAGCTTTTATAAAGCCTCCACACACTCTTATAAGCCTTTTCTACACTCTTAAACACAAATAAAGACGCTGAGCGATGTAGCGGACGTGTGCGTAGGAAGCAAACTGAGCGGCGTGGGATGATGAAAGCTAGGATGCTGGGAACTGAGGCTGCGGTCACTAAACCAACCAGCGCCCAGGATACTGAACAGCATGCTCTCATTGGTCGTGTCTCCTCTATCAGCCAATAGTGTGGCATGGCTTTGTTGAGCAAAGAAACAAAACTAAACCTAAATAAATGGTTGATGGTGATTACTTGTGGTGTGGAGTTAAAACTACACGCTCAAAATATTGTTATAATATCGTATATCGCCATTCGAACAAAAAATATCGAGATATGAGTATTGGTCCATATCGCCCAGCCCTAGCTCACTGGATATTTTCTCAGTTTTGAATAATTCTCTGAAAACCATGGAGTTGGTTGTGCGTTAAAATCCCAGTAGATCAGCGTTTTCTGAACTACTAAAACCAGAACTAAAAACCATGCCAAGTCACTTAAATCACCTTTCTGCCCCATTTTCATACTCGGGTTGAATTTAAGCACATCATCATGACTAAATTTGTTGAGTTGCTGCCCTGTGATTGGCTAAGTAGTTGGTGTACCCAATAAGGTGGCCTGTTTGTGTATGTTTGTGTATATTCAGGACAGGCTTTTGTCCCACCACGTAAACTGAAACTAAAAGATATGAAATTAAAAGAGAGAAATGAGAAGCTGAATCAGTGGAAGTGCTGATTGTCTTCCTGGTATGTGACAAATTGATTTCAGCTGTAATTTCATATTTAATGAACTCACACATTTAGTCACAAAAAACTACTCAACAGTGACTCTCAGTTGGTATTGGCCTCAAAACTCCAGAGAATGAGGAATAAAAAAAACAAAAACCCAATACAACCCCATAATACAACAAAAACATTTGAACCTAAATGCCCATTTACTGATCTAACCATGTTAAAGATGGTGATTCCCTCACAGATTGAGGGCTGATGAAAAGTCCTGATGTGGTCAGTGCTGACAAAGTTTGTTCTTTTAAAGCCAAGTTTTCACCCTTCCAGGAAAACAACTTCCATTTTTAATACATTTTAATTACTCAGGAAGCCCATTTCATTGTGGAATAGGTCTGTAGGGAAAGGTTGGGTGAAAGCAGAGCCTCATTTTTGGACATTAAAGTCACATCTAGAAACTGAGCTGGTCGATATAGTTTACAGACCAGAACAGAGCTGCACAGGAGGAGGGGCTGCATTATTGATTATTTTATGCGCACAGCGAATTCAGAATATTTAATTATATTTTCAAAAATAAGAAAATTGTATTTAGGAAGTAGATGATAGTGACAAGCTTTTTGATCAAGAATCTTCAGTTATCTTACTGGATTTAATCCAGTTTTAGTTGCCTGAGACCACCAAGTTTTACAATAATGGATTTCCAGACAGGATCATTTGCATTTAGGTAAGTCTTTGATGATAGTGCACTTCTAATGTGACAGAATTTACTAATGATGTATTTTAAAACGTGACACATCCTCTTTAGATGCTTCTCGAAAGACAGTGTGGAATCTGAAGTGATCCCAAGATATTTGACCGTCCTCAGTCAGCACCTTCCAGTCATTTTTATTTCAATTCCCCTGTGCTGAAGTCCAGAGCCAAAACAATTGCACATGTGTCCAAATACTTACACACTGCACTGTAAGTGACTATTAATTACCCCCATCAGGCCAGACAAACAAATCAACCTTTGAAAATCCCACAGAGGCTGTAGTGATTAATGCCACATTCATGTCATACTGAAAAAAGGGGAGGACAAAGTCAAGTTGGAGAATACTCATTTAATTAGCTGTCATGCCCTGCTAAGATGCTGATAATCAAGATGTTTGTAACGCTGTGTGTTGCTAATGAAAAGCAGAATTTGTATGTTGTTGATGGAATAATCGTTATCACCGTGAACATACCGGATCAGTAACCCAAAGTTTTATATGCTCATGTTAATATTAGTCTATATTAAAACGTACACATATGTATTTTATTATAATCTGCACTAGGACAATCGTGTGAATGCCTCAATCAATCTGTCACTATTTTGATAATCAGTCCATCATTCAAGTCAGCTGCTGGTCCTGTTTTCCAATAAGAGCTTTTACGGCAGTTTTATGTGTGTAAATTGAATTTCTGGACTGTTGGTTGGTCAAAAAAAAAACCAACTTTGCAGCTGTCACTGCAAAGGGACCACTGACAATTTTTCACTGTTTCGACAGTTTACCAATCAAGAAAACGAAACACAGAATAATTGCTAATTTCACTGCACACTGCACATGTACTCCTCCTTGTCTAACCTTAGATCAAATCCAACAATGTCAGCCGTGCCCTGATTTTCTCCATCTTTGTGGTTTCATGTCACATTCTCAGCTTTCATAACATTTTCAAAAGTGCTCAGTTTGAATGCGATGTGAATTCACCTGCAGTGTCGGGAAGTTCTTCTCCATGTCTCCCCAGCTGAGCAGCCACACCTGGTCATGAGATTTGTCATAGTGGAGCTTCACAGGATAAGGGTCGGTGCTGACCGTCTGTGGGGGGGGGGGGGGGGACACAAAACCAAACCAAAGTCAGCCTTTAAAGACAGAAAGGCCACCCAGTAACAATTCATGCAAATAGAGACTTTGCCTTTTGAAGAGATCTCTTTGATGTGCGGTGTCGATGTTTTTAAAAAAAGTTTTATTGCATCGGGAGTTGACAAGAGCAATGCTTCTTTTAACATGGCAGAGTGCAGATGTGCTACTTATATGTGAGATGTTTTCAGTGTTGAACTGCATTTCAAGTGGTGACAGACACAAATGCTTTACCACAGTGAAAGTAATTGCTTTCGGTTTTTGTCCATTCCTTGACACATGGCTGCAATATTCCAAGTCAGAACAATAGATGAGCCGCATGTGACAGAATAGCGCCCCTTATGTATAATGTCCACCTGAGTGCAGATAGACAGCCAGCTCACAAGGGAAAGTATGGAGGTGAAGGATGCACGCAGTCTCTTTCACTCACAACAACAGGACAAGAAAGCAATCATCTATTCTCAAGGAAGTTACTGCAACCCTGTAGTCCCACAATTCCCTTTGACTGCAGCTTATGTCCTATAATGTTTGTTTTGCTGTGGAGCCCTAATAGTATTGTTTACCTCTCAAAATATATACATTGTTTGGAGTGAAGAGTTCCTAAGATGGTTATTGCAAAACAGATGAGAATATCTTTTGAATCCCATCAAATCTCCGAGCATGTAGTCGTCTGAGAAAACAGGTGTTCATGTTGTTCGTTTTTCTCTTGCCAAACAACTTCTCTCTGGTGGAGGAATGTTATCAAGATCCTCCACCAATATGCTCTTGTAAATTCAGCTCTGAATGTGGATCTGTCAGGGATGAAGCACGTAAAACATTAAAATGGCTCAAAACCATGTGCACCTTGCATACAATCTGCTCAGTAAAGAGTCTTCACAAACATTTAACAAATTTACCTAATGCACATCAGTCTGACCTAATGCATATCAATCATAAAATGTAAAACAGGGAAGCCAAAATCAGAATTAGTTTTTCTTGTTATTCAAAGAAAGAAATGGGTTCAGGTGGTTAATTATCAAGTCCTAATATAATGCAACAAAGTTAAACCTCTGGGCGACTGAATAAATTAGCTTGTGACAGTCCTTGGGACAAGAGCGCTGCTTCCTGACAGGTCCCTGAGAAGCTAGTGAGCTGTAAACAGCCATCATGGTGTCAGGAACATCTGCAGGGATCTGAGCCACTCAGGATCAAACCGACACACCCTGAAACCCACCGACACTGATGATTTCACTGCATGCTGCTCATGAGTAATGCTCGGTGTTGTCATGTAGGAATTGGCCCGTTTCCTGAGACCGCCTCATCAAAACAAAATTCCCCCAGGAAGGTAAACGGTGCTGTAAGGTGACAGAGTGTTTGAGGGATTGCCTCTTATACCCTCTGTGAAAAATACTGCAGGGGTTGCCATGTAACAATATCTTTGAGAGGTTGCCAGGGTACAGTATCCACGAAGAGGTGGGCCTCAGGGTGACTCAGTCACTGCATCAATGTGGAGGTTAAGTGTAAGTCTTAACATTTGCAGTATGTATGAAATGGGTCAGGTCAGAGGTGAAAGGGGAAAGAGTTGAAAAGCTCTTAGACTTTCACTTCAAGAAGACCAGAGCCAAAGCAGTGCACCACTTTCACACAAGGGAGAAACTGAAAAGACAATTCCAGGAGACGTGATCTGATAAAGTCCTGTAATCTGTTCTCATGCTGCGGTTCCAGAGCATTTGATCAACTCTGAATTCTTATAAATCACTTCTCCTAATGTTTAAATTTCAATAATTGCAACAAACTAAAATGATAAATAATTAATAATTGCAAAAATTTATTGAGATCTGTACTGTAATGAGCTGTTTTATGGCTGCGAAAACGGAAATGGATTTAAGTGACGGCCTGATTAGTTTACAATGTGTAACTGCATCCAGATGCTTAGAGTATTAGGAGATATGTTGATTAAATGCATCTAAATAACAGATGCAGCTTTAACTTTTACACCTCAGTTTTCACAAAGCACCTGCTTCAAAACAGTATTCAGCTTATAAACTAAAAATATCCATGAGGGAGTTTAACTCTGTAATGCGCTGGATTAATTCAGCCTGTCAGTCTCAGTGAGCTACAAAAACATGCTATATACTTCTAATCACTGAATGATGTTACTGAGTGATATTTATTTCCTTCTCATACATGGTTTTAGAGAGTATAATTTGTCATTGTAATTGGACAAAAACAGATAGCTTGGGTTGAAAAAATCCTAATTCTGATACTCTAATATATTTATATTACAGTATACTAATGAAAGGGTGCAGAGATTTATATCTGCTGGTGTTGGACCATCAGATACTTTGCCCAACAAGATCTAAAATTAGAACAGGAAGTGAAAACTTGAGAGAGAATTTCATTAAGATTATCTCACTTTGCAAAATGTTATTTGCAGTTTTCACAAACACTCATTAAATCCTGTGATCTCACATTGTTTGTTGGGAGGCCAATTCATAAATATTAAAATCCAAATTTTGAGCACAGATTTTAGCCGCACCTTCGTGTTGAGCAGTCAGATGTTTGTCATTCACACCGTGAGTCTGACCGTGTTATTGATCAGGTGTTTATTTAAATGTAGACAGTGTCCCCAAGCAGCAGGTTCCCATCCATGTTTTGTAGTCTTGTGTAGGAATCTGCTCTTAATTGATATTTAAATGCATCAATACTATTTGGCCTCTGCAGTTATTACATTGCTAACGTAAATGTTTGATAACAGTGGTTACAGAAAATGTGACCTTGCAGATGTCACTAAATGATGTTGGGCTCACAGCTTAATACACATTCGGCATTCAACTAGATTTATTTCAGTCTTTAAAAGAGAATTGAAAAGCTTACAGCCTGTGCTCCCAGGATACCAAATGTCACTGTTCCCCTGTGCACATGTATGGAGCATCATCAATGTGTGTGTGCAATTTGGAGCATAAACTCAAGTGCCAACACAAAGACCTGTGAGGGGAGTGTTGGAGAGAGCAACCAAGGTTGTCCAAGTTTGTTCTGAGAACACTGAAGGAAAGAGGAGGTGTGTGGAATTAGTCAATTATTGGCTTTAAAAGCACCTCAACGGTCTCTGATCTCTGATCGGCTGAAGATGGCAGGTCCTGAAACATTGCCCACATTACTGACATAATGAAATGCCAGTCAGAGTCCACTAACTGCCAAATGTGTGATGTTTCACGCTGCCTTCTGGCTGCATATGAAGCTAACCAGGGGCGTTCTGAGCACAGAGAGCACTCTGGAGTATTAGTAGCCTGCTAAATATCAAGGAGAGTATATTAAGTCTGAACATATGTAAACATCAGGTTGTTTCCAAAGCCTGGATAAAGTTTACGTGTTTGGATGCTTTAGCTGGAGAATGTGGTGTTTTCTGAATGAAGGAAAAATACTGTACTTAGCTGAGGGAGGTGATATGATGAAAAGATAACGATTGCAAAACATACTTATAATTAGTCCAAATTTAAGGCAATTATGAAATAGGTTGCCATCAAATCAAGGTACAAACTTTTTCTTTTTAAAAATTTTTTTTTTCCCCCATTTGACAAAGTAAGTCGCAGAGAGTGGGAAGAATTTCTCCTGCCTTCTCTTACCTTTAGGTTTGTTGCACAGATGGAGGAAGTTTTGTATTTCTGTGAGAAACAACTTTGTACAAAGGCACATAAAGGCAAATGTATTTAATTATACGGATGTCTTGTGTACAAAGCTTCTCACACACTGTATGCTCTCTGGTTTATTGTTAGTAAAATGTTTTTGAGCCAGTTTTTTTTTTTCCAATTTAGTCTGAAAATTACCTGGATGGCTTTCTGTGACTGGATGTCAACTATGAGCACTCGATTCAAAGTTGGCTGTGTCACATAAATAAACTTGTCCTTGATGTTGACCGCTGATGACCACACACACCTCTGGACTGCCTCTCCTGGGGAAGTGGGGCACACCACCTCCTAGAAAAAAACAAAACACAATCACACACACTGTCAGCCTATAGTCTCAAATCCCAGGGAAATACAGCTCATTAAAAGACAGTTACCTTCATCCAAACATTATTCTGTGTTGTTTACTGCTTGCCGTCTTATCACCTATGCGGATTTGAGTTGTGTTATCTTGACAACTTAGATAAATGAACTTTGCGAGGGCCTGCGAAATCTCTGTAATCGCTCCCATTTGTCCGCGCATAACCCGCAGAACAAAGTCTGCAGACAATCTGCGGCTGTTCAGCTTCCAGTCCTGGCAGCTCCTGCCTTCCTGGCCAACGGGAGCCTTAACCAGCCTTCTGTCTCTGAAGCTTTCCTCCCTTTCAACCACTTTCCCAGCCCTCCAAGCCTTCAGGCTGTGCCCGGCTGTTTGCTCCACACTCTGTGGGATGATTTAGGGAGCTGCTGGCCAGCAAGGATGAATGAAGGGCTTCACGCGACAAGATTAACTTTTTTTTTTTTATTATTATTTCCCACCAATATTTACAACCACAGAGACATTCCATGACAGGTGCCCTCCTACATGCCCATGTCTTTTAGTTGAAAGGACATTAGGTAATGTATGAACTTCAGTGAACTATTTTGAGGATTAGAGAATTTGTCAAATTTCTAGTGCACTCCCCTTAGCATCTTGCCCCCTTGTAATTTCTCACTGGAGCTGGGTTAAAATGGTTAATTTGGGTATTTTGTAACAATGAGAGTGCTTTGCCATCTTTGGCTTCGCAGGAAGGTTTTTAATTTTTTTGTATCTGCAGTGTCTTTCAGTGTCCAGCTGTAGTACCATCTGTCAGTGTTTCTGATCCAAAGCAGGTTTGGCAAAGGCACTTTTGAAAGGCAGAAATCCTTGCAATCATTGAGTCATTGATATTGAACCCTGTGAAACCCCTGCAGACCCACACTGTGGTCATTTTGTGTTACATGGCTGTAAAAATGTATTTTTGCACATTTTAAAAGGCGAGGAAATGAACATTGGATGCCCAGCTGAGGGTGTGAATGGAGGCGGCTGTAATCCTGCTTGTGTTTGTGTGTTGCATATGGTTGTATGTGTGTGGGTGCATAGCATGTATGTGATTTATGTAGTGACAGCTTCTGTTTCTTTCCCCTTTATTAAAAATTGCGTACCCTCTCCTGTTACAGACCAGTGTATATTTTTCACGGATTTAGTCAAATCCTGAAACGCTGGAACTTTGCCAGACACTATCTATTAAACGGATACAGTTAAAACACTGCAAATCTGCATGTTTTTCTAAGGATTCTAAACTCTCTGCAGTTGTGGATGTGGATGATACGATTTTAAACATCCTCGGTGAGACATATGAGGGCTGTGATATTTCTCTGTTAAAACAGAGGATGAGTTCTAGTGTTAATAAATTTGTGACAACATCAGTCATCTGTGGGGAGGAAGCTGTGGAAAACAGCGAAGCAGCAACATCCAGAATGTCAAAAAGGGGAACTTTGCAGGAAAGCAGCAGCATACACTTGTTTTCTCAAGGTGCTTCTCCGAGGTCTTAATATAAGCTGCAATATACTTATTGTGTGATGCTCATCGCAGAAAAACCTCAAATGGAATAAGGTCAGTTGGATTACAAGCTTCTTTACCCACCCATCAATCTGACACACACACCAAATATTGAAGGACCACCTATACACATAAGGCTCATTATTCACCGATTTTTCTTCCTGACATCTTGAAAAAAGGTGCTGACTAGCTTTTCCCCATGCTTCTGAAAGTTGAATCTCCTTATGCATGAACTTATCACAATTTATAGTAAAGAAGGGATTCTGGGAAAACATAAGAGGTTCTAGTAATAGAAGGTGAAGTGAAAATTGTGATGAAGTGCAGATGAGCAGTTGATTGTATACCATTAGAGATACTAAAGGAGTTTTTCAGGCTCTTCTCTGCACAGGGAAGCAAAATAAAATACACTTCCTAGACTTTCTTCAATGGGACATCAGTGGTTTCCTCTGTTACTTTGTGTATCACAGTGAAACCCTATCCGTACAAGTTAAGGGTAATGGATTGGCTGTGTGATTGACCATAAACAAATCAATCATGCTCCTTTGCAATTCAGAAAACCTGAGCACCATGCTGGGAGCAGCCTTGTGTGTTCACACTGAAATCCCCCCAAGACGGCACAGAAACTGGCACCCCAGCTTGAAAAGTGATTGATATCTTAATAGAAAAAGCTCTCAGAGGAACGTTTGGCTGATTGTTGTGCATTCATGGCATGTCTTATATATAATGGCCATCCAGTCAGTGCACGGCTCCTGGGTGAAAAGCAGCCATTGAAGAACATGCATAAATCCCACAGCTATCTATCAGTGAGCCATTTTGAATATTTTGCCCCTTGAGTTTTGGTGATAGCCGGTGATTCAGGGAGGAAGGCTGCGTGTAAACTGAGGTGAAGCCATCCTCTCCCATCACTGACTGCATGTAGTGTGTCAGTGAGTCAAATGAAATAGATGCTGTGATCATTGGGTATTTTTTCTGTGGTGGATACAATGTCCAGGGGAACATCTGTGACAATAACCACTTTGGAGCTGCACCAGTCAATATTTTTATATCAATAAAGGAAAATATAGCTGTGGGTCATCACATCAAAACAACACATTCCTTTCAGCTCCTCCCCATGAGGCATTTTAGCCTTTTCGAGCTTATTGTCGCCCGAACATACTTTGAATATGTTGGGGCAGCTAAATGAGGAGCTTATTGAGAGTTAAATAAAGGAAGAGGGAAAACTGGACCGATGAACAAAGGAGATAGTGTGTAATTGGGTAACTGTTTTGTTGTATGCTGGCCATAATAACTTCATGTTGTGATAAAACATCTGTTTTGCTCAGTGTATTGTGCTCAAGTAACTCAAAAAGACCTTAAAGCAGGTTTGCAGTGAAACACACGTTATACTGCTATGCTTTTTACAGAGCGTTGGCACAATAATTATTTCTCTTCATGTCTTCTCCCATCGCTATCCCATCCATGTTATTAAAATGTCAAATTTTAAGGAAATAAAAAAGTGAAAAATGTTTTTAATTTTCACTTGTGAATTCCATCTAAATTCAACATGTTAAATTAAGTTTTCCAAGTCATGAAGGGAAATTTAACCCAAATCACCAAATACAGAATAAAAATATTCATCATGTCCCATTACAAAATGACGGTGAGACGACATCACTGTTTTTCATGCAGGATCTTGAGGAAAATACAATTTGCAGGGCTGCTCCTCTAAATTTACCCGCAGAGCCGTTTTATGAGCAGACCACTAAAAATTTAGCCCAGCTGCGTCTGAATAAAAATCTCAGCTAATTCCAAGCATAAAACCTTATTGACTGCTAAAGATTGATATCAGAAGCTGCCGCTTGGTCAGTCAGAAACACACAAACACTAAGTGTCAAGGCCAGCGAATCATGAATCACATCATTATCCCTGTATGACCACATGCTGGCATTTATAAACACAATAAAACGCATTGCTGCTTCCCCGTAAGAATTCACCGTGAAACATCGTAAAAGTTTCAGGATTTCTTCCTTCATGGTAGAAAATGCGCAGGTTTGGATTTATGCCTGTCAAGGATTCTCAACTCAATTGAAAGCGCTCCATAACATTTCCTCTTTTTATTACACAATCTGGTTCCTTGACAAAATGTTCTAATGTAATAAAATAGAATTGTTAAAGGAGGCGTTGAACAGTGAAATGATTCTGACAGGCATAAATCATTAGGTTTTTTTTTTTCTTTTCTTTTGATTCAGTTCCTGGACTGGAAAGATGCACAAGTCTTCTCATTTTTTTTGGAGTTCTAGCTGATGTCTTTAGCTAATCAGCAGCTTGAGTTGCACTGTTAGACTCATACATGTCACACCCCGATCTCTGCGACATGTGTGATAAGGTCGTCTTTTCAAAGTCATGTCACCTGTACTGTTGCTACGACTTCAGTCAGCTTCACCTGTGCCTTCTGAGGCGGAGACGCGTTCATCATCAGTCTCTCAGCTTCGATAACTGATGCATCAAGTGACCCCACGTGAACATAGATGTCACATAATAACTCTTGTAGTCGCACGATCTTAATATAAGACACCATGTGATTTGGGTGAGTCTTTGAAATTCCTTTGCATCTTTAAATCACTGATCCAAACAGGCTTTTATTTTACCACCTGAAATGCACAGTCCCCTTATAAAGATGGACTTAGTTTAGCCTGAAATCTGAAAATGTTTGGAAAAAACTAAGTTTAAGGTTTTTTCTTTCTTTGTTTTTTTCCCCCTGAGCACCCACCTGCAGAGCCAGCAGTTTCTCGCTGGGCTTAATGTGTCGCTGGATTTCACATGCCACCGGCTGAATGACTTTAATGCCGTCTTCGTAGAACACGTAGAACATGTTGCCGATGCCAAGACCTGCAGCCGGGTAAAAATAGGTCTGTTACACACCTGAAATAAATGGTGAACAGCCTGAACGTTTTCAGTGGAAATAAGCCTACAACATTGTTATCTCCTTCCAAAGCATCAAATCATTTAATCCCTCTCCTCACAGTTCAGTAACCCTATTACAAAAATTCAATTAACTATGTTTAATGAATGCCACAGTGGAACAGAAGGAGTCTAGACGTACCTTCTTCTCGCCACAAAATGTTTGCCACTGTGGGGGAGAAAAAGAGGAAAGCACAGTTGAAAATAAATGCAAGAATCAATAGGATCCCCTTTGTGAGCGCTAACACCCAAACACTCACTCCTGTAGAAGCAAAGTGTAAAGAAGACCACATGAAAATTTTATGGAAGCTTTCTCTCTGACACCTACTGCAAGAGACAATCGATGGAACCCTCTGCTTGGAAATAATTTGATACCAAACACTGGAAAATGGAGTGCAGTCAACTACAAGTACTGTAAAACACATTTTTGGAAGCTGCAACCCAACACTGACGCAGAGAGATGTGAAATACATCTTAAAAGTAAAATCTCAGGCAACAGATCATCAATATGGTTTTTATGGATAAAGTGTCTTTGACACCCATGAGTAGTCCACAGGTGTCGGGCTCAGATGATTCTCATAAGTCATTAGGAGGGATTAGTGTGTTGCTCCTCAGCTGGTAAAACCATTTTGGTTCCTATAAAAGGTCATTTCTCATTAAATTCACTTAGAGCTGACTAATGACGTAAAATGAGGAATGGAACCATGCAACGCCCCGAGTGCGTTAATGGACAACCTAAAATACAGACCGGCAGCCACTGAGCACTCAGGGAAGAGGAGCCGTCATAACACTAATTCCCATGATGTGGTAAGAAGAAATCTGTCTTTTTTTAGGTTAGGCACATCTACAATATATGAGGACATTTGTGACGTGAAAAGAAATAAACACATCCCCAGAATCAAACAGACATGCTCTCTTCAAATGTTAATGCTTTGTTACTTTTAACTTGGGGGGGGGGGGGGGAGTAAAGCTACATGTGCTGAAGTTTGGGTGTACTTCCTTAACTGGTTAGCTCCTAATTGACTGTTTTAACTTTGAAGGCAGGTCAAAAAAATGTCATCAGGTGTTTTCAGCTGATGATAAATTCTTTAACGTTTCAAAACTAGGAACACTCATCAAACACTGGCTCTTCTGAGCTCCTGACTGAGAATCTGAAAAACATGGGAGGCTACAAAAGATATCAAAGTGCTTCCATCTTGAAAAGAAATGGCAGTTAAGGAGGACTGTGAAAGTCAAAGCACCATCTGGAGAACCAAGAAAACTTTCAGTTATAACGACATGTTTGTGGATAGAAAGCAAAAGTCCAAAGTTTTGCTTTCCACACTGGAGAAGTACAGGTGGTCAGTGGAATGGAACTGAAGAGATTCCAGCTTCTACAGCAAAGCAGTGATCCATAGCAGACCTCTAAATCTACTAAGTAGTGTTCAAGAAACAGAAACTAAAGCTTCTGGAAAGACCCCTCACAAACCTGCGACCTGACCATCTTTGAAAATCTGTGGGTGGATCCTCAACATGCTGTGCCTGCCTAATAATATCAAAGAACTTGAAGCAATCTGCAGGAAGAGTGCGTGAAAATTCATAAATCAGGAACAGAAAGACTTTTAGCTACAAAAAGTGTTTGCAAGCTGTGATATCTGCCAAAGGGGGCTTACTGATTCAGTATGGTGTCTAAACTTTCATACATGACACGGTTACTGATTTCTAACTTTAAAGTTCATGAAGTGAGAGATAACAGTGCATTAACATTTGAACCAAGGACATTTCTTAGCTGTAGGGTGTGTATTTACTGCTTTTAATAATAATAATAATAAAAAAAAAAGTCAAATCCATACTTTGCTCTGAGCCGCCCAACTTTTGCAAACAACTTCCATGCATACTGCACATTACGTCTGAGCTTATTCTGCCACTTAATGAGTATTATCCTGCAGCCTACCAGCAGCTCTTCTGTCCTCTCACTCTGGCTTTTAACTGTGACCTTCTCTCATTGTTCATGTGTCCCCAGTCTTCCCTCTGCTTCAGCTTCCTTTTTCAGACATTTTCAGTCTACAAACCAATCTCCAGACCAATTCACATCCGATTCTAATCTTGCCTCTAATGTAATGCTCATTCTCGCAGCCTCTTGCTCAGGTGGACAGATGCAGAGGAAAAAAAAAAGGAGGAGGAAACAAAGCCAGTGAGACACCACTGTGCTGGTAGTCAGCCTTAATCTTTCAAAAGTGCTTTGTCAAGTGTTTCCTGTGCACTCTTGCATACCATTTAGCTCATTAAAAGTTACACAGAAAGAGGTTCTGGATATAGAGGGACAGGGAAGGAAAGAAAGGCAAGGACAAAACAAAGAGCACAACAATACAATTTATTTGAAAGGTGACAAAAATGGAAAGTGGAGAAAATGGAAAAGAGGAGTTGAGATGAGATCATGTGCACCCTGGTATTTTCCAATAGCCCACAGTATTGATGCTATTCATCACTTGGCAGAGAGACCGTGGCTGCTCTGCACATACAAGGGGCCCATACATCAACTTCATCATCCATATAACAAAACAAGCTGGCTGCCACTGTAGGCGGCGAGTTCACTCTTTCTGGCCGTAATAACTGTTTCCACTGGGTTCCAAACATTGGGAACACCACGCTAACCAACCAGCCTGGACTCTGCAGTTCCTACCCATCAGCAAGGTTACATAAATTCAATTTGTTTACAAGAGCAAGCTGCTGCGACAGCGAGCCAAACAGCCTGTGGTGATCACCATAGTGGTCACGGCAGACCAGAGTGAAAGTATAATATAGGTGGACTAATTGGGTCACAGCAGATACAAATGCAAAATGTTACTCATTTCGCATGTTTTTGCTGCTTTCCGAGAGATAGCCACAGTAGTTTGTTGGAAATATTGACCCCTGCTGTGTGTTTGAGTTGTAGGAAGTCTGCCTGCTAACTGCTGCTAGCCAGTTGAAAGGAAGGAGAATAAGAAAGCTGAGGAAATGGAGAAAAGTTTTCTTTTTCTTCGTCTCCACATTGATACAAAACAAATGTCCTTTCACTGGAGGGATTGGTAACAAAGCAGAGCAGGCATACCAGTTATCCATAACTGTAGCTGTGCCAGTAAGATTTTAGATGTATCTGCTAAAACCCACTCACAGTACACCCCACCCCACCCCCGCTTTGGATATTAGCCTGAGCCTGTAGACCTGAAGATCAGCAGAAATTGTCTTTATCAATAAAATCTAATATGATCTTCAATTCTGCTCCCTCAGTTGTTCCCTTTTCTTCATTATTAACTTAAATAGTCTTTTTCTTTGATAGATTTTCTCATATAGATGTTCTATAAAGAAAGCTTTTAGTTTTCCTGAACACAGTTTCATTGTGGCCCCAAAAACTTTAAATGAGCTCTTTAAAGTCTTAATAAGCAAAACACTTTGACGTCGCAACTGTCCTTGTTGCTCTCCCTCAGGTTTCTTCTCGTGAAGTCCAGGAAGTAAAGCAACTTTAAGCAATTTTATGATTTCTAATTCTGGAGTATACAGTAGCAGTAGAACTGACTTAACTGTAGTTATTGATTGTTGGGCAAAAGTTAAGTAAATTCAATATTTTTATCTTGGGTTTCCTGACTGGACTGATATGGGCTCAGTTGGGAACATTGTGAAATCACAGTTCTACAGTTTGAGGAATCAGATTTGCCAAATTTAGGTGTCTTAGGTGTCTTTACTTTTTTGTTATGAATATTTTTCCTTTCAGAATACCATTTTTATGGATACTAGAGGAATGAAACCAACTGCGGGGTTTAAAAATGAAAGAAATTAACCACGGTCAGTAAATCCCATGAAAACACCAAAACTAACAATCCATTACTCTCAAAATAATCTTTTAAATCATCCTCTCAAGTTTATTCTTAAGTAGAGACACCATCCAGTGCAGCAGTTTTATCAGTTACACAGTTGAGTGCTAAAACATTAGAAACGTAAAAACAAAGTAAAAGAGAAAGTTATTGTTGTTGTTCAAACCCTTACCAGGTAAGCAGAGATGCATGTATGTTTGTTTAAAATATAAAAATGGCTGTCAGGGGAAAATGACAAGGGGTGATTTTGAATACTGAGAGATTTTACATCTAATTCTAAATGGCTGTCTTGGTGATGTGTTTTTCAGTGTGAACATTGAAGAGTATCAGTGTTGGTGCTTTGTGCTCCTCGTGCAAGTCATGACTCACCAGTGATCAAGTCTTTCATATTTTAAGCCTCCATTGTTCATGATTTTTTATTTTTTTGTTACTTTTAGCAACTGTACAATATAAAATTTTAGGAGGTTTGACATTTGAGGGTTAACTTCAACAGAAAATCCAAGACAGTACTATTTACAGTCACGAAGAGTAGGAAAGCATTTAAAATAATAGGACTGGCTGCACTAGAATTAGAAATGGAAGCCTGTAGGGGACCGAGTGCTGTGTCATTTCTTTAAAAGGAAAAGCATTCAGAGGACTTAATCCTCGGAGAGAAATCCTTGAGAGCTTCAAAAAAAAAAAAAAAAAAAAAGTAAAATTTCCTGGAGAAGGGGTTGAAACATTGAAGCTTGAAAAATAAAACTGTATTTCTACCTCATCACAAACAAAAACTGCTACTGGGAGTCACGGAGAGATAAATATCTCTCTGTATAATGAAACTGAACCACCTACAGTTCTGTTTTTTATCGAGTTTAGAAATGTCGTTTTTCTAAAGCCTTAAAAAGGTTTGCAAAGTCTTTAAACTGCTCAGTCACTGAGAATGACACAATCTGTGCATGTGAAGCAGTTCAGTTCACATTTAATCTTGTGTATCATAAATCACTGCCAAGGTGTGATTTCAGGTTGTTTCATTTATTCTTGCTTTGTGAACTCTCCACTTTGTCGTTTGTGGTGATTTCTTCATTAAAACAATCTGCACTTTTATCAGTAATAGCATTCTTTCAGTTTTTACAGAATATTCATCAGCTGTCATGTTGTAACTATGGCTTAAAAGGCGGTTAAACTTTCTGCTGGATTAACAATATTCATTTCACAAATCCTTCAGCATGAAACTCAGTTGACAGGCAGTGGGCTGCTGACACTGGGTATAGCGTCACTGCTTGGTTAGAGCTCCTCGGTGCTGACAGCGTGTCCAATACTGTGTGAAAACCGGCTGTGATGGGAGGGACGCTGCTGATGGAAACATGGTCGCTATTTTGGCAGCAGCTGATATCCTCCATTCAAAGGATATGGAGCAGACAGCATGGCGGACAGTGAAGAAGAGAACAGCTTTGTCTCTCATCCATGTGGGATTGATAGTTGGTTGATTGCAGGATTTTTGTTGTATCCAAACACTTCATCAGTAGATTCGAATGATTAGGATCTTCCTCTATGCCTCAATCTGTGAAATCAACCGCCACTAGTACTTTGTTTTATTCAATATATAAATGTGAAAAAGCGGTGTAACAGAGTAGAGATTAGAGAGCATGACGCGAAGATGACAGCCTTTAAAATGGAGGCAATAAAATAACGTATAACGAACGGGATCAATTTGTATGAAATCTCAGCAATGTCTTTGAGGCAAGTAGGAGAGTTGGTCATCAATAACACTGATCCATCAATCAGTTAGACTTCCTCAAAACATTAAAATTAAAAGACAACTGTGTTCCAAGCCGTGTAGTGTTACGCACAGGTTTATTTATTATTTGTTTTTGTTTTTGGTTTTTTTTAAGATGTCCAAAATGTCACCTACAGATGTGCTACAATGCGGGATTTCAATAACAGACTCACTGCTGAGTGTTACTGTGAACTCACCCACTGTGTGAGTCCTGAAGTGGGAGTGAAGTTTGGAGCAGAATCATACACAGACAATAATGCTGTATATTGTTGTTACATGTTACTTTTACAATCAAGTAAAGATTCTTAATTAATGCTTGGACTGAAAATACTGTTGTGGTAACCGGCTGGTTAGTTGTTAGAAATCAGTAGTACATACTGCATCTATCATCCTTGCAGACGTTAGATGCACCAGCACTTCCCGTGCCGTCGTCATACTGAGACAAAAGTACTTTTTGGAGATAAAGTGGGTGAAATAGAGACTGAATAGTTCATCTGTTGGCTGACTGTCTCTCTGAAACCAGGTTTGCATAACAAGCTCTTCCTCAAGCTGCCTCCTCCAGTTTTTTGTCTCTGCCTTTGTTTTATCTGCTTAGAAGGCACCATCACTGTAAACACAGTGCATCCACTAATAAACCTCTTTTTTTTTTTTCTAATGGCATTAACCTTAATGCTGACCAGTCAACTGCTAACCTATTAAAATGTTCTGCTGCTGTGAGTGCAGCGATATCTCATGCTACATGATGTAATGATAATTTTAAAACTTCTATGGCTCTCAATAAAGCTTTCATGGGTTTAAGGGTAAGTTACCGCAGTGACAAGCCAAATGTTGTATTTTCTATGCTAATTAGCTCTGAAGGGAGTACCAACTGAAACCGAAATCTCGTATCAGTAAAATTATGCACAAAGTAAGAAAGAAAGGTACAAATACAAAAGTTTTTTCTTTTTTCAGTGACTTGATATAAAAACATGTCACCCTCCTTTGAAATGTGTCTTAGTGCTTCAGTGAAGAGTTCTGTAATTAAAAGTTCTTGATTTGTTTTTGTCCTTGTGCTTATGTGGGTTTCCTCCCACCGTCCAAACACATCATGTTTGGGTTAATTGGCGAACCTAATTTGTCCGTTGGCGTGGGTGTGAGTGTGAGTGTGAGTGGTTGTTGGTCTCTGTCTGTCTCTGTGTGTTGGCCCTGTGATGGACTGGTGACCTGTCCAGGGTGACCCCGCCCTCGCCTAATGTGAGCTGGGTTTGGCTCCAGCACCACCACGACTCGGAAACTGATAAGCGGTAGAAGATGAATGAATGAATGAGTATTTGGTCTTGAAGGTCACTTCAGCTAAAGAGGGCAAAGGACCATCAGCTTGAGCTGCCATATCCTCTGTACAATACTCTGAAAGTCCCTGATATGAGGCATGAAGTGCAGCATAATGTAAAGAAATAAAGAAGAGAAACGAAAGCAACAAATGCTCGCTCTGAGCCTCGCAGATCCTCTGACACTGCAAGAAATAATTGGCACATTGTGAAGGGCAGATATTTATGCCAGTTTAGCGGCAGACTGTCAGAGATGGATGGTGCTCTGCCTGCTGGTGACAGGCTGTTAAAGAGATCTCAGAATAGTGACTGCTTATGTTTTTCTAAAGTGTATTGGCGAATCTTAAAGAATAATACACTCAGGTGTTTCTCCTTTGAAGCAAAGGTTGTGACCTTCAAGCTCATCTGTGGCAAATTCATCAAATTTTTTAAACATTTCCATGTGTAATCACAACGTGTCATTTGTATCAGTGTCTGTTTTGGATCACTGGAATTTGATCAAGCGTGGTCTGATACCACAACATGCCCACCAGCATCTCAACGTCTGGAGCTTTTGATTGAAGAATCCATAATTCTTACAGGCAAATGCCCCCCAGTTTAATACTGCGCTCTCTTCCCCGAGACTGAAGCCAATTAGGCTGGTGCCTGTGAACATCCGCTAGAAAACAAGAAGGACTGACGCTTGAACGAGCTGAGAAACAAAAGCTTCTTTTGGTTTGTTCTGTCTCATGCGATATCATTATAGTTGATCCATTTTCAGAGAAACTGCAAAATACATTTAACTGCTAGGGAAATTTTTCTTGTATCACACAATCATCCTCTGCAGATGAATTTCAACCCAGTTGTTGAATTGAACTTATGTCTAGACTTTGCATCCAAGTTGTGAGATAAGATTGAAAGTTCATTTTTGGAATTGTAAATTAGCAACTATTAGAAATACTTTAGTTTTATTGTAGATCAGTTATTTGAGGGATATGCTATCATATAGCAAAACTACAAAGGAGTTTTTAGGTTGGATCAAGAATCGGTGTAGTGAAAGTAATATCTTTGTTAGTTCATGATTTCTATAGTAATTTGTTCCGCCGTCTCTCCGGGAAACCAGAATGGCAAACCAGATGTTTTACTGTGGATGTGTAAAAAAAAAAAAAAAAAAATTTTTAGAGAGCCACTCCGGTCAGAGCACAATGCCGCATCAAGCTTATCTCGTTTCACACGCTCGACTTAGAGGGGCCTGTGGTTTTGACATGTTTGTGATTTGTCTGAACTACGTTGGAAACACAGTTGTTTAAATATAGGACTCTCTGATAAGATTTTTTCAGCCTTGTTTGGTTACAGCTCCCACTCAAAGTAGTAGTAAATGAAATTGATTTCATACACGAGTTATGTATCTATGGCCAGTTGTTTTTTTTTTTTTTTAGAACAAAAACAAGAGAGTAAGTGATGTGTCCCCCCCCCCTCAAGAGAGTTTAGATTTTTTTCAAATTGGAGGCAACTTCAGAACATCTGTTGTTCACGTCCACAGAAGTTGGAGCTTCGCGGTGGCCTTCAGTCAAAGACATAAACTTTAAAGGCAATATTTCAGGAAATAAATTAAGGTTAGCATCAGACTGAACAAATGAAACCAACAGCGGCTGGAAGTTTATGAGAGACTGTAAGGACTTGTCAGTGCTGTAGATGTGTCTGCCTTACTGCTGCTGTATAGATGTATAAATATGTATATATGTTGCCATTATATTGAATTTCTTAAAGAAGATATTGAATTGCTGTTAGCCAAGTGTGGTGGAGGAAATATGAACACAGCTGTTGGTGTACACATATGCTTTGGGGAGCATGGAGTATTTCATGAACCTTTGTCATATGTGTGTTGTTAATTGATGTATATTTTACTCAGGTGACTCATGTGACCCGCTCTGACACCAGCTGTACATGTGAGGGTTCAGACGGGCCCTGCAGTAAAGTCGGGTACTAGTGAGAAGCTATTAATTGAAAATGGCATCTGCTTAGTTGCTTGTTTGCAGGTTAATGAGGACCTGAGCACTCGACAGTGCAAGAGAGCTTTGTTTTTGTTTTGTTTGTTTGTTGGTGTTTTATTACCCCTCTTCCTCTACGAGTACCTTTTTGGGGGCTTTAAAATACCATAAAATGAGGAAACTCGGTCAGCACGTCTGGAGTGCATGAAATTGTGATATTTCGTGGGTCACACGAATGCACGTCACAAAATGGCTCAATGCTGCTTCTTTGAAGATTAAGAAAGTTGTATCTTTTTGCTTTTTTTGGGAGAAATGTAGAAATGGAAGTTGGACCGGAGTTGATAAAGTGATGGAGTTGATGGGAGCAGCAAGTTATATTTTGTGTCATGATTATTTTTCCAAATCAAATCAAATCAAAATCAAATCAGATTTATTTGTATAGCGCCAAATCATAACAAAGTTACATCAAGGCACTTTACATATAGAGCAGGTCTAGACCAAACTCTTTATAAAATTATTATTCCACTGATGTATTATTGATTAGACTACACATTAATTAGTGGGCGACATGAAACTAAATAAACATCAATCAATCTTCACTGAGAGATGCACATTGAAAGACATTTCCTTGGCTTTTCATTTTCCAGTTCATCAGAATCAGAAATACTTTATTTATCCCCAGAGGGAAATTTTGCAATATTTTTCTGCATAGAGAATAACAATTAAATTATTTGCTGTCGGGTAGCCGGTAAACTAGACTTCAAGTGATTTGTGATTATGAACATTGTATGTTCTCTTTTTCTCTTTGAGTAAATTATTCTTGTTTTGGGTGGAAAGCTTTGCTGAGTATAGGAGGCTTTTGTTTGTATGTATTGTGTTAAAAATGACAAGGATTTAAAAAACTGATCAATTTGAACCTCAACGCTTTGAAGTGGTTTAAAAACAAAAAATAAAAACCAAAACATTATGTATCATATTTTGTAAGAACTTATACATTTCCCCATTTCAGTGTGTCAAATATGTTTCCATCAATTGGCGAATAAGTTAAATTACTTAAAATGGGTTTTTTAAATATATATAAACATAGATAAAAGGGTCATTTTCACAGAATATCTAAATAGTTTGAGTTAAAGCAGTGTGTCAGCACCTCAACCAAGCATGTGAGCATTCAGCAGCACAGTGTGCATAAACTGCAGATGGACACTGCTGCTGAAGCAAAACACAAAACAACCTCGACCAAATCAGCAGGCCAGCACGCTGTAAATATTCATAGCATGATCATCTGTTTCAACTTGGCATAATGCACCATATTATTAATAATTTTGTAATAACATCTGCTTGTAAAACATATTGATGTCCATCAACAGGAAACAAGCCAGTTTCATAAAAGCAGCTGTACGCTATATACTGTCTGTTTATTTTAAACCCGTAATATAACAGCAGACAAAAGCAGCTCCGAGTCGCTCTGTGCTGGCCTTCAAAACCAACGTAATGACCACAGCTGGCAGCTTCCCTCGAAAATATCATCCAGCTGCCCCCGAAGTGGAGGGCCCAATAAGGCTATCTGTCCATCTGTAGTGGCTAATCAAATGCCAAAACAATGCAAATGACACGCGGGTCAAAACTCAAACGTTCAGCCTCCGTTCAGAGATTTAATGAGTTTGAGTTTGTTTCACCCTCTTGCATGAGCTGTAGCACAAACACAGCTGCTTTGTCCTCCTTTAAACCATAAATGATCTGTTCTCTCACATGTGGAAATGTCACATCTCATTCTTCCTCCATCTGAAGGTCATTTGATTAAACCTTTTGCTCACAATTATTCAAATCATCTGTGAATAGACATGTAGCTTTTTCATACATTCAAAAAATTATCGAAGTTTTAAACATTTGATAAAAATCACTTAGTTGAAGGCTGTACATCTTCCCTTTTTAGTTAAATGAAAAACTGACAGACCCGTGTTAGAAACACTTTAGGTTACTGTGCTACTTAAGTAATACATTTGACTCAACCTCTTTTGACCATTCATTCATTCATCTTCTACCGCTTATCCTTTTCCGCGTCGTGGGGCCAATCCCAGCTCGCTCTGGGCGAGAGCTGGGTCACCCTGGACAGGTCACCAGTCCATCACAGGGCCAACACACAGCGACAGACAGAGACCAACAACCACTCACACTCAGACCTACGGACAATTGAGAGTCACCAGTTAACTTAAAGATGATGTTTTGGATGGTGGGAGGAAACCGGAGTACACAGAGGAAACCCACGCAGGCATGTGGAGAACATACAAACTCCGCACAGAAAGGTTCCAGGCAACCTTCTTATTGTGCGGCAACAGTGCTAACCACTCTGCCACCGTGCTGCCCCCTCTTTTGACTATTAAACAAATTAAATGTAATGTAATGTAATAAAGCTGAAAAGCTTGACTGTTCTCTTGCTCTCTGTCTCTTATCCTAGAGCTCTACAGATTTCTATGTCTGAATATCTCAGACTGACCTGTTTTATCCCACCTACAGGAGTCTTCAAATAGAACTTCACTAAAAAATATCTTGTTATTATTAACGTATAACTGTACATGTAACGAAGGAGATCTCCAGGAGATGAGTCTTATTTAGCTTAAACAATGTTGGTTTGTAAATGGAATTGTTCTAAATTTTTCAATTAGCAGTTTTCAGCCATGAATGGAAAAAAAAGGCTTGAAAATCAGTTCTTTGATATGTACGATTTCAAGGCAACATGAGAATCAAACAGATTTCCAAAATCATTTGTGATGAAACCCTCAGGTGGATCAGTCAAAACAATTTAATTGTTAAACTATATTTGATATATCAAGGGAAACAGTCTGGAAAATCAAGACAACCCGTTCTTCACAGAGAGCAGGATTACAGATATATTTATGTGGGTGTGTGCCAGAAATACAGAGATAGATCGTATATTTCTCCAATCGCACGAGTTTGAAAACTGCTGCTCAGCTAATAATCACCCATGCAGTGCATTTGCTGTGTCGAGCTGTACATCAAAACAAACGCTCAATATCTCATAATGACATAGCCAAAACTGAATTTTAGAAGTGTGTGTGCCGTTTCTCTTTATCATTTTGAGCTGAGCCGAGCCAGACAGGACGAGTCATGCCCAGACAGATCATTGGTTTAATCAGAACAGAGAGTCTTGTTTCTCACATTCTGAGAGTCCTCTAGGATATTTTTTTTTTTTTTTTACAGAAAGGTGAGAATTCACTTTGGCCACTTTGCTGTTTCTCAAATGTCCACAGAGGATCTCTGGAGTTGAGAGTGTTGAATTCTTGATCACCCCACTTACCTTCCCCTCAGTGAGGTCGGCAGCCGCCACATTGATGGGAAACTTTCCCTTCTTCCGTTTAAGAGTAAAAGAGGCCGCTGTGCTCTCAGGAGCCTTCGATGCTGCAGAAATGTTATTGTATTGTCTGTGTTTCAACACCATCCTGTCCAGGCTCGGCAGGCGATTGATAAAATTTATGACAGGTGAACTTCAACTAAGATGTAGAAATGTCAGAGAAATGATAAGGAGAAATGGGAGGAACCTGAGCTGAACTTAGGGAGTTGCGTTTGTCTGTCTAACATAATTATGTTGTTGCTGTTAGGTACTGCTAAGTGGAGAATATCGGGGTCAACGATTTATTGATTGACAACAATTACTTGGTCAGCCATTAGTTAAAACAAACTAAAAAACAGTCAAGCAGAAGATCTTTTAGTTCCAGTTTCTCCAATGTGATTATCTTTTGACTGTTTTATACAAAAACTTGGACTTTTGGCAGGGGAAAAAAAACATTAGAAGATGTATCCTCGAGATCTGAGAAATTATACTTGATGTTTTCCACAAATGTTTTGACATCAAAATGCTGCATAAAATGCCCCAACTTACACTGCAATTTCAAAACTCCCTACTGAACTAAACGACTTGTCGGGATGTATATTTTTCAGAGCAGGGTGAAGGTTTCAGCTTTTCACTGCTGTAGGCGATGTGAGCTAATATCCCACATCAGCCTGAGGCTCACAGAGCCGGCCAATCCGAGTAAAATAGTCAGCTTCCATTTACTGGTCTAGTTTATGCATAAAGGCGATATTCTTTGAGGAAATGTTGGTCAAGTATAGAGTTTGTACGATACTCAGGCCCCGGAGTATGACAACGTAGTAAAGGCTGGTTCTTCTGTTTCCTTTAGTGTCTGTCTTTCTGTCTGCTGACATTTCTTTGAACTCCTGTCTTCTGGGATTGTGTACTCCAAAAAGGTTTTGCAATATCCAACTCCTATCACCACTTTCGCCCGCGGAAAGCATCAAACGCTTCATATCACACAAGTGACTTCTGACCCTCGCAGAGCATGATCCTCTAAATTGTGGCAGGCTGGGTGGAGGCAGTGTCATACCGCTGGATTGCCATCCAAAGGCGATTGATGTGGTGGAGGTGTCGGGCAGAGTACGTGTGTGATGCAACTGCAGAGTTGCTGTATGTGCACTCTTTAAGAACCCTAATTGCCCAAAGGAAAACAAAACAAATCACTAACTGGTGTTGAACCCCAAAGACCGATTCTGACATTTCAGAGAAGGTCAAAGTTAATTACTGTGAGACTCTCTTCGATGGGAAAGAGCAACAGGACATTGTGTTAAAAATTGCTTCCGAAATTAAATTAGCTTACTTTTGTAAGCTAACCTGGACTTCATAAAGTTACATATTGTCTAATGACAACTAATGCAGCCCAATTCAATGCAGCAAACATCACAGGCGGTTTGAAGATGGTGGAGGAAAAAATGAAATTGACAACCAAACAACAGTTTTTTGTTTGTTTGTTTTTTTTTTAAGCAAAACATTTGAAATATTTCAAATTTCACCCTCACCTCAAGTATTTGTTAGTTTTCTGGAAAGCATACTTAGTGCACTGTAGGCTATGGGTAATTTGGGATTTTATAAATGATCAACACGTTTCTATTAAATGGCTAAAAGCCAAAACATTCCATGTGTGGTGATTTAAAATAGACTAAAAGCAGCAGGCGTGAAACAGTGATTGCTTTTTTGCAATTCACAATTCATTTATCCTCAACTACTTGTGGATCAACTTTCAAAATAGTTATTTGTTTGTGCTGCAGCTCCAATGTGTTTCAGCACAGAAAATATGAAAGGAGGAAACGAAGAGTGGATGAAAGGGAACAAAAAAGCTGTTCCTGTAAAGACAGTATCGCCATTACTTCCCTCGCAGAGGCTCCCTTAATGAATCATGGGATATAAACTATTAAGAACTGATAGGCTAAATTATTTATTATCACATCCTCCTGCAGAGCTCTAAGAATAAAAAGAGGCCGACAGCATGACTTATACATACATGTTTTGCGTGCAGAATCCTCCACAAATAGCGAAGAGATGTCTTCGTCCACACCAGCCTCATTTTTGGCGATGCAGGTGTAGGCGCCGGTGTCCTCAAAATGCACATTGCTGACGTGCACCTCACTTCCATTAGCTTTGAGGAACAACACAGGAAACAGACTGATAAAAGACAGTTTGCCTGCTAGAATGAGATAAAAGGTGGCTTCACGCTACCGTCCTCTGCTACCATTACTGAGTTACACAGCACTTCTTTAATATGTGAGGAGCACCGGGTGAGAGGTTTGTTTCAGGGAGAATTCAAAAGGTGGGAGTTCAAAGCAAAAACGCGTAACAGGCCTGCCTCATGCTGTGCTGTGTCTGATTTTCTGTAGGGTTTTTGTGCGCGACCTCTAAATAAAAGCATTCGTCTTCACTTTGTATTGACAGAACTACAAATAGCTTTGAACTCCAAATATTTTATATTGGGACAGAACAATTTAGGAAATTTAACAAGTTACAGACATTGTGAATCTCTTCATGATCACCTTCAACTTGTACCACAGTATCTAGCCGATCTCTCTAAACTGACGATGGCAACACATCCATCTAAAAATCAGACACCCACGTAGCTACGGGAGGGTTTCATCCAATTTTCATGCTATAATTCAACCAGAGAAATGTCTAAGACATGAACCAGCACACTCTCATACATAAAAACTGTGTATGCCTGCTGTTACTGAGGATCATTCATCTTGGTTTAGGTAGCTCGGCCATTTTTATACATATTAAAATTAACCGTTGTACACGGTGTTAATGAGAACAGATAATAATCATGCCCATAGTAGCATTTAGTTGGTATGGTAAACTGTAGCAGTGAACGTAACATCAGTAGTAAAATATAAATGGATGCAGCATTACTGGCAGTAAAGCTATATTGTATATGTAGGTGTATACTGTATGCAGTGAGCAGTAAACTCCTCTGTTACCTTGCAGAGTGAGTTGTTTAGACAGCTTGGTTGTGATGTCCATGCCGTTCTTCAGCCAGGTCAGCTGGGGGCTGGGGATTCCCTCAGCATGGCAACGCAGGCTGGCAGTGACGCCTGGCTCCCTGGCTTGGCTCTCTGGGTAAACCCTGATGACGGGAGGAACTGAAAATAGGATGGCAGCGAGAGGAGACAGAGAGAGACGGGGAGGGGGATGGAGGAATTAATATACTGCACAATCGTCCACTGTTGTTTACATTGACATGGTTTGAGGAATATGGTAACCACAATAAACCAAAAGCTTTAGAGAAGATGCCAAGTCCTGAACATATGGCTTTGCATTAGCGTGCGCTATCAATAGCATCAAGTATATTTTCAGCGTTGCTGAATGCCTTTGGATAAGGTTGGCATGCTCTTTGAAGCCAAAGAAATCAGAGAGATAAATAAAGCAGGGGTCTTCTGTTCGAACTTGCTTCCTAGTCATTGATTTCATGTAACCTTTTGTCAGGAAGGAGGTAGGACATAAGCA
The DNA here is from genome assembly GCA_034769265.1 of Remorina albescens. NCBI lineage: Eukaryota > Metazoa > Chordata > Actinopteri > Carangiformes > Echeneidae > Remorina > Remorina albescens. Next base: position 6,898,530 of record CM068475.1, on the reverse strand, counting down.
GAGAAAACATGTATGAAGAAAAAGAACGAACAAGTTAAATGTCACTCGCTTTTCACAAACTAAATTTCATGAGCTGACATTACACATTTCTGCCCATTGTGCCACTTTCATGCTGCAGCCTCACGTCTTTACCCTGAAGCCAAATAAACAAAAACTCTCCTGCACTGTACTTCCAAAACCATAAATCATCATAAATCAATAAAGCACACCATCACATTAATATTATGCATTTATGCATAGGCTGAGAATATGCCACAAGTTTAGCACCACACCCGAAGGCTAACTTGTTAGACTCTTGCACACAAAATATGAAAAAATATCAAAAGAACAAATTTGAATAATCCTTTAAAAGGACACATCCTTCTTTTAAATAGCGTAGCAATGATAAAACCTTTCAAAAGCATGGTAGTTTATCTGAAGAGACTGAAATGGAAGTTTGGACAGTCACAACAAACTGGCTGTAAAAAAGCAGCATCATTCATTCCACAACAGCCTGTCACATATAAGGATGACAGCCTGGCAATGGTTTAAGTAGGGACATCAAATCTCTCTATCTTGCCATCATGTTTTGAGCAATCTCTCACGGCCTCTCTGGCCCAAATCAGTGTCCTCTTTTCTTCGCCTTTCTGAAACAGACTTCAGAGGCATGAGCACAGGATCAAAGCGAGACACTTGGCAGACACAGAGAAGGCAGACGTGCTTTAGAGACCATTTCCTGTGGGCACTGAGTTAGAGGAAGTCTTTATTCAGCCAGGTGAGTGAAAGGACTGAAGAGTTCTGCCACGACCATCTGGTTACCACAGCACCGCCGGCTTTGGAGCTCGCATCATCCCAACTGCCAACTCGCTGTCTGCAGTAGGCTGCCGAGGGCGCTCATGGAACCCAGGTTACTTTGCCAATCACAGTCACAGAGACACTCCAGTTAGGCTAATACCCCTAAGCAGTAACAAGGGTGACTGAAAAGGACCCACGCAGTCAATCTTTTGAGCGAAGATTATTGCTCCCACTTAATTTCTTCACACATGCCCAGACAAGCAAACAAAAGCGTTGGCCTCGTTTCTTTTTCCATGTAGCTCTTCTCCTTTGTAGGACACGGAGTTTACTGTAAATCACTTTGTGACAGTAGTCTCTGTTTTAAATAAAGGTTGTTAGAACCTGTACCAGCATAGAAATCGCTCCTCCTCGATCCACAGACAATAGAGGTGATCTCAGCAGATAAATTATTTTATAGCAACTTGGGAGTTTGGCAATTTGCCCAATTTAAATTTTAACCAGAAAGATTGAGATATATAAAGTGTATCACAGCATTAACTTAAAAAAAAAAAAAGAAAGAAAGAAATGAATTCCTGCAAATTTTATATTTAGTGGCTTGACATGCAGTATGTTCAAATGCACCCTGGTTATTATCAGCTTTTGCTATATCAGTTGTATTTTGGGCACATTAAAGGTTAAATCTTTATTTGAGGACTATGTAACCTCATTCAGTGGAAACCTTGATGCATTATCCAGGTTTAATGTCCTAACAACTGTTTTGAGTTTTTAAACCCTTGTGATTGTGATAGCACCTCAAGGTCCCCCATCAAATGAAATGCATAAGCTCAATATATACATATTATCATTATAATTATTTGTTCTATAATCCAAAAAAGCATGTCAAGTAATGCTTTAACAAATACAGTATGATTTATGTATGCAACTAAGGCCATTATCAGATCCCCAAGTAACAAAGTCATCATGAGAATTAAGACTGAGGTTGGAGTTAGAGTTAGAGTAGCCCATCAGTACAGAAGTTCTACATCATGAACACATAACAGGCAACCAACCAGCCAAGTGTCTTAATGAAATCAGAAGAATCAGTCACAGCCAGTTTGAGCATTGCGTTGTAAATTTATGGCAAATGAATTACTTAAATTTAAAAGATTACACGATGACATGAAATTTCCCGCTTTGGAGAGCATAGAAAAGGACATGAGGATATCGATGTCTACATGGTGATCTCTCTGGGACTCTTTGGGGCAGGTTTTGATGTCATGGCAAATGTGACATGAACTTTTGTTCCTGGCAAGAATCCACAGCAGCCTATTAATCAGCACCTGTATACTGCGAGCGTGGCCAAACCAGGTTCCACTTGAACACCTCATTAATAAAGCCTCCCAGGCAATATCAAAATGTGACGTTAATTACAGTGTTGGAATTAAAATTTAAGATACATCCACGGGCCTCACTGAGGAAAGAAAACAGTCTTCAGAAAGCGTGACATTCCTGTTAGTTAGTCAGGGAAGGACACTCCAACGCTCACATTAAACATACAATCTGTTAATAAAGAGCATCATATTAATACAGAGTAAGGCTTCTCAAATCCGCCTCCCTCCTCCGTGGCACTGATTGCACATGATTAGGAAAAGATTTCTTCTGGTCTATGCTGACTTTACTGCATCACATCACTTCTACAGATTTATTGGGTACACATTCCTGCTGCCGATCTCTCACTGGGGTGGCCATTCAAATGTTCATGATGCCAACTTTGAAAGCAAATTTTGCTCTGTGATGTGGCGCATCATTGTGCTGGAATTAGCTATTAGAAGAGGAAAGTGGAAGGAAATTGTGGCCATTAATGGATGCATGGGGTCAGCAACAGTACTTAGACTGTGAAATTCAAATCCTGACTCTTTTGGAACTGAGGGGCATAAAATGAGGTGGTGAGAAAACACCAAAACACACCACCACCGCCCGAGACTGTTTACACAAGGCAGGTTGAGTACATGCCGGTCTCTCCAGGTTCAAACCTTCTGGTCTCGGTGAGTCTGTATCCATTTTCTGTGCCTTGGATTTCTGTTCTTGGCCTGCCAGGAGGGAAACCTGAGGTTGTTTCATCTGCTGTAGCTCATCCATCTAACTGTTCATTCTGATACTTTCCTGCTCACCGCAGTCATAAATGGTTATCTCAGCCAACGTTGCCTGTCAGCTCCACCAATCTGGCCATTCTCCTCAGACTTCTCTCATCATTAAGGTGTTTCCACCTGCAGAACTGAAGCTAAGACTTCTGTGTGTGAAGATCAACAGTTTCAATGCTGCTCTGTCATGATCGTTTGGGCTAGATGGGCTGGTCTCAGTCAAGGTCGCAGAGATGACAATTTTCTCCCATCTAATTGTTCTGGTGTGACATTTATCTGCATAATTTGAAGCATTGCACTCCCCTCAAATGATCGGCTGATTGGTTAATTGGTAATAAATAAGAGTAAGGAATAACAATAGACAGTTTAAACTTTTTAAAAATATACAGAGGGACAGAAGTCATTAGTAGTTTATCAGTTATATTTTCTTTGTCTTTGTCTGTTTGGTGACACAATTAAAAAAAATTATAAAAAGTAGGCTCATCTTGATGTAAAACATTTAATATGGAAAGCATTTCTCTGGAGGATAAAAGTAGTGAATTATGAGATGGGTGTAAATCCAACTGGTGCTTCACAGAGAATTGGTCGTGACTCGATTCACGACTCCACCATATAGATGCTTCTTCTTTGACAACACTTTGTGAGAACAGGTGCAATCTGTGAAAATTAGCACATAGGGGGCCATTTTGCGATCAGGCTAGTGTTTTGTCTGTGCTAACATAGTGTAGAAAAATATCTTCTGATGCTATTGAGGCTGATAGAAAATGGATTGCGTGAGATTGAGCTCAGATCTAATGCCATACAGTTTTTTGGGTAAATTGCTTGGTGTGATATAAAATGATGGAAGTGGTTGTCAGATTGTACTGAAGATCTGCGGCTGTGATCCAATCAGGGCTCACAGCTGCAGCACAGACGTCAAGACAGGTTACAGTAAAAGTGTTGTTGCAGAGAGTAGAGGTATAATTACAGAGGAGGTAAGTACAGGACTAATTAGCGCTCTCTGCTCAGGCTCAGCAGAAGATGATGAAGCTCTCTGTAGGTTTGATGGACCCAATTCAAGCAGACATCTGTGATGGGAGGGGCCCATCGGCTGCCAAAGCTTTAATGAACCAGCCTACTTTCTTCAATATCCAAGTGAGTTTTTTTTTTTTTTTTTTTTTTTTTTATTTAAAAAAAAAAAAAAATTTTTATTCAAGTACTCATCTCAGTTCAGCAAAACATAACGACGTTACCAGATATGTCAGGGAATGTGTAACAGGCTCAGATTAGGTGAAAATGACTAACTGCTCCTTGCAAACTGTACTTCAGTTTATCTGTCATTTGAAAATGATGTGAGCGGTGAATCAGTTAAAACAGAAATTAAAAATTCAATTTTTCACTGAAAACTTTCAGATTTCTTCATTAACTTAAAAAAGAATTATGATTCAATGTTCATTGGCCTTGATATTGTGGTCAATATTTTGTAAGTTGTTATAAGGCTGGGCATGCTGAGTAAATAGAGTAGTGCTCAGTACTACATACTGAGATGTTTGTACTTGTACTGCCCTTTAATGGAGCTAATCCTCTCAACTCATTCTTCTACACAAAAAAAAGAAGAAAAAAACAAGACAAGGATGCCTCCTCAGTTTGCATTCAATAACGTGTTATAGATTTTCCTGTCAAGTATCCACTCTGAATATCTAGTTCACTGATCTCTACAGTGAAAACGTGGCCCCTGTCTGTCAGATAGGCCACTGCTGTGACTCACTCTGTAGATGCCTATCGGGGCAAGCGACTTTCCATCCAATACTGAAGATGTACTTCATTAAAATACAGATGGCAGGTAGCTTTGGATGACTGCAAATTAAAATGTTGTATTGTGGCACTCAAATATTTAGTTCTACTGAATGCGGTATCTTCGTTCAAAACAAATCCAGCTGACATTATCAGGAGAACCGTTATGATAATTGCTAATTTAGTCAAATCATTAGTTGCATCTCTCAGCAACTGGCGACACAGAAAGTGTCTTTCTATGAGCTAGATTAATCAATGTAACATGAAACAAAAAAATTTTAAAATTATTGGCAGATTTGTGACTTTGAGTGTAGTTTATGTCATTGATATTGTTATAATACTGATATTTGAAACCAAGAGAGGAATTCATATCTACCTGATAGCGCTCTAAGATCAGAGTGTCCAAAAAGAACGAACACCCCAAAAACATAAACATGTTTGAAGGTTTTACATGATAAAGTTAAAGTCACAGTGACACATAAGTCTGAGTGTCTTTTATCTTCAGTCCTGACATGGACTCATTAAGGTGTAAAACATGTAAGTAGGTTAAGTTATAAAATGGATTAAAATCAAATCCTGGAGATCTCATCCATCCATCCATCTTCAACCGCTTATCCGAAGCTGGGTCGCCGGGGCTTTGAGATTTCAATTAATCAAAAAAGGAATGGAGGAGAATTAACATATTAAACCTCCAACTCATTCTTTTCAAAATGCTAATTATATTTTTTCCAAAGAAAATCCAAACACATGTTAATCCTCTAAATAATGCAAACCCAAAACAAGTATTCCTACAATTTTTTTTGTGTGTGTTTGTGTGTGTGTTTTTTGTGGGACTTGATTAACTAGTCACAACAAAATAACTTGTAATTGGATAAATATGGGATGTGAGCATGAAAAATCATATTATTCACCAGGAGACAGTAAAATTTCCTTGCTTTTGATCCACCAAGAGATGACTCAACATTTAGTGTGTCAGCAACAGTAATAAAATAAGAACCACCCTCATCATAACACTGATGTCTAACACTGAAAGTTTGAAGCAAGTCAAAACAAAACCTCAATATTAATGTTAGACGAGTTAGATGTACGCACTTCTACAAATGTGCAAAAAATGCATTCTAACATTAATATATTGGTGAAATTATTGAATGTCACAAATCTTGATTTAAAGACATCAAAAATAAATATTGAGTCCTTTGCAATAAACATGCATATTTCACAATGTCTTCAAATCTCATATTAGCTACAGGAGGCTCTTGACTCACACTAAACAGGAACATTTTGTGTTCAGCTGCTTGAAAATGCTTCACCTTCACACTCTGCTGGTGTCCATGTGTAAACCTAATTCCTGCATGCAAATCATTACGATTTCTTTCCATTTCTTTGGCTGGACAGTTTTGAAAATGGAAAGAGTGAGCTGGTCGGTGATATTTTTTATCTCGAAACTCGACAAGAACTCAGACAAGATGTGAAAGAAGTTGCATTCTGATGTGTTTCTGAGTGTCAGGAAAGTCACTGCCAGGAGAATGTGACACAGCAGGGCTGACAGCTCCATCATAACGCTCCCCAGCCAGTCGTCAATCACTCTGCAAGGCCCCCGTTGGCCATGGCGCTCCACAAGATGAGCGGGCATGCAGACACATACGCACATACACAAGAGCGTACAACACACAAATATCATGGCAGGAGACCACTTCACCATCACACCTCTGGGAGATTTCCAACTATTCCTGGCAGACTTGCTACAGCTCTTCAATCAAACTGAATTCATAGCTGTTGCTAAAAAATGGCAGTCACCACCAGTGGATTGTGAGAACTGAGGGTCCTGTTGGTGCCTCTTATCGCATGTATACAAACACAAACTCTTAAAACCACTGGCACATGGGGGCCACAACAAATATGCACACAAGCTTGCTCTCTTAGCCGTGATAACTGTCTCACCTGAATGTCAGGCCTCCCGTGGAGACGCAGGAGAAATCCAGTTTTGACGAGAGTTTTGTTCACAGTAAAAATACAGCGGATTGCATGTACATCACGTAGCTGGAGAAATTACAAGAATAAAATAAAAGTAAAACCTGGAAAACCTATAGGGCTGCTAAAAGAAATCTGGGACAAATATGAAGATGCATAATAGGAATATTACTGAGCCGTTTTCGAATGCTCGTTTTCTCATCTTGCACAGGTTAGGTTCATTCTCATATGTGTCACTTAATTTACAATTTCCTGACAGGAATTGAAATAACTCTATTAAAATGAAAGAAACTGATTCCATGGAGAATCTTTTGCCTAAAGCAATAGAGAAAAAGAGAAGACAAATAATAGTATACAGATAAAACTTGGGCTATACTGTTTTTTTTAATAGTTCTTCAGTTGTCAATAATAATAATTTTATTGTAACAAATTTACACTTATCTCAATATGAATTAAATCGTAGAAGAAGAAGAATCGTAGAAGGATCACTTTCCAGTCCGAGGGGAGAGGACAGTGAGAGATATATGTATATAATAATGAGTTCATCATTCTATAAATATATAATTAGACTTTTGTCTATGATAAACTCCCCAAATTTAGACCAGTTTCTTTGTTGTCCAAGTCCTTCTCATGTCCTACAGCACCATTTCAGATCCTCAAGACCACAACCAGACACCCCAAATCTGACAGTTTTGCTCTGTCTGAATTGCTTTTCAGAGCCTAGATACAGCAGTGCTTCAGACAATGCAGTCTCATTTGGGCAACCCTCATGGGAAAACTCCAGCACAGCAGCAATTAGCTGGTGACTTATGTGGCGGGATGCTCAGATCGACCTGGCCACCCGAGAAAAAGAGACAGTCCAGCACTGAGGAAGGATTCTGACTCCAGAGTTGCTCCTGTTTTTCATACGGCTCGAGGTGTGGCCCATTCCCGTTAGAAACATGACATTCCTGGTCCTGGGGCCCAGTTTTGTGGCCAGGGATCAGCACAACAAAGCCTCCTCCTTTGCAGTTAACCTTGCAGCAGATGGGCACATAGGGTGGCAGTCTCAAATCCCTTTTGCAGCAACGATACACCACCGACTGCACCAAGTCTTTGAATTACTCTTACTATGACCCACCTCCACTTCACATGAGGGACGTTTAACCCCAATAACACGACAGCCAGGGTCACAGGGGCACAATAACTCCATCCAGGACAACAGGGGTGTAATCAAATCATACTTGCAGAGAGTGAAAAGGCAATAATGAAATGATAGTAACAGTGATTTTGAAAAATGATGCTCTCAGGCACAAGTGAACACAACATCCCACATTGTTACATTTTACCCTTCAGAAATGCTTAGATTTCAAATTATGTTTTCAAAATGAATGCAGCTTTCCAGGGTGGAAAACTGTATTTATTTTCCAGCAAAATAAATGGTTGGTATGTTTGGCATTTCAACCAACACTTTCATTAATACACCCCAAACAACAATTTGTTTTCAGCCACAGTACAAATTAGACGCCACTTTATTGATTCCTGTAGGTAAAGTTGGGTGGCTGCAGCAAAGAATGGGCTATAGAAATAAAAAATAATGTGTAAGCTATAGGGGGGGATAAAGAAAATGATCACAACATGATAAATATCTTCAAGATGGTTGTGAACTAGAAGTACAGCATTACAGTGTCTTCATCAACACAAAGAAGCTGGCTATCAATAAAAGCACATGGATAATATACAAAACACCTTGTCTTTAGTCATGAAGAAGAAGAAAATGATCCTCCATCGTGTTCACATAGCTTCCAACAGAGAAGTGTGGCAGATAAGAATTTACAAGACATTTAATTTTTTGAGAGAACATAATTTTATTACTTTTCAGTCATCATAAAACATAAGTTTGTTGTTATTTCAGTTAATTTGATATGCTTACTATTTTGAAGAATAGACAGCCAGAGTGTATTTGTTTAGGTTGATTGTGTGATGATATGTTGGTAATGCCTCAGGGCTCTGGTAGGGGGAATCTCGCTCCTCTTCCTCATTCAATACAGACGAGTGAAGGCGGGAGCAGTGTGTCTGATTCTGATTTTCCCGTTAAGGTATTTACCGCACACAAAGGCATTATAAACGTAGCGACACGTGTTGTCGATAATTACTGTTTCATCATTGTGTTTATTGTGACTGAAACGAATTGAAATACGTACTTCTATGTTGTTTACGAGTGAAGCTAACTTCGTCATTGTGTAAACCTAAGCTAACTGCTACTATTGTTTCGCCGTAGTGTGTGACTGCTGTTGCGCCATTTTCACGTTTGCATTCATCCTAGTTACTGAGACATATTTTCTGTGAAGTGCTTTAGAACAATATTTCATCTAAGAGTTTGTCTGTAAGATGCTAAAAACATGGTTTAATTACAGTAATGAGTAAGTTCATGTGTAAACTAAAATACATAATATGTCTGCTAAATACATGCGTTAAAAAGATACATATGTTTCATTTAAGTTACAATTCATGTTGTGTACTGGTTAAAAATAATTCATTACATGGTTGAGAAAAGGTTAAAAGAATAATTTTGGTTGTACTGCATATTATTTTCCATTCAAAACAGACGAGTGAATGTGAGAGCAGTGTGTCTGATTCTTCAGTCCTCCCTCACTATTTTCCCCTTTTTAAGGACACAACAGAAGCTCCTGTGATCCCTGTATGAAATCAAAAGTACCTTTGGAAGTACTTTCATCCTAAATTCCATCAGTCCCTCTGAATAAAACTCTGAATAGCGCATATCTCGTCAGTCTCTTGGGGCTGCGGAGCGATGGACAGCTTTCTGAATCCAGTTTCCCAGAATTGCCGTCTTTTTCATTCAGCTGTTTCTTAATTGAGTTTTAGAGAAATCTAAGTAGTCATTTCAGAGTGATAACAGAATGTGTACTGTAATGCATATTCTGCAGTGAAAAGGTCATTTGGAAGTTTTGGTATCAATTGCGAACAGAAGTAATCGATCTCAAGAGATTCAGTGTTTCAATAAACACAATATTTAGTATAAGAATATTAGTATATCAGTGCAATAAAGCTCAGAGTAATCTTTTAGAGGAATGATAATGAACCCACTGTCTGTCGACTGTAATGAAGATATTGAGTTCTACGTTGACACGCTGCGGTTTATTCATATTCAATTCATTAGGGCAGAATGTGTGGAGGAAAAAAAACAGCCTCATTCACGCAAGCTCAAGTGCTTCACCTTTGCTCCTTCCACAATGTCTCTATTTAAAAAATGCACATAGTTTGTTCACCAAGCTGAAAGCTATTCCAACCCAATTAGCAAAGAAGAGGAAAATTGGTATTGATGCATATTTACAGTATGGCCTTCCTGAAAGTGAAATCCTTTCAACAGAGAGGTGGGGAGTAAATAAATACTCACTGAGGATGTTGCTGCAGTTTCTGTACTTGGGGGGTAGATATTGTGATGACTGCTGTGCGTCACAGTTTGCCTATTTATTATTATCTTTTAGAGTTTCCATTAATAAGACATGGCCCCCACAGCCATTCAGAGCCATTCATTTATCTGGATGGAACGGAATAAATACTGGGATGAATGATAATATAGATTCAAGCAAAGTTTTCCTAAAAGTACATTTCTGCTTTTCTACTTCACTGACACACAGAGATGTGGTGCATATCTAGTTCAAACCAGCATGAATAGATTGATATTCCTCTGTTTTATTCTGGTGCCATATTGGTACCACCTTTTCTCATGTGGAGTTTGCAATCAGAAACTCTGGAGAATTTGGAACAAACATCCAATGAGTAATTGAATTTTAATCAAAATTTGGGATTTCAAGCATCGAGATTCATGTATGAGCCCAGTTAGGAGGGGAGACAGCTCGCATGTGTTCATGTTACCCAACATGAACGCAGGTTGATCTCGATTGAAGCTGTCAATTATAATTTCTGTAGTCTCCTTATTATTCAGCTCTGTGAAGCAGAAAAGTATTAATGGTTATTTTTCCAAACTCCTGCAGGAGATAAAACGGTCTAGATGACACAGACAGCACCTTTTCCTGCACTCTGAATTGGCCCATGCAGTGTCTAACAGGTTGTGAAATCCTCCACGATGGATCTGTGTGTTGTTGTTTTATCGCGGTCTGACCTTATGGCTGTATGTCCTTAAGGAGCCGTGTCTCAGTCAAGAAGGTCAGCACTCTTTAGAAATCCCTCCTCATGTCTGAGACGAGCTGCGATCTCATCAACTATATTTGTCGGTGATCTGACGTCTGGCAGTATTAACTGGTATGTATATTATTATAAATTTAATTAATCTTGCACACACAATCTTGTTTCAAAGTTGAAGCTGGTTAACTATGTAATAAATGCTTTTAATAAGAAGTGTTGTGTTTTCACACAAAATATACTATGTTGTGCCGTCGGGACTCAAGTGTCACTTAATGCTAGGAATGATCCAAATACAACAAACGCCCACCAGCACTTTAAAAGCCACAAAATCACCTCGCAAATCAAATTGCAATATCTTTCAGAAAAAATCATTATTAGATATTTTCCCCAAATAGCTGAGCCCGAGTGCACAGAACGTAAACATCAAACCCAGAACTCTCTTTCTGCGAGACAATAGTGCTAACCACCGTGCCACCTTTAAACAAACAGAAGCACACAAAGTAAATAATTTAGAAACTGAGTCTGTCAAGACAAAACCTAAAGAGTACAACTCAACTGCTGTGGGGCTGAAAGTGGGAAAATCATTTAACTAAATATGAATGTAAAATACAAAAGCTGTTTGAATAAATCATTGTAAACAACAACAAGAGACTGAGGATCACTCTGCATATCCAGAAACATTCAGTAAATCTTTACTAGAGCTAATGTATTTGGCTACAGCAACTGATAGATTCCAAAATACATAAATGATGAAATAAATGAAGGGACTTTTATGAGTGGGAAGAGTCTTGTAGTTGATGGTGAAGCACCTGCCAATGTGGCTGATACAGTAGATGAGAGTTGAGGGTAAAATTAGTTTGATGGAGAGTGTGTTGTATGAACAATATGGGCCTCTTACCGTTCACTTGAAGCGTGTGAGTCTGAAAGAGTTTCTCATAGCCATCAGCATGACAGGTGTAGTTGCCCATGTGGGTCGTTGTCACCTTGGTGATGTACAATGAGCCGTCATCCCCAAAGTCCTATCAGACAGACACAAAAAGAGCCGGGGTGACTTAGAGAAGCTGCTGATAATCTAGAGGCAGCAGTGACGGTTGAAGCATTTAGAGATGAAATGAACTGTTTTGATGGGAATGCAACAGGCCCGTCGGTGCAGATGAGGAGATACATGTTTCATGGCAGAGGAAATGAAAAATACAACAGTCTTGCCAAAAGGCACATTGAAGAGACATGTCCATTAATCTAAGTCAGACTTGAAGCCATTTGGCACCACATAGACCACCAGAGGAAAATGAAAATCAGAGTCACAGTAGAAAGAAATTGTCTTCTGATACATATAATTTTTACAGTCAGAGGAAAGTGATCTGGTTGAAAGGCAGGCTGTAATTGATGAGCATAAAGTGACAGTGTTCGCTGCTTTCAAAACAAAACAGGAAAACGTAGCGCCGCAGAAGCAGTCAATCAAAAAAGACTTCTTTTGCATTCAAATGCCATTGTCCCTAAAAAAAAGGACAAATTGTGTATTAGTTAATGTGCATGCCATAAAAACACACAAAACATATTCCACTTCAATTCTCATGTGGCCTGTTTAAAGGAAAACAAAAGCTGTAATTAAACCAAAACCAATCCATGATGTGAAGTTGTGCGGCGCTAACTTAAGTATAATTAATTCATGTTGTGTTATGATTATTAACCAGCAAGCACAAAAAAACAAAACAGCAAAACATGAAAGTGGACAAAGAGGAAGAAAATAAAAAAAAAATGTAAAAAAAAAGACAGCGGCAGAAAAAGAAGCCCCCAAAGCTAATGAGCCCACTGAGGTTGGCAAAGGGCAAATGTCTGCCACCTTTTTAAGATCACGCTGGAATAAAAAGTTATCTTGAAAGGAGATGGTAATGAGCTTTCTGAGTATAAATAGTCTTAAGGTAACTGAATAGAAATAGGCGGTGCTGGTTCTTTGAAGTAAAATCAGCTTTTTATGATTTCTGGGGACAAGTGAACAATATGAAAAGGTAAATTATTGCACTTGTTAATGAAAAAAAAAAAGCAAGTTCATCGATGGCTGCAGCAGTGAGTCGGGGGAAATGATACCAGAGCTGTTTTGTTTTTCATGTATGTTTATTGTTTGCATTTGTCATTGTGGAGCTAACGTGGCCTTATGTTATGTTTCTTTTCATCTCGTGTACTCGCAGCAGGATATTCTGCTGTTCCACTTTCATTTTCTTTGGGATACTATTACTATATTAAAACGATGATTTTAAAATGTCATTTTTTTCAACGAATTTAATAGAAATTTAAAATTGCCGTAAACGATAGCGGATAGAATAATAGAAAAAGTTAATAAAATGAAACATTTGGCAGTAGAACTTTAGCAGTAATAGTTGAATCATTTAGTAGAAGTGAAATTTCTAATGAGTCTCTTTCTTAACATTTAATAAATACTTTGTCTACTCCGATGTCCACCGGCCCATTTTCCTCATTATTTTCAAAATAATACATAATACTGCAACCTAAATTATTTTTCAAGTTTTTCATTTTCTTTGATTTGAGGAAGAAGACTCGAATCTGCAGTAAATTACCTGACGACAGTGTTTGGTTTTTTTTTCCACTTACTTCTATTAAACATCTTTACAAGGTGCTTAGAAACAAATGGACTGCCTGTGCTCAAAATAATGGGCCTCCCCACCACCCCGTGCACAGTGGCACAGTTTTAGAGATGAACGTGCTGCAGCACTCATTAGTCTTCTTCAATCCCCTCTAACTTGATGAAGGCCAAGTGCCAAAACGTGTTCATTCCTGATTGCTGCCGTGCATTAAAAAAACATTACGATGTATTTGGTGCTGGTAACTTTTATTCTTTAGGCTGTCCATGACTCTGCCCCCATGCTCCCCATTTCTTCTAACTTAACACACCATTCTCATATTAAAATGAGACTTAGCCCCGAATACCAGACCCTCTGTCAGCAGAGTTCATAACAAGAAAAATAGCTTTTCTCATTAAACAGCTTTTAACATTTGTTATCTGTTTACATCTTGGCATTCACCCCCCCCCCCCCCCCCTTTAAATCTACAGACAAGCAAGAGGAGTCTGCTGTCGTGTTTGCAGGCGTACAGTGTGTTTATCAGTTCGTCCCAGTGTGCTCTGATCTAACCCACGAGCTTGGTAACGGCTGGGGCTGAGTGAAGCATCAGAGCCTCACAATATGAGGGGAAATCGATAGTGCGTTTTGGCCCCTTGGGCTGGGAGCATATTGTGTCACCTTCTTAAATGAAAAATGAATGGGGGGGAGAAATGAAACTCAGAGGGGTGGAACGAGTCACGGCGTAGGCTGTCGACATGATTCCTCCAGCTCACCTCAGCTATCAGCAGCACCCTGCGCCCAGCTCTCTGCAGACAAAGCAGACCGGGGCAAGACTACGCTAGGACGGGAGACAAGGGCAGGTAAAGGTGGATTTACAAATAGGCCAGAGTCCTCAAGAAACTATAATTAACAAAGCTGTCAGCACCAGGTAGCCTCTGAAGGGGCAGTAAAAAGCCACCTCATTGGACAGCTGACCTCAGGTAGTGACAAGGCTCTTCAGAAAGTGGTCTTTGATTCATGAAACACGGAGAGAAGAACATTTGGACACACTTTTACCATTTAAGTGAAGAGTAAAGTGTGTCCAAACTTTGGACTGGTGGTGTATAAACATATGAAGATGCTCTCCACTCCCTGCCCGGCGCTCTGACAGTTTCTGGAGAGAGATAATGAGGTTGAAGTTGATTCGCTTTGATGTTGCATTGAGGCTGAGGAGGAAATCTGGGAGGCGGTTAACTTGGAAAATGTTTAGTTTTTCTTTTGTAATTTGGTTGAAAAACCTCTTAAAACATTTAAATGAAACAGGGTCTTTCATACCCCCCCTTCCAAATTTGCTTTCAAATATTAGAATCTAGACTACTGTACCATTTTTCTTCTTGTTTTGTTGTGCTTTCATTTTCACTTTCTGACAAATGCAAACCAAAATATACTGGCAGATATATTTTTTAAAATGAACAGAGTAAAGATTTCTTTGGCACAATTTGAAAAGACTAAAAATCCTTTCAAACTTTCTCCTCGTGACTCTGACGTGACTCCTCTGGATTCATTTTGTGGTGAAGGAACACATGTTCACGTCGACAGGCTGTGTTTTTGGACTTGGAGTGTGAATGACAGCATCGTGCATCAGGTGCAAGCTCTTCGCTGGCTTTGTGAGCTGTTTGTGAATGAAATGAAAAAATCAAAGGAGTGAGGTAATGTCAGATTTAAAAATAAATATATAAATACAAACACCCTACCTGTGATGGGATCTGTTGGGGAGGAAAAAAGACGTAAAGCATTTAGAGGTTTGATTCCATCACATAATATTAAGGCAATAGAAAATGCAACCAGGTGACACCACTCTCACTGTCAGGATCATAAATTAAATCACTAAGTTTCCAATTTTTTGCTCTTTCAAGCAAAAATTCATCAGTTTCAGCTCCAGTTTTTGACTTGTCACTCTTTTTCTAATATCAGCAGACTGAATTCAGTTTTACATTAAATTCATTCAAGGTTGCAGTCCTTATACAGAACATGTTCAATATATAGCAGACTTTGGGTCCACTGTCAGGATAATACAGGAACATATTAGAGTGGTTCTCAGCTCCCACACCACATAATTCAGCAGAAGCTTCGGTTACAATCAAACAGGCCAATGTGATTCAGTAGGATTCTTGTGTTTTCTGCCACATCATGTTGCACAGCGATCACAGTATTGTGATCGCTCTGAAGCAGCACAGGAGGATCAAACCGATCAGAGCTGAAAATAGATATCATAAATAATCACACATTTAATATTCCTTATGGTACACTTCCTCCATTAAGAGTGAAAACTAGCAGCACAACACACACAGTGCTATGGGAGGTGAAACACCTATTCCAACGGACAAGATAAGAAAGGAGAGGAAGAAAGATTGAGGTCAGATTGTCCTCCTTCCTGCACTGTAACTATTCTTGTTGGAGCTAAAGACTCCACAACAATTTTTGTTTTATTTTTAACACGTCTATGTTTTTTAATGATTGAAGTCAAAGGTTTTGGTGCAAAGTCTAAAATATTTTACGGTGACCTTTCAAGCTGACAAAACTTTTAAACAAACTTCAACAGTTTATTCCCAAAATCTGAGAATTATAAAATATGATTAAATTTAGTTTTCATCTTTTCGACTATTTCCGGGAACACATCACCGTCCCCAGACACACACACACACACACACACACACACACACACACAAAGGTTTACTCAGTACATGACTGTGTCTTGCTCGGCCACTCAGGGAGGATTGAAATACTGATGGCCCTGGATGATGATGCAATAGCTAGCAACTGTCAACTCCATGGATTTACAGTAAGCTGCTTTGTCAAAATTCAGAGAGGCTCTATTGAACTCTGGGATACAAGCACACTGCTGGGATTAATGCGCAATTCACTAAATCTGAATGTTGATTAAAAAAAAACAAAAAACAAACAACTGTAAAATAACCACGTTCTGATCTGGGAGAAGCTGGTGAGATTAGAATACAAAAACCTCCCCTGTGTACTCACACGAATATGACTCTAATTAAGGCTGACAGTGGATGGTCACAAATATTAACAGCCAGCAATTATACAGAAGTTGTGTGCAAGGCATTTAGAATGAGTCTGTGGGTGCCAGGTGTAGACAAAATCCATTCTCCTTCTCTGGAAGGAACAACAGTGATTGACTGCAAGTCTCAGAGCCAAATATAAATCTGGATTAAGCTGGCGTTGCACTGCTTGTGTTCCACAGGTAGAATTCTCTTGGTGCTGTGTGATTTGCACACAGTTTTCTGATGAGCCACAGGAGACTCCTGGTGCTCTTGCTGCTTCACTTACTGGTGGTGTTCAGTGTTAGTGCAGCTGCTCTCTGGAGGTAATCTGCATATCGGAGGAGGGCAGATGCTCCAGCTTTGTTAGGCACGAACACAATCAAATCACACACCCAGCTGGACGTAGCTTTTTTTCTTTAAATAAAGCTGTGATACAGATTAGCTGTGGTAGTATAACTTTTCTCTCACTTCATGAAGCACGCTGTCTACAAAATGCTGTGTGTAATTTTATGCAACGACACTCTATACTGGCATCATATAGAGCCTGGGGAAATATTTAACATAGTTAGATTCAACTTTTTTCACCTCTAATCTGTAATTCGAAGTTTGAGTTCTGTGGACTGGAATCTAAATTTCTACAACAAGATGAACTTTGCAAACCACAAAAGGCCAAGGTTTGATTAATTACCAACACAACCTTTTCTCCTCCACTGTCTCAACAGTAGGAAGAAAATGAAGACCACTAGAAACTGGAAAAGAATTACATTTTCTTTCTACAAAAATATGCTATCACCAAAATATAGAAATATCCAATAATTTCAGAAGATAATCAGCCAGTTCAAATCCTTGATCTATATGCTGTCTCTGTTTCAGTGACTGAATAGTTCAGATGAAGATTTAATTTATTTATTTTTTCTTTCTTTTTTCCTTATGCAATAGAATTACTGAGCAGCATTCAGTATTTGACAGCGGAAGCTTTCATCCCTGCGCTGGCATTTGAATTGAATACGCTCTCGAAAAAGGTCAGATATTAGTCGCATGAGAAACTGATGAAGCTTTGTGAAGCGCAGAAAAAAACCAGCTCTGGTCAGGACTCTTATATGTCTTCAGGCAAAATCACGAGATGAAACAAAAACTGCTTCTTTTGAAAAAAAAAAAGAAAAGAAAAGTGAAAGAAGTACAGCAGTTCTTGGGAAAAAAAAAAGAAAGATAGATCAAAGCCTGTGTTGACCTAAGCAAACCTCATACCTTTTCTCTTTTTGTTTTCGCATGAATCCACCAAAAGATATTCTAAGCGTTTTGAAGAAATAATCGGACAGAACATTTTATTTCTTTTTCTGTTGCACGCAGTTCTTGTACATATCTCCTGTATGGCTATGGATTGTTTTAAAGCAGCAATAAGATATAATACAATAAGATTAAAACAGGCAAACGGTGACGGAGCTGGTGGTCTCGTATCCGCAGCCTAAAAGTATCCTCACGATTTGAAACCGCTCTTTATGGGAATCACACATCGCTGACAACCAGAACCAGCACACTAGTTTAGAGCCAGTTGATGGTGCCAAGGCTGACTGGCGACAGCTGTGTGCCTCTTACTCATTTTAAGGGTCATCAACATTTAATGTTACATTAGCAGCTTCGCTGGGTCTCCCTTTATCTACTGCGACAGTGTTGACTTAATTATGCACAACAGTATCACACTCATCTTGGTCAGCTCTGACACACACAGAGGGAAAGGGTAAGGCAAAAGAGGTCTTCCTCTTCTGTACCTCGCCACCTAAGTATCTTTGCTCCTTTTGATGTGGATGAAAGTGACACAGAGGGCTCTCTGGAACTGTACATGTAGATTAACACACACACACACACACACACACGCACGCTTTCACTGTGTTGTAAAAGTAGGTCCTTCCTCCAGGGCTAAACCCCTATGGTATCCCCCCTTCATCTTCCTTTTTTGTCTGAAATCCTTGTCCCTCCCAGCAGTGTCTAAACACAGACACCAAGAATACAAGCTGACATCCTGGATTACTGTCAGACCTACAATACAAAGCCAGTGCCAGCAGTCAAAAAAAAAAGTGCTGACAATCTAAGCTGCTTCCAAAATATATATTTATAAAGTAGAAATATTATGAGAAAGAAGCATTGGATTAAATTTACAGCTCGCCTCCAAAAGGGTCATTAAAAAGTGATGATGCCTCAAACCCAGTAATTAGATTTTTCACTGCATGTGTCAGAGCAATTCAGCTACTACTCTCATTATGCAGCCATCTACATATCTAACGGTGCATTTATCTACTTTCCTCTCCTTATTTTTCGTATCTACACCTTTTATATGGTCTACCTATCTATCAACAACCTCCCAGAGAGTGTGATGGCCATCAGTTCTTACATTGATGTCTTCGAGGTTCAAGGAGTTCAGATATTGATGGTTTCTCTCCCACAATATTGGAGGTCTGTGTTCCCCTGTGATGGCACAGGTCAACACGACGCTCTGGCCGACTGTTACTGTGGTGACACTCACTTTCTGGTCGTCCGGAAGGTTGAGCAGGTACACGTCTGAAAAGAGAAAAAAAAAAACAGTTTGTAAAAGTGGAAACAAATCTGGTTTTTTGCAGAAAAGTTTCTTATTTGCAAGTTGTTTTAAACAAGGGGAAAAAATGTGTTGAAGTCCGAGTTCTTCTTTACTTCATATCTGAAATTTGTTGGACTTCTCTCTCATGTAATGGCTCCTAATTCAGAGGTATGAATCCACTGAGATATTCGCAATGCAATAATCAATGTTTTTCTTGAAGCCTGAAAACAAGAATACAAAAATACAAGTGTCTCAATTAGCTGCCAAGGCAGATGTTTGTTTGGTTTGGTTTCGGTTCACTGAGGCAATTATTGCAATTTTCAAAGTAATGGGAATGAATCAGGTTTAATATTCTCTAAATACTTGGCATAATTTACTCGATAATATTATATAATGGAAGTTCCACTTTCTCTTTGTCTTTCTGAATATCCACTCTTATGAAGAATAAAGAATTAAAAAAAAACAACAACAACAACAAAGCAGACACTATTGGGGAGCAGCGGTGCTGTTGGTCTGCCGACTGCTTAAATCTCACCTGAAGCTCACTGTTTTTTAACTAGAAGTTGGAATATTTTTAACCTGTTCAGTGTTGTGAGAGTTTAAAACAAGCTGTGCTCTCTGGGCTGTTGTAAAAGCCCAGGAGTGCATCCGTTCTGATGAAAGTGGCATTGAAAAAAGGGGGGGGGGGGGGGACTGCCTTGCTAGAGGAGCTTCCCCATGGAAACATAGCCTTAGACCTTGATCGGAGTTGGTGCTGTGCTTCCCTCGGTATTTCTGCTGTACCTCAAAGTTTTCCAAACATGTTTCTGGTTATGATGAAATGTGGTTGAGATCTCTACAGTTAATATTCAACCAATTCTGAGCGCCACAAAGAAAATCCAGAGTAGGACAATGAGAGGTCAGCACCACTGTGGTTAGTTAATACCTTCTTTGTGTCCAATATTTTGATGAGACAATGAGTACAATGTACCCTCATCCACTTTTTGGTGGTATTATGTAACTGGGCCTGTGAGAGAATGCTTTTTAATCTTTCTCTTGGGTAATGAGCAATGGAGCAAAAGGAAACAGAGACTCAATTTGCTCTGCTCCTAAGGGCATGAAATACAAAACCTAATGAAAGAGCAGGAACACTAGACTGTTCATTTGCCACATCCCAAAGAATAAGGATGAGAGCACCTTCAATCAAAGCATGATTTCAGTGGCCCTGTAACAATGCCTTTTTTCTGCAGTTGGGCCACTTATGTCTTTGAACTGTGAGCACGGCCCACCCATCGGATCCAGACCAATCACACCAGAGCTGTGAGACAACTCATACTTCTTTTTTCACCAGGAGGCTCAGAGTGAAAACGTCTAATGTCTCATTTGGCCTCAGGAAGCCCTGTTTAAGCTCGGGCAAATCACTGCCGGGCTTACATCAAAATTAGAGGATTAATAAGTCATTTACTCTGAGTGGGAGTATGCCTCTAACTTTAGTTAATTATACTGTCAGCTGACTTTATGCAACTCTGTGATGATTTGTGAGACTCCAGCTTGACTTGTGCTTTGATAATGAAATGTTCTCTTTTACTTGGCTACTTAACACAAGAAAATCTGAAAATCTATATAAAGTCAACCTGGTAAATAAATGTGTCTTTAATAATACAATGCTTACAGAAACCTAACACCTTACTCCTAAACACCCCCACACAGCTTTTTTAAACTTAAGTGTGGCGCATAATCAACAGCTCGTTTACATTTTCAAATTTTTGCATTTCCTATTCTTCCTTTCTTTTTCCATTAATAGAAGTGTTGCTGTAAAGTGTGATCAATTTACTCCTCTTCCAGAGATAGAACAGCGTTCGGGGTACGGGGACCAAAAGTGAAAATGACTTCCATCCAGACTGATTTAAAAAAAAAAAAAAAAAAAGATGATAAAGGCTATAAACCATATTGTAACATTTTTCCGCTATTGGGTACAACTTGGAAGCCACATAACAGGAACAGCTTATTGAAGTGAAACAATAAAACTGTGTTTCTACTTAACCTTGCCTGATGCTTTTTGGAAACAATCAGAGAAACACCTTTTCATATGACATCATTCAATGAAGAACCGCTAATGTGAGCCTCAGAAGTAACCACAGAGGTGAGCCGACCACTTTGCAAGAAAGATTGAACATTATCAGCTCTGTGAAGTGAATGTATATTGCCAGGCTATTGCATCAGATCCTATTATATATTCCAGCTGTCCACTTCAATGTAGAGTTTATTACAAGTTGAAGTTTTAATGTGATCTTTAAATTATCTATTTCATTCATAAATATCAATATAATATTTTTCCTGTGTGGATAAATACCTGGATTATTTTGTATTACTGTTGCTATTTAAGATGTAAAACATAAAATGGTTTATTATTTAACGTACTAAATCATCTCAGACTGCTGCTCCTAGTGTACAGCACATAACACAAAGGTTTGAGAAAACTGCACAGACCTGGATTCAAATCCAA
This sequence comes from Remorina albescens, assembly GCA_034769265.1. Lineage (NCBI taxonomy): Eukaryota > Metazoa > Chordata > Actinopteri > Carangiformes > Echeneidae > Remorina > Remorina albescens. The sequence goes on along the minus strand of CM068475.1, from coordinate 6,877,066 downwards.
CCTTTGCTGCAAGTCACCCCAACTCTCTCCTTTTGCTGTTTTATGCTCACTGTTACTCTTTGAATGAAGGAGAAGAATGCCAGTAGGAAAGAACTGAAAACCGCACACAAGCACAAACAAGATCAGTTGAGAAAGATGGTGTCAAACACTCATGTATGGGCCTCTCTTTTTTTTCTAAAACAAATACATGAGAAATTCACTCAATAGTCTCCAGTAATTTTTTTTCTGTAATAAATATAACCTGTAACTTTGTACTGATGTAGGAGGGGAAGGCTTTAAATGTCACATGAAAGGCAATAATCAGTTTTGTTACGCATCTTGAAATGTTTACCCTGCGGTTTTCATGAAGTGACAGAAGTCATTTGAGGCGACATTTGATCAGTAAAGGTCTGTCTCTATGTAATAAATGACGACAGCAGTCAGCATGGGCGAGATGAGAGCCATCATGAGCCAAAGAGGATCGAAATAACTGACGGGAAATGAAAAAATGTTCAAAGAACAAAAACTTTCTAGTATTACAAGGTCTCATTGAAAGTGCATTTGACCAGTGAGGACACAAAAGTTCGCTCCGTCCAAGTTCTGCAGCATGTTGAGAAACAGGCTGTGCAGACTGCTTAAGCTGCAGTTTTAAAGCAGTAACACACTAATTTTTATCATTTCAACGAGGCAAAAACTGCAGCAGACAACACATCACCCCCTCATGTCATCGCCGTACTGGACTGGATGGTAAATTGTGATGGACAGTTCTCGCTGGAAAGAACAAATTTAAACTTCAGAGACAAAGTCCAAAGTGTTTGAAACGGCGGAGGGGAGTGCTCCTTCCAGAGATTGGTAAAGTGAAGCTATCGCTTCTTTGGTACAACATGACAGACCTGCTGGGATGTCAATGCCAACCGAGCACAAATAGTCCATCACAACTTTCTGTTTTATTTTTGTACCTCTGCCTATCTCAACCATCAGGCTAAGATAGCATTGTACCTGAGGTAACAGCAGAGATCCTGCAAAAAGGCTGCATCACAAGTTCAGTCATGCAAATAATAAGTTGAACAAGTGAAGAAATTGGTCAGATATAAATGCGACCAGCACAGGAAGATCAGCAGGTTTAAGGAGAACAAGGAATTCTTTTAAACCTGGAATGGATGCTAATTTAATCTCTTTCACTGTCAATCTCTTTCTATTTTTTTTTTTTTTAATCTAATACATGCCGGCTCTTCAAGATTCATTTTTCATAGTTTTTTTTCAGAGATGTCATCAATTTGTCTCCATCTGCTTCTCAGTCACAGAACTGCGACAGCTTCTCTCTGCTCTGAAACCTGCAGCGCGTTGGCATTTTAACTCTGCACTGCTGCAGAATCGATCCCACCAAAAACAAATGAAAGAATTAGTTTCATTTCTTACCACTGTCCTGTGGTGTGAAAATTATTCAGGATGTGCATGATGTGCATGTTCTGAAAATCATGTTGAAATATCATGTTGAATACCAATCATGTTGAAATACCAATTAAAAATAGCTTGTTTAATTTTGCGATACAATGCAAATGATGTGGCATTTGTTGCAGATTCAAAGGGGTTTTGTGTTTAAGAAGTTGTTAAATGTTCTAAGGAAATGCCGTCTGAACTGTAAACAGAAGGGTTTACACAATTCAAATGAAACAGAACCGAAGCAAATACCTCAATAAACAACTACATGAATAGGAAAACACACTAAGCACAATAAAATGGCCCCTGCACAAGGTGAAGAATTACAGAAAGTGGACCTGCCATCACTCACACATCCTCCCCCTCCTCCCCTGACGCAGATAACACTACAGCCAGCAGATCAACACATCATGCAGCCACTTGGCGCTCTCCGTGGAGCTGAGGTGGTGGTAGGTGGATACGCTGACTAAAATCTCCTTCAATAATGTCCTTCCTAACCATTCAATTACAACCCCCTTGTATCTTAATGCTTTTGAAATACGCTGCAAGCAACAAACTCGATTTGTCGCTGATCCCTGTGGGGATAGTGTGAAGTTATAGGGAGAATTTAAAGAAGAAAGTGGGCGACAGGCAGCCCGGCTGGCTCCTTCATAGCTTTAGCTGCTGGACGGAGAACGGAGGGAGGGGGGGAAAGGAAGCGAGGGCTGCAATCCGACCTGAATGAGAAACTCCTCAGAGAGATGGGGAGTCTGGGCCGACTGAAACACTTTGAGCCTGCTACCTCCTCCGTGGGAGATTTATCCGAGGCAGAAGTGGCCTTGGCTCCTCGTTTTGATCTGCTTTGAGGCCTGAGGGACACAGTCTCCTGGAAAGGATCAACCTTCACCATCCAGCCTGTAATTAGTGATTAACGGTGAAGTCCAGACTTTTTGATTTACTCTGTTCTTCTCCCAGAACGGCATGTTGGTCAGTGCCACAGTGCGAGGTAAATCACCTACTACACTGGAGGCAACAAGCTTGTCAGGGAAAATAGCCTGGGACTGCAGGACGTCGTGAGGGGTGGATGCATGAAGACAAATTGCACCAATGTTGCTCAGCCAACCTCCTTATTCCATCCTCTATCACGCTCTGTCGCTCTCTTTCTCTCGCTCTTCACCGAGTCTCTTCTTCCTCTAACCCACTCCCCTCACATTCATGCACAGTGATGTTCAGTATTAGTTGGGCTGAATGTGTGTGTACCCCCATTTGCTTTGAGTCTGACGTTTTGAAGTGGAAATAGAAGTATTTTAACTGATGCTGAGTATTCATAGAACGTACACAAAGACTCAAAAGGGAAAACGCCCCACTAACAGAATACGCTCTGATCTCGGCTGAGTTGATTTGTGCAAACTCTCTCTGAAAGCCAGAAGAACGGAGTCTGTTTTTGATGATGCAGATTGAGTGACTCGGTGGACTTGGTTGAAACAGTTTGAACGCTGCAGCTCCCTGGCTCCACTTTGTTGCCTGTTTTTTTGCTTTGAACGTTGAACTGCTTCCACCAGTCACTACAACAAAGCAACATCGTGTACGACAACAAAAAAACAACAAAACATTAATTGGGTTTTTATAATGCACTCAAAGAAAGGTACACAGGCTTACAGCTGATCATGGCTTTGTACCATTCTGGGTTGTTTTTCCTCTGAGACCTGTTACACATTAGTCTAGAAGAGAAAAAAACATAACCTGACTGTGATGTTGAGTGAGGAAACTGTCAAGGGCATTGGGGAAAAAAACAGGGTCTTATCAGGACACTGAATATTTTATGAAAGAAATTAATGTGTAAAATAAAACCTCCTTTTGCAGCAAACACCCGCTATTCAAAAACAATTATGAAACACATTTGCACAAAAAAGCAGCTGTTGTCTACACAGGAAATTTTTACGTTGCAGCTTTTTTCCTCAATACACATCGAGAACTCTCGCCAAAGCATGAATTTATTACAATACTAATCATAACAATATGCAGCATATCTTATATTGGCCATAAAGATGATTGTTTGTGCAGCTTGTTTATGGAGAATTTCTGTACCTTAAAATCTCCAAATGAAGCCGTTAGATTTGTTTGTATATTTCATGTTTTTCCTTTACAAGACTGTCGGACAAAGACCCTCGAAAAGATCACAACCCTGACTAAAATGTTTCATAACCAGTGCTGAAGAATAAAATTCCTTCCGTCCTTCAGTGGCAAGTTCAGTTGAATCGTATTCAGTGTAATGGAGGCAGACAATCACAACAAGGGGCTCCAAGTTTGTCTACATCAAGGCTGATCTAGAAGAATTAGTTGTGGGGCTAGTCAAAGAGAGAGTGAGTGACAGCAAATATGAATAGAGAAAAACAGGCTGGCTTTCCTCAGACACCTCTGACTGTGTTGGGAGGCATCTGGTGGACTGAATTCACATAAATATAAGAAGACAATCTTACAGTACATCAAAGAGTTTCACATGTGGATGTATTGAACAATATTAAAGAGAAACACAGATGCTGGTTTTCTTCTTTACACCGTCTTTGTCCAAGAAGTTAACCGGTCCAGGTTTTGTATGCACACTCGATCAATCCTTTTTCTTTTGTGGGCACGTCACTGAAAATATATGTCTCTTAGCCCTTTTATCTAATTCTAAAGGCTTTTACAATTATATAAAAGGGTAGGAGTCTTAGATTATAGATTAACAATAATGGACTTTATATAAAGGAGTATTTTCAAGTGCATTACACTGACATACAAAATGGAGGACCGTTTCTGTGACTCTATGAAGAATTCAGTTTCATTTCAGCCGATTTAGTTTTATAGTTTGATCTTAATTCCTTTCATTCATTCAGTTAGAAACAAAAAATCTTCCCGTGTCTTTCGTTTTACTGCTTGTGTGAAATAAATAAAAACAAGATAGAATATAAAAATGTCAACAACATCACTGACTTGCAAATCTTATTGAAGGCATTCAAACTAATGCAAGAGTGTTTATCAGTGTATATAAATTTGGGTTTGTTTACATGGAACACTCTTGAGCTAAACTTTAGGTCAAAGAACTCCGGAGTCATTTTTAGTTCAGAGATACCTTTTGAAGTTGAATCTGAGCTTTTCCACATGAATGAGATTATTTTCTAATGCCTTGAACGGTCTCAATCCAAAGAAAATACTCTAGGCAAAGTGATAGTGACCGTATATCAGTATCTCCAGTCTCATCTCTCTGCATCTAGTGAACTCGAAGAAATCAATCCATTTTGCCGGATTATAGCTCAGACATGCAGAAATTACTCATGTTACTGTAGGTAATGAGTGACGACATCATTATTACTCACTTCCTCTCTCCTCCCACTGATTTTACAAATATCATAATGGCCATAAAATATTAACAAACCACTCCTCAGTCTGCTTATCATTCTCAAATCTGTTTCCAAAACAGCTGTAGAAGGTCAGTATGCAACAGAACCTAAGATAAGCTTTAGTCGGACTCATATCAGAACTAACTTGTGGAAAGCCATGAAAAATTCTCCTTTTTTACTGCAATAAGTAAAGTATCAAGATAGAACCTATATAAAGCACTTGAGGGTTTATTATTGAGCAATGTCTGCTTACATAGGGTTGACTATTTGGAACCTGCAGCAATCACTGTTGCCTATCGGAAATGCAAAAGTTTCCATCTGAGTGTCTACTACTATTGGGCACCGCTTTTAGTTTTACAGCAGCATCGGCCCCACAGCACATTCAAGAAGCTGCACAACTGCAAATGCTGCATGTCATCACCTTCTACTGGTTGATGATGAATTCAGCAATCTGTTTACACTGAACTGCTTTAACAATCCTGGCAGCTAGAAAAGCACATCAAACTTCGCTCAGTTGGTGGGTATAAAAAACATTTTCTAAGGTTTCCCCATAGTGGAAATTTGAACCTGCCCCTCTCAGTGCCTTGTGAGCGCCACTCAAGTGTTCATTCATTGATTCCAAAAACAGACTGACCACTCACAGTGTCACTATCCTCGCAACCAGCTGCCTTGTCAGCAGCATGACAGTCACTGGTCTTCACCAGACTGCACATCAGAAATCGTTTTCAAGTAAGCTCCATCGGGGGAAGTGAGCAGCAGCTGTATAATCAGGAACCATATATTTTATTCCTCTGCCTGCTTATGGCTACGGTAAAACCTGAGCACTCATACTCAAACTCAGGCCCTCAAGTGATTATTATCGATATAAAGGAAGATTCTCTCCGGACGATTGGAGTTTGTGAGATCTGAACAGCTCCCCGTAGAAACAACACGAAAAAGACACACTTCTCTTTGGGGCAGATATGGATTGTAGATCTGCTGCTTTCAATTGTCTCGTTCAGATTTATAGTTCTGTTACACCATTTTTAATTCTGGCAGTTACATTTTATCTTAATGTTCTATGAGATGTAAAACTTCAACTTCTGGTGCTGCAAAATAAAAAAAAAAAAAGAAGAAGAAGAAGGAAAAGCTTAACGTTTCATGGATAAGGATTTTTCCCACCACACGTCGGCCTTTTTGATGCAGCTGGGTGCATTAATCTTTTTTCTTCTCGTTTATATATCACAGCAATTACGGTACCCTATACATAACTGCTTCTCATCAGTGACTTGTCAAAGGCATTAATAAATTCTACCAAACGCTAGGTTGCTTGATCCAAACTTTGAGCTGTAGACATGAAACTTAAGGAGGAGTTATAAAGGACTTAAGTCATTACAGGGTAATAGAATCCATTTTTTTTTTTTTTACTGTGCCAAAAAACAAACAGCTTTGTTTTTAGTAAATCTATAATTGTCATCAATTTCAAAGGAAAGCACAACCTCCCTTTGAGAATTGCTGAAAATTGGCCCTTGTACTTAGAAGAGAAAAAAATTTTTTAAAGTAATTCAGTTTCCTTTAACTCTCTCTAATACATTCTGGAGATAGAAAAGTTAAATTATGAAACCATTTCTCAGCACCTTTCACAGCTTTTAAATCCAATGCTCAGTAGGGGTTGCATTTGCATTACCAGACTTGGAAACACACACGATTAAAGCTTCTGTGCATTTATACATTAGGAAATGAGAAGGAACTGGCATAGCATGAAGCCAACCCTACACCAAAGATTTAAAAAGAATTATTTAAAATATAATGAAAGAGAAACACAAAAAAGACCGTCAGAAATCATTCAAAAGGCTGACACATGAATTAGAGCTGTAGTTGAATATTAGCAGATCCATGAGCTTTGAACCATAACTGGTGACAGCAGTTGACATGACAATTACTTGCCCATTTCAATTTGACCGTAACCATCATGTCGCCTCAACCTTAAACTAAGAGTATGTTCAAAACTCATGCTTAACTTTCAGCATGTTTTTCTATTTTGCACCTACCTGAAAATTTGAGGTAGTCAATCAATCTAACCTTTAGAAGATCTACTGTAGTGTTTTAAGTTCCAGTGAGTGTGTCAGGGCAGTCAAGAACCGATCCTGTTCTTCACAGCCTCCTTCTTCTGTGAAGCACAAACTCAAAGCTTTTATAGAAACCTCCACAGGACCTCCACAGCCAGCTCTGGGTGTGAACCTCTGACTCTAAATAGCTTTTGTTAAACTATTAGGCAATGGGTTTACACACTATTTCCAACTTTCAATGATGAACAAGAACAATACAATGATTTTTGTTTTTAGTTTTTAGTTTTATTGTGTTTGTTCATAATTGTAACTTGGATGATGATCTTAAAACCCTGAAAGACAAATTAATACATAAATGGATTAATAAATTAATACATAAATTCCAATGGGTTCACTTCACTGTATACGTAGACAGCATTTCTCCTAACAGAGACAATATCACTTCTCACCTTGAACTAACATAATCTGTGATGGCCACACAAACATTACGACATGATGGATCACATTATAGTTCATTTAGGTCTTCAGATCAGCCCCTTGGGAGTCCAGAAGCTTCTAGACTCAGCAGAAATCAGAGCTGTATCTCCTGGCTGTGTGCTCTGTCAGGTAGTGTCAGGGTTCAGAACAATATCTTGGCACACGAGAACAAGCATTGCTACTGTATAGAAAAATACAGTTCAAATTGTTACCGTGACTTAATTTAAGAATGTGTACTGAATGAATCCTTAATAAGTAATGGAGACGAGCTAAAATCAGGGAAACTACTTCGGTGATAAGAGTGAAGCCGATAAAGTAGGACTGCTTCTGTCACTGCTGTTTTAAATGCAGCAACAATAAACACCAAGGCCTTTTGCACGTATTTAAAAAGCAAGCTGCACGGAAACTCGGCTGTGCTGGGACTTAAGAGGTGTTTTTAGTGGGGATGAGGTGTAATGCCAACAAACTAGCCCGAGGGAGCATTCAGACAGAGGATTCATTCCAAGCAGTGGCCGATTCGTTTTCATTGTTGCATGTGAAGCAGCACGTCTGGATGCTCAGAGAATGCATTTAGTAGGTGTACCTTAGCTAATAACATTTAAACTGTGTGCTGGGGAAGCACAGCACACTGTGAATGCCCAGCCAGCTTCAAAAGGCTTAAAAGCACATTGGGCACAAGGACGCCGTCACAGTCTGACACGCTGCCGCTTTCACCTAACTTGGTTAATGGTATACAACTGATTACACTCTGCCCACCGCTTACACTGCCTATTTTTTTTTTATATCTAGGTGGTGAAAATACTCAGCAAACTGCCATTATAATCTTTTCCCAAGTTTATTTGGCAGTGATCGCAAACGCTGACTGGTCTGTTGCAGATGACAGAGATTCCTCTCAACTCCTGACTGCACAAAAGCGGCCTCAACTATCTTGTTTTAGCCGAGCGCACAACCTCAGAGGCACTGAAAAAGGGTATTGGATGCAGCGTTGCAATGCCAAATAGTTGCAGATTATTACACGCAACCATGAAAGCTGCATCCACAGTGTAACATAAACTCTAATCATTTAAATGCAATAATTACGCTTCAGCTTTACTGACTGAGTATCAAATATAACTACAGTACATTATATTACTAATTCTCATTGGTGTTAGGGTTATATAAGATGTAAGATAGCTGATCTACACAACATAGTACATTATAAATTATTTCTTAGAATATTTATTTGACTTTCATATATTTAAGCTGCTGAACTTTGAAGGGAGTGATATTACTTTTTGGTAGAACATAGAGCTGATGTTAATGTCTGCCAGCCAATGCCCCAATGTATTGTGACACTCCAAAACTACCAAAAGTAAATGACACTTTATGATGGATGGCACCTCATCTGTTTACACATGATGCACTGTGCCATCATTCACCAAATTATTGAACGATGACAACGAGCTGACTATCAGTACTGTGGCAGACATCATTCATATCTGTAACATCATCTAATTAAAAGACTTCACTTCTGCCAGACAGTTTCCTTACCGCAAGCTGAAGCAAATTGATTCTCAACCCCCCTCTTGTCTATGCAAAGGAGGAATGAATAATGCATGGACATTAAAGTCTTATCTTCTGTCCTGACAAACAATGTTGCCACGCTTTGAATATTCCACAAAGGTGTGCGAAGGGTCCTTATTAGCAGAGCAGTCAGACTGGTGCCCTTTTCATGTGGAGTCGGTCTGAATTTGTTGCTGTTCATTCCCGAGCTGTGCCATAATTCTGGACACAGTGGATCAAGGGATTTACCGTCTGACGGTGCTCAGTTTACGACAGCGCTCAAAGTATTTGCGTAGATTTTTACTGCTGCGACTCCCAGGTTATGTTTGCAATGACTGCCATGCATTTTTTGGCCTTAGTCAAGTCACTCTGGTCATGCTCTATAAAGCCAAATTACTCTATGCATTCTGTTCCTGTCTCTCCACTAGTCTGCTGGCTACATCTGCAAACTACGAGCCAATGTAATACAACTCAATCCATTATTGATGCCTGTAATTGCGTTGTCAACTAATGTGAACATCCATCTACTAAGACGGGGGAAAAAAAAAGTTGTAGCTCTAACGCTGCGATATGCTATGGTTGTTTTATACCTGTGTATGGAAGCGCACCAACACTAATAAAATAGATTGGCCATGCTCAGTAAATCTGACTGACTAGCGTTTTTTAGTCGATTCAATACCATCATAAAAAGTAATGCATTTCCAATTAGCATTTATTTCCTAATGTGACTCTTATAGATGTTAGATGTTTGTGTTTGTCATAGTGAGCTACATAATTCAGCACTGTGAAATGGTGGCAATGCAGATTATTATTATTATTTATTTTTTATTTTTTTCATTGGGGTCCTTAGTCAGCCTTTGTCCAGATTCACCTCGTCTGCTTTTACTGCTGACAGCTTTGGGCCTTCGTGTCGATACATCCCACTCCAACACCCACACGGAGCACAATGGACTCAGTCATGTACAGCATCAACTCTGATCACCTTTGACATCATTATTACCATTAGTAACAATATGTTTGGAGGCAACAGCTCACAGGAACTTTAAGTGGATGAGAGAAATGAAACCACACTTATTTTATGAAAAAAAAAGAAACCTGCAGAATTGATGTTATGAAGTGTTCTCAGGAATTGAACACATACATATTACATCAGCTGGAACATTGTGTTTTGTGAAACTATTGGGTGATAGTTTTTCCAGCTTTGTTTCACTGTTGGTGCAGGAGGTGGAAATGGGACCTTCAATTATTGATATTTATTTGCCTGTGAAATAAATAACTTCAGTTTTTATGACTTTATATTCATTCTTATAATTATACTCCTTTACAGCAGGGCTGATTGATTTAATTGGTCGCTCTTGGTCCATCAATGAAATTGAATCTAAACATGTTCATGCAAATTTTCCATTTCAGTCCATTTCACTTTGATAGATTTAAACTCCATGTTGCAATGCATTTTAGTTTTTAGTTTGCTAGTCTTGATTCAGTATCAAATAGAGAGAGGTGAAATGGCTTCTAGTGCGCCAATAAAGTGCACGAAATCTCAAGGCAAGCTTATTATTGCACAATTGAAACTATGACTTTTTTTTAAACCTGAACAAACAATCCAAAGTCCAGCGTTTTAATTAAATGTTTCAGATAGCGAATCATCGAAATATCCAGACAGCTATTCCTTGCTGCTAAATAACAACATGAAGTGCCACATGTGGGGAAAAAAGAATGGAAAAGAACAGGGAACAATAAAAAATGAAATGGGTTAAAAGAAACTGCCCCAGAAGGAGAGATTTACTCAGAAAATATCCCATTCCTTTGTGAGCAGTTACGCCGGAAGATCAGAAAACTAAAAGGAAGTATTTGGAGTTAGTGCGATTTGACTCTTCAAGGAAACACAGCTCTCCCAGGATTGGCGCTGATCCCTTTCTCTCCATGATTTGCCAGAAAGGGTTTGCTCTTACACATTTATTTATGATGGGGGGATTAGCCAACATGGTGAGACTCTTCCACTCTGCCATTCGTTATTGTGACTCTTTTATTATCTGCTCTGAGAAATGTTTTAAATACAAAGCGCTGATGAGTTGAAGGTTCATTATGAATTCTCTGCCACCGCCGAATGTGTCAAGCCAGCCAAATGTCAGAGGATATTCTGTCAGAGGATATTGAGCTGACTGAAAATGTCAGGCAGCTAAGAACCATGAAAGAGAGCACGAGGGGGAAACATGGGGAGAAAACCGGTGCAAAGTTGTTGTTTGGACTTAGATATGGCTGCGCACCTGTCATCATTGTGTTTTCTAATAAGGGTGGGGGGTTGAACAACTGTTTCAGCTGTGACCTGCTTCCACTGGCACCAAGTACGGTTTTAAATCCTCCATCAATCCATCAATCCCTATGGCTCGAACATCTGAAGACCAACCAATGTTTCTGAGAAGATGCAATAGATTGATGGTTGTCATGATTGGAACCAGTTAGCAGCTCTTCAGATTTCAAAGTAACACACAATTAAAATATAATTAAAAAACTGTTTTTGTATGGACCCCATATGGTTTGTGTATTTAAAGATGGATTAGATTGGTCATTTAAAGAAAAGCACTGGAAAGCTCAACATGAGTTTAATGTGCGTTAATTATGTTTCCAAAGATTCTGCTCTGCCGTTGGCTCTGACAGATTCATCCTGTTTCAATAGTTTCAAGTTTGCTCTTCTTGCATTACTGCCCAGGTAAATCATGATCAGCTGCTAAAAAAATAATGTAGTCACTTTGGCCAGCAAAATATTGTGATGACCAAAAGACTTGCAACACACAAAGTAGCAGCAATAACGTTCACAGCAGCAGAGTCGCTTTATATAAAGTTATAAAAATAAAATTAATTACATACCAATGGAAATAAATGCACAGTAAGGTGCTCTTTGAATGGTAAATGTAAAGACAGCAGCCAACGTTCAAGTTGGAATAAACATTCCAATCCTCAATGAAGTTATAAAACACACAATCTGAAAAAATTCATTAGCTGATCTAAGACACAACAAACAAGAGTGAGAGAAGTTATAGCGAACTGCTCAACTACAATGACTATCATATCCGATTAGTGTGTTAACAACTGCTGCTTAATGCTGCTTAAAAGAGAGGCTTTAACTGCTAGAGCCGTGCTAGAGTACATTTACACATTCAGCAGGTAGTTAGCGTAATGTAGAAAACAGCAACATCACCAATAAATGCAATCAGTAACAAAATTTCAGCAACTAGGACCTTATTTCATTTTGTGAGCAGTGAGCAGCCGCGGACTACTGTTGTTTAGAAGAAACTTTAGTCAAATCAAAGTAACGTTGTGTGAAAATGGAACCAGGAAAGATCCAAAGTGAGTCCATGAAAGTGGTCTCAAAGTGTTGCTCTTTTATATTGTGTAAATAAGGAAAGGGCAGACGTAAAATATATCAGTATATATGTGATAAAACTAATCAGAGTATCACGAGCTAACACCAAAAGCACCAGTTACTTCAAGTCCGGGCTCTTTCCAGCCAGTTGACAACTCAGCTGGCAATTTATTAGGAACATTTGGCATAAAACATTTTGTCATTAAATTGTTAGACTGTTTTGACACTGTATCTTTTAGATACAGTAAGGTGGTATAGAAATATTTCTCCAGCTTTTCGACATTCGTTGATCTAAAGTGCGTGGGCAAAATAATACAAACACCATGACAGCACAGAGAGCGTCCTTACATGTGGGAGGTTTTGTGCCGTCACATCAGTTCCAATTATCTATCTCCTTTATTCCTAATAATTGGTAAGGAAGTCAGCATGGAAAAGTTTTATTTTGTTTTTTTTTTAATTACATAAGTCTTCTATTATCATAACTTTGTGCTTACCAAAAGCTGTGTAAATCTCCTCCTTTGTCAGGTGTTCATCATCATTGATATCGTTGTACTTCAGAAGGTCAAACAATGTGCACGCTGAGAAATCCTTGGACAGACCTTCTTGCTTGATGACCTTTAATTAAAACACATTGAGATTTGGTTAAGGCTTGTTGGTCTGAATTTTTCCACCATTCAACAATTTAAAACCAAAAGAGAATACATTCTGCAACTGTTGAAATGCCACTATAACTTGTTTTGTATTTAAAAAAATACGAGTCGTTAGCTGTCAATGTGTCTGGCAGGTTTGGAAAATTCTTAAAATGAACAGATCAGTAAATTTGTTTTCTAAAAAACATTTCCAACCAAATATTCAATTCAACAAATAACAACTACAGCAATGTTAGACAATGATCATGATCTGGTTTAAGACAGAAAAGGTCCAGCAGCTTCAAGCATGAGTCAATGAGTCATTTATTAACATGTAACCAAGCCATTGTCTGTACAGCTAGTTTGGTTTTTATCTGATACATTTTAAACATTGAAACAAACATAACACACATTCACAGATTTATTTTCAGCTAAATCGTGACAACACTAACATCTATTAAGTTAAAATTGACATGCTTGAAGAAATAAGAGTGACATTTGGTGATATTTCTATTGTATTCCTTCGACATGAGATCACCAGTGTCCTTTACATGTTAATTTTGTGAAGAATAAATAAAATGTAAGATAAAAATACAAAAAAAAAAATCATGCATGATAACCAATTCAACACATACTTAGTCAGGATCATTAAAGAAATACGAAGTGGAAATACTCGGGTAAAGTGCTATTATCTTAAAACAGTAGGTTATAAACCCTCTTTACTTAATCTTCCTGTCTACTTTGAGCCATGGAATATAATCTCCAATGAGTCAACATTACATTCCCAACAAAAGCTCTGTGTTAAATTTTTAAGTAGAACAAACACACTCAGAGCTACCTGTCAGCTTATTGCAGACAAAGTGAGACTTACTCAAGTTTTGGCACAGTGGATGGTGAAATGGCCCCAAACACTCCACAGTTTTCATTATCATCCTGCAGACGCGTGATCCTATTCAACACTTTCTATCTGGCCTTGGCAGGAAAAACATCCATCATGGTACATCAGGAGTCAAAATCCTGATCACAATGGACAGCTTTATACATCATGCACTCCCTTTCCCAGAAAACCAAAAAAAAAAAGTCACCTTTGATGACATACCTTTAGTCTATCCCCAAAACACAACAGAGAAATAACTGTATTCTACACAACTAAAGAGCTGCCTGTGTCTGCAATTTTTCCCCTTCGTTCTCTCAACCATTTTATAATTAAATGTTTATCTGAATGAAACCAAATAATACAGATAATAGAGCTACAAGTCCAAAAAATTCCTGACTCTGATCCTCCTCGCTTCTTTCTGTTCGCTTTGCTTCAAAATAATGCAGGTGGTCTTTTAAGTGGTGTTGAAGTCACCGGCTTTGTTGGCTGAATTCTATACTGCAGAGCAGTAAAGACTTTCAAAGGCGTCCCTTATCATTTCAAAACATTGGTGCTTTTAGTATCTTTATTCTAATTCTCAAAATATTGCATTGTGCAAGGAGAGATGATGTATTCTAACGTACTGAGTTGAAGTAGTTCACCTCCATCTTTTCACTTTTCTTCTGCACAACATCTTGGATGAGATTGAATGCACAAAAACTGTAGACATAAAAACCCTAAAATGTTAGATGGATTGGAATTCAATAAACTGTTTGAGTTGAAATACTTTTAAAATACCTTAAATATAATCTTTGTCCTGCAAAAATCAAAAATGTGCGTCTGTGTCCAACCAGTCATGTATTCAAAATCCATAAAGTGACTTTTTTTTTTTTTTTAATTCTTTCACAGGACAGCTAATGCAGACAAAGTCACGGCAGAGTACATTGTAATATCTTTGTTTTAGGTGAATTCTATAATTTCATGCAGTTTGTCTCCGGCTTAATGATAAATGGAAGCAATACATTAGGGAATAAACAAGTTTTAGTTTGACATTTCTAAAGTGCACCCAAGACTCAAAGGTCAGCAACAATTGCTCCCTGTGCCCCTTCATGTGTACACTCACGAGGGATTTCCATCCTAGAATTTCAAATGAGTTCGGAGAACGCTCCAATTATAAAGGGCGCTTAAGGGCACAAGGGTGGCAACCATGGTTTTTCACTTTCAAGTGCTGCTAAGAGCCTGATTTGCTTGTGTAAAGGGCTGGACAACAATTCGATATCAATATATATTGTGATATGAAATGTTTCAGCAACATCGACATGGTTTTTAAAAACATTTCTGATATCTGGATTCATTGCACCCTTCATTTCAGAGTGCTGACGTCACTTCATTGTAACACAGACTGCAGCCGGTGCTCCGCAGCAGTAGGCTCGGCTCCTACGTGCTAAACGTTATCTGCTAAATGTTACTGCAATAAAAATGTGACACGCTTCCACAAGTCACAGTAAAGCACATGAAATAGTTGGTAAGAGGGAAGAGACTAATTCAGTGGTGTGGAAGAAGTTCGGCTATTAAAGACTTCAGGTTTGAGTGTGCTGCTAAATGTCCTCAATGAGCTAAATCTGCCAAATGTGCCGGAGAGGAGCCGACCAGCAGTAGGAACATATCAAATGTGTCCACCATCTGAAGTAGCTCACCTCCAAAGAGTATTCTGAGAGCCATGATATAAATTTTGCACATATCATCCAGCCTTACTGGATGGTGGTCTTTAGGAGGCGTGTTCACAACATTTGATTTGCATTAATGTCTTCTTCAGTTTTTATCCTTCATTAATAAACAAACATCTGAACTTTAAGCTCTTTCTTTAGCTCCTTACAATGCAATCTAAGTGAATTTGAACCTTTCGCTAATCTGCATGATATTTACAGCTCAATAAAAAATGGTGTTTCCTGACATATACTCTGAAATTGGAATCTGAGAGACATTTAAAACACTAACTGAAAAACTCATTAAAGACCAAATCCATCATTACATTCAAGTCTCCTTATGTTGGGGCATAGTCAACCAATGACTACCATCCATTATTAAGTGATATGTCAGACTGAATGAGCCTTTTCACACTCATATTTATCATGCAACTATTTACTATTCAGTAATTTTGATGTTAGCAGACAGCATGCAGAAGCAGAAGGTCTTGGTAAGGTCTTTAGGCCATATGTGTTCAGGATATGAAGTGTTTCCTGTTACTGCAGCTAAAGGATCAGTGGGTTGGATTCTAAAGTGTAAGATTAAAAAAAAAAAGTTGATTATATATTGAAATGGGGATTTTACAGCTTAAAAGCATAAAAAGGTCAATTTGGAAAGCCACTGCTCTCACACAGCTTTGTGTTTGAGTCAGAGTGGTATGAATTTATGTACGTTTGTAAAATAAATAATATTTTTTTTTGGATTGGACTGAAAACCCCACAAGAGCCACCTGCAGTCCGCTGATGTTTTAGTTTTTTTTAACCATCCCAGAAATCCTCTCTTCTCTTCTCTTCTTTTCTTTAAAACATTGATTTTTGTTGCTGATGAAAATCCTCCAACATTCCCATATGTGTCGAGGATAAAACAGGAAGGAAGGCTAAAAGCCCTCCTCGAGTATCCTCTGAAAAGTGCTTCTCCTACTGGATGTTAATTATTACTGATTTGTGGAATTTGAACACCTGAGGAAAAGGTGGAGTGGTGCAGCTTGGCCTCAATTATTTAAAAAAAATGCAAGAGAGGCCTATCTATGCAGAGTAATATTCAATAGGTTGAAAGGGCACATTCAAATTCAGACTTGGAGCATAGTGGCAAAATTATTCCACGAAACACAGCACAACATGGTCTACTGACTATGCATTTCACCCACTAACCATTGATTTCCCCTTGTGCTGGCATGGGTGAATGTAAAAACATGTAAAAATATGTAAATAATACGAAAATATGGTGAAAATATCACTATTTTTGAGGCGTTATTTATATGCTTTGAACTGGAAATACTGAAATACATTCAAATGAATCCAATGGCATGCTGCCCCATGTGGGTAGAAAGCACGGACAAAGCCAACCAAGGTGACCCCCGTACAGACGGTGTGGCCTAGTGGAGCAGCAGGAAGCTGACCTGAGGAAACCACCACAGGTTTCACAGCTTTTCAATTACTCGAATACTTTCTATATTAAGGCTGCCCTCAAGAAAGTTGCTATGCACATAATATTCTTCCTTGTGGTATCCACAAAAAGGTGTTTTTTACAGCTATACCTCTTGGCAGCGCTAGTCAAAGGCTGCAGCCTCCCATGAGCAAACGGCTCCTTTGACCCACATCGTTTTTCAAAAGATTTACCTGGAGCCACGAAGCACGGTGAACAGAGGGAAGGGTAGGCAGAGTAAAATGGACGCAATTATGGCAGGCATCAAAGCAGTCAGTTTAAACACCTGAGTATAAAGGCTTTTTGTCTATTTGTAGTCTGCTTTTGATTATTTATGTTTAAATAAAAATGACTGGTTTGACAGCCTCAAGAGGAGCGTCAGAGCGTATTGAAATGGAAATGCTGTTACAAAATGGAAAGTTGCGATTTGTTTTTTGTTTTTTTTTTGTTTGTTTGTTTTTTTCAACCATATCTATAAGTGTTATTGAAAGTAACGCGAGAGCTTGAGTTGAGGTTAAGTTGTTAAATTATCCTTTGTCAGTGATTGACTATTTGAAGTATTTAACAGTAAATATGTCACTCAGTCTCCTCACCTGTGACAGCTCGTTGGCATCTACTCGACCGTTGCCATCTGCATCAAAGCGTTTAAACATCATGTCAACCAGTTGCTTCCTGGCAGCCATGTTGTCCATATGGGCCCCGTGCAGATGAGACCCCATGTAGCGTTTGTCATGGAGATCCAGAGTCTTGGTTTTAAGCCGACGGTAGTCGCTCAGCCTGCAATTATCATCTGAGGAAAAAAAACCAAAGGAAAATGGTCAAGGAGGAGAAAATTAAGACAGTAAGAGAAATGTGTAAAATATGATTTTAATCAATAACAAGATGTCAACAAACAGGTATTTCAGCTTCCCGGGTGCTGAAAATTGCACATGATTAAAAGCACTAAACGTGTCATTACTAAGCTGATGCAAACATTAAAATCACAGCCAGTAAGTACCTGTGAAAACTAGAGATCCCCTGAAGGTGTGAATTTTTCCACAAAAAGCTGCTGTTTATATTCAGCAAAACCCAAATCTGAGTATGTCAATGATTGTCTGCAAGCTAACAGCAAACGCAAAGCAATATCCTCCCGTGGGGAACAGTGACAGTCATGCGGCATTTCACCGCCTCTAACTAAGAAAGAAGCGCGTCCCGTCAACACAAAGAAACCTGCACACAAATCCATCACGCTGGTGTCAAGGGATAACCCTGACAGCAACAGAAAACATGACAGTGTTGTATTTACAATCCGCCATCAAAGGCCTCTAGATAAGAGAAGTCAACTACATGAAACGTTCAGCAGAGTCGAGTCAAGGCAAAAAGAAAATAATGACTAGAACTGGAGGTTGACACGCATCACATCAAATTCTCATTGTCAGATCTGGAAGTGTCTCTCCTCCAATAACAGTTATATTAGCTGATGTCAAGGAGTCCACAAGGAAAACTTTGTCATGTTTTTTTTTTTTGTTTGTTTGTTTGTTTGTTTTTTTCCAATGTCTGGAGATGAAGGTCACATCTCCGCCATACCGTACAGTGTGATCACCTAGCTGGGAAAAATAGCTGCGGCGTCTCATGTGAGACGAGCGGACTTTGTTGGGGATAAACTACCAATGAAGGATTTAGTGAGTGCAGTAATGACATCTCCACTCAGTAAAATTGTTGCTTGCAGAGAACCGACTAGCTAAGCGGAGTCTGAGCAACCCCACAAACCAATGACATGTCATTATCAAAGGCGCATGCTCTCGTTTTTGCCTCATAAATATCTTTCGTGAAACAACTTGAGCAATCAGTGAACATTTAAATGAGATGCTTAGGATGATCCTGACACTAGCTATGAGTATGAGAGGCTGGAAGATGGCCATCTCGCTCAGTGCTTGGGATATCAATCGGCTGCTGGAGAAGCCATCAAGTCTTTTTTCATTTTCATCTCATTTCTGTGTGACCTTGTAAAGTCCCCAGGTGCAGAAACTTTATTACTAGCTTTGGAATATTGAGTACTGTGGTTGAGAAAAGTCTGAGATGCAACAGTTATCCTTCAACACAAGACATTTGTGGAACAATAATTACTTTCATATCATATACCTCCATCTGTAGAGAAGAAATAGGCGCAGATGTGATTTTAACAACAGATAAGTGAAAAAGTGAAGGAAAAAAATCTACTTAAGATGAGAAACATAAAAATGGAGTTTTATCCACGTTACTGATGCACCAATCCCATTTATTTCTTCCTTAAAAATAACAATACATCAAGCTCAGGACAATTTCCAGCATCTAGCACCCTGATAGCGGGGCTTTGTTTTAACGAAAATTAAAATGTCTAATTACTGCAGTTTAACAAGAAAAAAGGTGCAGTAAAAATTTATCAGTGTGTCCCTGTTCCAGACAGAGCATTCAGACTTAATTCAGTGGATTAACAAATACATGAAACATTATGAAGGTTGTTGCATTGGTCTTACTTCATTTTTATAACACATAAAAGAATTTCCAGCTCCATTCGCAAAAATCTCTCCAATAGAAACTTGGCACTCTGTTACTCTGTGCTTTCATTTATTCTCCATCAGTTTGTGGTTTCTTAAACTTTTAGTTGTTTCTCGGCTGTAGTGATGCCACCCAAAATGTTGTTTTCTTCGATCACTGTGCTTTGTTTTTCACTAACCACTTAGAGAACTGAATAATTGAAAGCACACTGAGCCAGGTGGAGAGAATTAAGCAAGGAGCGCTGTAACAATGCTTCAGTTTGTTTTTTTTAGGTACACCCGTCAGTGAGAGACAAACTGAGTTGTTGACAGATGTTGGCGCTGCACGCTCAGTCTGAAGCTTCCTGCAGCTAGCAAGGTGTGAACAACAACAGTGGTGGCTGCTAAGCTTGTCTTTTCTACCAGCCACCGCTGATATCACACCAACTGGAGGGAGTCACCAGAAATACAGAATTGTCTTTGGCTCTTAAAACAGTGACAGTGGCTGGTGAATTCCTGGGAAGGGAACCAGCAAGTTTAATTCTTTGCCTGGGAACTGCGTCAGCTGCTGGAGCGTGGGCCGCTGAGGCTGCAGCACGCCACATATCACGGGACAGGGTCTGTTTTGACAAGTGTCAGTGCCAGAGAAGCTGCCTTGGTCACAAATGGTAGAATGAATAAAAGATAAATGGCTGCTGGCCTACCCAGGGGATCTGAAGGTCACTGACGTCAAAGCTCTGGCACATGTGCACAACTGCACGCACACTTGTGTACCTTAACATTGCTATGCACACATGCATGTAGTGTCCTTCACGGAACTAAACGGATTGTATTTTATGGTCCAAAATCATTCAGTTGAATTGAAATCTACTGATAGTAACTCACACAATCTGTATGCTCACTCTATACAGTCGGAAGGGTAATCATTCAACCAGCAAAAACAAGTTCAGTGATTTTATCCTTGTAAAGAAGAAAAACAATATAGTAGTAATAGAACTAGTCCTCCCCTGTAAGCACAGCATGTTCAAATCAGCCAACGTAGCAGAATGTCAGAGAAACCGGTTAAACCTGCTGGCAGGCTGGAAACATTTACAAAACCCATCCTAAAATTACATCAATGTGAAACTGCAAAATTACAAACACATGGTCACCAACTCTGTGCTGCTGCCCAGATTCGCAGGCACCTTGGCAGACCACGCTGGCAAGACTCATGCAAGTAGCAAAGGATGAATCCCTACAACATATATCCGGACTAACCAAAAACCCGGATCAACGCTGCATTTTTTTCCGACTGCATGAAACCCAAAATCTTTCTGCATCTTTCCTTTTCTTACCCTGTTTATCTGCCAGTTAAACAAATGTAAATGGATTTCAATCAGGTAAAAATCAAGGCTGCAAACATGGGCTGTAACCATGACAGTTTCATTTGAGGCAGTTTTTCTACACACACCACTGAACATAATATTGTTGATCAAATCAAACACATTATATGGAATTTCTAATCATTTCATCAAGGACGTTCATTTGAAAAAGCAGCTGAGTGTGCTAAAACTACGTAAACGGATAAAATACAAAACCAATAAAAATAGAAAATAAGGATGTGTTGGATTCCAAAGAACTGTTGAGTGTAATTGTCCTGTAATTTAGTGTAAATTAGAGGTCTCTCATAAGTATGTGTTTCAACAAAAGCTGTTTATTTCAGAGGCATCCTTCCCTGTTTGAACACTTCATACAGTCTGCTGCACCTGGTATTTGCTTGGATGATGGAAAAGCGTGCTTTTTGTGAGTGGAGGAAAAAAAAAAAACTTCACATGAGATGGTGTTGGAACTTCATGTTTGCTGCTCAGGCCAGTGTCCCTCTGCAGGCAGACGTAATTTAATGTTACATTTTACTGTTTTCCTTCCGGTGAGAAAGATGAAACTTTAATCCAAACACAGACAGCCTCCTTGCAATCTTCCCCTTTTCCGCTGTCCAAACATAAAACGCTCCTTTCCGAGTTATCTCAAGTCTGCTCATTTTTTAACACATACTAATGAAAGCACAGCCATTGTTTACAACATTTAATTACCAGCGCGGTAAACACTGTTGATGGAGAGGTAACAGTTTTTGTAATAGCACCATCAAGTCTGAGTCTCCCACTAGAATGCTTCTGCATAATGATACTTTTTTCAACATTATTCGTAGACGGTGCGCATGATATTTCCATGGGCCAAAAGGTTCTGCAGAGAAGCTGCTGATATAACAAAAAGGTTGCTGGAGTCAGGCCGTGCCAGTTTTCCGTTCGCTCACAGGAGCTTTTACGCTCCATATGTCACCAAACCTTTCAATGTGTTAAGATAAGAAAAAAGTCTTTATCTCAGTATCCTACCACAGTGGCTGTCAATCTGTCAAAGTGGCTTTTAGACAAAATGTAATGGTAGTTTGATGATAGGTGTTAATTTTTTCTGTGCTTGGAAATGGTACATGAAGGACGCAGACTTGTCAAAGTTTGCTTTACTGGTTGTTTTTGACTGCTCAATGACCCTGCTTGTGACAAATGCCTCTCATCACAGAGGCTCCATATGTGCACAAGCAGCTGGCCGGATCCATCATGAAAAACCCACTGCTTCTTAATAACTGCCTTGAACTGTTCATATAATGTAGAGGTCAAGTTTCCGAGTGGGGGAAAATACACGTCAGAGAAAGAGGACTCGTGTGCTGTACTGTTTGCGGGCAAATGATTTATTTGATTAAAGCCATTTGTCAAAAAGGGCAACACAGGAAGCTGTTCTCTGGTGAGCGCAGAGATTTATTTTTAAAATCGCAAGCCAAGAGTCCAAGAGTTTTACAGCTGCGCGGTGTCAAACTCACTTTTAATGGTATACTTTTGACTTACTGCTTCAATTAAGATATTCGTTAGATTGAATAAATTTATTTTTTCAAAGAAATGGTAATATGGATCAAGGGGCACAGTGTAAGGAAATGTTAGTTTAAACTGATGGCTGAAAATGAAATAAGTATAGAAGGGGGAAAAAAATGGGTGGATGTGCAGTAGTGTTTACCAAACCTCTGTAGCCAACTCCCCATCTTTGCTTGAGACTAAACTCCACCAATAAATGGATACAACACCCAAATCTGTGATGGAATTGCATTTTGGGTCATTTAAGTTTTGACAAGGTAAAGACATTTACATGAAGATTATCGCTGTTATAAAATTGCAATTATAATAACACTAGAGTATTTTTATTGTGTTAATATTAATTTGGTATTTTCTTAACTTGACATTCATTGGGCCCATCTGTTTGGTATTTTTGTATCACAGTGGGAGGAGAGACACAAACAGGTGGGACTTCAAATGAAATGACTCAGAGCAAAGAGCTGCTGATTTTAGGTGGAAAATGGTGCTTATAGACAGAATCTCTGGTTTCATTTCACTTAAATCTAATGGAGCAAAGCAAGGCATAATCAATAAAACTCTTCAATTCATACTCCAGGATGTGCATTCAAACTATAACCCCAAAAAAATTCTTCTAAGTCAGAAAAATAGAAAAAAAAAAAGTGCCCTTTGCAGGCAACACCAAGATTTTCCTGCAGTGTTGATTAAGATTAAATATCTGTTTCTGGCATAATGACACTCAGCTGGTGATGTGATGACTTGTTTTTGGTCTTTTGTTTTTTGTTTTTTGTTATTTTCCAAAAAGCTGAAAAATCTGGGGAAGGTTATACAAGTGCAACTATAAAATAATGATCTCAATGCAAATAAATTTAATTTAAACCAACTCCAACCTGGAAATAATGGAAATGAAATCCCAATAGTCATTAAAGTAGAGCCAGAAAAGTGCCCAAAGCTGGACTCAGAGTCCACTTACTGAAAACGGACACCAAGCACATATTTGAAGAATAAGTATAGCATCCATCAAGGTCAATCAGAAAAAATTCAGGTATGCAAGCAATTTATAATTCAGCAGGTACATTCTTGAAACTTTCTGTATGCCTCAGTTTCCTGTGGCAGTGTCAGTGGAGAAAGCTGCTGAGTGGGCTGTGAATTATTGCAGCAAGGTAGCCAGTCCACAAACAACAGGATGCAGAAAAGGGTGAACTGTAAGTGACCTTTCAGTTATAACCACTGAAATCCCTTGCAATGAACATTTTCTTGCCTGTTGGTTCATAACTCATATAAAAATCATTCCTTAACGTTGGGCCGTACTGTTTGTTCTTACTGACAGTATTAACTGTTACTCTTCCCATTATTTAAAGTAAAAATGTGCGTAATTTGAAATCTGCATCATCCTCAAAAAATCTGTAAAGCAGATATTCATGCAAAATAGTTTATTTTACAAAATATAACATATCTAAATGTGGCTTGGATGCAAAAATGTCAGAAAAGGATTGTATGAAAGATGTGGATGTGAAAGTTCTGCTGTGATACATGAAAAAGACAAAGTCATCGATAGATCTTTGTCTTTCTGTTTATATTAGTCATGTCTTCACTGCTGCATAGACATTTGTCCTGGTGACAGAAAGACCAATATTGCATCCTGAGACAACGTCCATCACTTTCGCCTTGTGCCGATTAAATAAAACTGAAAAATCTGTCCAAAAGGGGAACAATGAAACTGGACCGAAACATAATGGCATTCTGGGTACCACAGTGTCTTTTTACAGAGAAATGCTGGTGCACTCTGTGATAGTGATGAGCAAACTGTATGAGGCATGAAGGCTAAAAGCAATGTTTGTATTTGATGTTCCACAGAACTTTTCCAGATATGTGAGTAATGGAATAGAGATGGCATCAGCATGTCAAAAAATATTTTGAATATCGTCGTGATAACTTTTGGAAGCACCTGAGGAGGAAACCACTGTGGACTATGAATCTAAAGCCACTGATGCATACTGTGCCGAGCGACACAGAAACAACTCCCGCATAAACAATTACAGTAAATCCAGCAGGTACTCATGAGAATCACAAGTTATTTTATGACTCGCGGAAAAAAAAACAAAAAAAAACTAAGCCAGTCCTGCTCTGCAGATCTCTTCTTGTGTTATTTCACTGTCCTAGTCCCCATCTTTGTTTGTTCAGAGCTGAAAATGCATTCAAATCCTTCCTGGAAACACACTGAAATAACTGAGAAAAAAAGCATTTACCATCTCCATCCTATTCGGCGTTCACTGAGCCCACGACTGCGTGTGAACTTGCCAACCCCCCGCCTCCATTGGCTTTAAAAGTGCTGCTGTTTTATTTATATAAAGAGAAAAGTGGCTCAGTGGAAAAGCTGGATTCAACTTTTGATGTTTCCCATCTTTGCCCCACCCGAGCCTGCCCCCACCACCTCTTACAGCTTCTCCGTCTCCATCTCCAGGGGTCTGAGGACTGCTGTGGCTCGCAATACATCAAGACAGCACAGCGTGACAAGTGGGTTACCCAAATCAGAGGTCATTGATTGCAGTCTTTAGATGTGTCACTGCAGCAACACCTGACTGAATCTGAAATGGATAACTGGGCAGTCGGCTGCAGCCTCTTCACCCACACTCTAGTTGATATAGTACAAAAAAACCAAAAAACTAAACTCACAGTCGACACTGTACAAAAATCAAGGTGGCTTCATTTCTAGATCCTGAAATAGGACTTCTGTTACTTGGATCAGTTAGTTTATGAAATATCAAGTGTAAAACACTTTATTTTATATATCTGTCCGATCGATTAATATCAAATCAGCAATCCATACTTTGTATCTTCTCATCTTCACAGAATTTTAATATAACAGTCTTAATGGGCTCTTAATAAATGTAAAGTGATTCATTTCATGACTAAACTGAAGCATTTTACCCAAAACTTTTTCTGGATCAATAGATTAACTCAGCTGTTATGGAGCTGTACATGACAATATTGAAGTTTGCCAAATTTAATCATGTCTATCTTTATACCATATTTATGCAGTATATGGTTCTTCTGAAACTTTATGATGAGAATATATTTTTTCCACGTTATTGTGAAAACAAACCCCAACAACTTTGGTTGCGGCTGTTGTGAAACTCGGTTTCTACCAGCCACGCTGCCACATTGACATTTAGAGTCGAACAGATCTCTGAATGATCATCGCACGTCGAAGAGGTTGCTAGACTTGATAAACTTCAGCAGACTGGAACTGACAGTTAACATTTCAGTGATGGGGGATTATTCCTTATGTTGAGGCAGATAAAATGTGTAGTAACAGATGGAGAATTAATGTAAATATTGGTTTTTTTGTAGCTTGTAGTGTTTATTCTCCAGTCATGGCTTCACCCTGCCGTCCCTGTGTGGCCATGATACAAAGAAGGCTTTCTTTTTTTTTTTTTTTTTTGCAGCATCACATGTTTACATAACAACTCCATATGTTTTACTTGAAATGAACATCATTGTTTGCACAGCAGAGTGCCATAAAGTGCACGTAAGTTATTTAGTTGTGGTATTTAAACGATGGTTTCTTTGGGAACTGAACTTTGTTCCTGTGCTCCATGGTAACTTTCTGGTATGTGATCACAGTCAAAGACAGATTCCCTCCCTTCATTCAGTCTCTGTCACTATCGTTTCCTCCCCGGATGCAGGTATAATTCTCTCCCTCCCATCTTTCATCAGGGCCGCCGCTCTTCCTCATGTCTTATTCTTTGATGTATTACCTCACCCACCCCTACTCTCTCACCTTGGAGGGGATCATTATCATCCAGGGGACTTTACTCAAACTTCAGCCCGCCGATTCAATACCCCTGTCCTTCCTTCCTATTCCTCACCGAGCTTCACCAAAAACCTCCTGAGGTGTTCAGAAGAGGTCTGGGCAATAATTCAATATCTATATATTCCAACAGAATAAGTTTCAACCGCTGTGATGTTTCAACAGCAGTGATGTGGTGTTTTAAACACATTTCCGACATACAGAGCGCTGCTGTCGCTTCATCGCGTTCAAGTCGAGCAAAATGAACAGAAAAGAACAGGCTACTTTGGTACGTTACGATGTAAATAAAATGTACGATGTAAATATTATTCTCTGATCGCAACACGAATGTGACTGAACGCGCTTCCACAATCAATCACAAAGCAAAAGAAATAGTTGATAATAAGGAAAAGACTAATTGAGTGATGTGGAAGAAGTTTGGCTATTGAAGGTCAGATTAATTTCACCCCACATGTTTTTTTATTGTTGCGCAAGCTTTTTATCTGTATTCTGTAGCACGACTTCAAATTCTTTGTCGTGGCTGAAGCACTCTTGTTACAATATATTAACACAATAATATGACGATCAGCTCATTTTGTTGTTTAAAGTTAGTTTAGAGATATTTTTTACAAAGCCAAGGGTTTTTTTTTTTATGTGTTTCCTGTTTGTATATCAAGCCTGAATACAAATAAAAGTTTAACATTGATTTACTTCCATCCTTTTTATATATCTAGAATATTATGTGTTCAGGAGAAGGTTTCATAAACTTATTTATCTGAAGTTTGTAGGTACAGACATCCATTGTGAGCACTCTTGGCAGTTTTTTCATGACTTCTGTAATATTTTCATCAATATTGGAAATATTGTGTTGACCGAAATTTTGAAATATGTCATGATATAAATTTTGGCCGTATCGTCCAGCCCAAGTTCAGAGCCCTCGAATCTCTTTGTTAAGTCTGAGCCTCCCTGTCATCTGTTATGATACACTGCAGCGGCATGAAACCAAATACTTCTACTTTACTGAGCTTTAGTTTAAACTCTGCTAGATTGTGGCATTATTTACTTTTATACTTCATTATATAATTTCTACATGTAATACCAGATAATAAAAAAAAAGACGTTTCCACCAGCTTCACAACCAAAATAATGAAATGGCGGTACACTGAGCTGGAAAATCAGAGAGAGAGAAAAAGACAAGGAGAAGTGGAGAAGATGGCAAAACCAGAGAGGCTTTGTTCACTTTTCCAATCTGATCCCCGTAGAGTTGATTACAAAGAGCTTACTCCTTCAGTGGCAGGTCTTGTTGATGACATGATAGAGGACAGTGACCCAGGTGCAGAAGGCAACTAACACATCCAAGCTGTCAAATCTGCAGGTCTATATTTGGACTGCTGCAGTCAGACTGGGGAATATTGTTTTTCTCATTGTTGGGCGAATGTTGACAGACTGAGGATTTAAAGTAGGAACAGAAACATCTCTTAGATGTAGATTTGGGACAATGACTCGATAATCCATGAGAACAATGTGAAATGAGCAAGAGAAATTACTTGTAGCATTTTAAATTTCAGAGTTATTGCAAGTACCCCCCCGCCCCCCAACAAAAAAAAAAAAAAGTCAAGTTGGGCCTTATCACCGTTTTTGAAGGCACAGACGATTTATACAATCCACCAGCTAATGTGAGTGTCAGCAAGTAAAGTGATGAAATATCACAATATCACAATCTCCTCCATCCTATCTTGAGTTGTAGCATTAAATAGCAATGTTTCTTGAAGCTAAAATAGAATAAATACCAATAAAGGCCAAGAAATGTGGATACAAGCTCTGAAGCAAGATTGTAAGTGAATCTTGAGCTGAAATTATTCAACTGAATCAACTGAAAGAAGATTTCAGCTCATTTTAAGTTCAAGTCTAGATGTCCAGAAACTGAAGCAGGGTCCAGTAAAGCTGGGACACCTATAGTTACATAATCAATGTATAAATTGCATATATAGATAAAGACCATGCATTAGGCTCCAGGACAATGAAAAGAATTGGACCTTCAGTGTAGAACATGCACACGTGGTAATTGGCTCTGCTAATTTGCTGTGTAGGTGCAGTGAAAAGTCGATGGTGGGAGAAAGGTCAGTGTAGTTTTAGCTCACATGTTACTGAGCCACTGTTGCTTAGATATTTTTTCAGACTGTTTTGGTCCAATGAGCTCAGCCTCTTAAGAAATGTTTATGTTGCAAGGATAAAATTACATCCTGCCTTGAATCTGTTTTGCACAAAATAAAAGAAATTATCCAGTTTTATGTGTTGGCTTGTATTATATCATTAAAAGTAATGGCCACAAACACACACATGCACACATCATTTCATGGTCAGGGTACGAAAGAGATTTGTATACTGACTGGCATTATCACAATACCGCCTGAATCCTGCTTTTCATTGTGCAGTGAAGGTCACTATTAGGTACTCGACTCATAGGTGAGAACTATAAAACTTGATTCCTACACATCTGTTGCTTCAGATGTGACACAATTCACAGTCAGCAATGATTAGGTCATACAGCATTCAGGTTCACAAGTCTGTTTTAGAGTTTATGATGCAACATGCTGCCTGTTTACTTTCCAGTGCCACTGAAATTTAAATATCAAACAGCATTCTGCCAATTTCCTAATCTCTTCAAGTAATGCACCCATTAAACAAAATTAGTGGTATTTTCTGATCCTTGCAGCCTCACAAGATCATCCATTTAAGATCAAATAAATATCCAATATCACTGTGACACATTGTCATTATTTTTATGTCTTTATTGAACTATTTTATGACTGCATGACCCAATAGAAGGGAGATGCAAACAGACCCTGGTCAGCTGGATTGTAAACCTTCAACATCAAGAACATGTTTTTTTTCCTGCTGCTGTTTGCTCAGGTATTGGATGTTTTCTGATGTATGGTGTAATCCGCCGTATTGGAAGCCAGCTCAGTAATTTGTACTTTTGACAGACTCTTATTCAAACCAAAAAAAAAAAGAAAAAAAGAAGGAGAGACCTTGATGCACACTTCACTATATGTGCCAAACATTTAACTGAATTAAACTCACCACTGCAATTTCCAAATGGGGAGAGATGGAAAGGCTATACCATGTCACCAAACCATCAGAGGGATTTAAAAGCATTTTAAAGGTTCTATCAATAATCTCTTTTTATGGATTCTGTTAGACATATGCGGCACAGTCACATAAATATGGTTTTTATTTACTCTTTATAAGAAGTTTAGCTTGTCAAGAAGTGTTCTCGCTATTAATTCATTGCCAATGAAAATCCCCAAAGCCTGAACATATAAAGACATATATCTGCCGTACATTTTGGGCAGCAGTTCAAGTCAAATTGCTCTCGTTCAAGGTCCACTTACTTACTTGTTCTGCAAATGTCACACACGTGGTAACTTTTATTTTACACAAAGTTCCAAGCAGCTCGTTGTATAAAAAGGGGGTCACACATAATAATGAACCTACAGATTTATCATCCAAATCTGCAGCTCCGCTCAGCTTTATAAAGCATTATAGTGAATTCAGCATCTTTGTTCTGCTATGCAGCCTCTAATTTACCTGTTATGCTTCATTGTCGAGCTTTAATTGTGTTGTCTTTTGGCAACATTTGGCTTTAGTGGAAAAAGTCATAAAACCCCCCACTGTGCTCAGGTAGCACACATCTGCAGCTGCTGAATGGATAAATAACTCTTTGAATAAGTCTCTACAGTATATCACCTGATAACAAGTTCCCTACATCAGTTTAAATGGTGATGATGCCTCCGCACTGCATTTTCAAGTTTGACCTTTCTGCAGTCACATCCTCGAGCACAAAGAGCAGTTTCATGATCAATTAGAAAAACATGTCAGAGATCTAGTAAAATGGTAAATGAGCGGACCTTGAGCAGAGCCAAGTGTGTCAACAGTTTCGAGGGTCAAGAAGGAATTGTTAAGTTCAGTTTCTCAGCTACTTCAGAAAATATCCCTGAGAAAATACAGCGTACGGACACTGCAGGGAACCCCTTTCACACAAATCAAGTTCCTTGTCGGAAGAAATATTCAGCTTTATGTAATCTAACTCTGATGCTAACAATCTTGACAGGTTGTAACATGAACTTTTTGAAAAATCAACCTGCAAATACAATGTCACATCACAAAAAGATCATGTTTTTGCTGTTAAGACTCCCACTAATTGCTTGGAGCAGACTCTTTTCCTCTGCCAAATAGAAAACATGACCTAAGACCTGTACATCTAAGGGACATATTTTCCTGTATTTATGTCGGTTCTTCCTCAAAAGAGATACACAGCTCTCTTTATTGCACCATCCAGCACTCTGAGAATCCAACACGTTTGTCACATCATTGGGTCAGATGGCTTGGTTATACATAGATTGAAGTCAACAGTTTGATATTAGAAAACGCCTACAGTGCTGCTACCCGATCGACCCTCTCCTCTCCTCTCCTCTCCATCTCTCCATGTCTGACTTACTCACAAACACTGCGCTTCAAGCAATGTTGGCAATCATTGTTCACTTTTATTTCACCAAATAGTACAAAGGTTTGATATCCAGGATAGAGAAAGTGGGTGGAAACAAAAATGAGGGAGGAGGCAGAAAGCAATAAAATGTACACTTTCAAGATAATAGCTTGAAGAAAAGAGAGCTTTAAACTTGTCCTTAAATGGAGCACCGCATTGTGCTGACTGTGAAAATGGTCTTGGAGGCCGTTCACTTAAGGTAAACACACTTGGTACAGGATTCATTTGGCCAATTCATCAGGAGTCTAAAGAATTCCTGATGGGTGATACTTCTATAGTTAGTGGAAAGTTTTAGAGGCAAGAACAAACAGTGACCTTAATGCATTTTTAATTTACAGTAAGGCCCTGTGTGTATATACATACTGTGTAGGCTATGACAAAAAAAAACACTAAAGTGTGAAGCTGCCACATGGGGCTATGCAACCATGATGGCAAATTTCTGGGGGGAAAAAAACAACTACAAAAAAAAGCCCAACATTGTGCCTATCTTTTAAGAATTAACAGGGTTTTTTCTATTAATTTTCTAGTTTTTTAACTGTGAGTGTAGCTACTTGCCTTTTTACAGAACATCAGTTAAATTATTCTACACTGTCAACCCCTTATTCAACACTGTAGGGGGGAGAAACATCAAACGTGTTTAATTGGCTAATTTGTCATATGATTGTTTGGGATCGGTGGCCCAGTCCTCTGCACACGCCTTTGATGGAATAATTGGCCATTTTAGGCATATAATGAACATGCAAATGAATATCGGATGCTTTGAAGCTGAGCAAGCTATAAATAAACCCATCGCTCAAAGACAAGAGTTACTCGTCTTGAGGTGTACAAACCTGCAGGGGTTGTGGCATCGACATCAAATTGCACTTTACCAAAAAGATAAATAAATCATACCAAACAAGGCTATAAATAGCCTTGTTGCTTCTGTAGGTGCTGGGTTGCAGTGCAATGTATCAAAATAACTAAAGATATAATTTTCCTCTGGCAGTATGATGTACTGTAGTTCAAAATATTTAATTCAAACATTTCTTTCAAAAGGAACATGTTTAAATTTTAATATCAAAGCCGAGTTTGTTGGTCCTTTAAACCAATGCAGCACAGAGTTTTTATGTAATATTTATGATTTGCTTGTGGTTATCTTTGAAAAAAATCTCTCGAAAAGAAACTAACTTTTGGCTGCAGTCGAACATGGTTCGATTAATAAAAAACAATTAACCGAATGATTTTTACACAGCGATTGATCCAATCAGTTGTGTAAAAAAAAAAAAAAAACATCTCTGTACTTATGTTGTGACTGCTTTTCTTTGCCTTTCTATTTTAAGTAAGATGTTGTAATTTCTTTGAGAGATATACTAAAGGGGCGCTGTCGCCCCACAATAAGAAGGTCACAGGTTCAGTTCCCGGCCTGGGGCCTTTCTGTGCGGAGTTTGCATGTTCTCCCCGTGTCTGCGTGGGTTTCCTCCGGGTATTCCGGTTTCCTCCCCCCATCCAAACACATCATGTTGGGTTAATTGGTGACACTAAATTGTCCGTAGGTCTGAGTGTGAGTGTGAGTGGTTGTTGGTCTCTGTCTGTCTTTGTGTGTTGGCCCTGTGATGGACTGGCGATCTGTCCAGGGTGACCCCGCCCTCCCCCAGAGTGAGCTGGGATTGGCTCCAGAACTCCCTGTGACCCGGAAACGGAAAAACGGTAGAATATGGTTGGATGGATGGCTATGCTAAAGGACTATAAAAAAAATAAAAATAAAAAAAATGGAGGTGAACTTCTGTCATCTCTCAGCAAGGCACAATTTCAAATTATCCAAGTAATTTGTTTTGATACATAGAAATGGGCTGGCACTAATTGTACTTATAAATAGAGTAAATCAAGCCTCAGGTGTCTTGACTGCACGTTGCCGAAAATACATAAAGATAATAATTTTTTTTTTAAAAAGGAGGTGGAAGGCATAGCACCTTTAAATGCACACTGAATAAATTACAGGCCTTTTTGTGGGAATATCCTCTGGGGTACCTTCCTGCATCCTGACACGTACTTATTCATAGACGCACACGGGATGATGGGGGTTGTGGGACAAATTTAATCAAAACTGTAGAATAATTTTGAACACAGTGTGCATTCATCCACAACCTATGGAGTTCCACCTCGTATTTTTTGGATCGCTGAACCAAATGTAAACAGCTGCCTTTTTTCTTTCAGTAGTTTTATTGTGATAATAGCCAATATATTTCATATGTAGCTGTGACTGCTATAAACAGAAATCAGAATATTATGAAGAGTTATAAATGCAAAAATGCTGACAAACGCACATGCTTGACATAAGAAAACAAAGATAAAGACCTGTGGAATTAAAAGAAAAACTCATCCGGGCTTCTAGACTGCTACAAAATACATAATGTTATATATGTATAAAATAAAAAGTGAACTAGGTGTGATTTAGTCTGCCTGGTTATTGTTTAAGATAGATATCTCAATTTAGCACAAGCTTTCCAAGTAAAAACTCCCTCAGCAATTCATGCTCGCTGCTGCACACTGTTCATAACATCTCCATCTCCGTGGAAATTCCCTAATAAACACAATATCAAACCACATAAATATAAAAAGATAGCCACAAACCCGAAAACATCAAAAAACAAAAATGAGGAAAAGAAGCTTTCAATCCTGGTGAGATTAAAGACATGATGAAAAAAAAGACAAACAAACGACTAGAAGTAAAGCCTCATCATGTTTACTTGATCTAAGGGTGCACTGGCAATGGATCACAATGAACTATCGACGTCCTAAACATCACTTCATTACAGTATTGTCTGTGCTTACTTTGATGGTAATCACAGTAATCGAGTGAGAAGATAAAGAAAGGTGCCAGGTGGCTACTGAGTGAAAGGGTTATAGGTG
Source organism: Remorina albescens (assembly GCA_034769265.1). Lineage (NCBI taxonomy): Eukaryota > Metazoa > Chordata > Actinopteri > Carangiformes > Echeneidae > Remorina > Remorina albescens. The sequence goes on along the minus strand of CM068475.1, from coordinate 6,843,599 downwards.
ATTGTTTCAATAATAAAATACAATATCAATTGTATTAGTAAAGGGTAATAACCGTCACCATCTTGTGTATTTCAGGAAATCTCCATTTAATTGTCAGATGATGGGCGGCCAGGAGGGAAGTCTAACAAATGAAAAATAGCACATGCGTTTTGTGAACACGTGGGCTTTCTTGAGCTGCTAGTCGCCTTTTATGAGGCGGCAGCTGTTAATTCATTTCCTTTCGTATGTCTTTCTAACAAAATACTTAGCAGAGACGTCTTTTCAAAATAACTAGAGGATTTAAAGAGTCTAATGGGTTTACAATTTAGCTAAACTGCCTGTTTGTTTTGGCGATGGGAAGAAACACACAATCACAAGTATGCAAATTCCACAGAGCCGAGTTCAAACCCAGACCTTCCTGTGTGAAGTCACCCCGAACTGCGCGTGACTTTAAAATGTTTTCTGGAGAAACACGTCTTCAGCAAACAGCTCAGGTGGCCGTAATTTACTGTTCAGATTGAAAGCATCAGCTGTCAACAAATCCCAGTTATGATGAGAGCTTCTGCATAAGCCTATGACCAATGACTCGCAGCTAATGTAGGCGACACGATGGGGCTTCACTGTTTTGTGACTTTGAAAAGTGTAAAGGCTGGGAATAAACAAACTCAACCTGCAGCATTTGAAATTACACTTCTGTAGCTGCTCATCCTTGTCAAACAGGACGGGGGCTGACAGCAGCAAACTGTGTCTTTCGGTAAATAATAACTGTCGGTGACTTTTCACCCTGATATTCTCCTTGAAACTTTAATATTGGTTATGATCGGACCTTCTCTGATTCATCCTTCCTGAAGACTGCATGAGTTCATATATTCCCGAAAAGCGAGACACAAAGAGTGATGAGACCAATGTGCTCTGAAATTTCCGTTACAATATCCGTTTTTAGCAAACAGCCCAGTGTCTGTCCCTAAAGCTATGTCATACATCTCTACTGTTCTCCTACTGCATCAGTCTAGATTCAGCTATAAGGGAGACAAACAGTGCCATGTATTGAGTGACACGACTGTCATTAGAAGATGGCTGGAAAAATCAATGAAGAAGAGAGACCGCATCTTTGTTTCAGTGTAAAACCGCAACGCCGATTTACAGACACTTGCATTCTGCTAAGAACATCAGCGATCAATTTTTGTGAAACGTCAATTTGCCCACTATTAAAGGACATTTGAATGTCATTAGTCAGATCATTTATGCCTTTACAGGACTATCTCCTTCAAAATTATGGCATATTGACTCAAAGACCAAGCGCTCACTCAAAAACTGCAAACAAAATAATTTCATTGCATCCTTGCAAGGAGTTAGCCGTATGAAGTTAGCCTTGTGCTTCTCCGTTCTCTGCACCAACATTAGTTCACTTATTGGCCGATGACAGGTTATTCTCTGAGCATCTTTATCTTTCACATAATAGCTTGTGTGGCTCTTTGTCTTTGTCTTGACTAAGATAAACCTGTACTCACAAATATTCTCTTTCAGATCATGTCACATGTAAAGTTGTTTTATGTGCAGTTCATTTATTCACAAAAAAGATAGTTGCTGTCTGCAGTGTATGTGTGTGTGTGTGTGTGTGTGTGTGTGTGTGTGTTTGTCGTTGAGTCTTAGTTACAAAAAAAGCCTATCTGATCCTACATCAACTGATCTGATACACAGCTGATGAGCTCATAATCTGGATAGACTGAACTGAAACATTAATCTTCTTTGCTCTGAGGAACATTTAAGCAGTTGCCATATCCTTGATATTTTATGTCTAAATTGCTAAAATCTTTTGGAAAATAATAATAATAATTCAATGTCAAAAAATACCCCCAAACAAAACCTCATATTAAAGAGCCAAGACCAAATGATTAATTCAGCTGCCATTTAAAAAAAAAAAAAGCTCTGTTTCTGTGTGAGCTGGTCTCCGATTAATCAATCTGTGAACCTCATTTTGGAGCAAAACCTTTAATCAACAAAGCAGATCACAAAGTACACGAACTCTAACTTCAGACTCGACCGGCACCAAAATCCTGCAGCTGACAGTGCTTCGGACGTCCTTGCAAACTTAATGATCCAAGGGTCTAGGTTTTTAATGAGGAGCTTGTTCTTTGGCACCGCTGCCGATGACAATGCCAGGTCTCGTACAGAGGTTGCAGCGTTAATGGCACCACAGAGTCATTAAAAGGAAGGGAAGAGCACACGGGAGGCTTTGAAGCCCTTTACTGTACACTAGCTGATCTCAACGGAGCCCGCCCCGGAGGGAAAGACGCAGACACATCGTTAAGGTAGAAGGTCTCTGGAGGCCTGAAGCTATGATGCTTCATGAGCATGTTTTTCTTGGCAGAGCCCGAGAGACGCACCCACAAAGAGTTTACTCCACAGAGATGCCAGCAGAGCAGCGAACAACTAAAGCACCGTAGTTCAACAAGCCTTTCTTTTATAGACACAACCTAATTACACATTGTTGTTGTCATTGCAGCATGTGTGTGTGCGGTTTGGTTAAAAAATCAAAATATAATTATGCTTTACAGTCTAAATTGCCTAATAATTTAATTTCCAAAAGCATACTATAATTTTTGTTAAATTCTAATCTATTGTTGTTTTTGCCGAGAACAGACATTCTACGTCAGTCCACAAATGTGTCGTTAACTTTCCAATAAAGATTTCTTCTGTGAACAATATACTTCGAAAATAGTTTCCTGGAAAGGTTAATACATTGATACTGCTTTCTGTGCACGTGTAAATAGAAGAATCAGCTTCAATAAATTTGGAATTTGAGAGGGGGAAAAAAAGATGTATTACTTAATTTAAGACTCTGAAAATAAACTTATAGTGAGTATATATATATTTCTGATATAAATCACTATTCATCCAAGTTACCCCTGATGAAACATTCCAACTTCTCTGATTCTACGTTTGTAAATGAATATGTACAGGAAGAATAGCGGGATTCAGTTACGTAGATACCTCGACCACAGACGTGACAGAAAATGTGACGGACAAATGTGGACTGACTTTTCCCTTTTCCTTTCACATCCTAAACTAAAGCAGGAGAGAAATTACGTGAGGCTGAAGAGAACCTGATGCTCTCCCTACTCGTGTTTCAAGTTTGTTGACACTTGCCGTTGGCTGGATGACTTTTGATGAATCCTCACAAAAGCCATTTTCAAGCAAAATTGACAGAAAGGATCAGATTTATAACTTTGCTTTGGTTTCTGTCACAGTATAGCCAAACACCTTTAATTTGCCCGCTAGAAAAGAAAAACTATCGGATACTGCTACACTGGAACCAACGCTCGGTAATATCTATACATCAAACTGATTCATCAAAAGGATAATCAGCAAATTAACCAGAAAAGTAATCATCGCCCCGAAGCCCGACAGGAACGGCTGCAAGAAGAGCTGATAAGCACGACTGGAGGAGGTTCAGGCCAAAGGCAGAGAACCAAAAGGATACAGGTGGGATCATTAGGACAGTGCAGGTCATCAAGCAGCTGCAATTGCATTTTCATTACAACAGTGACTGTACTGTTCTACTGTAGGCTCTGAGATGCCACTGATTAATCATATTTTGGCAATAATTGTAATGTACACTCAGCACCCCATTCCTGATTGAATACATTAATGTAATTAAAAGCAATACATTATTGCATTTCAGTGCCGGTCGCTCATTGGCTGTGTTTAGCATGAAACCACATTCTGATGACTGAGTATTTTACACTTGAGCTACTTTCTAATCAAAACGGCCTGTTGAGTTAAGTCAACATTTTTCACATCATGTTCACTGCACACACGCTCTGTACGTTCAATATTATCCAAAGTCCTTCCTAGAAATGGCCTGGATGGGGCTCACCCACACAAACGTATGTCGTCACGATATCTCGTTTGAGACATGTTTTGGATTTGTTAACGTTGGGACAAAAACAAAATACATAAATAAATCCAATTTAAAATGAATGTGTTTATCCCTAGAATATTAACACCAATATTTTAGCTGACTCAATGAGTCCTGCAGGTATGAAGTCATCAATAGCAGCTCATCTCAATGTTTAAACAAACACCTGTGCCAGACTTTGATCCATCTTTCTTACTTGACTTGACGAAGTTGCAAAGCAAATGTTGAACCGAGACCATACAGTAAGTAGTAAATAAAAAATTGAGAAGCTTGGGCACAGAAGGTTTCTTGGGAGCCAAATGTCTGAAGGCTTCTAAATGTATGATCTCCCAGATAATTGGATGTGTTGAATGCACCGAAACCACTTGCTTGATGTGCCGCAACCTTAGCCCTAATTGTCTCCGCTTGTGGCAATTGCCTGCTGCAGAGATTGCTCGCCTTCATGCACACATTGCCCTCCGCAGATTGGACAGGCTTTTGTGCACCACTTAATTTTCAATCAGATACGATCGTATCTGAGTTGCCATTCACTGCGAAGGGAAAATGCGGGTCATATGCTCTCCCCGGTGCTAATGAGAAGCTTCAGTCAACACATTGCTGTCATTTTTTATACTGTCTTACACAGCAGATAAGAGCCACAGGAAAAGTCTGGCTGACAAGTCCTGTCCATCTCTAGCATGGACTCAACCAGCTGGGACCAGAACTAAAAGTGGCACCGCTTCTTTGCATACGGACGGCAGCTCTAAAGCAATCATTTCCAGTGGCTTGATGTTTAAGCTCGCCCAGGGGTCTAATTGTCTTTCTGTCAAATGAATATGAAGCAGAATCACCAGTGATTTTAAGATGCCCTGGACTGAATACATGTGGTCTCATTAAGATATCACTATGACATTTTGAGACAGCACATAATGTAACAAAGAGCACTGAAATTGATACATGAAATATGAAATTGCACCGTTGTATTCTAATGTAGCACTTTCATTCAACGTTTAAATTCAAGATTACTTGTAATATCATGCAGTACCCAGGAGAAATCTAAATATGTAAATCCTCTAGTTAAAAAAACTAATACTATTTTTTCTTGGCTATATCTCCGACTCATTGTTTTCTGGCACGGTTTGTGTTTAATCAGCAGGACTGGAGGGTTTAACTTGGATTACAGATCTGCTGAACACATATGTGTCTAAAGTAAGATGACCTGCATGTAAGTAATAAAAACTAAGTTTGCACTGATAGTTCGACCACCGAATGTTAGCGGCTGATAAATGATGAAAATAGACCGTCCGTGACCAGCTGATAAACATTTCACTATCTTCTGTATATCTAACAACAGGAAAAGTATGAGCCAATTTGTGGCAGTCGGCAGAGTGTTAGTGGCGCAGACATGTCATCCATCTGGCACTGACAGTTCATTTATGGCATTGTATTTTGAGTTTAACAGCCTACAGTCGTACATTACAACCAGTTTAATATGGCAGGCAGAAAGGAAACCTCATGCTGCCGTAATGTTAATCAGTTGTAATAAACTAATGAATGAACATCTCAGTTGTAAAAAATCTAACTTGTGGGATTACAATTACAATATTTGGATAAATGCCTCTAATTTCCTTTACAGAAAAAAGAAAGTTAGAAAGTCGTGGATGTGTTCAGCAGTGCTGTATTTGAATTCTGTATTCGTACTTGCACATGGTTCATATTTGCAAAACGTTTCATAGTAATATGCGTTCTTCAATCAGTGATCAGCTTGTCATATGCACTGCTAAAAACACTGGCATTACAAACCCCATAAAGTTATTCTGAATGCATTGCACTCAGTGTTGTAGTCAATTTGAAAGGATTGTGTGACAGAATATACTGTAGCTGTTATTTTCAAGATAAACCGCTATTAAATCCATCTGCTATTTGCAAACCATTTCGGAAGCAACGTTCGACTTAGTGCATAGGCAATGTAAATGTATATTATTTGGTAACCATGGTAGCATGCGAAAGGCAGGCGATTTTGACCTGATAAATGTATCACAAACTCTTAAATCTGCAGTGTGTTTGCGTCCTGTAAAGATGAAGTCATGTCACCGTAACACACTCAGAATATTGCCGTGCAACGTGCCTCTTTTTTTTTTTTCTGTTATCGAATCTTATAATTCACATCTGAAATTGATTTGCAGCAGAATTAATATTAATAATGATCCCAATCAGTTATTCTCTTGCGAGCCGTTATCAGACAATATTAATAAAGATTAACAGGATGACCTGCTGTCAATCACCAGAATGAGACTTTATCGACGCACGATCACATCACCAACCAGTCCAATCAGCGAGTCCTCTTTCAGTCTGTGTGACTTCCTCTGTACTCCTCATGGTCAGTGTACGTTAACATGGTGATCTGAAGCAGGTCTAATTTAGCAAAGAGGCTAAACCCGTTCAGTTTAGCATCTTAACATGCTAGCATTAGTTAAACGGCACCAAATACAACATACAGCTCACAGTGATAAGAGTGACTTTTGCAGGCGTTTAATGATGAACTAAAGGACAGAGCACAGATTAGGACATTGGCCTGATGATGGAGTCAGATAAAAGGTCAACAGACTTGGTGTATTTCATTCTGCGCTAAACGTGGATACAATTTCAAGGCAATTGTTATTGACAATTTTTATTAAAGAGCAAAAAAATTGTGAGGTTTGTCAGCAAAAGTTAGGGAATTATTGAATTTAGTTGACTTCATCCTCACGTGTCTACACATTTTCAGGGCAAAACATGAGCTACTTTAGTCTGAACTAAAGTGGTGGACTGACAGACATTTCAATCCCTTGAGCCATCCGCTAACGTGGCTAAAAAAGCAATCACAAGCTTTCCAGAACATTAAATTGAAATCAGTTAAGTAGATTTTCAAGTACCTAAAGCAGACAGAGTGACAAATGGGACCAAAGACGTAACCTCTGAGATAGAGGTAACTCATACTGAACTACAGGAAATTCATTATTATGCTGTGATAATGAGCCTATATCTCCATACAGCTAGGTAAACTGAACCCATTACCTGGAGGACAAATAATCAAGTGACACATTTAACATGCCACTTAGGGCACATTCCATTTTACCATCTAATAACCTGTGAATCATAATGACATCTAGATTTGGTTGTGTGCTCTATTACATATGGTCAATTATCCATTTCCCCTGAATGCCACGGTACCTTTTTTATTTTCAACAAAGAACAGATTTTCTGCAGCTGTTCATTATCCTACTGTTGGCATATGTAGACATTTGAAACTGTAAACAACATTTCTATCATTTACCATTTTATTTCTAAATATGCAAAAGCGCAAATACAATGCAGCAATGGCTAATTTCACCAGCAGGTTCCCGTGTTGTCTTCTTAGAGATCTCCCTCAATGACACAGTAAAAAATAAAAACAATCTGGAAAGAGCAAGGGCCATTGTTTTGGGAGGAGGAAAGGCCTTTTTAAAATGTTTTATTCCTTCTTTTGGCCACTGTTTATCTGATATTGATTGCCTGACATTGGTCAAATATCCCACTCTGCATTGCGGATGGACGCTGATTGGATGTGGAGGTTTGGGAGGGAGTAGCCTGATAGGACAGGGCACATGAGAGAGGCTGATTAGGATTGTTACCCACCAGGGATGTATCATTGATCCAAATGCCTTTTTTCTGTGACTGGAATCAAACAGATGCTTTGATTGTTCACGTTGGCTCACCTACAGCGCGTCTGCACAGGCTGCTCTTAAGGTATGCCAAGCAATGAGGCGGCTGTTTAAAGATGGTTTGTGTGTTGGGAGTTGTTGTAAAAGCTTGTACACGTTTCCTTCCGTGTCTCTGGGCTTTGTTCATCTCTAAACTGAACATTTCAGCAGAGAAAAAACAAGAAACAAAAGAACGCATACTTGATAAGGAGGACGTGCTGTTTCTTTTTGTTTTGGCTGTACGATCCAAGGACATTACTCCCCAAAAGTCTCTGGAGGGAGGACTACAGAGACTTAGAGTTTCACGCACAACAAAACATAGATGCAAAGCCATATTGAGTTGTCTAAGATGTTACTTTTCAAAATTACCAAAGCAGGAGATAAGAAACCCTGTCCATGCAGTCTCATTGCATCACTTGCTCATGAATATTATGAATATGCTGTTTGTGAGAATATTCCCCTTTGCCCTCAGTGGAAGAAAGGATGTCAGGAACTCTTACTTTTGTAAAAGGGAGAGTAGGCTTGTTTCAAGGGGACTAAGAATAATTGCTGTCTATGCAATAAATGGCAGAGAACAGTCACTCTTCTCAGGGGAAATATGAGCACCACAGCACTACCACCTGCTCCTGCCTCCACACCGAGCTGCACAAACAGCTATATGACTGTTTTCAGATTATGCCCTTTGCTCTTCCTCATTACGCTCAACATACATTCTGTCTTATGTTTAGTTACGTGATAAAATATTTTACCCAACTGAAATGTGATGTGTTATCTGATGTGCTGCATGTGCCTGTATTTTTACATAAGGTATTAGGATGTGTTGTAAACTATGAATCTGATCCAGAAAGGCAATTTTTCTGCTGAGAATATTAGAAATGCTCCCTTTAATTACAATACTGCTTCTCATGCTTTTCCATGTGTAATATTCCCACATGGATTCACCAACATCATTATTTTTTTTATGACAAAATGAGAACAAAGGCTCTTAATGGATCCGCTTGAGTACAGTATTAAACTGTGTTAAACAAGTTTTAACTCAGGATATTATGTTAGGGGGGAAGAGAAAAAAGCCAAGTAACCTGATTTCTTCATATGCCACCACGATAAAAGAAAAGTTTGACATTTTGAGAAAATATTCTGCTCTCCTAGTCCAAATACAAAGGGAACAAATTGTTCCTACCAACTTCTCTAAAATCTCTCATATTAACACTTTATATCTTGCTTTTTTTTTCTGTACAACCCCTCAAGAATAAAAATGAGCTTCTGCACTATTTCTTTGCTATAAAATGAAACTCCCCAGGTCTGTGCTGGTTGCCCGGAAACTACTTAATTAGTGAGAGATAAACAAGGGACAGAGTCTGCATGCATTGCCCCATTTTGCCTCTACGGGCTAAGATAAGATAAGAGGTTGCTGCCCTTGCCTTCATGTTTAATAGACTAATGTGAGCATGTTATCAAAATTCTCATCCCTCCTTCTAACTGACAGCACATTTATTACATTAAATATTCCAAAAATGGAAAGTTATTCCTTAAGGGTGTTATTTTGGGTGTTGTGTTTTGCTAAATTTGAGAGTAGTGTGGACTCTGTTTGTTCACACAGTGAGCAAAAACAGTTCACTGCATATGGATGAGTCTTAACTGGAGTGCTGAAATCTTTTCAAAAACGTATTTAGGTCGAAGGTACAGACTCCTTAAGTCTACATGCCAAAAAGCAGATTTTACCAGCCAAAACAGGAAACTTCTTGATGATAGTTGGTTATTTGCCAAAGAGGCTGAAGGAGTAGGCCAGTTTAGCAGGCAACATTTGGCTTAGGTTTCTACCCAGTTTAAATCTCTTGCTCATAGACTATTCAGTTATTCCTTTTCTTCTACCTTAAAAATGTATTTCCCGTTTTTTTTAGAAGCTCAGACACAGTCTTGTGTTATTCAACCTTTCACGACAATGACATTGCACTAAGCTTAAGCATTTGTGTCCCATGGAGTCAGGTCGAGTAAGTACAATTACACATCTTTGGATGAAAGCATACTTGCAAAGGCCGCAGAGCAAGACAAGGCATGCGCAGTCCACACACATCCTTCATTACAGAAAGGTGACAGGAGCTCTTACCTTTGTAGAAGCACTCCTCGCTGTGTGTCATGGTAATCCTGTGTCCCGTCAGGCAGGAGACCCGGTGAAGCTCACAATGGTTCTTGTACAGCTTCCCATCTGAACCACACACGGGTTTGTAGTGTGGTTTGCAGCTGTCCAAGCACTTACACTCCCCTTGGCCAGTCTTATGGTCGACCACACAGTGACGCCCCAAGCCACAGTACTTGTGTTCGCATGGGCCTGGGTAGCCATTGTGTCCAGTCAAACCTGCAAAAACAAAGAATTAAAAAAAATTGTTGTCCAACCACGACTGGTGATTTACATGCGTATCTGCCAAAACAGATGGAAAGCTGTGGTTTTAGCTCTTGTTATAGCCTGTGTCTCATTTAGACGGTTTAGGTCCCATCCACCCTCAGGGAATGCCCATCAATACTGGATGGTGTTTTATTTCTCAGCCCACAAACTGTCAATCAAATCCATAAATTATGCAAGTCCAGTCCTGTATACAGCACCTGACATGGGAGTGATTTAAAAAAATAAATAAATAAAATCTCACACAAACGGGCCCCAATAATGACAAGAGCAAGTATTCATTTGATTCAAGGATGGAGGATTTGACAGTTTGAAATGAAAAGAAAACCAAAATGAAATATAGGGAAGGTGTCCTTCAGAGAGACGCGTGTTTGTTACTGTATTCTGGGCTGCAGCTCCACAGAAGTCCCTGAACTCTAACCACTGTGTGGAGGCAGGAAGAAAAGGGGTGTTTCCAACTGGGATCACTGGAGAAGCGGGAATAAAAAGGTTCATATCCGATCAAAACATCACGCCTTGTATGTTTCTTCAGCTTAAATTTGGGAAGAGATATAGTACAGAAAATCCTTTTTATGTAAAAAAAAAAAAGATATACTCCAGGCATCTGAGGATAGCTTAATTTATAGATGATTTGATGAGAACCACATTTTCCTCCAAGAAATGATTAGTGCGATTTTCTCTGATGTGAAGATTCTGTTGTAGTCTGCTGATTCAGCCGTTCTCGACAAGCCACAGATCAGTCTGTGCAGTAATCCATGAACTTCTTCAATCATATCGGCTCTCTAACAGCAGCTTTCTCATTCTCAGATTGCACCATAGAATAGTCCTCAAGGTGTGGAGGGGCATAATGATCAGCAGAAAAAAAAAGTTCAAACATCAAAGTGAAATCTTCTTAAGGCGGCACCTTTACACAAAGTCACAGCAGTTGGCAATGAGCACACAGCAAACGATTATAGGATTGTCCATTGCTTATTCAAACGTTGAAAAGGTCACTGTATTTATTAGCGAACTGTCCTTTAGAAAATGACCTGAGACATTACAATAAAAAATGTTTTCTCTGCAATTCGTTTTTTTTTTTATCTCCTGGCAGAACATTTTAATGGCTACAATGAAAGCTAAAATGTTCAAACACGCAGACTAATACAAGTTTAACCACAGTGTTGATAAATGAAAGCTCAGCCCACAGCAAACGGCCTCGTGAAATAGCCTCATGAAGTTGTCTTTAATGAGCATAAAATAAATCATACAACACATCGTGTGCATAGTAAGCGCCAAGCATATAGCTTAAAAATATGAAAGGATCGGGCAGAGGAGACGAGCCAAGTTGGAGGTGTGGGTTTGACACCGTGAAGGCTTGTGTTTGGTCTGACCCGAGATTTGACTTGAATCCATTACACCATCAAAGATGTGTCGCACTCTGAGTTATGTTTTCATTTTCTGCCAGACTTTATTGAACTCTCTTCATAGTTTATCTTTCAACTTCATGTTTTGTTCACGCGGAGCACAAACAAGAAAATATCTCTGGGGGTTCGGCGGTTCTTTACAGCATCTTGCCTTAATGTTGCATTAATCAATGCTTTTGAGATACATACAGTAGCTAAGCAGTGTCGAGCTAGAAGACTTTTTTTTTCGGGGGGGGACAGAATGACTGAATGGTTTTGTTCAGGAAACTCCAGGCCTTTGGTGAAATTTGGGGAATGATCATGGCCTTTCTTATTGATCGGGTCAATTCTGGCAGCGCTTTAGACAGGTAATGAACCAAAGTCTCTAATGTTCAAATCGTGTCCTTTCTACATCAAGCCATTTACATCAAACCCAGTTTCACTGCCACACAATGTGACAGTATTAATAAAGTTTTGCATCAGACATTACATTTCCTCCAAAACATATTAGCCAATGCAAATTAGTTGCACATGATTGTAATTCTCGGAGCTCAGAGTTGCACTGCATTAACTCCAGATAAGTCACCAAATGAACTGAGAGACCGTCATAGGAAAAAGAAAAACAATATAACCGAGGACCGCATACATTCTGTTTCACTGTTGACCAATACATATTGATTTGTGAACGGGGCTTTAATGCATTAATTACTATGTATGGGGCATTTGGCTTCAAACTGTATGATCTACTGGTGAATACAGTAGACTTGCACAGAAAGCACCCGGTGTGATTGTTACAGTAATGTGTTAAAGGTCAGATACATTATATGTTGAGGAGATAAGATCACTCTCTACCTTAGAAACCTAATTCCAAAAATGAAAAACTTATTACTTCAGGACAGTTTGTTTCCAAACAGCCTTTTGTAATCCTCCTAACAAATGAAAGCCACGTAGCTGCAGGGTTTTTGTTTTTTTTTTGTATTTGCAGATGATGAATTTCAAATCATCCTGGGCATCGCTGATATTTTTCGGTGTTATTAAATCCTTAAATTTCACATTTGACATTTATGTGGTTTTCAGTTAAATGTGTTCATTTTAGCAGCTGGACAACGGGGTAAACTAACCAACTTCATGTGTTAAGCCTCATTCACATCCATAACATCACCCCACATACAGTCAGCTGCACTACCCTCCAGCCGTCACAGAGGATTTAGATGAGATCCGAGTGTGTACACTGTGACCTGATTGGAGCCAGTCAATTTGCTAGTTTATTAATTCCCCGCGGTGCCCTGGCATAATGATTATTCAGTGAATTTATGTCGCACAGACAGGCATCCTCTGCCACCAGCAGGGTCAGCGAAGGGCACAGTCATTTGTTATAAGTATGCACATCCACAGCAGTCTGGTCATCAGCTGACATCAGAGACAAATGAGGAATTGTGGACAGCCATTCATTTATTGATGATCTGTTACTTTTACAGAGCGTGGACTGAAATACATGATGCTCTGCATCATGTCCACTGCAGCGTGTCCAAAACACTGTGTCCCTTTTTGCCTCGAAGGGTCACTGAAGTTGCAGGTCACATCCATCTTTGTCTAGATGCAATACATGGAATAAGGGAATTTGGTAAAAAAAAAAAAAGGTACCTGTATAGTTTCATTTATATTTAAATATACATAAATTATATTTTTTGACTTAACTTTCTTGGACAAGCTTGGATAATAAAACTGATTCAGACAGAACAGGAAGTTGTTATGAATATGGATGTTGCTGCAGAAAAGCCATTTATTATTATTAACAGACTTTCTCAAATTGGTCGCACTATCACCAAAACTTCTAGTCACAGTGAAGTCAGTTCGTGGACCTGACCTCTTCATTTTGATCTCTGAAATGTGATGAAATGTGAATTATGATGAAATGTTCATCATAATTAGCATACAAGTTTTTAACTTACAGTCAAAGAGTGAATTGAGGTCATGGTGACTTTGACCTTTGACCATGAAATCCCAATCAATACAACCTTAAGTCCAAGTGGATTTTTTTGCCAAATTTGAAGAAACTCCCTCAAAACATGTCCGAGGTATCGCATTAAAGAATGGGACAGACAGACAAAACTCCATTCAATATCTGAAAACGAGCTATAAATTATTGCAAAATCCTTAATTCAACATTTACAATACTACAGCAAATCCTTCAGTGGACATTAAGCTCTCTAGCTACAGTTTTGGTAATTTAAATATTTTTAATTCAGCAGAAACTTTAAAGAAAAGATTTCAGTGCAGAGGAATTCCTATCTGAATTGGCTCATTAAAATCAGAGCAGGCAGAAAGTGCATCCTGTGCAGGTAAACTGTTAACCTTTAATCTGAGCATGTAGACAACACCAAGGTCCTGACATATGTTTCTCCAGTTTGCATCATTTGAAGGTCATCGTCCCCAGATGCATGCATAATGAGGTGAACACAGGGTGAAAGGATAACAGACATGACATGATAACAGACTTGGACAAGGCCTCCATAATCAGATTGTCATTGCAGACAGATCAAAGCTTCGATATCGCGGCAGAAGACAAGCCTTCAAAAGAGCCCTATAATGGAAACTGCCCTCAGCTGATGTCCAACAACCTGTTCTGTCTGTAAAGTCGTTCAAGCTGCCTCCTGACAAGTCTGGTTCTCATTCTGAATCCAAATGCTCACATCACTTTAGCAATATTGCCCTGATGTTTTAGGGCATGTTTACTCTTGGTCAAGCATCTCTTTTTCGACACGTTGTACTTAATTTCCTCTTTTCTGTCTCGGCTTTGTTTTCCTAAATGAAGAATCTTGCTTTGGAACCCATCTGATGTTTTCCATTACAGCCGCTCAGAGTCCTGAGGGAGAGAGCAGAGCGTGGTAAACAGTCAGCGGCTCTCAGCTCGCTCAGCGCACCAAGTTAAGCAGGTCCACAAATCCCATGAAAGCCAATAAGGGGATGAAAATCAGAATAAACAACTACTAAAACAATACTAAAACTTTTACACGGCACGTAAACAATGTCACATTCCCTCACACCAGCTGGCATTTCGCTTGATCAAGTCCTTGAATAGTCTCAGTAGATGACAAACAGGTATAGAAGGCTGTTTTTGCACCGGCAGAAGCATTTAATTGTACTTTAAGCCAACCTGTCATGCAAAGAACAAAATTGAATGTAATAATGGCTGAAGTTCTACCTTCACTCAATCTGCCCTCAATGAATGTTTCCAACAATCATAACCATTACCAATATCTAATAGCTGAACAGAGAATATATTAACAATGAATTATTTGTGGAATATTTATAGAGAGGAATTTAATGGCTCACAGCTCGGTTCATTTTCAGAGAGCTCGAGCTGTAAGTGTTCACAGTTTGGTAGATTTAATTTCAGATTTGTGATAAGGGAACAACTAATGATGTAGTGTCTCCGTAAAGCCATTTCAACATTCCTGCAGCCATCAGAGTTCTTTCAATAGTTAATTTTGGAGGTTGGTCAAATTAAAAAAAAAAAAACAAAACAGGATTCACAATTTATGGTTTAAGGCCAAGCCAGTTTCTGAATTTACACGCTAACTAGCTGATAATTGTACGACTTTAACAATTACATTTTTTTTCATTTCTTGGCTGACAGGCTTAGTCTTTCCCATGTTTTACTTTCAGATGTTACTCAAGTGTTAACTCAAGCACCTATCAACATGTTTCTGTATCTAACATCTTCATTTCAGGAATACTAATAATATGGAGATTCACCAGAGTTTCAACAACATCACCAGAAATATTCTCAACATAGTTCCTTGTTTGGTTTAAAAAAAAAAAGTTGTATGGTGGGAATAAATGGCAGAAAGGCAGCCAGTTGTAGCTTTGTTATCTTTAGTTTCATGCATTTCAAGTCAAAGACTCTCTGCCTCCAAGGTGCAGACCTGTATCAGTCTGCTGCGGTACAGAGGTGTTGTGTTATCACCTCGACCTCCCATCGTATGCTAATTGCAACACTGTGACAACACTTTTGCTCCTGGTGGCATAAACAACTCATGAACATTTTATGAACAACTATTTGGAGCATAAGAGCTTTTTCAAGCCTTTGGAGATGACGAAGCCACAATGTTTAAAACATTGACGACTTCCCTTCCACCCCAATGGGTCCATTCCTTAGTCCCTCCCAAGTTTAAAAAATAAAAAAGATAAAACTTCTCATATTTAGTAACTTCACACTTTAGTAGTCAACCTTAACCAACTCATGTGACTGTAGGCCAGTACATAAATTATCTTAGAGAGCTGGTCTGATACTGTAACAATACTGGGCCAGACAGTCTTGCTTATTATTCATGTGACTTTGTTCTTTCTTTTTCCATTTTTGTTGTGTTTAATGAATTGATTCCACCGAAACTTCATGAACAGAGGACAAACCTGACTGTAATTAATAAAAAGGAAGGCCTACGCCATTAAAATGAAAGCAGCACTCTGCAATCTGCCGAGCTCAAACGTTTCCCTTTTTACCCTGTTTCTGCCTAGAATACCACGAGACCTTTGGGGGGGTTGAGGCAAATACATGTTTTGTGATTTAATAGTGACTTTGACCTTTGATCAAATTTTACTCTGTTCATTTTTCAGTCCACATCACAGTTCAGTGCCAGATATAATCGATTTTCCTTTGGACATATAATTTATTCAAAGAATCACCAAAAATCAATAATTTTACCTTACAGCAAAAACAGACCTACAGAGATCCTAAGGACACGGGGTGCGAAAAAATAATAATAAAACCCTTGCATCAAATTTGAAAAATTGCATATATATATATTGTGTTTAACAAGGAGAACAGGGGTATCGCTATGTCTTTTGGTTGTCCATACTTATGTCCAGATAACCAAAACTACAAATGCGGAAGCCTAAAATGTAATGAACAAACATTTTTACTCACGTCTCTTATGAGATGACTGGACTGTGAAATCCGTTTTTTCCTTTAATAGTAAAGGGGCCGCACTCCAAGATACAAAAGTGCAAAGTCACTACAAGCTGACAGGAGCTGCAGCAAAGAGTGCCTCAAATATCATGTGCGATGGAAAGAAATGCTGTAAGTAAAATACATGTATTGGATTTTCAAAGAGGACAGCAACTCTGTGCAGATATCAGACAGTGCTGACAACATGTGAATGAATAGACTGCGACGGGTGTCTGTGAAGTCTAAAAAAACCACACAAATCAGTTTATTCATGAAATAACGTCTGCACATTTATCACTTGTAACTTTGCTGTCTACAGAGGACATAGTGTTAATATTAATTAAAACTATATGAATAAACTGCGAATGGGATATTCTCCAGCTTTTAAGTGGTTTGGAAAGACATTACCACAGCTGTCTGCTGCTGTAACCAATAAAAGTCCACCCCCCGCCTCGGAAAATATGGACACCCCCCCCCCCCCCCCATAAATTGGCTTCCTTTGACACTGATCTACGATGGAAAGAAAAAAAAAGACTTTAATGTTGTAGAGAAAGCATCTATTGGAAGAAAAAACATCTGATGTTTGTTTTTTGCCATTGGGTTTTCAATTTATTCAGAAAATTAGGGCTCTAATTCACGTAAACGCTGCTCTAGGACATCATTTCCACACATGAAACTCGACCGTGTCTTCTACAACTTTAAATTGTTATTTTTCTTTTTCTTTTAATGCACGTGTGGATCAAATTTGGTAAAAAAAAAAAAAAAATGCTGGATTTTGGTTACCATTGTATTTAGCTTTGTTTTATGTATTTTTTGATATTTGGGGGTTTTTGATTCTTTTATTTATTTATTTATTTATTTATTTTTGCAAATATTTTATCAAGAACCTGCTGGGACCGAGAAAGACGTCATGAAATGAACTAACCATCTTAACGAAGTAAGAATAACAACAAAACAAGGTCCAAATGAAAGAAGATCAATAATAAAACTTACATCCAGGGAATCATCAAATCAAAAATTACCTAAATGTCATCCTGCTACCTGTAAACACTAAATGATTGAATGTTTTAGTCATGAGCATTATCCCCCCCGAGATTTCATAACAACTGAGCAGGAGGTGTGAGAAGTGTAAGTAATTGGACCTTAAGATCACAGTATTTTGTCTGAAATTTTATTTATTCTGTATTAATTTCAGTTTAACCAGATCAGAGAGTAAAACACTGAAAAATGATGTTAAATTAGAAAACGATTCATTAACTGATCAAAAAGCGATATGAATAAAATTGCACATCCAATATTCAGGGTTATTTAAAACAGTAGCTCTACTGGTAAATGTCAACACCTGATATTAGGTGCAGCTAATTTACATTATTCTCAGGAATAATTCAAAAGCTACTCTTTGGTGCGTATTGTGTTTTTTTCAGAATAATCAGTCATCAGGAGTAAAATGACCCACTCATCACATCGCAGCAGTTTTAGGTGTTGCCTTCTGAATTGTGATCTCCGGTATTTGAAAGAAACACTGCAACAGTTTTGTATGTCAGACTCATTTCATCAACTTTTCTCACCTTGTGTGACTCATCTCTGTTCAGATTCTATCCACACTTTGGGAATATTAGTAGGCTGCCATTTATCCTTCTCTCTTTCAGGCATCTCCACTGGCAGATCTTGATTACAGACACTAATTGAGCCTTTGAGTGATATTTGTAACTTATAAATATACATGACCTCTATGATTGTAAAAAGTTGAACCCTGTTAACTTCAGTAGGGGAATGGAAGGATCCTGATCTGAAAAGATTTATTCAGTACTGCGTTTCGATTAAGTGAAATGCTATCAAACCACAACCTTGGCACCGGCTAGGCAGCTTATAGCAGCCAAAGATGCAGGAAGAGAGAAATAAACACTCATATAATTTCAAGTGAAATACAATTTAAACTTTTATTTAAAAATTATCTTCTTCTTCAATTGATGTTTTATTCCTTAATCATCTAGCTCTGTAAAATCTACAATATAACTACTATAACTTCACCCTAACGTGGACCTTGTTCTTATTAACTCACTACACTTGTTACGCTCTTTTCAGATTTTTCTCTGCACTATTGTAAAGATAGTGAACTCAGCCAGCATTGTGTAATGGTTGTATGTTGCATATTTAAGCAAATATCAAAAGTAAAATGTAAAAAATAGGGACAATTTCAGTAACACAAGTGAAAGAAATGTGTTACTTTCCATTCTCTTCCAAGGTGTGTGTGTGTCTCTGGCTGAGTGCATGTGCTATAGAGTGGAGATGAGAGCACCTGGCAGCCACTTTGCAACTTTCCGTCCCATTTCATTCCCTCGCCTAATGACTGAACGTGGGCCCGGCTCCTCTCTCATTCTGTCCACATCAGGATGCGGCACTGAGAGCATTCCCAGCAACAACCCCATTTATCAGAGATTGCAGACTAATTGTAAGCACCCCACACTACTCCCATTACCACTTCACATTACAGTGAGGTGGCTGGTTTGTGGACAAATAGTAGAAAGCTGCTTTTACTTTCCGTATTTCATATTTTCTTTCTCCGCTGTTCTAATAGTATAATAAAGATTCTAATAAATTCTTATCTTTAGGTTGAGGGCAGGTGTTTAAGAGACTTTGGGTTTTTGGCTTATGGCTAAAATGAGAATTGCAGTCAAATCAAACAGACCGATAGACGATATACTGCTGCTTGGGTTTTTGTTATAACAAGGTTGGGGATAAAGAATGGCACAAACGCCTTGTATAAATTTATGCGGGGCAATTTGATTGACCAGTTACTGGTCTGTCGGGACGCTTATTTGAAATAGCTGTTCTACAAACATAGATGGATGTGCACGTCTTGTCAATATCCGGCATATTTCAGAGATGGAACTCAGGCTCCTTCTGGACGGCTGCTAGCTGCTAACTCCACTATTATATGCATGTGTTCCACTATTATATGCATGTGTTCCAATGGTTGGTTGTAGATTTAGCATTAAATCGGTTAATTGGCCTATGTGGAATATGCTTGGAGTCTTTTCAGCCTTCTGCTAAATGTAGTGTCATGGTTGCAGCTCTGTTACATGAAGTGTGATGAGACAGAAGAGAGCTTCTTTGTCCCCACAGCCATTAATGGCAAGACTCAGGTTAACTTTAGCTACCTGCAGGGACGGCTGCATGCTTGTTGAACATACTCAAACGGGACCACAATCAGTTGGTCGAAGGAGTGAAATGTACAGATGACAACTCATTTACACCTACGAGCAATTTAAGAGTTGGCAATTAACTTAACTGGCCTGCAAGTTCAAATCCAGGACTTTCCAAAAGTGTGACATGACAAAGATAATATAAATAATAAATCACTGCACAGTAAATCATCAAATGGTCGTAGTAAACAAAAAAGTCCAGAGTAATGACGACAATAAGGTTGTCAAGCTCTGTCTTAGTTTGAAAAGTTAAGAAGAGCGATCAAGACTTTTGTTATTTCAACCTCTGAGGGTTCAACCGTTTAAATTCAGAAGGGACTTTTTTTCACAAGGGCTAAATAAAATTTTGTGGCACCGAAAAATAAGAGCCTGACTTGAATAAAATCTTCAAAGTTTGTCTGAAGACATTAAAGACACATCGGCCCCGTCTGACACACACACACACAAAAACTCCGGAAAAGCAGTTTTTTGCAATGATGAAACACATGAAAGACCCTCAGCTCATAGAGGAACAGAGGAAAACAAAACTTGCAGTCCCTTCTGATAACAAGACAACAAGAGTATTATGTCACTCAAACTGACTTTTTATTTCTCTCTACATACAAACAGTGGTACTAACAGTGCTATAAAGAAGAGCTTTGAAAGACAATCTGGGATCTGAAGGTTAGAAGACCTTTCTCTCTTTCTTTTCAGATTTTCAGCTGAGGTGATTGATGCCAAGCTCTGGGGGAAAGTTAAATAAAGACCTCTGAGAAATAGTTAAGAACTGTGCATGGGCTGATTGATATTTTCATGGAGTTATCTTATGTTTAGATAATGCTGTGGTCCTGCCATTGAGTTAAAAGGTAGATTTAAGTTAATCTTGGCTTAGAGCAGTAAATGTCTATCAAGATAATATTCCATTGTGTGAGTACTGTGTTGACCTTCAGATGGGGAAAAAAAGCACTGCTATTGCCAAGCTTTCATCATTATCCACTGTAAGCACCATGGGTTCATGCAGATCACTAAGAATTATTGATGGATCTCAATTAGATTCGTCTCACTCCATTTAATTCCACATATTCAGGATATGGTTTGCCAAAAATTATGGCCATCAACATCCTGGGAGTCATTTATATGCTCAATCTGAGTGTTGATGGTAATATTGTTGATCTTGTTAAGTGTAGAGCACGTCATGCTTCCTTTGGCAGAACTGATGGTCACCAAAACAGCTATCAAACTCTTTTTTTACGCTTCGATGTGTTATCATTTTCAAGTAGGCCGTCTAATGTTCTTTGCGAGCTCATTAGGCGATTTGAAGATCTGAAAATAAATGACATGTCGTAACAGTATAGTACCGTACGGTTCATAAATGTTATTCCTTTGGCCAAGGGCTGTCTGTCAGTGTTTATGAGTCTGAATAACTTTCCTTCAAAGCAAGAAGTCAGATAACTGTGATCTGAACCATTTATGCAATCGACTTTCAAAATCTGTAGAGTAAAAATCTAACGAATAGAAAAATTGAGAGAAACTTGATAAAACAAGTGGAGAGCGCTCTTTCCCTGAGGGTAACAGCGAATATCCGACATCAGAACTTATTAACAGAGCAGGAGTGTGAACCTCATTTGTTTTTTCAGTGAAAACGAATGTTATGAGTTCACAAAATCTGTCTTCAATTAATTTTCAATGGAGCAGTTACCACTGAAACTACTCTAGTTGATGCAATTTTTTATTTATTTATTTTTTGCTGAAAAAGATTTTTTGACTTTAAACCAGAAGGCAAAAGCAGTTGAACAGCTAATTTACCATTTAAAAATGTGTATCCAGCGGAGTTATCACATTTAATCGGCATTTAAAGAAACACTATTTGAACAGTAATTTCTCGCAGGTTGTAGCTTATTAGACGCCTGGGCCCGGACTACAGAATCAGTTCATTAGTTCAAAGCTTTGTTCAAACAATGCTGAGTCCTGCTGGTTTACCTCCCAGCCACCTAATTAGGGCCAGGCTTACACCCAGGACACAGGTTAAATGGTTAATGACCAGGTAGGATGGGAGAAGACTTTATTTACTGTGATTTTATCACAATTTTTATTCAAAAGCAAGTTAATTGATGATACACATTAAAATCTTTGGGGGCACTTTTACAACTGTTGCTTTGTGAATTCACAAACCTAGTTAGAGTTTCTGGTTAAAAAAAAAAAAAAAAGGAACAGCTAATTGAGCGAGGATACAAAAAAACACACAGCTTATTACAGATACATAAATAACGTTCTTATTGGTTTTGTTAGATTAAAGATGTGAGAATTAAAACAATTTGCAATAACATAACATCATGTCTCATTAATGTGGTTTAATTACTGGAAGTTCTTTTGAGGTTTGAGGTGTCCATATTTTTGGCTTTCAAGCAAAATCTTAAACCTTGTTACTTTAATAACTTGATTATTGTAATTATTGTTACCTTAGTTGTTACATGCCAAGTTGGATGTGTCAGACCTTCACAGACTCACCGGGAAAAATGATTAAATTTGGCCGTGGATGCAGATAGTATACACTGAAACAAAGCGACTTAGTTCAAACTCATAGACTGTCACACATACTTATTTCCCACACTCCATTTTTATATTGTCAGAGGCAACTATAAAAAAGCATCTCACACAAATGGAGCTCCTTTTTTTTTGGACGAAAAGCCATTGAGCTATTTATATGGTGAAAAGCTGGCATCATTCAAATTGTTTTAGTTTCTATTGGAAATATTTGGTAAACTCAGTGCCTGAATAGCTTAAAAAGAGAGTAAATGCTCGGGAAGCGGCCAACTGAATGTTATATTATAATAACCTTTTTAGACACTTCTGTCAGCTCTTTTTGCAGACGGATAAGTTATGGGCTGTATCCACACTTTGGACACTCAACCTGACGAAAACAGTCCCGAGCAAGCTAAAACTTCTGCAATGCAAAAGCAGCCTATTACTCTTTGACGTACAGAGAGACCATGACAGCTACCTGAAATTCTCCACTGACAAGGTGAAGGGCTGTACTGTGGACCATTTACGCCATACATTACTGTCCCGTAATAACTTAGTGGGTCAAAGGGTATTAAGTGACCTGTAAAACCAGCGAGTGAGTCCAGTAGGAATTCAAAAGAAAAGACCCGTAGGTCATTTTATTTCTTTTTCTTTTTTCTTTTTACTCAGCAACTAATCCAAGTGCCTGTCAGTGGTTCTCATAAGCAGATGGTGCAGTGCAGTCTCACAGCCCATCTTCAAATACCACTTCTATCACTGGCCAGAAAAGAAATGCACACAATCCACAGTAACTTGATTAAGACCCACTGTATAAAAGCTATTACAAATTAAATTGTGGTCCAACAGTGAAAGGCTAGATGGAACAACGGGGAGTCTTCCCGTAATCCTGTCTGAGAAAAGTGCGGTGCTACACAGTGCTCATAGCTCCTCCATACAGCTGTTACGAGTTATGAAAACTGTAACCCGAGCCCAGGGGGTGGTGTGTAATTTTAGAATTAATATACAATTTAGAGCTGGGTGTT
The DNA here is from genome assembly GCA_034769265.1 of Remorina albescens. Taxonomy (NCBI): domain Eukaryota; kingdom Metazoa; phylum Chordata; class Actinopteri; order Carangiformes; family Echeneidae; genus Remorina; species Remorina albescens. Next base: position 6,820,533 of record CM068475.1, on the reverse strand, counting down.
TGCAGCAACTGAATTATTCAGATGTACTGCTGCTATGGGCTCAGGTCTGGTGGGGGCGAGGCAACTGTTATGCATACAAATTAATGTATTATATCGGTAAAGGAAAGAATGGGAGATGACATAGATCAGGGGAACATGAACATTGGTACCGGGCAACAAAACAAGATGTTTGCTCTTGTGCAGAGTTCATACCTGAAAGGCTGTACTATGCTAATGGGAATAGTTCATGTCATTCAGACGTTATTTAAGATCAATATTATGGTCTGTCTGTGGGGAAATCATCCTTCAGTGGCCATATCCACATGCATGAAAAAGCATAGACTCCACCAGGTTTCTCATCCAAACTGCATGTTTACGCAAGCCCAGCAGCTATATGAAATTTGATTAATAATTTGCTTTTCTATGGAGTTAAATAGTCATACTGACAACATAAAAAAAAACATAATAACTTATTCAGATCATGCTGATAACAAGCTAGAAATAACATTATTTGATTTCCCAGTCATTACTTAAGAACTTCATTAGAAATGCATACTGCTCTTAGGTTGGTCCTGCTGAAAGGAGCCATTAGAAAATGGTAAATTGTGGCCATTAAGGAATGCACATGGTCAGCCACAAAGCTGTAATAGGTATCAAGGTGCCCACGTAGAGCTTGGGTCATAACTTTTGCATTGTGCCTCAACAGAAATCCAGATTCATCAGAGCAGGTTTTTCCAGTCTTTAACAATTCAGTTTTGGTGAGTGTGTGCTGCTGCAGCCTCTAATTTCTTTTTTTTGATGCTCTGGGAGCTCACCCGTCTCTTTGTTGCCTCTCGCTACTGCAGCTCTCAAAAGCAAAAATGCCAAAAAGCTGTTTATAAAACTAGAATTACCACTTCATGGTTGTATTGCTCTGTTAGTGAAGCTGCTTGAAATGTGGTTATAATCTCCTCTTCCTGACTTACACTGTTAAATAATGACTGCGGTTTTGTGCTGAACATAATATTGTTACCATGAAGTTGACCTTTGACCATTTGGATGTAGCCTGCTGTTACTTGATTTTATTCTGTTGGACATTTGTCTAGCTTTGCCCATCTCACTGTTGTTAGCATGGAGTGACAATGTCATTGGCTAAAGAGGTTCGGTAATGTGAAAACAAATACCTTTTTTACTGAAGTGATGAAGTTACACTGCCTTGGCACCAGCGACTGGACAGGTGTGACCTGACAAACCTGATCAACTTCTTTTCCAAAGCAGATTATGGAGAGTGTCCCCAGATAATGTAAATGTGTTGTGTTTTACCATGCTCTACTACACTACACCTGTAAAGATTAATGTAAAAATTATAAATATATTAGAATTGAGCTTTAAGTTTATAGTAGCTTCAGTAGTGTTTGGCTTTATTGTAGTCGTAATTTTTAGTCATTCTGTACCATTGTTGCCTGAAAATGTTCCTAAAATTCAGGAAGTTGTACAATCTGAATTAGAAAAGACTTATTATGAACCTTTACTTGAATACTGAAGGGTTGTTTTTTTTAATTGTTGTTTTCTTTTTAAGCATATACAAACATATATGTCTTTAACAGCGGTAATAATGTTGGAGATGAACGGTCTCTTGGCTGTGGACAGTAGCACGAGTCGTCTCTCACAGCAGTGTTGCCAAAACTGACACTTTTTACACGTAATGAGGATGGTACTGTAATATTATTTCAAAAAGTTCCAGCAGGTATTCCATAAGAGTGAATCAGTCTATTTATTCTGTAAAATTGCATTTCTGCAGCAGCCCAAGGTCTTGCTGCAGCCTGCATAACAAGCACAGTTAGTTTGGCACAAACTCATTCCAGGACTCCAATTACAGAGCATCCTGCAAGAGGGCCGGCATTTGTCTGCTTTTGTCTCTTCTGTGCTGACATTCATTTTGAGTTTACAGACTACTGAATTCCCTCTTTAATATCTTTAGCAACATTTTTTTGTCTTCTCATCCGCACTAAATGCAGAAATTTATCCATCCATTAAATGAAATACCAGGTTTGGTCCACCCTGAGCAGCCAGCCGGTCTATCATAGGTCAAGGACTTAAATGGTCTGATGATGGTGAGCAGACTGAGAGGAGATTTTAAGGGACCCAAGTATGAGCAGAGTATGTTAAAAACCTCAGACAGGCACTTGAATTTATTCTAAAGTACAGACTGAGTCTCTGCATCTGCATCAGCAACTGTTTGCCTGTCTGCGAACATTTCTGCTCAGCTGCTGCTGTGTTTCTTCTCATTTTGGGTTGCTAGCTGTCCAATCAACATGAAGCCCGTGACGTAGCTTGTAAAATTGAAGTTTTAATGCTAAATTGACTTCAGTTGTGTAGTAATGAGAAGCCTCCAATGTACGGGCTGATACTTGAATTATTTATGATTTCCTCTGCAGTTCGCTTGCCTTCTCTTTATTGGGACTGGAAATGAGTTTGCTGAAAACTGGCCAAAGTGAGATCTCCCCTCTCGGCTTACAGAACATGGCGCATTAAAGTGAATCACAGCAGACAGCTGGGGCCGCCCTTTATGGTAATGCACCCTCTACAATTACTGCTTCGACCTTCCATGGCGAAGAAAAATGGGGATATGTCCATTTAGCGGCCCTTTCAAACACTTAGTGGCAGACATGTTGGACACCAGAACCACCTTTTGCCTGACATTGACTCTTGTTTAGAGGAGACAGAGAAGGTATTAGAAAGGTGGCAGGTTGACAGAAGAGAAGCATCTGTCAAGCAGCCAGAGGACCGTGGTGCATTACCATAGTTTACACATGTGGGCTGTACACCAACAGCAGAAGCCTTAATACTTGACTCTACAGCGTCAAGATCTGGTTGGCCAGTTGTGCTTTGAAGGGCATTTTTGTTTGAGTCAACCATTCTCCTTCCATAGAAAGGCCATGAAAAAATAATAGAGGTTTTCTGAGTGATCACCTTTATTCTGTGATGAAACATTTCTATCCTGATAAAAGCAACAATGCTGGCATACGCGGGGCACGGGGGTCACTGGGTCGTTTCATGAGGATGAAAATGATGTTGTATGCTTTGTCCTCTGTAGTCAAAAGCTGTATTGCAATAATGGGACGTAAATGTTAGACTGTCCGCCATCTCCATCAAAACATCAACCGAAGGAATATCTTTTAAACTTTTCAGCCAGTGAAAAAAAAAAAACCACAACCACTGAAGTTATTTGACTGTGCCATAACATCATCATCATGTGGGATTTTTTTTTTTTTTTTAAACCAAACAAACTGGATGAAAGACCAGATGATAGAGTGCTGTGCTCCCAGTGGGTGCCCTCATGTAGAGCGTTTGCGAGTATCAGTTGCCCTTCCAATAAAAAGTAAAACCTTCACGGTATAGGCAAACAAGCGTTAGCCATGTTGTTGCATTCATCAGGCAACAAACCTGCACTTTTCCCACATGATGTTTATTTCTGGTTGTGTCTTATATGCCACCGAAAGGGGAGGAAGAGAAAGTAAAAAGAATTGGAAACTCACCCTTTATCCTCAAGCTCTCAGGGATCCCATCCTGTTGGAACAAACACAAAAAGGAGACATCATTTATAGTAAAGTCAACAGTATGACAGAGGTTGTATTCATTTAGTTGAATGAGTAAAATCCTTGATGCTTGCATGACAGAAATTGTATTCTATGGACCATGTAATAAAGTTCATATGTCAATGCAGGCAAATACTCGGCATCAAGGATTTCACTTTGCCTGCAGGAGTTCATCGGAGACAGTGTTGTGTTCCCCGTTTGAATGGCAACAAATGATACATTGATAAGTCAGACATTAATGTGCCATTATGTGAAGTGGCCCTTTGGTCTCATGCACATGAACAATATTAATATTTAATTTATACGAATTGATACATATATCATCTGGTCATCATAATCAAATCCCTGATGATTCTGTTATGAGAATCACAGATTTTTTTTTCATTTTCTTTTTTCTCCCTTTTTAAGTCGAACCAAAATATAACTGATCTGCATTTGGCAGAATAAGCAAAAGGAATCAGTCAGTAGAAATCAGATTGCAGTGGTATATAAAAGGACAATAACTATGGGACCTTGATTAGCTGAATTATAAAATCGTATAGTCAAGACAGTTGTAGACAACAGTGTTGTCAGGACCACTATTATAAAGCGATGCTCTCCCCAAACCATAAATATGAAGAGCGAGGTATAAATTTTTGATCTCTCTCTCTACAGCAAAATCCTGCATAGCTCATCCTTCTCATCCTTGTGCAGAAAATTCAGTCGCTTTCTACCAGCTCCACCAGGGTGATGCTTTAAAGATGCATTATGCAACAAGTCTACTGTAAATAATGAACTGTGGCGCCTGACTGCTTTCTAAAAATAATAAATTACCCAACTCCTTGTTTGGCTCACAAAGTGCACATAATATATATTCTTTACATTTTCATAAGACCAACAATATAAGCGACAGATACAGTTAAAATTAAAAAGTTCAAATTCTTTTCATCTGGCAGATTGGTTTGAAAAATTATTTGAATAATAACTTGATTTAGGCTCCAAAGATAATTGAGTTCATTGTGCTGTGGTTATTGTACATTGTATGACTTATTAATAACACCATCTGTGCCATTCTCTACATATAGTCATTTTTACACTTCTATAAAATAGTACTGTCTTGCATTCATAACTGCTGCTGCTAATGAGACACCTCATCAGAGGCTAGAACACCCACATGAAGAGAAGCACCCTGTTAACAATCCCTGCACTGAATGGAGACATTTTCAGTGAAACCGTTAAATGCAACTGCTGGTGCTCATGTACTGCAGCAGAAAACTGACAAGAAAATACCATGTTAGTGACAGTGACAACACTCTTTCTAAATTTTCCCTTACAAGTTACAATCATGAAGAAACAAATGCCTCAGAGATGTTTTTTTTTCTTCTTTTTTTGAAATTTTCTTAAAGCTGCAACCAACAATTTATTTTATAACTAATTCATAATCTCAGCATTTTTGTTTATCAATGGATGAATCATGTAGTGCGTCAAAAATTGTGGAAAACGCTAATCATAACTTCTCAGAGCAAGTTAGTTGTTTTATCTTTGAACAGTCCCAACCCCCAGCAATTTTTAATAAACAAAAAGAGAAAAGCAGATCCACATTTGAAAAGATGGAAACAGCAAATGTTTAGCATTTCCCTGATTCAATTAGTTGGGAAACTCATTCATAATTAGTTTTCGTTAGCATTGGATTTTGTAACTGCAGGTGTGACTATGCTGCACTGTGACTGGAACACACAGGACATACAGGACACACTTTCATCTCACTAACATATTTCATATATTTTGCCGACAAATTTATAGATAGATTCTCTTTGGCGGTGTTCATTGGAGGGAAACTGTTTAAAATGGAGCACATTAACCTTTTGGCCCGGTAATGATGTTGCATAAAAGTCGAGGGAACACCAAAGTTCACATAGCCCGTAAATGTCTATACAACATTGGCCTGTCATCAATCCAACAGTTGTCGATTTTTCACTCTGAACAGCCAACGTCGACCTGCAGGCGGTATTACAGGAAAAGCCAGGCGAGCCTGTAGGATTCATCATCTAGGCGCCGTGAAAGTCTGTACGAAATCTTTAGAGATTGACTGTACATGTCAATCTGCAGTGGTCAGATTGATAAAACTAGCAGTGCCACCTCACAAGTCGTGCAGCTGTGTGGCTATAAACAAGTTGAAATGATTCCATGATACCAGTAACTAGGACACAGCTGAGTTAAACGTCACGGCGGTGCAGGTGGCGCGGCACCTCTGGGCTGTTATACAAAATGCTGTTGACGACTACAAATCACGGAAAACACATGTGGATCTCTGACATTCTTCGTCTCCCCCCACCACCTTCTGGAGGAGGTGACATTTAGAGCTCCGCTACAGGTAGAGAAGATATCAAACAGGGCTTATTTGCATATAGCAGACAGTGTTCACACTTCATTTGTTTGAGAAGAGTGATTTCCCCAGGGCCGCTGGCGGGCCCGTCTCTGCTGCCCTGAGACTCTGGGGATGGTGAAGCACCCAGGCGTACAACCGGCAGTTCATCTGCCCCTGTCATAGCAAGCTGGCCAACCGCCCACATCTCTTTCTCGCCGGCTTTGTCTCTTACCCCCTTTACTCCACCGACACCACCTTCCTTCTTGTCTCCTCTCGGTTACTGCTTCTCATTTCACATCCCACATTCATCCGTGCCATCCGCTTCTAAGTACACATCAGCTATAACAAAAGTGCAACGTTCAACATACGTGTACACCGAATGAGTGGAGCAAACTTTATAATATCGATAAACTCAAGATCTGTCACTGCTACATGAAAAAAACAAAAACCTCCACCTCCCAGCAGATGTGCAGAAAATGTTGCCAGGATCTTGCCTTTCTTAATCACAGTGTTATATAACTGACAGGGGTTTTTGCATAAGATTATGATGTCACCTTTGACCTTATCATGTCATTTGTCACTAAGTTTTATTGTTATAGATATTGAAATTAAATTCCGTCATAATTAGTGTATGAATTCATGAGGCATGTCCAAAAAACATGTTTTGTGAGGTCAGAGTGACCAATTTCTAACCAGCTGGTACTTCAGATCAAGTGAATATGAGGCTCAAATATGAAAATATTGGCGATGTTGTATTCACAAGACCAAAATTGCATTTTGTGAGGTCACGATGGCCTCGACCTTCAACAGCCTAAATCTAATCAGCTCATCCGCCATCCAGCCTTTTGGGAATTTAGTAATCATCTTGTATAATAACATGTTGCATTGTTTGGGTTAGGGTTAAATATTCAAAATATTTTGCTGATCTCACATCATCCACCGTACAAGCAATGTAAAAACACACCCACACCACCCAACACACTTACATTTTCTTGAACACTGGGCTTTTTATGGCCTAAAAGTTTGTGTGACCGGGCATCTGAATTACCCCGTTCCCCAAAAATATGAAAAATATCTGTCGTGTACATGGCCTGTGGTTAAGATGTGTTGTTATTTACAACAGAGGGCGGTAAGGCTAGTTGCTCACTGCAGTAAGTCCATATATCAATTGCGGGTAAAGCACAGTAAATAGAAGCCATAACCGCAGAGATAAGCCTGCAGCCACACTCTGAAAACCGAAGATTAACACCAGCATGGGCATCAACATCGACTTGTAATGGCAGATTGGTCCGATACATTGTTTGCTTCTTCAGCGTCTTTGGAGACTTAACAGAAGCTGGTTGCCTCACCCTCAGGCCAGCTCCCATTTGAAAGTAGAAAGCTCATGAAGATGAGGAAGAGGAGTACGGAAATGATACCAACGGCCGTCATATTTAAGATAAACAATGCCTATTGCAGCTTTAACAGCAATTACTGTACATAAAGCTGCGATTTATTCTTGTAATTTCTCCCATCTCCTGTCTGTTTATCCCAATCTCATTTGCCCCCCCGCCTCTCTCTCTGCTTATTCCCTGTTAATCTAGATTTGCCATGTGGCCAAGCTAGTGCTGGATGGATGAGGCTTTGCACAGTTGTCCTTGCCTCCATTTTGTTTGTCCTGACACAACAGCTTGATGTCACAGCGACAAACTCTCAGAAATTGCTTTTGTCCCTTGTGCCGGGTGAGCTGGGATACTTTTCCACAAATTTTGCAAATTACACACAGAGCCCCTCCGTCACCCTTACAACGAAACTCATCGAGAAATAACCCGAGTAAAATAAGAGGATATCAAATAAAATCTCTATGTTAAAGAAGCATGAGAAACAATTATCATTAGGGCTGAATGCTTCTGTGCCGGACCTGTGTCCTATACCCGACTCCGTGTGGAGGAATTCACAATGAATTTCTAAGAGAATAGCGAGGGGATTATGAGTAGAGCGTTTGACCAGCTGTTTATGACCCAGTGCCTGCTGGTGATTGAAGTCTTTGCAGGCAAAGCTTGTAAGGTCGTATCTGATCCAGTTACTCTTGTCAAACACTGTCCTTCAAAGCACGTGAAAAGGCATTAACACGGCCATCGGTGTCACAGCTTCAAGTAAAGCACGCTGCACTGCTCTGAGTGAATGAGAAAATGAATGCAATTGTTTTGAATAAAAATATTTAGTTCTCCCTGTTATTAACAAGTGACCCAAAAAAATATTTTGACAATATTTAATTTAAAAACAGTTTCTTTTTAAAATTGCCTTCTATATTCTATTAAACAGTGGCCAATGATCTGTTTTGTAAAGGAGCATGCAATATGGCCATTCTTCAGCAAAGGGTTGTAAATTTCCATAGAGTCGTTTGACAGGCGGATAGATGAGCGGAGTTTACCTCTGTCCTCTCACAAGATGAATCGTAATGGTATGCAGATGCTGTAATGACATTCTTCTGCGATGTAATCACAGCGGCCGGCACATTAATTTCATCAGAGTGGAAAAGCGTATACATCATTTTTGTAGCTTCTTGTCAAATTCCGGCTACATGTGGACATACATTAGTTTAATTATTCAAGTCACACTGGATCCAAAACGGGATAATAACAAAAGTGAGAAAATCTAAATGAGTCTGTTTCAACAAGGGAAACTATACTCTGCTAACTTAAGTTGAACCAGAGATACAAATTCAATATTTTAAAGTTACTAAGAGCTGTTAATACTGAAAGCACCACATTAAAGGTTGTGTCTCCGATTTTGAGAATTTACACACCAAAAGTTTGTACTTTAAGTACAGCTCCGTTAACTTGGCACTTTAGCCAAATGAGAAATTTCAGAAAAAGCATTACCTACTTTTTCTCAATACAATTAAGTCCTTCAAAACGCCAACTTTAACAGTAACGAGGATATAAATGCGATCATACATTTCCTACGTTTCCCACAACATAATTAATCACTTTCTAAAAAAAAAAAAAAAAAAGCTTAGCAGCAATTTTAAATCAGTTTAAATGAGCTTTTCTTTTGACTTGTTTTACATAATTCTAACCAAAACACTATTCATAATCTAAAAGAAAAACTATTTCTTCAGGGCACCCCATTGCCTCAGAAGTAGACTCACCAAACCTTCTTTAAAATAAAATTCGAGGGTGAGGACACCTCTCTGCCCAGATCGGTTACGCTTGATGATACACAGAGAAAACACACCATCCATCCTAAAACTAAAGGTGTGGACACAGGCTGTGGAGGGATGTCATGCTCCAGACTGTGAGACTGTAAACTCAGAAAAAACTCCTTTTTCTTGCTCCTGCTTTGCCCAGAACATGTAAGATTTGAGAGGGTATAAGATATTGACAAAACAGCAGTGCGATGGCTCGCAGTACACACGGGTAAATAACACTGTCCAAACATTGGTGCATGCTGAATCATGCGGTTCTCCCGTTTCTTTTAGTATAAAGAATCCCAGATTGGAGAGAAACCCACGTCATCAGTTTATTGAGATCTTTTAATTTACTTAACACGCATAATTTACTGACTAGTGATGACTAGAAAAAAGCAGAACCCTTGCATAGCTGATATCGGCAGTCCTGCTATTTCAAATGCGTCCCACCGAATAAATTGTTCCAAAGGTCAGAATGTGTTTGATTGGGTCAATTCAACAGCTTTGCATTGCTCCCAGCTTCTTGTTTGACTCTGAGTCAGCCCAATGACGTTCCTACCATCTGTTCCCTCCGTCTCCATCTCCCTCTCTTTCCAACTACCTTTCAGCACCCCCTCCACCTCTCCTTTAGTATCATCATCCACGCCTTTCATTACCGTGCAGATGTGACTTAGGCCGACTTATAGAAATTTAAAATGCAACATTTAATCTAAAGACGACAGGCTGCCTTTAAGTAAAGAGCAAAAATAGATACATTTTTACTTTGTCACTGGTAATATTTATCGTGGATTCAATAGAGAGGAGATGTGTGTGCTAATGGAACAGTCTTGCAAAGGAGGCTTATGGGAAATGCGTACTGAAGAGCCACAATCCAACTAATGCCTCTTGACAAAACACTCTGCTTTTCTCAAGTCCCCGTCTGCCAAATCAGTCCATTTCTTTCTCAGTATTGCTCTAACTTATGTATCTCTGTTATGTTGCCATTTGGGTACCAACTCCAAAGAAAATGAAGGAGTCAACCAGTTTATAGGGGAAGTTCGTTGAGACGTAGCAGGAGAGATTAATAAAAGCAGCAGATTTTGATCTTGCGGCCTGCCGCGTGTCAACACACATTCAGTAACATCCTTTACTTTAAATGTTCTTAGGAGTGTCCTCACTTCATTTGAACTTGTTTTCATCTTCACTCAGCTCCTCTCTGCTCACGATAATCTGGTGTAGCGTTTGAAAAGCACAGAGGGAGGGATAATGATCCATCACACATTTTTCAACAGGCAGAAAAACAACAGCCACATGAGATTCATCTGACACAGCAAGAAAGTGCCACTGTAATTAGTTTTATACTTGGAAAAATCCCATAGATATCTTGTAACAGACGGCAAATTAAAAAAGAAGGCGATCAATACCTTGTGTCGGAATCTCACGACTGGTCGATAGGGCGGCAGCCCGAATCCTTCCTTGTTGGGTCGCCCATCGGCGCCAAGGACAGCAAGCCCCAACAGGAAAATTACCGCCGACCACCATCTGGCTGTCTTCATTGGTCTTTTCCTGTCAAAAGACAAATAAAATTGTTGAGTGCTCCCCTCTAACACTCTGGGGATTCATTTCCAGCTGGAAAAGAATGTACATCAAGTCCATCTTAATTAGTGTAGACAATGGGAACCGCAAACCGTCACTGGTTTAAAGTGAAGCTATCAATACATCCCCCACACTTGGCGAGGAGATTAGATCAATTAATGGGAACTAGACGTCATGAGAAAATCAAAATAAAGATGATAAAGAGCCAATATATTAAGGCAATTACAGTGAGGGCTTTTAATTCGTTCGTGAGTGTCCAAGTCAAGCGACCCTCACAGAGACGCACACTAAATATGTTTATTTAAGGGAGCGGGGGAATGTTCACTTTTCGCCCTCTACATACCTGCATTTTCAATTATTCATTGCAATGTACAAACAAGTTTGACCTTTGTATTACAGAAGTTAAACAAAACCAAGCAAATACATGCTCTTAAAACGTGTACAGCAATGCTGAAGGAAGGTGAGACAGAGAAAATACATGTGGCTTAGCCAAAGCTCTTTTATTGCCTCTCACAAGCACAACACAAACACACACACACACACACAGCACACAAAGAGAAAGAGAGCTAAAATCTGCAATGCGCTTGTTTCTTTGTATTTTTATTCCACACTTTTATCTGCATTTATACCCTCGGTTCTTTGTGCCGCATATCTCAAAAATCTCCTTTGTTCGAGGTGCTTTAAAAATATATTTGGCTCAGCTTGACTTGTTGATTTTCAGAAGCAAACACTGAGCTGTACTTTCTGAGCCATGTCAAGCCACCATTGTCTGCTCATCATATGCCAGTGGAAGGGGGGATGACTGACAGCAGGAACGTGACCCTGTTTCCTTGTTCTCATGGAGTGACACCAAGTCAGACAACAATGGTGGTATAGTGGCAGCTCTGGTGGCTGACTTGCCTTTCACTCGAGGTCAGGAGGTCACCCCGGCAGAGTGACATGTCACTGCAGTGTTGCAGACAAAGAGGGAATGCTGAAACTTTATTTCCTTCACTTTATGTGACTTTTATTTCCTTCCCGAGCTGCGTGACATCGATACATCACCTGCATCTTCCTTTTTCATTTCAACCCAGTGTTTGTTTGGTTTTTTTTGAGCAGGTATGAAGAACTTGGTCCGTTCAGTATATGTGACTTAACCTCACGGAAATGTACTTTCAGCTGAAAGAACTAATATCAACAGGTTTAGTGTGTATGTCATTGCTCTCCAGATTCAACACCCTGTTCTCAACCAATTCAGACTTTTAGTGTCATCCTCTCTGGCATTTCAATCTCTATTCTTCATATAGACGCTGAAATGAGCTTCACAGAATCTCCGCCTACACAAATTACACCCATCATCAGCCAAACGACCGAATTTACATAAAAATGGAAGTCAAAACTAGGCAGATATTCCAAAGAAATATCTGCAACGAGACAAATGTCCAAATCCTATTTCACATGTGAGCATAGCAGTGCCACATTAAGACTCTGGGCTTAGTCAAGTCATTAGGACTTGGTCTTAATGTGAGGCAAACTTCCTCCGACTAAAAATTTTAGCCTTTGTAGATGAAACGTCACCCCCTCACTTTGATCTCCAACAGTGGAGTATTCTGCAGTCACTGCAGGGTATTAAAGTTCCTTGGTAATCCAGTGGGCAAGGTGTTTTTGTTCCTAGAGATGCAAAAAGATCTCTGAACCCGGTAAAGTAATTGTTCAAACTCATCTAATGCCCTACCGGCTCCCCACAGACATATTATGGCTATTTTGTGCTATGAGGCATTAAAATCTTACTTACTGCCTCTTTAATGTGATCATATTCATTTTCTGTGTTTCTAAACTCTCCAGATTCAGGTAGGAACCCTGCCTGCAGCAGCTGCTGCTCCACTTCTCTCCTCGCACAGTCTTTTAGCCACACTAGGTGGATTACCATATCTGCTCGCACAATCAATCAACTTCTTTGCAGGATCTGGGTGTTAAATGGGTTATTAATGGACTAACTTTTGTAGGATGCTGTGTCACACACAGAGACATATGCACAGTTTTAAGTAGTTTAACCATGTCATGCAACGCAGTTTCCCACACCCATTTAACTCATCATGATCAATCAGAAATGCAACACTCAGGTTTCCAGGTCTACAGCTACTGACCATTAAACCATCACTTATCTTCCTGGGAGTTTAAAGTCTGAACCACCAACTATGATGTTCCATATTTCATTAGGTGAGCTTCTTTTCCTTACAAAGTAGCAAAAACTGTCTTCATGAACAACGTACATTAAAACATCTCTGTTTCTAAGCAGAGTGGGCAGAGTTTTGTCGTCATTGGTGAGTTAATTTTCTGCTCATTGAGGCCAATTTGCTTCATCTTGTGCACCGTTGTGTGAATGGAGTTTTGGCAGTGAACAATGAAATGGAAGTAAAACTGTCATTAAGATTAACAATCAGCAGTCATTTTACATCAGTATATTCTACTGAATGATGGTGTCTCCTGGGTGGATGTTTGCCTATCCAATGTACAATATAACCCGAGAGAGGGTTAACTATTACAAATAGTTTAGGATTACAATACGACTCACTTCTCAAATGATAAGGTTCGACGTTAAGGGTCAGTTAAATCTTAAAAACAGAATATTTAATGTGGGGAAGACATGGGCTGCACATTTAACCTAAAATATATTCATAATGGCAACATGGCCAAGTGGAAAATCTAAATCGCAGGAACAACAACTTTCATAAAGGTAAAATATGCCACGACATTGTGCCCTGACCTCTGAATTTTATTCTCCAGCCAGAAAGAAAAAATTTTATGTTCAGTAAAAATGAAATGCAAAACATGAACGTACCAACTGATATCGCAATAACTTATCACAATCGCAATATGAATTGATGATATGAAAGATTCATTGTTGTGTTTGACTGAATTTCTTCATTTATATGTAACTAGCATTATGAGTGATTTATCTTACTACAAGCTGCGATGAAGGTTTTCCATCACAGTGAAAACCTGTTCAGGAAGGTCACTGACCCGATAGAAGCTTTAGGAAAGAAGCAAAAACAGATTCATACTAAAAATTTTATAATTTTTGTGGGTATGGGTCTTGACATCAACTCTTGTCTGAGTGAAAATATAATTTTTACTGCCTCTATTTAGCCTGTCAGCAACTTTTTCTTTAATTAAATAAATACTATAAAATCACCTTGAGATATTTGATATCCAAAAGGCTGTAAAGCCGGACTAAACAGCTGTCTGACTAGTTAGAAAAGAGCCAGATAGTGTCAGATGAAGGACGTCTCCAAGCATCAGTTATTTTTCAGTTATTCTTTTGATATCCTTCCTTACGCAGCATAGAACCACACGGACTTCACCTAAATGCTACTTGCTCTTCTGGTTGGGCCACAGAGGCATCCAATAACATACACTGTTAAATCCCACATGTTTTTGGTATTTGATGTGCTTTTCAGAGCCAATCAGAGCAAACACCTAAGATGCCTTGATTATCCTTAAGGCGCCGCCCTGTTTTCTGAAAACAATGCAACAAGACTGTGTATAACACGGACCGACCCTGAGTACAATATGTTCAATCCGAAGTCCAAGTCCTCCTGTGTGTACACTCTGACTGTGTATTTGAATAAGTACTACGAACCCGGATTGTTATTTATTTGCTTTGCAAGCACTGGAGACAGAAACTGTCCAAAAGTTTTCCCTCAGGCCCCCCCGCCTGTAACCTGAGGGAGAGTCGGCACAACTCTGCCTCATGATTTTAAATCCCCTGGAGCGCGTCTAAGCTTTGGCATTGACTTTCAAATGAAGACTACCTTTTTCCCCACTATGTACACAATGCATCATGTCTTGTCACACCCCCGATCCCCCACCATTCATCTCATTCAGCGGATTTTTGCCATTCAACGCACGGTGCATGCATATCAACTGAAACGTCCATACAGTACAGCACATGCCACAAATACTGTTGGTATGCACCAGCTGACTGCGGCACACTAGGTATTAGCTGACGCTGAATAAATGTAATTCACTATCAGCTGTCATGCATGTTGGTTGACTTATAACTCGAGAAAATAGGAATACATAATGAAAGCCACGCCATACATTTTTCTGACACTGTGCATGATTTTTTTACCCCCAAAAAGAGCCTCTAGGAATACTTCTCTCCCATGACTATTATACCGTAAAGTCAGCTTACACTAGTTCTGACTTATCACTGATAACTCTTTAATTTACAGCTTTCTAATTACAGTCAGCTTGACTAAAATATAACAAAATTAACCCCTTGAGACATGAAGAATTCAGAATGTGGCTGAGTCCAGAGGGAGCCTCTGAGTTTTTTCAGTAGTAACAACAGTACAGGTCATGTTTTTTTTTTAAGCAAGACTGTAAACATATATTCTAAGCAATGAGAAAAACATATGGCAGAATTTAATTCCAACCTTTTGCAAAAGGACACAATATTGAGAATATTTTTATTGACAAGCCACAGCTGACAACTCCCTGGTTCACTACCAGCTGTCATTTCTCTCCTGAAGCTTGGAACACAGTTAAAGGTCTATTTATTTATTAACAAACCAAAAGAAGCAAAAAGGGCAATTTTTATAATCTTGAAAATGAATGAGATATCTCGGTGTCAGGAAAAGCAATGTGAGCATGAGAAGTTCAGCAGCTCTCAGCGCCTTTAAGTTCCCATTGAGTTGTTCATTGACCATTGACCGCTGTGACTGTACTCTACAGCTCCCAAGTGTGAGTGGGGGGGGCGTCTATGAATAAGAACGGGAAAGAAAGAAGCACCGGAGCTCAGAGAACTGGCTCCTGCCAAACAACCACCACACCACTCGTGTTGTGAGCCTTAAGGCTTCTTCAAGATCATTAACATATAGACCAAACATTTTAGCAAGAATGAGGGTTGTAACATTTACAATACTGGAACTGTTTACATTTCTCATTTACCATCTTTAAAATGCAGCTAAACTAATCAATATTCCTTTTTTTCTTCTTACAGTCACACATTAAAAGTGCTATATATTCAATTTAAGTGAAATACATTGGGTCATAGTGTTCTTGCGTTAGCTTATCTTATTTTTCTTCCTATACTCCCACCAAACTTACTAATGACAGATGCAATAAATTGAAACAGCAGAAAAGGCCTCGAGGTTTCCACAAGGGTAATTTTAAAAACGTCTGTTCTGCAGTATAGACAATTTTCCATATAGCGGCATTGTTCTTTAAATGCCACTTTTTGCACACTGTTTGAAACCTATCATGTGTTGAAATGACATTTGAGGTGTCATTCATTTTGTCCTGCGGCTGCAACTTTTCAGCACTTTGGCAGGTCCATCCCATTTTTTTTTTTTCATGGGTGTAAAATGCAAAGAGTCCAAAAGGGTACAATAACCAGTTTTTCTTTTTTTTTTTCCTCTTTTGTTCACTGTTATTTATCTACTTCGCTGAGCTTGCATGAAGTTTTTTCTGCAGTCGTTAGACTTCAAAGTCAGCCAGTCATGCAGATTTACACCTGGGAGCAGTCCAGTACAATCAGAGTTATAAACCTGAGCTGTGTACCTGTTCAACATTTCCACTGTCGCAGTCACTGTTCAAAAAACTGTTAACCACCAGTGATTACTCTGTTTTGTTTTTTTGTTGTTGTTGTTGTTGTTGTCTTGTTGTCTTGCTTTTTTTTTTTTTTTACAGGGTTTCTATAGAGTTCACCAACTTATTTGAATTTCACATTTTTACTCTTACCACATAGAACAGAATACAATACACGATTCACTCTCAGACAGACAAAGAAGGAGCGAGATGTATTTTAAAAATCAGTTTATTTATGAAATGTCTTTTGAATCACTGCCAGTCTTTCCTAGCAGTGTCTTAAGTTATTCCTACTCATCCTTTTTAATACAACAGCATCTTCATTAGTACTTGTCAAAAAAGCAAAGACACCCAGTTTGATGAATTGTAACAGTCACAGTGCCTGAAGATTTAACTTTTATTTAAGGTGATGAGCTTACTTTGCAAAGATGATACATTATGAGTGTCTTTCTTTCATTAATTACTGTTTTAAGTCATGTTTTTTGGAGTTTGTTTTTTTTTTTGAGTTGGGGTTGTGTTATGTTGAAGTGTTAGCATGCACCCACTGCTCAGTGCTACCACCTACGGTCAGAGGTCGACCCAATTGCCACACTTTTATCGACGACCTACAATACTACAACATTTTACATCTGCAGCTCGCTGGAAAAAAAAAAAAAAAGAGTAAATTAAATAGCTATGATGACTGCTTGCCTTAAAAACTGCTGTGATTCTTCCAAGGTCACCTGCACACAGTTTCCTGTAGGACTTGACAAGTAAGCTGTTCAAAGCAACCTGGAGAAGCTGTTCAGTTCCTCAGTGGATTAATGAGACCTCGGTGTCTTCAGTCACCTCACCTAATCCCATACTGGCTCCATGATGTTGAAATCAGGGCTCTGTGGCGACGAGACCATCTGTTGCAGGATTCCTTGTTTTTCTTGTCTCTGAAGAGATTCTGACTGCATGGTTGGCGTTCATTTTGATGCAGCAGTGTGAGTTTCTAACCCCCTGTTGAGTTACATTCTATCAAAAATTTCAGACAGCTTTGCATCATACCTTGAAATATAGTGTAATGTTTGCATAACTCATGAATCACAATGCAGGAGGCCGCTGCATTTGAAAATGAAAATATAATGATAAAATCATTTATCATTAATGTGTGTTTTGCCCCAAAATAATACCCCAAACTCGCCAGACTTTGAAAGGGAGCAGTTTCTGTTCTGAAAAACTGGGCATTACTCCAATTCCAAACACTTTTATAGAAAGTACGTCGTCGATTTACAACACGTCCTTCCAGTTGAATAACCTTGTATTTAGGAGTATAAGGATTTTAAATATGGAGTTGATTCCCAGCAAACACCCCATTCAGAGAATCATCTATTGTTTTCCAATTCATTATAGTCAATTTTATCAAATATTCTCAGATTTTTTTGTTAATACTCTCATTGAGGTGCTATTTTTCCATCATTCCTATAAAAAAAAGCATACAAAGGGGAATTGGGCTTGCTCTTTTATTTCTGCCCTGTCGTCAGCAAGCACTTCTGCCAAGTGGTATGTAAATGTGTAATTTATCAATTTATAAATGAATGTATAATTATGAATTTTTTAAGCTTTATTTATTTTATTTTATTTTTGAATAACCACCCTCAATACAACAGAATGTGGACTTTCAGGAGACTTGCTTAGTTTTGCTCACAGAAATAAGTTAGCCAGACATCTACAGCTGTTGTTCTTTATTTAATTAACCAGATTTATGTTTTTCGGAAGTTCTGACTCTGAATGCTGTCAAGTGGACAACAAAATCAACTTCAGAATGGATGATTAAACTTACCTAAACTTATTTGTGATCCGAAGCTCCGGGGGGTTGATCAATACAATGAAAATTAGTTTCTGCATCAAAGCTGAGGCCAACTCTGCAGCTGAGGAATTGGATATTAGTACGGCCACCAGGGCCCTCTGCTACCAGGGATGAGGTGGCTGCTCCCGGTTTGGTCTGTCAACCAATAATTTCCAAGAAAGGCTTGTTTGAAATTATTCATATTGTCAGCGAGGTCACTGGAGGGGAACTTGAAGTCAGCAGATAAACTGCTCCAGTCTCCCCTCTTCCCCTGACTCTTTCCCCGTATGCTTCAGAAGACACATCTCTGACCCCCAGTGGGCAGCATTCTTGAAGTACACTCAGTGGTATTTCTATGTACAGATCAACTGTGCTGTAGTACTACAGTATGTCTCCAAGATATCTGGAGAACACTGGAGCATCTGCTGTGTGTTTGCCGCCCAAGCATCTTGCCACAGCGTGTCTTATTTGCCAGATGCCGTGGTCCTTCTCATACTCATGCATCCCCAGCAGCACTGTATACTGATAAAGGATTCCTTCAAGTTCAAAGCACAACCAGAACCACAGGCGACACTCTTCCCTCTGGGGTAGTGTTTACGTTTGGTTCCTGTTCTTCCCTTACAAATGCTGAAAATGCTGTGCCGACCTCTCAAATTGAGCGTTCCTTCCAACAAATAAACCGACTCTGAATGCCACACATGCCTAAATGATTATCTTCCATAGTATTCATTTTATGCCCTTGCATGGGTCCGTCTCAACCGTTTTCAATAATTCCCTACATCCCGCCACAGTTTTGTTATTATTTTAGTGCACGAAGGGAAACATCAGCTGCCACTGTGGTCCGCACTTTTACGATGTGCATAAAAAAGGAGAACTTGAGGCTTTAAAAAGACATGCTGAGAATGTTTTGCATAGAGTGAGAAGAAAGCGTTTCTCTACAGTTTTCAGGCGCTGCTGGTGGAGTAAAAAAACTCTAACAACTCAAGCAGACCGTGCTACATTTCTGTCTGCAAGGCCAACAGTCAGCGAGTCAGTTAATAAATGGCAAAGTGGGTTCATCAAAAGGGGCAGCACTTGCCTTGAGGTTAGGAGAGTTGGCGGGTGAATATAAGGTTGTAAACTTATATTCTCCAACCAGCTCAGAGAAACAGGTTGTTTGAAGGGCCAACCACCTCCCCTCCTTCAGAAAATACTGCTGAATTTCCCCCTAGGCACAGGCACTCAACCCTGATGAAGGACGATAGCCCCAACACCCCGGTCTGACGATAAAGCTGCTCTGTATACAGCTGTAGTTTCTGGAGTTTAGTATTAAACCCACATTTTTTTCTGTGATGAATTTTTTCTGAACTTTGCCAGCTTAATGAAGGGAAGAAGAACATCTGACATTCACTCTGTATGTGACAGTACTGTGTACTTGTATAGTGACATTTTTAATTTAATCCATCTCATATTTCCAGACAAAGGCCCCATAACGTTATGCCATAAATGGGGCAATATAGAGGATATAAAGCAGCAATTAAAATTGAGCTGTATGTTGACTGCAAAGATTTTTTACACAATCAGATTGTTTTATCCATCTTTTTCAGGAATGAAGCCATAAAACAGTTCTTTGCACCCTCTCTCTGCAGGGACTGTGTAAATCAAAGATGATAATTCCAAAAATGATGCAAGCTGATTCATTAAAAGTGCAATTTAAGATAAACATTGCAGTTTTGTTTTTGTTTTTTTTTTTGTTTTGTTTTGTTGCTGGAATTTCCAGAGCTACTGCCAACCTGTTAAGTGTGTTTCCAAAACAGCGTGAATCACTCACATCCTGATTTTCATTTGTTTCCTTTCATTTCATGCTCAGATATTCAGTCTGTGGAGTTACTGTTCATGCTGAGACACTATGATAATGTAATTTCCATTATTCATGGTTAATTTTATTATTCAATTATAAGATAGTCACCCAGTTGAGATGGTATTTTTTATTTATCATATTATTGTTTATGCATTGCTATTTAGATGTTTGAGCAGAAAAGACTCATTTATTACATGACGTGAAATACTAAAAACTGGATGGTCTGTGGTTCAACATCCTGAAAACAGAAAACAATTTGTTTATATTTTTGACAGAACAATCCAAACTCGAAGTCCACTCAGCAATTTTTGCAAGGATTTTCATCCATGGTCTGTCAGGCAGATGGATCTGTTCAGGTTTCCTCCAGAGCAGTTTTAGGATTTCTTCTCTGTGCTGCATTCAAAGTACAACTTTGTTTGCTTCTAAAGGTGCTATGAATGAAGAATGTTCTGGTTTAAAGCTCCAGGAAAAGCCAATAAGTTGATGTTGAGTTGGAGATGTTTTTGTCAAACGACTAAAGGATAAACTTTGATATAGAAAAATAAATGAGTATGAAGGCCACCTTTCGCAGTGATCGATATGGTTTTGCTTCTTTCCAGTTTTGTAGTTTACAGAAGTGTTTTATTGCCGTGCAGTAAAGCATAAATGCAGTGCTTGTCTGCCTCTTTTGTGTTTTGGAAACAACTTGAGAACCACATAATCACTGTTGTAGAATTTTAATGTTACAATGCTGCAGAAAACCTATCTATTAAATTGTCTTGCAAAATACTGCTGGAACTTTTGCCTTTCTCTTGATGAGCTTCATGCTCCTGTAGGTTGTTCTGTTTCATCTGTTCAGGTGACTGTCACTGCTTGTGATAAATGCCCAGTCCTTCTGTTTGTTCCGAGCTGTTGCCGCAGCTGGGAACATAAAAGACATTAGTTCCTATGTGCCCGAAGAAGAATCTTCTGGAAAAAAAATTAACTACAAACCAGATTGTTATAACCTCAAACGTGAAAGCTGTCATGATCGGTATATTCTTTGGATCGCATATATTTTGGATCATTTTGGAATAAAGCACTTTTTCTTTTTCAGCAGAAATATTTTCAAGAATCCAGATTAATGGTTGAGGTTCCTGCCCTTAAATACTCTTCGTGCTCTCAAGGTTTTAGTTTGTGATGAATCAGGAAGTAGCAGGAAGAGTTAGCAATCGCAAAGACCGCTGACCATAAATACAGGTTTAGAGGACGCTACGACATGTGCACGGCATTCACTCAGAAAATCCAGCAACTCACTTCAAATTCCCTTTCTACGCGTGCACATCTAATTTTAAAATCATCATTAATGAAATGCAAAACACAGTTATAATACAGGAATTTTTATTGCCTGAGTTAGTGCCTATTTTCTAGTGCTCCTTAGCCCCTGGGACGGTTTGGTTGCGAATGAACACATGTTATCATCTCAGTATCAGATTATAACTTATATTATAACATATCTCATCAATGCTTCTTCTCTCTGAAGAATGGCACAACTTCAGCAGTCTCGTCATGTACCCAGAATTAGGGGGCTCGCAAGCCACCCCCAGACAAAAGCACCATTGTGTAATCACTGGCAATTCATCTAAAATGACATGGTGACAGATGTTTTGGTGAGAGGAAGTACAGCGTCTTTTTGCTAAAAGAGCACTTCCTCTGCAGACGCCCAGCTGTGCTGGCAGCTGTATCTGCTGACAGCTAGCATGGTTTCTGTTTTGCGCTTAGCCTCTGCTTTTCGTGTCATCTCCTCATTTGGAAGATGCAGTTGCAGTTGAGATATTTAACTTGTGTTTCTACACAGATCAGCTCACATGTGACCTAAAGTTTTGCTGAAGACTCGAACCACTAGAAGTCTGTTTTAATGGAACGTGAGTGTTTCTTCTGTCTTCAGAAAAGAGGGTGTTCAGTTGTACTCTGGGATCAGGACCTTCTCCCTGCGTGTGCCTGTGTGTGCCTGTGTGAGTTCCCTCTAGGTACTTCCTCCCCGAGTCAAAAGACATGCACATTAATCTGTGACTGTGATAGACCAGCAACCCGTCCAGGGTGTCCCTGCCCTCACGCAGTGTCAGCTGGGATCAGACACCCCTATGGCCCCGTAAAGATAAGTGGCACGGTTAATGGAGGGATGGATTAACTTCAGAGAAAAAGAAATTAAATGCAATTATACTAACCTATGAACTTTCTCTGTACCACAAATCCTCCAGCCTAAGTGACTGTGTAGGTTTGTTCCCACCCTCTGATATGATCTGCAGGAGCTTCGCCTGCGGTGGAAGGCATCTGCCATGATAATGATGACTTTACAGTTAGGCTTACTGACTTGTTTGGTTGTGTTTAGACAGCGAAGCGATGTTGGAGTACTTTTCTAAGGAAAACCTTGGTCATCATGGTAACATTAATAAAGTAACAGTTAACTCCTGGAGTAATTAGGGCTAAAAGTCACAGTGGACTCATCCATCCACCCCACTCTCCTCCTAATGCAGGCGTTTTCACTTTAAAACTCTGTGACTTGACTTCCTCCGGCTGCTGAAGATTGCCTAAATATTAAAATCTCGGGTCTCACTGAAAAGTCTTGCTGTGTAATGACAGTCAACTTTTAACGTAGGTGAAATGTCAGTGGAAGTGTTTCATTTTATTAACTCTATTCAAGTTCATGCTATTCACAGCAAGATAAAGGGCAAGAGCTATGGTATGAGGGACGTGCAGAAAGGGTTTCTTTTTTTATTTTTATTTTTTTAAAGTATGGCTCCGCTTTATTTCTTTCCCTTCATCTCAACATCAATTTTCAGAAAGGGGGGATTCCTTTGTAGAGCTTAAATTGAGTCTGAATAGTTGAAGCAAATCTGTAAAGGCCTTGAAAAAGCTGAGTCCTAACCCTGGCACATCCTTAAACATCTCTCCGATATTCTGGATCACATCCAAATAAGACACACTTGAGCTGCCTAATGTCATTCCATAATCAACATGATATATTAAACGCGACCAGTTATGCTAATGGACCAATTCATTAAGTGGATTAATATACTAATTTGTGTATGTTTTATGTCAGTGCGATTGTCTTCATATAACATGTAGCGGTTAATAACAAGTCCGTTCCGTGTGGCAAAGAAGAAGAGAGTTAAGATTAATTTGAAAGAAATAAATGCTCTCTATCAATATGGAAATGTATGCAGTGAGGTGCTCCAGAAGGAGCGGCAGAGATCCAATGACCTGCAATTTGGGCATTAAGTATGACAGTCACAGGCATGAGGATGTGGCACTAAAAACGCCAAGCAGCAGACAGGATGACGTTGTGGAAGTCCTTGAACTGAGATGGGTCTACTCACTGCATCCAATAATTACTAGCACCTATATTGGATATACAGGAGTTCCATATTTTCATACTTGGTCGAATGATTCTTGTTTTTCTTTCCACTGCATTTAAATATATATTTCTCACAACAATAGCGTATTGAAATCAGAGGAAAACAATATCCACTCATCCTCAGAAACTATTCCTGTGAGGGTCTCTTGTCACAACCTTGACCATCTAATACAACTTGGTTTTGTTTGTATTCAAGTTGGATAGACTTCAGTCAGGTTTCTTCTCCTTTGTGTCTGGCAGACGTTTCTTTTTTCATAGATGCACAATTAACCTTATCCGGCACAGTCAAACCAATAACTGTGAGATAAATAATTTATTCACTGTCTAGCGCGAGGTCAGCTCTTTGCTATTTGATTGGTAGATGTAAATTGCCATTTCTCCAACGTTTGGCCCCAATTCCCCCACTAACCTAAAGGGATAGCAGGAATATAACAGTGGTATGGATGATGCGTGGATGGATGGATGGATGGATTTCTCCAATGATACACAGATCATATAGTTTTTCTAATATCATCAGCGATATACTTCCCCTTTATTAGTCATGTATATTTTATAAATAATTAAATGTTACATTTTCAAGCATGTTCCTTTTTTTTTGGTTCTTTTTTAACAAGTATTATTTTGCTAAATCATTATTCCACAGCAAGTTACAGCGTGTTCCCCATGCTGCATGTTTTTCTTGCTACTGAACATCCTGCTGCGTGACTGGAAAAAAAGTGTTAACAGCAGAAAACACAAGTCTGTTTTATATCTGACTCAGTGAGTATTGTGTATTACACACACACATTTGAGTTGATGTTCCTTTTATGCTCAGTGAACCGTACCTGCATGAGTTAAAGTTACAATGGCAGTTTTGTACTTGGATCTGACATCAGAGACTTAATTGACAAATTATCAAATTTGCAAACATTGTTTGATTAGTCTTTGCTATGCTGGATTCATTTTCAGCTCAGTCGTTAGACGGGGACCAGGGTGACACAGGGGGAATCTCATCACAAAGGCAGCATTTGGCCTGGTACCAACTGGCAACTGAGCAAACATTTCTTAATCAAAATAGACAATTAAAATATCAAGAAGAGCGATTAAATGTACTGTTGGGTGAGCCCGCCTTGCCAGGTACAAGGTGCCAGTAGAGAATTAACTTTGAACTTCAACTTCTGAAACATTTGCGGGGGGAAAAGGAATTCCATCACAAAGTATGAGGAAGACGCAGACGAATAGATGGACCTTGACGTGGATTTGTTTGATCAAATAATCTTTACAAAGTCAAGAATAAACTCTGAACCTCAACTGGGTTGAAGTTCAACTTACGTAATAACCTAATTTTTGAATGCTCTGGCAGGGTTGTTGAACTATAGTGAACACCGGCATGTAAAAGTTTCAGAGAAGCTTGTTTCATCTCCCCAAACCCCCCGATATCAATCACAGGTCCCGACAGTTACAAGGCTCACTAAATAATTAGTACAGATTTCTTAGGATTTGTGAACCCCTCGCTTCCTCTGGACTTCAAAGAACAACTTTCCATCTCCAACCTTCTCTCCACCAGGCGGATATGAGCAGTGCATCTGTGCCACCAGATAGCAGATAAAGACGAAAATAGGCCCTTGTGTAAATTTGTTGGCTACATGTTGTGCTGACATAATTCATCCCCCCCCTCGTGAGGCTGTTATCTGTTTCATGCCGATATCTATCCAATGCATAAAATGTGATTACACTGAGCTTTGAACTTATGACGGCGTATTGTGTCTTCTCACTAAACCCCACAGTTGCATTTTACCACTGAAGGAGAATCATCGGAAACACTTGCTGCTTTATGTGTTTCAACAATGCCTTGTGTCGAGTTGTGTCTCGATATTCACGCCTACATGGTTGTAGCTCATCTGTTTTACCCCCCAGACCTCTAATTACATTTTGATATCCTCCACTGCCATTATTAGGGTCAAACACACACATCCTATTTTCCATATCTGAAATATTTAGTGAATATGGGAATATGTGAGCCAGTGAGGAGGGCAAAAGCAGATGAGAGAAAGTTATTTTTCTGCCATGGTAGCAACTGCAGAGCCTAAGAGCTAAATCACTTTCACAGTTAATCTGCTATAAATCCTAAGAGCCAAGCCAAATCCAGGCCGAGAAACTTTTGAAATCAAATGCAGAATTTCAATGATCTTCTAGCCAGGAAGACGGCGCTTCACCAGCATTCAACAACAAAACCAGAAGCAAAATGAGGAAGGTATTCCCCTTCCTGGGAACACCAGTATCTCATTTTATTCATGCTTTACTCTTCCACTGTTTCGGGGACATTAAAGGACTTCTGCTGAGATCACAAAGATGTTAACTGTGTGAGACCGGTGCACACACAGTGAAGAAGCAGAGGGATTTAGAGCGGGGAAAACATTAGGAAAGTCATTAAGGTAACTAGAGTTAAGCTGGTCAAACAGTGGAGCATTAATGAGCCTCTGATATGTTTCTATGTTTGCAGCCTGCTTTGTTCTCAGCAGGTCTACAGATGTTTTATGCTTTGGACTGTGGGCTGATCGCTGAGCCAGACTGAGGGATCCTGCAGAGACGCAAACTTCAGTCCAAACTTTGTCTTCTACAAACTAAAAATTAACCTGTTTTGTTGAAGAAAATGCAAATGAAATGCATTTTTTATAGGATACACACAGTTAATAGACTTTAATAATTGGTTATTATTATTACTGGTTTCATTTGTGTCTTTAAAATACTCCACATTTGCCTCCTTACTGAGAATTAGATGAAAAGGTCAAAAACGCTCATTTGATGGTAAATATGAACAGCCTGCAGCTGCTTTTATTAGCACTAGCTTTGCACTGAGATTGCCAACAGGGAGGAAGGCCAAGTGTCACCCATAGTGGAAACTCCCCGTAGTGTAACTCCCCCCAGTAAACGGGAGTACAGGTTTACTTGGGGGAATAATACTTTACAAAATCAGGAGGTGGTCTCTCAGTGGCATGTACATTAACTGAGCTAGAAACAAAGAATATTCGTGGTAGTTGTCAATGCAGCACATTCGAAAACTTTTACAAGACCTTGCACTCCTGTTATCTCCAATTTTGTCTGTCAGCCCATTGTTTCACACATTGGCCTTTGTTGCTGTCAACATGTTTTATCATATCTGTAAAAGAAGACTTTGACTTCCTCCATTTCCACCCTGAGGCGAAAACACACATGCTGTTAAAACAAAGGAAAAAAACCTCAATGGAAGGACTTTGGCCTGGACAGAACTGGAATTACAGGAGAGCAGTGAATTTTCTGAAAAAGACAGTAGGTAATTTCAGTTGTAAATATGACTGGAGGGCAGGTGAAAAATTCCTCACATATACACTCACAACTGGATTAAAAGCACCCCACCTTCCCCATCCAACTGGAGATTAAGACAAAAAAATCCACCTACAAGAGTCAGGTTACTGGTTTCCCATCTCTGTGATAAGTTAAGCTACCCCCTGTTTGATATAGCTTTGTTTTTACTGCACCGTATTTAACTCTGAGCTAGAAGGTGAATTAGTCTGTTGAGCCAAAATGTCATATTATTCATACGAAGAGCTCGTAAGGAGTTTCACCTGAACGTGAAAAAATGAAATCCTCTTTAGTGCTGATTTTTTTTGTGATTGAAAACTCAAAAAGGACTTTTAAACAAGTGATCAGCAGCTTTCTGATTTTCTATGAAAGATTATTATTTTGTATAAACACTATACTTAGACTAAAAAAAAATTAATGCAAATAGTGTCACCCACAATAGAACTTGTGGGGAAATTGTTGGGGTTTTAAAGACAGCTGGCACTTGTAAAGAGGTTTTCTCTGACTACATTTTCTGTCTTTGATCCACCCAGGCAGCTGCCTACCAAACCCCAGATAGCACACTGTGACCAGTCCTTGGCTGCCAGTTTGTACTATATGAAAATTTGATCTAATACATCTTCGGGGAGCGCACACATTATTCATCATAACTCAGAATAACCACCCAGTGAGAAAATGAAGTGATTCTACTATCTCTTTTGTCATGCAGAGGATTTCTGTCTACCTTGGCACCAAATCTGAGAATTATAAACAGCCCACTGTGTGCTATGAGCTGCAATTGTACCCTTGGATTCATCAGAAAGTCACAATTATTCACAACTCAGAGCATGAGTGAGTTCCAGACTAAAAATATTTTTGTCAGTCTGCACGGGATCTTTCAGTAGAGAGACTCCAGAGGGAACCAATAAGTTCTCTGTGACAAAGGTTTGGACATTATATGGGCCACATTACAATCATTTATGATCGCAGGAGTCTCTACATATGAGCTAGTAGAAGGAAGGACCTTGACTTTTCTTTTATAGGCATTTAATTTATAGGCCATTTTAAATGTCGTGAAGTCCCAGGTTCTCTCTACAACTCTGCAGGGAAAGCCTGGCAGATGGACATGGCTCTCATGATTGTTAACAATCATTACATAATCAGACTGATCTGATCGAGGCCAGAATAATGGCGTCACACTTGGCCACATTGGCAGTAAACAACAACAACTGTGACCTATGATGTTAAAATGCAAAGCACGGCCAGACCACCCAAACAGCCGTATCCTCAAGTGTCATACGAGTCCCAGAAACAGCAAACAATGGTGTTGTTATCTAAGAGACAGACTGTTACGTCTCCTATCTAGAATCAGCCAGCGCCAACAACACCCCCTCTCGATCTCAAAAATGTTTTCCAATGCCTTAGGCCACTTGTGCCATTGCTGTGCCCACAGTGCACTGACAGGATTAGCTCAGAGATGCAGAGCCTGTCCACACTCACCATTAAAGTTCATGCAGCTTCTGTTACAGTCTGACCATCTGCCAAAGAGCATCAAGATGGAAAGAGAGGCATCTCAATCTCTCACTGAGCCTGGCTTTAAAAGAATCCATGAAAGCTTTGTTCTGCTGTACTGTACAAAATGGGTTATGACAATAACAATTTACCAATACTCTTGGAGTTCAATCAAGTCATGGCAGTGAAGGAAGTCATGCTTCAGAAATCTAGAGCTGTTTGAAAAGTCAGGAGACTCAGCCTCATACTGTTGCCTTAGATTGATCATCAAAACAGAGGAAAAGGAAATATGATCCGGCGGAAACGTTAACAGCATGACTTCACTGCACACGCAGAGCAGACACTCTCATACATCATTAAAGCAAGTTAAGCATGTGCTAATAATGTAAATTACATTCTAACTGTTCTCATCTGTAACTGCTACAGTACATACTTTGAGGCAGCAGTAAGGTCCAATGAAAGATGAATGCAGCGCACACGATGGAGGAAGCCTCATCAAATGAGCCTCCTGTTTGCCAGGAGATATAACAATGTCCGGAGGTAGTGTCTCCTACACATGTCAGAGGGATGACATATCTCAATGTGTGTGGGTCTACTGCACAATAAAGATTCTGTACATTGAGAGGGGAACAACAAAGACGGATGCAGAGACACAGATGGGTGTCGGCAGAGGTTTAAAGCTTAAAGCTCCAAGTGCAAAGAAGGGAGACACAAAAGGGGAGGTGTTATTGTTGACGAGGGCCGGAGCTGAGGGATGAAGATATAGTACCCAAACAACGACGATATTCAATATTGAGAATTTCTTATTTTAAATTCCATCCAATTTGCTGATATGCATTACTTGAATTGTTTTACACTGCGCATATTTTGACACAGAGGTATGAGTCAGAGTCACCTTCCATACCAAGAGCTGTTGGTCAACTAAATGGAGGAGATTTAAGATGTAAATACCATAAAATAGTACGACTCAGCCCATTATGAAAGTTCTTCAGTCACTAAATTGTTCCAATAAAGTTGCTTGCTACTCACTATACAAAATCAGGCACGGCTTGGAAAGCACACATATATATATAGACATCAGTGGAAGGAAGCCGGAGTACCCAGAGGGAACAAAGGGAGAACATACAGAGTCCACACAGAAAGGCCCGGATCTGGAAATCAAACCCAGAACCTTCTTGTTGTGCAGTGCTAACCAATGTACTGCAACACTGCCCGAGAACAAAGTCGTGCCTTTTTCACGAGGGTTATTTTCCTGTTGTCCTCTTTATTGTGCATGTTAATGCATGTGGATCCATTCTGTGGAAACATTAGCCGCTCCTCCTTCCACTCACACAGGATAGATGAAAGCAACCAACCTGAATTTCCTTCACTGAAGAAACCACATTGTAGTGATGTTAGGTGAAGTGTAGAGGCTTTGAAGCAAGTCTCAAATATAGCTGTTCCATTAAGACAGGTAGCTATGTGTGTATCATATTTGATGTATGCTGCGGGGGGGGGGGGGTTGACCTGACAGCTGAGTGCTTGGACACAAAAGCTTGCTGAGCTGGACCTGTTCTTACGTGTTATTTCACTTCTTCCCATTTCCTGTCTCTCTTTATACTGGCTCATAACTAAGGCATGAAATGGCCAAAAAAATTACGTATGATGTGTGAAATGTGTCTTCACTTCCTTACCATGTGACAGCTTACCACCTCATACAGAAATGCTTTCATAGTTTTTGGTTTATAACACTGATTGCCACTGACTGGTTGTACCAGTAAGAGCTTCACTAAGGAAAAGAAATACTTCGCCAGTTGGATGACACTTTGACTGCATCTCTCCCAGTAAAGTAGGAACCCAAGAGTAGGGCTGGGCGGTATACCGGTTCGTACCGAAAACCGGTTTTTATATTTGTTATGATATGAATTTTCATATACCGGCAACACCGGTTTAAATAGCCGAAACATGTCCGGAACGCAGCACGCTGGTAAATTGTTTCACGAGGGACCCTTTTCATTGCTGCGCCGCTAAACACGCATTGAACAGAACGGAAATAATAGTGGAGTTGCTGAGCGTGGTGGACATGGATAGAGGAAGCTCTGAACAGGCGGTATGGCGACACATTAGTGCCAAAAAGCACTGTTGCGATAAAACATACATTTGGGCATATTATAGCGAGGAGGAATATGTGCCCAGCGCACCACATATGGTTTCCTCCCCCACTGTGCCAAAAGTTTCGAGCGAGAGAGCAGAAATCAACTTCAAGAGAGTGGGGTGATTTTTGAGTGGTTGTTTGGTGCGCTGGTCACATATTCCGCCTCGCTCGGGGAACAGTTTCCTCTGAGTGCGGGCTCACAGTTAATATCTACGCGTGTGAAGTAATATAATACGCCCGAATGTATGTTTTATCGCACCAGTGCTTTTTGGCACTAATCTGTCACCATAAATATGCAGCAAATCTTCTCTCAACCAGTGGAAAATGTGGTTGTGCACATTGTAATAGAACAGAAAATGTTGATCACGTACTAATGCACTGTGTCGGATATCAGGATGAAAGAATTAGGTTACAACAAAGGATGAGAGAGAGCAAACGGGGTTGGGATTTGGAAGGAATACTAGGAACTAGTGGTGATAGGGTGAGGGAAATTCAGAGAGAGGTATTAAAATTCTTAGTAAACACCGGATTGTTTAACAGAATTTAGTAGGTGAATGAACTCCTTTTTTGTGTGTTATTGTAAACACATACTCCAGTACGGTAGGTGACGGTATGCACCTATAAGCTGGTCTTGCAATCCGCCAATAAATGCAAAGAAGAAGAAGAAGGAAACGTGATCAACACTGAAACACACAAAAAAAAACCGTCAAATACCATGAAACCTGAGTAATTCTGAAAAATACCGTGATATAGAATTTTGGTCATACCGCCCAGGTCTACCCAAGAGTGTAATGTTATATATATATATATATATATATATGTATGGTTGGTCATATGTTGATTGAATTTAAATTATATTCATAGTGATTGCTATAGACTTATGCTCAGAATATTGTTCTTATTACTTTGTAATACACAAGTTTGTGTCTGCCTGTTTTATATTCTAGTCAATGGATGCCACTCGTCAATGAAACCTCAAGAAATTAGCTTTCTGCGAAACCGCTTTTCTTTTTTTGAGTTTGTAAATTGGCCATTTTATTTATTTATTTATTTTAGTAACCACAAAACAAACAAACAACAAAAAGAAAAACATATTTGGAGGAACTCTTGAGTTGAAATTAGTGAGGGGGGGTCTGGCTTGCTCTGTCTGTCAATCAGACAGTAGCCACGACCCAATTCACATCCTGCTTTATGAACTTTTTTCATCTAAGTGGGACCATAAAAGAAGATTTGAAACCATAGATAGAGATCATAAATGATCAGGAGTAAACAAAAACATTTAGATGTACGCCGTTTTTCCTAATAGACAACCAACCCCCTGATGATCATTAGATGGACTGCAGGTTTAAGGCTCTACACAGCCCCGGTGTTTGAGCCCACTTATGTAAATGTGGTGGGCTTATGTGGTCTGAGCTTTAACTCACCATCAATAACAACAAAGAAAAGAAAAAAAACAAGACCAGGCCACACGTTGTTTAACTATGAGGGCGGTCTGATAAAACTGATCTGTAGACAGTAAGCACATCCAGAAAGTTTTAACCTGGCTCATCGGTATCTTTTCTGGGATAATCTGTGTCTTTGCCATATTTATGGTTTTTTAAGGGCATCAGAGTCTGTATGGACTCAGCAGGTTTTGTCTCCTCTTTGTCAGTAAGTCTTACGATTACATTTCTGTTTTGTTTTGGGTTTTTTTGTGACCGGCTCCAGCACAGCAGATTAACATCCTGTTCACTAATATCATGAATTTGTTTGGTTAATGTTGATTTTGTTACTATAACAGTTGTTCCTTTTGTGTGTCTTGTGGCTGTTTGTATCACCTGGCTGAAGCTGGAGGGACTCAGAGGCCTCAGTTATGGCGGCGGAAACATTTGTTTTGGTCTGAGATATTCATGTGGTGCAACATCTACTGGGAGAGACGATTGTTGCTCCATTATGTTTAGTTCAGTCACATTATTGGCAGCTAAACTTGAGGGATTTTGTGGATTCCCTGCCTTCGAAAAGAGCTGGCATCTGACAGGAATCGGTGGAAGCTTAGAAAAACTCAGTAGCCCTAAGAAGGCTGGATCATAATATAAGTGGTGGAATGGGACAAATTCATCCATCTCGCTTGGTATTGCGAGGTGAGCCACAGGATTTGTGGATGCGTGTGACAATTGTACAGAAAGCAACAACAATAACCCCAGGAAACTGCTTGTTAAAACCCAGTTTGCTCTTTAAAATAGCCCTAAAGACATCTCAGAGGGTAAATGGTAACGGTGAGACTTCTGTCCGTGCTGGGAAGCCAGGACACCTGAGATCACCATGAAGATGATGATCTCGGGTGTCTAAATTGGTGCTATTTCCAGTGGCAGTGCAATATTCCTCACAAAACATACAGCTTTATTGTCACATCATCCAGATCTGCCATTTACTGCCAACTACCATTACTGGCTGAATAAACCCTCCATCCAGAGGCATTTCCTCTCAAAATCTGACCGACTTTGGTCACTTTCTTATCATTTCTTTGCTGCCTATGGTGAAAAGTAATATTGACTCAAAAGGCTTTGCCTCCCTGTGGTGATTGAAGAAAGTGATTGTAATGAAAAGCAGAGCAGCTCCATTAACACAACTACCTGCTCAGCTGGCTCCATCTACGACCTGTTGTTAAGGGGTTTAATTGGCTCTGAGGTGGTGGAAAAATAGCAGGAGAGAACACTTCAGACTTTGTCGAGTGTTGGTGTGGTGAGAGAAAATGGCTCACTGGGGGAGATGATTCTGACCACCAGTCAGAGTGGTGGTATCAGACTATGGAGTCATTCTGAGAATGAGGATTGTATTATCTCTCTTCCCATTTTCTTTGAGTCTGTTATTTAATGAGACTGGAGCATATTCATACATTTGTTTTATATATATATATATATATACACACACACCAGATAATAATGATACATTACTTGGTCCCTAGTTCGTATTCAAGTGGAGAATCAATTAGAGGATGCAGCCTTGAAAAACAGATCCTCTCATTCATTCGATGCACCAAGTGGAAATAGATTCTATCTTGTGGTTTCAAAGAGCTTTCACAGATAAAGTGAATGCATTGTGGGAATAAAGGGATTGAAGTTGGATTGTAAAGGCCTACAGATGGCAGAGTATTCAAACTGCACGGTCTCTTTAGCATTCATGCTTTTCCCGACAAGACTGTCAGTTACTGTTGCAATTAGTTTATAAATATGTTGGAATTTTTCTGTTTGCCTTGTGAACCGTTAAAAAAAAGTTTGTTATAAATATGAGATGCACACCTTAAATACCAGTACGTAAGCATTATTCACAAACACTGTGACAATGCACCATCAAATGTCACCAGCTGTAACTGAGCAACTAAAGCTGCCAAATTATAAAGCGCTCAAGTAAATGCTCAACTACAGACCTTGAGTGAATTCCTTATAATGCAGGAGGCTGTTAAAAACTCCCCTGAGCATCACCCAATAATTCTATTGTGCTGTTTAGATCATATTTTTCTACATCCGACAGTAAGATTTATTCATTTCCCCAAAACAGAAGCCTCTTCAAAGGAAATCGGCTTGCACATCAGAGTCCTATCGATGACAGAACGTAATCTGGTTTAAGGTTGTCTTTAAATCCATCTGCTGCACTGTGGCGGTGAAAACAAAACAAAAAAAACCAAAAAAAAAAAAACACCAGGAATTTCATCCGTAACCATCAAACAACACAATTAATGGCCATCCCCGACGCCAGAGCCTGTAATATACTGCCAAATGAGTCAGGCGCAAAGCTGAGGATGAAAAACAAAAGTATAATCCCTCTGCTGCTAACGGTGTCACTCAAGGATTAGTGTGCCAAGGAAAAAAAAAACAAAACACTAAGTACTACGTGGATAAATTAAAAGCTCTGGGCAACACACCGTGTTTCCACTCGCTTATTTAAAAAAAAAAAACAAAAAAAAAAAACATTGATTGTGCCACCGTGCTTGGAAGTGTTTGTGCTTCACTGTGAGCGCCCCGACAGAATACCAGCAAATCTAATCTCAACTTTAGATATACCGATATCAGTCGGTGTGAGCCTCCGGGACCCGGCGACAAGTAAACAGAAACGGTGAAAGCTTAAAGGCAGCGACCAGAGGATATTCCCCGCGTTAAAGAGAGTTGACCCGATAGATTACTAGAAAAGAGTTGTGTGTTGCCTCGGCAGCGATGAGGGTTAAACTCGGTGTCAGATAGAGCGTCAGACCGGGAGGGGGGATCGGATGAGGGTGAAACAATTAGGGACAAAACACGCAAGCACGAACTGTACGAGCATGTAGACATACAAATATAAATATATATACATGTGAATATATATTTTACCTGTGTGTCCAGACGTAAACCATCCAGGAGAATAATCCAAAGCGAGATTAGCGGACGCAGCACTTTTCAACAAACTATTTATTCATGAAAATCTGGAGCTCCAGTCAAATCCACGGCCGGTGAAGCCGTATTTTCCGGCGAGTGCAGAGAGAGAGAGAGAGAGAGAGAGAGAGAGAGAGACGTCCTCGGGAGAAGTTTGTATCTATAAACAGCCAAAGGGGTGGTGGTTAATCCTTTCCCAAAAAAAAAAAAAAAAAAAAAAAAGAAAAATAGGATGAAAGTGCAGTAGAGCCAGCACAGGACAAAAGCAGAAGAGGCGAAGGGGGGAGGACAGAGATGTGGAGTTCAGCACCGCGGCACAGCGGACAGCTCCGACGGCGCAGCGATCTCACCTCGGCCGCTCTCCGGTCTCATGTGCGCCACCGAGGCGGGAGCCAGCAGCCCCAACCTCCCCTACCGGCTCAGCCAACAGAGGATTTACATACAATCAGGGAGGGAGGGAGGGACCAATCACAAATATCCCGTAGTAGGCAGCACAAGCGACAACAAGAGGAGGAGGGGGAGGAGGAGGAGGAGGAGGAAAAAAGGAAAGAAAGGAGGAGAGACTGAATGTGGAGCGGTTCGGTCGCTCCGTGCCAAACGGAACTGTCCTTGACTGAGAAAAGGGGGGAGGAAAAGGGAAAAAGGTGGGGGGGAGTTGAGTTTGTTTATGGATGCCCTACTCTCTCTCTCTCTCTCTCTCTCTGTCTCTCTCTCTCTCTCTCACACACACACACACACACACACACTGGTGATGTGGTGAATAAAGAGCTGCTCTATCCACCGTTTCATTCAGCACTCCATCACCACACTGTTTGACCTCCTGGGGATCATCTTGGTGGAAGAATGATAAGCTGACATCAGCAATATTTTCAGGTTTAGACTTATTATTATTATTATTGTTATTATTATTATCCAAATGCTCCTTTCTTTTCTGTATTTTACAGACTTTATTGATCCCTCTGTAAAGGAGAAATTGGTATGTAATTAGAGGAGTAATCAATTTGGTAATAAGAAATGGTTTCAAGAAAAATGTTTTATTGTTGCTTTTGCTGGTATTGTTAACAAGCCAATCGTCAGTGAAGGGAAGTACATTTACTAACATAATATACTTAACTACAAGTCTTATTTATTTGTACTTTAGGCTGTGCATTCGTGAACCTCTAACCCCACTAACCTGCATCTAACAGAGTTTACATCCAAACATGTACAGTATAAATAACACTAGCAAAAAGTAACCCTGTTTTTAAGTCAAAATTAACTTCATGTGTGCTGAAACATAAAAGGTCAAAACATCCTGCAAAAAATAAAAAATAAAAAATAAAAAACGATAAAAAAAATCATAAAACATCATTGTATTCCTTCATTACTGGTAGTAGTAGGAGTTGTAGCAGTAAAGAGAAGTAGCAGTAATAGTAGTTTGTGTCACACACAGATTTATAAGACAGGGAAATAACCTATAATGATATTCCCCTCTTTGAAAGGAGCAATACTGCAATGTAGACGGACTCCAGTTTGCATTCAATGGACTCCAGTTTGCCTCAGTCTGGAGAGAGTTTCAATAATGTGGAAAACTTCCTGTGTGGTTCCAGTGCCTAAGACCGCACACCCCAGGGAGCTCAACCACTTCAGAGCTGTGGCCCTAACTTCTCACCTGATGAAGACCATGGAGAGACTCTTACTTAGGCACCTCCGCCCCCTGGTGAGCCCTAAACTGGACCCCCTGCAGTTCGCATACCAGCCTGGCATCGGGG
Organism: Remorina albescens; assembly: GCA_034769265.1. Classification (NCBI taxonomy): domain Eukaryota; kingdom Metazoa; phylum Chordata; class Actinopteri; order Carangiformes; family Echeneidae; genus Remorina; species Remorina albescens. The sequence goes on along the minus strand of CM068475.1, from coordinate 6,784,197 downwards.
TAGATGACGCAGTCTACTACACACACTACTACACAGATCCCTCTCACACCTGGAGAAAACTGGGAGCACAGTGAGGGTCATGTTTTTTGACTTCTCTAGTGCTTTCAGTACTATACAACCATCACTGCTCAGAGCGAAGCTGGAGGGAGCGGGAGTGGACTGCCACCTGACTGCATGGACCATCAACTACCTCACCAACAGACCACAGTACGTGAGGCTTCGTGACTGTGTGTCTGATGTGGTGGTCTGCAGCACGGGGGCACCACAGGGGACGGTGCTCTCTCCCTTTCTGTTCAGCTTCTATACATCGGACTTCAGACATTATACAGACCACTGCCACCTTCAGAGGTTCTCTGATGATACAGCCATCATCGGATGTATATCAGAAGGGAACGAACAGGAATACAGGGGGGTCATCATGGACTTTATCGACTGGTGTGAGCAGAATCGTCTCCACATCAACACCAGTAAGACAAAGGAGATGGTGATTGACTTCCGCAGGAAGAAACCCCAAACCACACCTGTGAACATCCAGGGTTTGGACATTGAGATGGTGGAAACCTACAAATACCTGGGTGTTCACCTCAACAATAAACTGGACTGGTCAGACAACACAGATGTCCTGTACAAGAAGGGCCAAAGTCGTCTTCATCTGCTGAGGAGGCTGAGGTCCTTTGGAGTGTGCAGGACACTGTTAAGGACTTTCTATGACACAGTGGTGGCATCTGCCATCTTCTATGCAGTGCTCTGTTTGGGAGGAGGATGCACAGAAAGGGACAGGAATAGACTCAATAAACTGGTAAAGAGGGCTAGCTCTGTCGTGGGCTGCCCTCTGGACTCCATAGAGGATGTGGGTGAGAGGAGGATGTTGGCCAAACTGACATCAATCATGCACAACACCTCTCACCCCCTGCATGAGACTGTGGGGGCCTTAAGCAGCTCCTTCAGCCATAGACTGATACACCCACAGTGCAGGAAGGAACGCTATCGCAGGTCCTTCATCCCAACTGCAATAAGACTCTTTAATTTAATATAATATTTGTCATGTGCAATCTACACTCATGTCTACTATTCATATTCATGTCATGTGCAATTTATTTACCAGTGCAATAACCATCCATGGTATATCTATATTTATATCTGTATATGTGGAGGATGTATATAGTGTATTTATGTTATGTCTTTTATATTTTATCTATTTCCTTTGCACTCTTTTTCATATCTGTCGTACTGTGGAGCTGCTGTGACAGTAAATTTCCCCGATGCGGGATTAAAAAAGTTTATCTTATCTTATCTTATCTTATTCAGGAGTTACTGTAAATGTGTAGAACAGTCGGCAAGTGAAACTTAAATGATATTATTTCTTACTGATGGATCACAATGTAATCAGTATTTCAATGTTATAACTGGTCAAGGCAGAGCTCATTTTTACATATATTGTTATAGATGTTATAGATATAACTGACCAGTAACTCTAGGTTTAAAAAATATAGCATCACCAAAGGTTATAACAGCAAAGGCACTGTTAGCAGGCTAGTATCTTCACATTACATTAGACTTTATAAGACAAACTTAGTTTCATTCCACACAAGCAGCAAAAAACACACAAAGTCTTGGATATGATCAACAGAAACCTTTCTCCACCTTTATTTCACTGAAATACTTCTTATAAAATGAACCAACCACAAAAAAAATCCCTCTAGTAATGATTACAATGAGCAAAAGAAGATTAAATGAGCTTCAGTCTCACCAAAATTATAATTGTACGCTCACAGAGAGATCTTCGGCTCTTTAGTGGGAGTTGCTCCTTTAATATTTCAAATCTTGCACAAAACCTGAATTCGACTGATCCTATTTATGTGGCATGAATGTGTGACGTTTACACGGCACCAAAAGTTGACTTTGTTTTGTGTGCAGATGCAGCTATTTATACATTTTATCATCATTTATTCATGTAAGTCTTTTTGTATTGTCTATTGCTTTGCCTAGTTTCTATACCATCCATCAATTTTCCTTTCTCTATTCACACTTCAAGACGTCAGCCCCGTTTATTTTGCGATGTACTCAAGGCTGCTTGTGGTGTTTTATTATTCTCTTAACAATGCATTCCACTGCCCAATTTGCATATCTACTTCTGTGTGTTTATATAATCCAGTAAAATGTTATTTTCTGCATTGGAGCTCATTCTCCAAGATGCTCAGTGTACATTATCCACCAGAAAATAATGCTTCATGTTGGACTGTAAATTTGTCCACTCTCTCTTGCAGAATGGTCTGACACAACAATTTAACCTTTCGAGCACTTCATTAAAAAAATCCTGCATCTCCAGGTTCAAACATCTGCTTGATCTGTCACATACCAAATTAACTGATTCAAGTTCAGCTTCATAGCAGCAGGAAGAAACAGAGCGGGAGGGATGGGGGGGTTAAGAGGCATTACTCACTGTGACTGAACATACCAGAAAACCTTGGCTGTGTCTCAAACCAGTCAGAAGTTCAGAATAAATGACATTGCCCAGGGAATAAGAGACTTTCTGGGTTGTCCAAGAGCAAGAACTGTTTCAGCAAAGTGGTGATTCAGCTACAAAGCAAAACAAACAAACAAACAAACAACCAAAAAAGAAAAACACATCCTCCCTCCCTCCCTCCAATCACAACACTTAGACCTCATTACAGTTTCATTGAAGCAGTATCTTAATCACTCTGTGAAGTTTATTCATTAGTTTTTTACAATGCACTTAAGAAAAGTGGAGATTTGTTGTTGAGAATCAGTAATTTCTCCGTTGACAGTGCGCTCACACTTACTGGTAGACAAGGCCTCTGTTCCAAAATGCTACAGTAAATATGTTGTAGTACAAATCCAGACTGCGTGCAGGATCCTCTGCTACGCACCTCACTGCTTTTTTTTTCATACAAGCAAACTATTCATGCAACAATTAGACCTGTGAAGGCCATCTACTCGTCAGTGTCTAATAAATCAATAAAGTGAATCAAGTCTTCAGTGTATGACCAAATGGTGGCCACTCTCATCGGAGCCAAAGGCTGATCTATGACGGTATTATTTTTAGAAATAAGTGAAGTATACAAACCTTGTACTCAGTTTATGTCTCACAGATGCTCAAATATAAATGACCACAGCATCAATGCCACTATTGATCGATTGTGCAAAACAGAAGTAAGTGTGGAATAATTTAGGAAAGACCAGTAACCTGAGGCGAAGAAGTACAAAAGTGTGGAAATTTCATCCCAATGAGAAAAGCGTGTGAGATGGAATTTAAAGCTCCGCAAAAAAACAACCGACACATTTTTATCAAACTCTCTCTTTGGCTGAGTAACCCAGAGTCTCAAATTTGTGACACCTTTCAAGTCACCCTCTTCTCCCTTCCTTTGTCCAACCCCCTAAATGACTGTCTACACATCCATTCATTCTCTCATCAAGCCTTTCCCACCCTCTACTCTCCCAGTTCAATCATGTGCACATCTCTTCTGTCTCCCCTTTTTCAGGTGCCATCTGTTCTGCCAAGTGAGCTAGACCTCCTAACTAAACACTGAAATAGGTTGTTATCCTCCAGTGCCTTCTGAAATAGAAAAATACCAAAAAATTAGTGTACGTAAGTGGATTTTTGTAAATGTGGATGAATCTACTAATTGACATCCCTCCTCCAGCTGGACCTTGTGTTTGGACTGAACACACAAAACTGCAAGGAGCGATGTCCTCACGTGCAGTTACAGAGCACGCACACAGATACAGTGCGGGGTGAGCTGCTAGCCGCCGTGCAAACTGATATATCGGCTCTATCACAGCTCATCCCCGTGTTAGGTTGGTGTCCCTGTAGAAGGTTTGACACCTCCGTTGGAGATGCTTCGGCCAGTGATTGTTTGTTTTTTAAAATGTATCCGCTTCAGCTCATTCATCCCCTCAGCGTAGCTGCAGTGTCTCTGCTATAACAGCACAGCTGGACAGGTAATGGGTCTGTTTACACCGGCTGAGCTCCAAAAAGTGAAAATTACCAAGTTCACCCAGGTGTTGTGGTTATATCAACGGTGATTAGATCTGGCAGAGTCTGCTGCAGAGTCAGTTGACCCGGGTCTGCTCCTCTTGCTGATTGCAGACTTTTCCACAGCTGACAAAAGGCAGATGTTAACGGGTCTTTGGGGTGTTTTGAACAGTGGAAAAGCAGTTTATGTGTCAGTCATGAAGGCTCCTATGAGCCCCATCTAGCCGGTCACATGCGGTTAAGCTTTGGTCAAGTGTAGACACAGGAAGCAGATTGTGGTCAGTGTTAAAAGAAGCCAGAGGAACACGTGCCCTTTTGTATAGCTCCTTCTTTGCATCCTTGTTTGTGGGAGAGAGGATGATACCTATTTGCCGTCAGGGGTTGTTTTACTATTTAGTATTTAGAAATGTGAGTAACGCTGTTGTTTTCTAGTCAGGGCTGTTTCCTTGGCTAACACAAAGCTTCAGATGGTTAACATATGCTTCCTCCTGGAAGCCTCAAATCAGCCTCACCTGATGCTGTTTTTTTGATTTCATACAATTTTCTAGATCCCAGATCCAAGTTGAAGAAAAAAAAAGAAAGAAAAACACCAAATTAATCTCCCTGCCGCCCACCTTGTTCCAATGATAAGTCATCTCTGACACATACGCTGTGGAGAAAACCATGATAATAGAGATTGAGCACAAGAGATATCGTTAGATATCCAACATGTTTTCGTGTACACTCTGAAAATGAGTCACGCTGCATGTGTAAATGTATACTGTCAGTCACATCAACGTAATCAAACATGATGTACACACTGCCACTTATTCAGCACATGTGCCAAATGTGTTGTTGCTCCAGCAAAATAAAGTTATAGCATGATTCATTAAGGCAAATAAGGGAGAGCTCTCCCTCGACATTCCCGCCGTGAATCCAGAGATTATGTTGCCACATCTGTGCTTATAAACAACCGGTGTGTATATGTCACATGAAATTGCTGTAATTTATCATGTGATGCAATTAATGACCTGCATGTGAAATAAGAAAGCGAGGAAAGAGTTGTCTCCACGAGTGAAATATTGTATGTTGCATTGTTTTGTTATTCAAAACTGGGAGTTAAATGTCTGAGTTTCTTCTCTGCTGTGGTGGAGAGTAAAGTGGTCTGTGGGTGTGCACCTGAGTTTGAAAGAGACTTTATTCACACAGCAGAGTAGGAAAAAGTACACTCTGTCTGTGTGTGCTGACTTTGTATGTGTGTATACAGACAAAGAACAACCATGTAATGTGTGTGTGTGTTTTGGAGACTGTAATGGATTGTGACACATTGTATGTGGACCGCAAGCAGGAATGCGCTCACACAGATGTGAAATGTGACCAGTCTCGCATCCTATTATCCGTTAAACTACATGGTGTCGTGCGCAGCTCCAGATTGCGATGTCAACCGAGTGTACATTCAGTCTGACTGCTGCATTAGGACTGAACATATGGCTCCCTCTTTTCATTCTGCTACAAGAGAGGGACTTTAGTTGGGATCCATCTTCCTCTAGCAGGAAAGTTTCCTTTTGACCTCTCTGAATTAATGCAGAGGCTGTGCATTCTCTTTGAAACATTAAAAAAAAGTTGTTTCAGAGCTCCAGCTTTTAAATTGAGATTATCAGTGCTGGAAAAAAGAGGGATGTCTTTTGTTGCAGGCTAATTAGAATAAACCATAGAGACGCCCCCCTTAAATCAGCCATTTACAAAATAGTCAGAAAGGGAGCCTGGAACTCAGCTCCAAAGATGGTGGAGAAAAAGTACAGATTTAATTCATGCACAGATGATGAATTATTTATCACACTGGTTCATAGAACTGAGCTTCTTTCTGTTTTCTTGATAAATATATGCTGGTGTCAGCTTCATAAATGTGCAGCTCTGCTGTTCAGTTTCATGTCATGAACTGAGTCTTTCGGGTTCTTAAGTGTTTGTCAAACAAAACAAGCAATTTCAAGCTGTCACTTTTTGCGCTGGGTATTTTTCACCCTGTCATGACACGTGTGAGGCCGCGTTTGCACAGAAATTGGCATTATCAGATAAACGCAGTGTCTTTGTTTATTCCACAGAAACCAGTGCAGTGGCACACTGCGGCTCCCGACAAATAAAGCTCCAATTAGGGTAAAAAACAACAACAATTTACAGGCTAATTAAATATGTGAGTGCAAAATCTTAGATGTACACGTTTGATTTATCTTGTCCTCGTCAAAGCAACGTGAGTGGACTATGAGACGTTAAACTGTAGGTGGCGTCTAAAACTGGACCTTTTTCACCACATTTCATCTTTTTGTATCGACGTCTTTTGAATGCGGATCTGAACACCCACTACAGTAACCAATTGATCAGAATAATTAAAGAAATGTGGCTTAATGAGTCTTTCAACTAACACAAAAAATTTTTGAATGTGTGACATTCTGTCTGGTTTGTGTTTTCTAGTTGGGTTCCATTCCGTGTTTTATTTTGGTAGTCATGTGTAATTTATCCTACTTCCTGTTGCCCACTAAATATTCCCACCCCTGGTTACCACTCACCTTCTCCCAGGTTGTCATCGTCACTTTGGTGTGTTTGTGCTCTTCAGTCTTTGTTCTTTCGTGTTTGCTCTCTTGGTTTTTAACTCCACCTGGATTTATGGACTTTGTTTGTTGCGCTTTTCTCCTGGATGGATTTGTTTGCCTTCGCTGACTGCCTTCCCGTGTGTGACCCCTGAGCTGACAAGTGAACATTTTATCTTTATGGACTTCCTTTTATGTGCTGGGGTTTCTTCTGCGTCTGCGTCTCACTTTGGTTCAGAATCATCACACAGTGCTCGTTTAATACAGACACTGTTGCTCAGGCTGTCATATGTCAATTTGCAATAACTTTTAAATAAAAAAAAACTATTGATATTGTTTTGATGCTATCCAAGCACGATCACATCAGATTGGCAGATGCCAGGCCTTGGTGATCTGTTGTCTATCAGCTCACCGTGTTACCTTTTCACTGCTCACGAAGTGTAATTGTTATTTTTGTATGATTCTCTACAGTTGATTACAGACTATAATTCATTCTTCAGAACGCAAAATAAGCAGAGTTAAAGAATAATTTGACTGACAGCATTACTATATTTCCACTTTTTTAATTTGATATTGCATACCATCCTTATTGTGAACAAAATTTAAATCTGATATTGTGACAGCTCTACTATTATTATCACATGTGGCCTCAGCCAGGCACACTGAAATGTAGTGCACTGTATCTCAGTGACAATTGAAATAAAAAAGCATCCTGACAGTGGAGCTGGAGTTGGGGTTAGACTAGGGCTCCACAACTAAACAAAATATAATCAAAACCGCATCATGGCTAGGTGCAATATCCAAGTGTTGCACAGGAGTTGCAATTTTTGGACGAGGGAAAAATGTGTCACTATATTGTTATGTATTGTTGGCATCATAAGTGTTGTGGAAATGCAGAGATGGCCCGGCCTACAAATCAACTCCAGACCTGAGGGGACAATACATGTTTGGTATGAGACCCAACAAAAACCAGATCATCATTAGTTTTTGTGAAAACAACATGCAAAAACAATCATACAAACTAAAATTAGAATTGCAGTCAGACTTGCAGCTACTGATGAGTTTAATATTCAATTAACTGAATAACTGCTTTTGCCTTATTAAAGAATAAGGCATATTTTAGAAAATATAAAAAGGCACGAGGAAGGCAGGTCTCAAATGGACAACAAATTGGTTGGCTTCTCATAAAAATCCAAATTATTAGTTCTTAAATTGCTGCAATATTACTTGTTAAAACTAAAGTGTGTCACCTTTCCAGCATGATGCTGTAAAACCAGCAACACAACAGCTACACTGAGCTCACGGATGACACGAGCTGCAGTACCTTTTTAAAGAGTCAGCAACTGTAGTCGTGTGTGAGATGACAGCACCTTTCATGATTTACATTAACTACAGTAATCAACCATTGTCTTTAAGGATAAATTACACTTTATGTGGTTATACTTATGGACATTATGAAACATTTGTGTTATTTAGTATGACACCAGGAACCGTTTCATCTCTAACAGTGACTACAAAGCTGTCATATTACTTGAACAAACTTGACTTCAGTTGATTGAGTTATTCAAAATAATTGTAATACTTGCCAATTTATTTCCAATATGATTTCTTTTGTGCGTTACGTCCTGCTTGGCACAGTGTTGCACAGTGTCTAACCCCCCCCCCGCCCCCACCCCACCCCATCAGCTTCCCTCCACAGTCCAAAGGTTGCAGGTTGAGGTTAATTGGTGGCTCTAAATTGCCCCTAGGTGTGACCAGTTGTTTGTCTCTGTGTCAGCGCTGTGATAGACTGGCAACCTGTTCACGGTGTACCTTGGCCTTCGCTTACCATCTGGGATTGGTCCAGGCTGCTCCATGACCCTGCACGGATAAGCGGCATCAATAATAGATGGTTGGATGCAGCCCTGCTTGGCAGTATGAACAGCACACTTGTGTATATATATATATATATATATATATAAAACAGTGGAAGCTGACAGTCTAAAGCTGGTTCAGCTAATTCTCTGCATATACATTTGGCATTCTCTTTTGTTTATGTGCCATCTGATGTGTCTGGGCTCTCCTGGATGCTTTTAGCAGGCCCCACTCAGAGCTGTTTGCTCTAGTCTTCTATGCACAGAGAGATACTTTGGAAATAAGTGGAAGTCTTTGTAGGAGCATTCCTGGAGGATACAGAGGATACTCCTCTGCTACATTTATAATGCAGCAGTCGTGGCACTTGGAGTGAAAGCTTTTGTCTGGCCAGAGGTCAGAGTCGAGACACTGCTCTAATATCAGAGTAGCGAAACCCAAACAGGCCGCCAAGTAGGACATCCCACAATGCTGGTGGCAGGCCACCTCGACTTTTATCTTTAGCCAGTTGTCTGCTGCACTGAAATCCTTGCGTCCTGCCAAAGGCATCAGTCCTAAATTCATTTAAGAGTGAATCTGTGCTCAACAGATGGAATATTTATTCTAATTGGCAAGATACCAGTATAAAGAAGCAGTTTTCATGCCACTTAGTAATTAAGATGATTATGTTTGCATACTTTATGATATCTTTGGACATCCTTATCATTTCAAAAACATGCAAAAGTGGTTCTTCATCATCAGAAACAACTTCTGCAACCAATCATTTTCCCCAAAGGATCCAGACCAAAAAGTGGATCACAGCTGATCAAAACCTTCTGCAGATAATACAACCAAGTGTTTTAGCCTTTTGATGTGTTTCTTAGCTGAGCATTGTTTCCCAAAGAATTTGAAATTAAATCTGACTCAGCGGGAACAAAAGCATGAAACCCGTTTTTCGACATGAAGAGACACGGTCCAGATTGAAAGTGGGTCGAGGAATGAGATCACTGGCAGGAAGAGATGTGGGAGAAAAAAATAAACTTTGACAAACTTTGATTACAGCATTTTGGTATGTATAATATCATCTGGCAGCATGGATATACTCAAATTTGAATTCCAAAATCGTTTCTGTAAGTGGTAGGAGTGTGACTGGACAAACATCCTCTATAAATGGAATGAAAAATGTTAGAAACAAAAGCAGTCGCATTTTTAATTATATCTATACAGGCAACCACGGGAGACACGTAATCGACATTTTCAGGCTAAGTGGATATACACAAACGCAGATTCATCAGATCCCTTTAACGTTTGGCATAATTATATGTCCCCAGTGAGTGGATTTTGTTTGGCTATAGCATAGACTGATTATAAAGAACATAATACCATAAAATCCACAAGTAAAATGCACCCAAGACGGCAGCCAAACAACCTTAGATAGGTTATAATATATTGTAGTTTTACGCCAATTAGCAACAAAATGTAAATGTGGGAAAATCTGTAAAATCAACACATACAGCAGAAAATATGAGAACAAATGGAACAAAATAGAAAATAAAGAGGAGACAGATTGTTGGTTACGTGTCTAAGAGGAACTGTCAGGTTGATTAAGCTGAAGTGAAGAGAGCATTTATTTTACACGGATTTTAATACTATACATATTTTATAAGCTAATGAGGAAAATTATACCAGAAAGCAAATTTCCAAGTTTTTAAATCCTTTGCTTCGGTAAAAGTAATCGCAAAACAATCTAAAAATGTCATCACAAGTAAAAGTTATGAATTTGAAAAATTCTAAAACAAAGCGCTCACCCACCACAGAGGTTGCAAGACTAATTCTTTCAGAGTGCACCATAGCTTATATCCCATTTTTTAAAAAGTAGAAGTATGAAGTTGCATTAAAGGAAAGTAACTCAGAATTGAACCTAAGTACAGTATTTGATTAGATGTTAGCTGTATACCAGAGGTTGAGGAGAGAAATGGAGGTTCAGGGAAGTGAGGAAGCAGAATTGGATCAGCATCAAGCTCTGACAGGAAGGCAGAGAGATGAAACGTCCTCTTTGAGACATCCCTTCAAACCACATAGCTCCATGATACGCTCTGCACAAAGTACAGAGCAGCAAGACGAACAGAAATCTGGACGGATGTGAAAATAAGGATGAAAAAAATGTCATCAACACATTGATGAAAGCGCTTCTGCAGATGTACTGATATTTAATTAACACAAAATTCAGAGTCCTGCAGCAAAAAGCAACATAATTGTAAGGTGTTGATGGGACCTTCCCCCTCTATCAGCACAACGTCCACCTACTTTATGTTGCCAGCATGGTGCCAAATGTACCACCGAGTATGATGCATGCTTTTTTATTATAGTACATTCAGAAAGACTTTTGTTCAGCAGGCTCCACATTATCTTCAGCTGAAAGCAGAGGAAGGCTCCTTGAGTCTTTTTAAAATGTTAGTTTGCGTGATCACAAACTAATCACAACCCTGATATCCCCCTCAAAGTCCCCTCTCAGTGTGTCTAGATTGGCTCTGCAGCTAATGACCCATCCAATCAGGCTGCTACAGAGGGTTAGGGTGCTCCATATTGTGATCTGATCTCATTATGCAAAATAACATGGCAGTTCTTGCTCTACAGCCTGGCTGTAATTTTAGCTTTTGCTTCATAACCTCTGCCAACTCAATGCTCAACTCTGCACAGTACAGGTAGCACCATCATTAGTTTTACACTTTACACTATTTGTTTGTTGTTGTTGTTTTTTTACTGCTACTGTGGCAGAATCAATAGCCCCATGGCGACAAAGGTCTTGAATCTTGAATCTTGAATCTTGAATCTCTCAGGATGCAGAGCAATTTGAATATTTTCTCTGCTGCCAGATGTGGTTTCTTGCAGGTGTGTGTGTTGTTGATTGCAGCTTGACAGGAGGTTGCATCTTGCGTTTCCGGCAGTAGAGGTTGGGCCTTTAATGCGCCTTCTGATAATGATTATTAGATATTGATAATGAGTCGCTAACTGAAAATGAGACAGGCTGGGGCTAGCTGGTTAACGTGCTAACTGCAGTAAAGATGTGATAGAGACAACTTTTAACATTGGCATTGCTTTCTGCAGCTCTTGTGAGGCCATGAGACGCCAGCCTTATTAAGACACACCTGAACTCAATGCAGATGTCTCTTCATGATGATGTTTCCACCATTGTTTTGGTTTAATATGGCCTGACTTGGCCTGTAGTTCTCTTTTTCTGGGCATGAAAAGAGGACTAGCTGCAGAAAGGGGATACGTGATATTGTTTAAAAACAGAACACATTTTCAGAAAGTCCGATGAACTTGGATGTTCACATGAAAAAATGACTAGAGAGAGCAGTAGCCGGCTCCTGTCACACTTCCGCACGGCTGGCCATTCATGGCGTGAAGTGGGTGTGAATGTCGGATGGCCTGTTTTGGAAAGCTACAGAAAGTAGTCGACGCTAGCCGCCCCCACCCATCCGACATTGGAGATGTGTATATGTGGGGGTGTATCCAACATGCTGTTTGGACAGAATATAAATCCACTATTTACCCTCTGTTTCTTCTCCTCAATGTGTACTTTCTCCATAATGGAATAAAAAAGATTGAGTTTAGGAATGTGGCAACATATAAATACACATAAGACATAAAAACTAAAAGCCGTCGGTGGTGTTAAAACTTTCATTTCATTCAAACCTCCATTCAAGGTCAGAAGACATTCTGCTTCAGTGGTTCATATTTTCAAAATGTACCTTCAAATGAATATGGGACAGTCATTATACTGTAACCTTGGATCTGTCAGGAGCCCCCGGAGTTCTGTGGCTGATGCTTCTTTCTCCTTGAATGGAGATCATGAATGTTTTTTTTTTTTTTCAAACAGATTGAAAGAACAGTCCAACAACAGAGAACCACGTCCAAGTCAAAAATATCAAAATTTTCAAAATTATACTATTAGATGTGTATGTGCAGTCTTGTTTTAGTGAGTATGTATTAGCTTTGATAATTTTTTATTCTTCGGTTTTATTGTAATTGTCGTGTAAAGTAATGTGATAAGACTTTTTCTTATTTCCATTATTTTCCATGTCCAATATTTCAAATATACTGAAATATCCAGTACAGTATAAATCATATACAGAGTGTTGGAACAACTTTTCACAACATAATTTTTTCAAAAAACTATGAAAAAACATTTAAAAAAACTATTTAAAATGGCTACAAGCAATACAAGATACTCTTAAAGTACAAATAGATGACTGACAGTGTTACATTCACACTGACAGACAACAATATTGTTTAAATGCCCAAACACATTTGAAAATGTATGTCCGTCCATCAAAATTCTCCACGTTCCTCGACTTTTCCGTCAGTTTCCTCTTTGACCGCGTCATGTATTTTTGATTTCCCTACCCTCAGGCTGGGTCACCTTCAAAAAGAGAACTGCTGCTGAGTAAATGATTTACCCCTGCAACACCATTCATTCATGAAAAACATGTAACAGTAATTTAGATTTTCTCCCGAGGACGTGTGACATGACCTTTTTCTTGAGGTTATCAACAGAAGACAGGTTCTGCAAACACAGGAGCATTTTACACGAACACCTCCGCTGACCTGTTTGTTGTGTACAGCTCTGAGGATTTGCCTTTGTATCAGTCACAGTGGTGCTATAATTCCTATTCTCAGGTCATTCAACGGGGAATAAATTTAAGTGTAAACAGCATCTTTGATCATGAAGTTCTCAGCTATCTCTGTAAAAAAAAAGATAAAAAAAAGTGATAATTTAAACCAGTTTGAGCACCATAAATCAGTCCATATCAGTTGATAATTTGAAGAATCTTGTAAACACATTGAACAACACATGCTTTTACTGCACAACATACATTTTTTTAGTGGCTGTAAACAGCTGAATGTTTCCGTATACACAACTATAACCACAGATGAGCAGTAGTTCAATCTAAAAATGACTCCGTTTTTGGGCCCCACCACCTTGTGATGAAGAAACGTGAATCTGATGGAGCTACACGTTCCTCTGTGTTCATCTGCCACTTGCTAAGTTTGTGTGTCAGCAGGTTGGCGGTGGGCAGGCAGAGCTCTGTGGGTTTATTGGAGCATTTGCTGAGAACAGTTGACTGCCTCTGCTGCTGCTGCTGCTGCTGCCTACACTGAACACGGCAGCTCAACATATGTCCACAGTCATTATTCTTTTTCTGCTGTGGTTACATAGATGAGAGTATCAGCCTTGGAACAAAAAAAAAAAAACAGCTTACCTTTCAGCAACAAAGCCTTTTAGCAGTTTTTTAGAGGTAATGATGAAAGCAAAGGAGACAGCAACACATCCAAAGGAGGAAGACAAGGCGGTTAGATGAGTCAGTCACAGAGATGATAGTGATTTATATATGTTTTTTCTTTGATGAGCCTGTTTTTCTTTCTTTCCTCTGCTCTGAGCTGCACTTGGCAGTTTGAACCCAGGAACAACCGGACCACGCCCAGCCCATCTGGGCTCCTTTTGTAGTGTCCAAGTGTTGTGTAGATAGAAGGGGGGTTGTGATGTGTTTTGGAGGAGATGGTGCGCTTTGGAGCTGTGTGTTTAGTGTTGTTTTTGTTGTTGACATATAATATTTATCTCCTGGACTCCAGGCTCAACCACCGTGCAGCAAATATTTGTTTCCTTTTTTCAATGAACACTCACAACAGTGTCTTTTACTTGTGACCATGTTGGATCGAGAAATGATGACAAAGATTTTCTTATCTTGATACTTATTGTAACAAAAATAGTGATTTTTTTTCTAAGCAGTTATTCGACCCGAACAACCACATAGGTTATTTATTTCCAGCCCTCTGACTCAGCTTCCTCTGAACTGGTGCCTCTCACTGATACACCAAACAGATACCAGACCACAGTGTGTATCAAGAGCAGCATACCAACAAAGTGTTACGCTTCAAAGTTTGAAGCCTTGAGTTTGTAAATTGGCTGACGCCATCTTTGGTTTCTTTGAAACAAACAAAAAAAACCCAACAACAACAAAAACTGAATCTGACCTCTCTGGTACAGTCTGTCAATCACATGCATATGCTGCTTTATCATCTATTCTCTCAATGGGACCGTAATTATAAAAATGAACATCACGTTGTATTGAAGAGGACTTGACACTCCAGACTGAAACCATAAATGTTTACCAAGCTGATAAATCACGAGCATTTTCTCGTGGCCTTCTACAGAGCCACCTGCTGGTCATAAGCTGTAATGCAGGTTTAAGACGCTTCAGTATTGGCTTCACTTCTCAGAGTACGTCCATTTTTATAATATTGACCTTCATTCCCGTGGTTGCTATGGTAGTGATAATGACCTGGTAAAGTTAAAAAATGTGACTTCCTTAACATAAAACAATCTCTGTTGTCATAGTTACAATAACGGCGTAGTTAACCTCGTCAAAAGGTCATGGACAACTAAAAGAACACAAACTGCTGCGTCCACGTGGGAATAAAACACTGCTTTCCTGAGCTGCACGCCTGCATCCTGTTGACTCATCCATCCAGCTCAACCTCCTCCTGACTTATATCATAAATCAGTGCATTTCTCTTTGCTGCTGGAAGAATTACTGCAGCTGCTTGATGTCACCTCACAACAAAACATGACTAATGGTCATAACAAGAAGGATCCAACATTTTCCATAAACGTAGCCGAGATTGTAAAAACAAAAAACGAAACCAAACTTAAAGTATATTTATATTTCAACAACAGTTATGGAAGTCACAAACAATGTCGTTTCCAGCAGGGATGTCCCATGAGAAAACCTCTCTGTTTGAGAGGCAAACGACATAGTTTGTTATCCAATTTGGGAAACATATTGGACTCTGATCTCATTCTGCATGCAGTTACTGTCACCAAATTTCTAACAGGCATTAATGTAGTGTCTCAGATTTTCAGCATAGCAAACAAGATGTCCGAAACTGCAGTTATGCAGCGCACCTGAATCATCAGAGTTGATTTCAGGTGATATTAGGATGTAAATGTCAAACCTCAGTCAGAATCCGGGGCGTACTGTAATCTTTTTTTCCCGTCTGACTCGGAACGGAACATCAGAATAAATATAATGTTCCATCGACCGACTACTTTTACACGATAAGTTCCGCTTTTATCTTTTTCTTAGTAAAATTCATATCACTGTTTATTTTCTTGTCTTGTTGTGATTTCTTCAGCATTGTTTAAAAAAAATTCCCTGCAGACGCTGAATAATGTTCTCCTGCAAAGGGTTTTGAAAACATTGCACACAGATACTTTGTCGTACTTTTACTTCCAACATGATTCTAGTACATTTTTTTGGAAATATTTCACAGCACACAGTATCTGATAGTGAACTGTGGCTCGGATATTCATACTTTTGCTATCACAGTTATTAAAAGTTACATCTCCTCTAAACATTTGAAAAATAAGATGTTTTTTTTTATTCTAAATGCTTCCTTTACTAATGATGTGTAAAAGCACGCCAAAAGCACACTGCAGGTGTATCTCTGAGCAAACTTTAATTAAAGACATCTTTTTTACTCATTATCTAATCATTACCAATTAATTAAGCTTCATCAGCCCAGATACTGTGTTAAAAAGAAAAAAGAAAAGAAAAAAAAACAGGTGCTGAGAATTTTGCAGATAAAAGCCAGTTTTCCTTTATGAAGCTTGAAGTGTTGAGACGCGCTGTGTTTGATTTCCCAAAACAAATTAATAAGAATAACAAACAGTGATGTGATTTTCCTTTTTGCTTTAATTAATCGCAACAACAAGGCGTAGACAGGCGGGGAACAACTGGTGGCACTTAGCGATCTATTCTATCTTTAAGCCCGAAGTGCACGGCTCAGATCAGATCGGTATCACTTCCAACCTGCATTCTTCCCAAACTCCATTTTGATTGTTCCCTCACCACCACGAGAGTAAGACTTCAACAAGCACCGAAACAGACACCGGAGATTCCCTGGGATTTTACCTCCACTCTCTAATCACAGCTTCACCCTCCTGCAGAACCTCTTCTTTCAGCTCTCCCTCCCACCAGCCACTACAGTATCAAACTATCACTTCGTTGCTTCTTCACACTGATCTTAAGTCTTACTGGAGGCAAGCCATACTTTTATCCGACATCAGCTGCAGACGTTCCCCCCTCTGTCTACCAAAAGATTATCATGGCCCGTCTTTACCTCCCATCTCCTGCCCTCCAGTAAACTTCTGACACCATATCAGTTTCATAATCCACTTTAGGGGGGAGCTGCTGTGAGATTGGAGACATTACAGCCCTCCAGCTTTGCTATCTAATCCTCTCTGTTTAGATCACCTGGCCCACAATACTCTGGGTTTTGTTTCCAGAGCTCATGCTTCATCTACAATCACGCTGCGAGAGGGTGTCCTATGTTTAATTAGGGCCGTTTAGTGTTTTACCTCCCATTAGCCATGTCTGCACTACTGCTTCTCTGCATAATCTCTATGTAATCTCCTTATTTGCATCAACGTTATTTGCTCCTGAATACAAAGGCTATAATAAAATACATCTTCATTATCATCTACACATGCCATGAGTTTGGGCTGCATTTAGTTTTTTTCTATCAAAGGCTAATGGGGACATCTAGTGTTGACTGAGAAAGAGGAAAAGAGGGGTCTTTTGAAATAATTTTGCATGCATGCAGATCAGACGCTCTGCTTTCATTTCCAGCAAATGATGCTGTTGATAAATCCTCATCATGGAAAAATGGGATGCCGATTATATCCAGACAAGCTGAAGAGAAAAGGTTGAGCACTGCATTTACAATCTGCCTAGAAGCATGCAAGTAAAGCAAGAAGGTGTTTTTGAAGCTGTCTCTATTCCGTCCTCCGCGTCATGACTTAGGACAAAAGTTCATTATAGACAATGGCGTAATGATTTTTTTACCTTTGTGATGGATTTTTGGTGGTTTTCTGCACTCGTTTCAGAAGTCTGGATTAGAAGGAGAAAAATGATTTCACTAATGTAATTTTCTCTACTACTTCTCAGACTATCAATCTTTGTAGTTGTTTTGTTTCTTTCTATTTGTTTTGTAGTCAATTTGTGAGTCCTTGTGTTTCTTTGTAGTTATTTCCTTCCCTTTGTTGTTTGTGGTTGTTTTCCATCTCTTTGGTGGTCGATTTGTGTCTCTCTCTATAATTGACTTGTGTCCCTTTGTGGTCTTGTTGCATCGCTCTGTAGTCAATTTGTATTTGTTTGAGGTTGTTTTGTGTCTCCCTTTGGTTTGACAGTGACACTTTGGGTTTCATGTTTATTTGTATTTTTGAAATCCCATTTTATTGACATTTTTACAGCTCTCTGTGGTCACTTTGTATCCGTGTTTAATCATTTTGCACATTTGTTGTGATTGATATGCATCTTTGAGGTCATTTTTTCAGTCGTCTTCAAAGGGAAATTTCCCCCTGGGCTCAGGCCAGGTCTATTTTGTAATCGTACCATGCATCAGGCTTTTGTTATCTGTCTCCTTCCCCACCTTCTGCTGACTGCTCTCTCCGCCTCTTTGATTAGCACCCATTAAGGAATCACTCCAAGTCGCTAAGCTATCCAGCACATTTAGAAGTCATAAAACATCGCAATCATCAAATTCACACCAGGCTGGAACTCTCCAAGCACCCATTCGGAGGCTGCTACAATGAAGCTGAGAATTCAAATCCAACAAAGTGGTGCTTGACACAGCTTGGGGATGAATGGAAAAGCTGATGAGGATTTAAGTCTCAAAAGTCCATGAGAGAGAGAGAGAAAGAGAGACCCTGGGGAGGGATGCAACCATGTCCTCTGTCACAATCGAGGGAATCAGACCAAACATTTTGGCTGGATATAAAGTAGCTGCAGTGGTATAGAAGGGGAGTGTAGCTAACTGATTTTACAAGGTTTAATCCACAGCTACAGGAAACGATAGAAAGGAAATGCAATAAACTGTATATCAGAAATGTATTCACCTCAGATCTGCTGGTGTGTGATAAAGGAAATAGTGTTTTCATTTTGGGACACTGAAACATTTCTTCAGCGTGTTAGGGGGATCGATTTCAGTTTACCCTGTTCTCAGCGAGGTGAGTCAGGGACGTCTCAGTGAAAAGAAACAAATGCCTCCTTCTCAAATATGTGACATTCAATATGTGCTGTACGCTGTGAAGAGACTCAGGAGTAATCACAGCGAAAAGGTACACCTGCAGTAAAACCACACAGATGTGGGTAACAAAAGCAGATCCTTCCGTGGGATACATTTTTAACGGGTCACAGCATATCTACTCTTTATAGCACATACTGTAGTTGTGCTGTCCAGTGCCAATTAATTGTACGTTTATTCCATCCCGTCTAGACTACAAACCTTACCTAAGGCATGTAGAAATGCCTTAGGTGATTTTTTTTTTTTTTTTTTTTCCTAAAACTTTCTGAATGTATTTCAGGACTCTTGTGGTCGCCCACAGAGCTCCGCATGGTCAAACACCTGCCTCCATGGGAGAAGTACTGCAGCTTGTTTTTTCAGGTCTTCTGATCAGGGCTGGGTGGTTGTTTTTTGTGCCAGGAATAAATCTAAAAGTGACTGACTCGTGTTTGGACGCGTTTAAAAGCTCAAACACCACCTGTTGACTCCCTCAGCTCACATTATGTTGTGTTTTAGATGTTTAATTTGTCTTTTATTGTGAAACGCTTGAACATCTGATCAAAAAAAAAAAAAAAAGTGTCCTACAAATGAATGTCCCTCATTTTTTACAGAACCGTTTTGTTACTCTGAATGTCACCATATCTGGAGATTAACAGGTCAACCTCTGTGGCGGCAGTCATCTCACACATACAGCATAATTGTTCAGTAGAGTTTTGCAGACCTAATTAATGTAAAAAAGCATTCAGCCTGATTTGGTGAAGTTCATACTGAAACTTTTAATGTTAGTTTTTCTGTTTATTTGTGACCTGTATGAACCTCCACATATTCTATCACCTATGTATTATTTAATACACAGTTGAAATTATCTCAGCACAATTGTCATATAGAGCAGGTCAGAGACCCAACAATTCCCACCATAAATGAGTACTTGGTAACAATAATACTGATGATAATAATTATGACAGTGGTTGCTGAGCAGGGTCGCGGGGTTTTACAGTCGCACAGCTTGGGCTCGTGGAACAAATGTAGTTAGAAAGATGAAAGTTTACAGTAATCATGAATCACATAGTTGTCCAGAGTGAGTTACTTGATCAACCAGGAGTCTCTGTGATTTATCATTTGTTTTAATGTTTTTCTTGGATTGTTTGACTGAATGGGCACAGCAATAACCGTTGCAGGTAACAACGTCCGGCTGTGGAGGCATTTCAGTCATGCAACGCTAAAGGTGCCGGTACGATCAATCAGTTACCTGACATCTGTGTTAGTGCAAAACTCAGAGATGGCAGGCCTGTTTCACAGCGGACACTTGACTGTTTCTAATAACATTAACAATGGTTCTGCTGTATTCGAGGGTCTCAGTCAGCCATGAAAGTGACATTGAGTCAGCATGCACCGTACCGGAATGCTGGTTGATTTTAACATCTACAGTTGTGCTTTTCCTGCTGTGACATGTTGAGATGTCTACTGTGAAAAGGGCCTATCTTCAAGCCGTATGACTAGTACACTGTGAAGAGATGATCACCAGAGCAGCTGTGCTTTTATTTCCCATGCTGAACATAGAAGCTGACGTGTAATCGAATTCAGAAGAGCATCATGATGAGTGCACAGACATTCAGGAAATCAATTTTTTTTTTTTTTTTTTTTTTATGAAGCTCCAATGGTCAACATGAAACACTTTAACTCATTGTTGTTTCATTCAACCAATCAAAACCTTCCAAACCACATAAAGAGCAAGTATTGGGTTTTTCAAAATACTAGTGCAGTCTACTTGTAATAGATGGAGGCAACCGTAGTTCAGCCGGAAATGTATGCATTGAAATCGCCGCAGAATTTAAATGCAGTATAGATCCCCCCTCTAAAGGCAGCACTGTGTTCAAACATGCGGAGAATTATTTTATGAAGCAGTGTCAGCACTCAGGCACTTACAAATAGGCCAATGATTACCTATTTTCATGGGTCATTTTGAAAACAAATTTTACAAAGTGCAGAGTAGCAAAGATAAATGCACATAATCGGTACTATTCAAGAAAATAAGAGGACGGCACAGTAATGCCACAGGTTTTAAAGGAATTATGGCAAAAGAACACCAATTACAGTCATGTGTGAGGTGGAGAAAGTTAAAACAAACCAGTACAGTAGAATAATGTTGGAAAATGAAATAACTTAGGGAAAGTAAATATGTGAATAAGTGTTCTTCAGAAATCTTTCCAAAGTGCAAGTTTCTCTGACAGTGGTTTCTAAAGGTTAAGGTGAGTATTTGGGTTAGGGGGCATGGGATATTTGGTCTCCCACCTCATGTGAAGGTTATTTTCTAGAAGGTTCCTGTCGTGAAAGCTCAGATTAACAATTACTTAGCAGATCAGAGGAAAAAAAACGTCCAAACTTGGTTCCATTCATTTGGGGTCATTTTGGGAGTTGGACGTTTCATGTTTCTTCTTTGCTTGGTCAGAGTCACTGTCCGATAGATATATTTCAGTGGGCAGTTTGAACAATCTCCAAAATATCTATAGTAAGGCAGGGTTTAGTTAAGACTTTTTTTTACTTCTGGATTATATGTTCACATTGTCAGCCCCTAGTTCTTTGACTTTATTCAATATGTATTTGGGACCAGTTTCAGATTTATATCATGACAAATCACAAACTGGTGAATTGTGGAAATGTGGAGGTACCGTCTGCTGAAGTTCTTCAATCTGGGTGGTAATAGCAAGCTGATGTAGTCTACTGACATGACCCCGTACATCTAAAATCATTCTCTGGTCGAGAAAGCTTGAGGATAAAAGAAAACCGGGAGAAGAATTCACTTGCTGTCATATTTTTGAACCGAGATAAAGAAAAAGCCAGAGTTTCACATATTGGGGACAGCAGCTGGAATCTCATATCTTCTCCTCAGTTGATGAAAAGTCTGCATGATGTTGATTCCAGTCTCAATCAGATTTATTACCACTCTGGAAATCCTACCTTTTCATAAGCTACACTTATAAAGATGATTTATATTATTTCAGGTATTTTGAAAGCACAGAGATGGAAAACACTTCCCTTGTTTAATAACAATTGTAATTGATGGTCCTGGGACGATGGTTTTTTAAGAAATGCCACAGTCAGCACAGAAATCGGCCAGTCGATGAGATGAGTAGTACAAACAGAGCGGCGGCAGGGGGAAAATATCAACCTTGCTCCATCTGGAATTAAAGCATCCGCCCACTGTGGCCTTTAAATATCATTATCAAATATAGAATAAACAAGTTCTAGTTTGCGTTTGTGCTTTAGTTAATTATTCCTAAATGTGTCCAAGCGTATGAACATCCTTCACATAGGCCAGGTTTGGTCCCAAATAGAGACCCATTATAAAAATCTGTGCTTTCTGACTCTCAACTGCTCAACAATAAACTCACCCAAGAAAAGCTGTAATGAAACCAGCAGGACAGAAATCTACCATTACGCCCGTTACAGTTGGGAGAGTTTAGCAAGTTGTGATGATAACCAACTGGTGGTCCCTCATTAGCCCCCCCCCCTTATGCACCGTGACTTTTCCAGATTCTGGTTCTGCGTTGAGACCGACAAACTTTCAGTAAACAGCTGGCATCTTCAGGCAACTATCATCAGAGCAGCGCTCTTCCCACTTTTCCATCAACTGCTGCTGCTGATGCTGCTCCAGTCATTATGGTGTCCACTTCACTCCGGGAAATGCCGAGCGGCTGACAGATTCTCCACCTTGCACAGATTGTTGCGGTATACTTCTAATTTTGTGTTTGTCAACTGTCAGAAACCCGCTGGATGTCTCTTCCATGTCTGAAACAGACAGCAGGACATAATTATTGTGTATTCCTCTGTATGTTACCCAGCAAGGTCGGTCTGCCTAACTGTCTCCCATCAACCAGCTCCTTGTCATCTTATACACTGAAGGAAATGTGTGTGTGTGTGTGTTTGTGTGCGACTTCTTTACCTTTTCTGCTGGGGATAGAAGGGCAGGCAAGGAGGGATGGCATAATACTTTTGTTTACAACACTGGAAAAAGTGTGTATTTGTCTCTCATACTTTCTTTCAGTATGTGTGCGCGCGCGTGTGTGTGTGTGTGTGTGTGTGTGTGTGTGTGTGTGTGTGTGTGTGTGTGGATGTCAGACTAGACAAACCAAGCATTTATTCCCCCGTAGCAGAAGTGTGTGTCATATCCAGGTGAGTGTGACAGATCAGGGGCTTCACTGCAGTGACGGGGAATCAAGGCCATCTTGCTTGTATTATTCATGAGAGCCCGGGATGTCTCGTTGGCACGCTGCTTTGGCACAGCACAGATAGCGCAGAAGAGAAATAATGGGGAGCTGTAGCTCACTGCTGTGTCATCAGCATCGCAGTCTTGTAGCAGCACCTAGTGCTCGCTGTATGAAAACTACAAATGTGGGAGAAGTACAGCCCAACACTCTTAGGTCTTTTTTCTTTTTTTTTTTTTTTCATCTCATGCTTGGCTTCCTTGTTTTAGAGTCAAACTGTTGCCATTTTTTAAATTATGACCGCAAAGGCAGCGTGGAGTTCGAGATAAGACAGTCACAAATAAAAAAAAAAAAAAAGTCATTACAGTGTAATGATACTGTGTGAATTAAATGTCAATAGCATATGTATCACTTCCTACCGGTGGTCGTCGAATGCATATACAGTGAAAGCAAATAATGCTGCAATGAACAAGAGGAAAATTAGATTAAAGTCCGGCTCAATCTTCATTTTATGGGGATTAAAATAGTTGGGAGTCAAATGTTTGGTGACAACGTTGCTCAGTAATACTGGAGTTAGAGTTTTGGGATTGAAAAGTCAAAAAAAAGGATCACAGATCTGGAATAACGTGGAAACCTGTGGATTACCGTGATGTATGTAGCTGCACTATTTTGATACATCAGTCAGGTTTTCATCCATTGTACCCACCACTAGTGTTTTATTGGCCTCTGGGTCATATAAAGAAATTACAAAAAGTTATGTATGGGCTGCAATATAAAACAAGAAAACTGTAGTCACTTGTTCAGGAATGTCATTGCAGTGTGTTGGAGAGGACACAACATATAAGAACGGCATTCAATTATAGAATCAATTATTATCATGTCCTCTCCTTCACTGTGTTATTTGAAATATGGACATAATGAGATATGGATCTGTACTGCTTCAAATCTGCAGTCGAGTTCACCACCAGTTAGCTGGAGAAGAAAACAAACATACCTCTGTCACACAAACAAAGGAAGTATAAAACTAACTAACTAATAATAATAACACAAAATATAGCCAGAGGTGGATGGACCATGTCTAACCTCTAACGTTTGATTGATTTTATTCATTACACGGTGCTGACTAGGTCTCTATTTGGGACTGTCATATAATGTGTTCATTGTTCTCGCTTGTCAACTCTTTTTTTGTCAGTTCGAGTTAACCGAATTACAAATTTCCAATTACACAAAACCATAGCCAAGCTCACTAACAGACACACAATCCACAGACTGCAGGAAAAGAAAAAATTACAATAATTTAAAAGTGAATGAAATGATGTGAAATTGTTACAAATGAACAATTCTTCTATTCTAAGACATTAAAAACAAACAGAGAACTGTATTTTATATTAATATAAGCTTAATGTGTATTTTAAGAGCCGGGCACTTAAGGTGTGTTCACTACTTCCCCTGTAGTTGGTCAAACCCGAGAACCGTTCTGCATTCATTATAGTATTTTCTCCCTCATTTATTAGGCCACAGGATATTGTCTCAAAAGCTGCCGTCTTATCTCGTTCTGAGATTCAATCCTGGAATAATGTGCCTTTTACAGCTTTCCTTTTTCTCATTATTACCTATATACCAGCCATAATGCTCATTCAAATCCAATTTTCTACATGTTTTGCAGTTTTGTCAAAGAGCTAAAGGTTTCCAGGTATAGCTGCAGCAAGATCAAATTCATACTCTATCCTTGCTATCTGTTTGATGCTCTCATGGACTCTGGTTCAAAAATTCTGTACCTTCCAACATGAGCTCAGTGGAAGTCTCCCACTTCCCCGTTTCATCTCCAACAGCGTGGAGTCCTATTTTTAAACCCGTTCTGAATAACCCCAATCGAAGATTTTGAATTGCACTAACCTTATTCTGATGTCTGTGGAAAACTTTTCGAGAGCTTTCTACTATTTTTGTTGAACGGGACAGAAGAAGGCACCTTAGAAAGCTGCCATTGTAAGTGCTCTTTATTTTCACTATATAGCTCATTTTCCCAGATGGAGAGTGTATATAGCGGAAGCCACTGGATTGTGCTTGCAATCGTATTACCCATAGATGATTTTTGCGTAATGATTAGTTGTATGTATCCCTTCAATACTCACATGTACATTAGGTTATTATTGATTGATGCCAGAAATCAATTATTTCTGCATTAGTAAAATACTTTTTTAAAAACTTCAGAATCAATGTTTTTGGAGCAAATGATTATTACATTTTCAAGGCATCATTAGTGATAAGTGTATTAAGAATTTTTACCCACTTTCCCGTCAAATCTGTGAAATGTTTTAACGTTTTTAGCTCACTGTTTTGCTCTGTTATCAACATTTGCTTGCGAACATGTTCACAATAAAAACAGAAGTGGTATGATGTCGTAGGTTTAGAGCTTTTCCCACCGAACGTGTAATTAGTTTCATGTGGCTTTAATTTGCTGAAAGCCCAAAACTAATTTTTCCAATGTATTTATTTCAACCATAAACATTTCTATTCTTGACTTCTGGGAAAAATTACAATATACAGTGAAAAAGGTTTAGGCACTTTAAATTCTTAACCACCACACAGTACCATCAGGGAGGCGTAAATTTATTCGAACAACAAACCCATGCATACAGGCATAAAGAGCTGTCTTTAGATAGAAGAGGACCAAGGAGTCCAACAAATAGTCGGGCTCCCTAGAGTCCTGATCTGAATACAGTGGAGTCAGTCGGGGACCACATGAAGAGATAGAGGAAACTGAAAAAGCCAAAAATCCTCAAATCTGGCAAATCGACCTACCTGTCAGGAAGTGGATGTAGCAGAGCTGTTTTCTTTCAAGAGCCAATTAATTTTCTTAAAGTTGTTTTTCTGTTTATTATGAAGTTTAAATTGGAGCACTAACGTCCATTATGCCGAGACCTTTACCAGACCGGTCCGCATAATGCAGTGTTTCTCAATCTCTTCCAATTTACAGTAACAATAGGGTATATAAAAATAGAACACGTTTCTATCAAAACAAAAATAAAGTAAATAAGTAAATAAACATATTTTTTACACTATGTTAATCGCACATGAGGTGGAATAGATGGAATATAATTTTTACTGGAAATTACAGATGTCAAACAAGGCGATTATTCAAATAATGCACATGATATATAAATACATAAAATCCAATCAAGATTGAAACTAACGGTAAATTGTACACTATAACGTTGTAAAGCTCTCTACAGCTTGGCTTTTTCAGACTTATAAGAAGTGACAGCACAGATTCAGAGGGAGGTTCAACAGCTCGACTGCTCTGTTCACTTTTTTATTTGTATTTTTTCTTCCAGACAGACTTTGAACGCAGCATTAATTCAGCCCACCTGTTGCAGCAGCAGAGAAACACTCCCTCCTCTTCCTCCTCCTGCTGCTGCTCCACCGCCACCTGCTCTTCCTCCACCTCCTCTTCTTCCTCCTGCTCTTCCTCTACCTCCTCCTCCTCTGGCTGTTCCTCCTGCTCTATCTCCTGTTCTTCCTCCACCTCCTCCTGCTCTTCCTCTTCCTCCTCCTGCTCCACCTCCACCTTTTCCTCCTGCTCTATGTCCTACTCTTCCTCCTCCTCCTGCTCTACCTCTTCCTCCTCCTGCTCTATCTCTACCTCTTCCTTTTCCTCCTGCTCCACCTCTTCTTCCTCCTCCTGCTCTATCTCCACCTCTTGCTCCTCCTCCTGCTCCACCTCCTCGTCCTCTTCCTCCTGCTCTTCCTCTTCGTCCTCCTGCTCCACCTCCACGTTTTCCTCCTGCTCTATGTCCTACTCTTCCTCCTCCTGCTCCACCTCTTCTTCGTCCTCCTGCTCTATCTCCACCTCTTGCTCCTCCTCCTGCTCCACCTCCTCGTCCTCTTCCTCTTCGTCCTCCTGCTCTATGTCCTACTCTTCCTCCTCCTGCTCCACCTCTTGCTCCTCCTCCTGCTCCACCTCCACCTTTTCCTCCTGCTCTGTGTCCTACTCTTCCTCCTCCTGCTCCACCTCCTGCTCCACCTCCTGCTCCTCCTCCCGGTGTATTTACATGCAGCTGGTCCTCTGCCCCCTTCACTCCCTGCAGACTGTCACTGTCGGTACCATCATGTCGGCCGGCCGGGTCATCGTTTACGGAGGAAGAGGCGCTCTGGGCTCCACGTGTGTCCGGCACTTCAGGTCCAAAGGCTGGGTGAGCGGATCCGGGCCTGCAGGATGCTAACTGTGGGCCAATGCTAACGGAGTGGCTAACCTGTGTGTGATTGTGTGTGTGTGTGTGTGTGTGTGTGTTTGTTTGTTTGTTTTTTTGTGTGTTTGTGTCAGTGGGTCGCCTGCATCGACATGGCCGCCAGTGAGGAAGCCGATGAAAACGTGATCGTGAAGATGAGCGAGAGCTTCACGGAGCAGGCGGGACAGGTGAGCCGCACGAGGCCGACACATGGGTCACTTCCTGTCTGGTTAAGGTTAAATAAAACAAATAAAAATAAATATAAATGAGACGACCACCAGATCAGGTCTGAGTCCGGTCAGTATTACCGCCCGTTTGTTTATTTAGCTCATGTCCGGTAGTTGTTTACTGTGACGACTAATGCTGCGTTCAAGTACAACTCGGAAAGTGGGGAAATACCTGTCAAGTTTTTTTTTTGTTTTTGTTTTTTTTTAATCGTTATTTAATTTTATTCAATTTTATTGGCGGGGGTAGTGATACCACAAATGTATTAACCCCCAATAATTTGAACATGTATACCATTTGCTTGCAATATGTTTGATATAGTTAGTTGACGAAAAGATTTTGTTGTTGATCAGCTAATTGGTTTCAGGTCTAGTGTCAGTGCTAATGTACTCAGTAGTTAGTTTGTTGATGCTGTCAAACCTCTAAAACGTAAAGACAGATCCTCTGCTGTCCTTATGATTCTTATTCTATATTCCTGTAAACAATATTTATATTGTTTCCTATCCTATACTGCTGTTCCTCTCCATGTGTTCGGGTTGGGGGGGGGTTAACTCTCATAAATCCCTCCACAACTCTTCAACATGTAACACTTGAGATGATTAACACAGGATAAGAGTTGGGGTTTTTTTTTTACATCTTGCATGAACTAATATTTCTCTCTATCAAGGGAAACAGCCTCACATGGAGGTTGGTGTAAATGCTACACCCATATATCCCACCGCTGCTCGCTGGCCTGAAAGCAGCACAGAACATGGATTAAAAGTTTCCATCTGGTGTTTGAGCTGACATTTTAACGCCATTCATCTTGTTTGCGGTGCCCTGAGGAGTCATGTTGTTTGCAATTAGCTCTCTGTTCTTTGTGCAGGTGACAGCAGATGTGGCCCAGCTACTAGGGGACCAAAAAGTGGATGCCATCCTGTGTGTGGCTGGAGGATGGGCAGGAGGAAAATGTAGTTCCAAAGGTCAGATTTCAACCTCTGTTTGTTGTAGCATTAATCATCAGCTGCTTATTTGCTGTAATTCTTCTGCAATTCCTACTTAATTTTTAGGATAAGATCAATAAAATTGACTCAGCTGAATTAAAGAAGTTACATTTCAATGTAATTTAAAAGTTGTGGATGTTTCGTTAACTTGACTTGGCAAGGTAATCTCAGCTGAAAGGTCCATAGTCCTTAGTTGTTTAATGTATTCGTTACATTAGTTCCAGCAGATAATCACATGATGTGAGCTTGGAGGTTTCAGTGTTTTTGCACAGTGGCCTTTGTATTTATGTTTGCAGAGAATTGTTTTTAGTCTTTTTGATTCTTCAGTAAGGACACATCATCAAAAACTAAGAGCAGCTAAACAAAAAGCAAACCAGCTGTTCTCTGCTGGAGACTAAGCACCAATAGTTAATTAGTATTTAGTTTCTGTAGACCTTGTGCTTTAATGCCCTTTCCATTGTGTCTTAATATTATTCATGCATGTTTGTTGAATAGATGTGTCAGATCATTATTTCCAGGTCAGATTTTCTTTTTTTCTTTATCAGGCATTCTGGCAAAGATTTAGGTGACGAGACCAATAGCCTGGGCAGCCAGCTAACTGGATCAGTGGGAAAAGAGCTACCCTTCCTCTGTTCAAAAAAATAAAATAAAATAAAAATTAATTGTAAAGATGAAGCTCTGCTCTTTAACTATTTAAGTCCAGGATTTTTGCCAGGCAAGTAGTGCAGATGCCAGGAAATGCCTGGAGGCAGCCAATAAAATAGTCAGGCTCATAACCCTCTGTTAAATAGGATGCTGTTACTGTACAATGAGGCGTTTGGACAGACTGAAGAAACAAAATGTGACGTGTTTATAACGAGCTTTATCGCTGCCTGTTGGATATTTAAGCTAGCAGTATATTTCACAAGCACACACAAGAGTGATGTTTATGACCACTTTTCTCAAAATGCTGGACTATTGCATAAATGGGTGGCACATCATAATTAGTGAATATGCTTGTGCCGTAGATGCAGTGAATTATTAAGATGCCACAGATTTATACATGAGACTCTCCTGTTTTCTATGTCCCTCCCAGACTTGTACAAAAACACGGATCTGATGTGGAAACAGAGCGTGTGGACCTCCACCATCTCCAGCCGCCTCGCTGCTCTGCACCTAAAGCCAGGCGGACTGTTGACTTTGGCCGGAGCTAAAGCAGCTCTCTCAGGCACCGGAGGTAAGGCACACATCTGTGTTTACCGTTCTCATCATGATGACCTGGTTTGGCCGTGTAACACGTCAGGCCCTCAGGCAGACTTTGACTTATTGAAGACTACATTGTGCTTAGGTCTCTGTTGTCCAACCTGCCAATTCAAATAATATAGGCAATAAAAGGCGCTGCAGGGCTTTGACCAGAGAATTGACATTCTGATAGGAGGCATGGGGAAGCACACAGATCACAACAATGAGGGGAGAGTGTGTCAATAAAATTGATCCGAGAAATAAAACAAGTCGGGGGAAGAAAAAGATTGAGATCATGGGCAGCATTGGGACTTGGTGGTAAGCGTCTCCATTTCAAAAAACAAAAAAATCTATAGTTTAATTCCCAAAATGGGCTCTCCTGGTCCAGTCTCCTTGACTCAAAGTTGACCTGCTCACTTTTTTCCACTTAAACACAGCAAATAAATGTTTAAAATATAACTGACTGGGGTTCATTAAAACAAAAGGGAAAAAGGAATCTATGCCAAATGAACAAATGTGACTATTCAGTAAATCATTTATAGAGATTTAATTCACTCATTCAGTCACTCAACAGTACTGATATGTGAAAACAGTACTAATACATTACAATGTTGCTATCACATACTAAATGAGGTTGCGATGTAAACAATGCACAGCGATAAAGTTTTCATTTCATATTATCTGTTACTGTTATTTTTGTGTTTTTATCAGAACTACAACCTGATTAATTTCATCATAAATTTTATTTGCAGTTTTATAAACCCATAACATTCTTGCAAAAATACTTAAGGACATCCTTTTAAAGTGTTTAGTGGGATTAAATTCCTTTGCTAACTTTTGTCACCATGTAGAGCTGAAATCATTTTTCGAATTGTTGCTTGACAAAAACATTAATCAAAATCATAATTGTAATTTTAATATTGATAGTAACACTAATAAACAGTCCTGGGGAATTGTTACAGACGTTATAAATGTAATGAGTAATCAGTTAATAAAAAATAATAATAATAATTGAGGGATTCATTAATATTGAAAATACGAGTTTGTTGCAGCTTTATTACTGTTGAGCAGCCGCCCAACTCATCAGCCCCTGTGGCAGCCAGCAGGGCTTTGGTACAGTGCCATGTGATGTCGAGCCATCTCTGTGTCTAAGCCAAACATGTGATGGGCTGAAGCCTAACTCTACAGCAATGCAAACCCCTGGCTCAGCAGTCAGCGCAGGGCCTACAAGCTCACTGGCGACAGACTTAGCAAGAGAATGACTCAGCATTTGTGGCTGCACACAGATTATCCACATGGACAGTGTGTGTTAAACGTCGCTCAAGCAGACCTAGGCAGCTTACAGCTATTGTTCTCTGGGGGCCAGGGGGAGTTCGTATTCTGCCGGAGCAGCCTCTGTCAGGGTCGCATTTTAAGCACGATAGAACAGCATCTAATTTTCCAAAAGCCCATTTCTGTGAAGACTCATTGAATGTGAGTCAACACCAAGAGACAAATAATAAATCTAACGAACAGCACTGAGGAGATGGCTCTATTCTATTCGCGTGAGGAAAATACTAGTAAGCGTTGGACACATTCACATTATCACTGTGTGGAATTATCATTAAGAACTAATAGCACTGACTTTTTAAAAGTTATTTTTCAGGTGTTTTCGCCTTTTTTCTGAAAGTCACAGTGTGAGACGGGGTTTGTGTCTGACTCCATCCTGTGGTCAGGACTAAGCCTTTACGGTGAATACTAACAGTTGAGCCATCAGCTCGCCCCTCTAATAGCATCCACCGTGTTTTTTGAGTGAGAATTTGTCTTAAATTTTGCCAAAGTATCAATAGGTTTTGGAGTAATTACTGCTATGTTGCACGGTGTCCACCAATGCAAACTTGAAAAACCAACGAGGGTTGTCAAAACATGTGAAAGTGTTTGTAATAATCCTGACCTCTGAGTTGGGATTTAAAAGGGAAGCTGAGCCCTAAAAAGAGTAAAAAGAAGAGACTTCCCTGCCTCCTCATGTGATTTGTGTTGGTTTTCCTAATCTAGATTATCCACTAAAATATGCAGAAGGTATCATGCGACACTTGGATGTGCAGCGACCCAGCTCAGTTCTATTTCAATTTATTGTTCACTGTAAATCTTCATTGAGAAACCCGGTCCTTGTTTAACACCTAGATGAGGATTAGTCTGTAAAAGGCAAAAGTCAGCAGTGCAGACATCTAATCATCGCAGAACTGAGTGCAGTGGAAATGTGGGACTCTCCATTAACACTTGTAACAAAATATTTGTGTCAGGTCCTGTTTCAATGCTCAGATTGTAATTCCTCTGATCTCCTGTTGGATTTTTTTTACCTTGGACCTCGCTGCCTGTTCAAAATTTCTATGTTCCTCTCTCCCTCCTCTGTTTACTCATGAGAAGAGGTGAACAAAATAAAAATGGCAAACAAACTATTTCTGATGCTCGTTTAGTTTTCACTCAAAGCATCATAAATCAAGGAAAATAAATCAATGGTCACATTGTGCGAGTCTTTTATTTTTCACAAAATATTTACTGTATTTCTTTAGCAAAGCTTTTTTTTTTTCATTTCTGGAATTTGGATATTAACAGTTTGTAGCTTTGTGGCATAGAGTGCCAAACCTTGTTCCTTCTTTAGTGAGGAAGACATTTAACAAATCTGTGAATATATTCATGATTATCCCCATAAAGTAAATTAAACATGATCAACTTTTCCCGCTATTTGGAGTGGGTTTTTGTTTTGTTTTTTTATTGCGATGTGGGATAAAATTGTGTCTCTACCCAACGCTTGTCATGGTAAAGTCTGTCTCCTAATTATCCAAAATTGGATAATTAGGAGCTCTGTTGTTGGTGGATACACATTAGCTCTCAATGTGTGACCTCTCAGGATAAGAAAATGTGCAGGTCAGCCTGAAGCAAATCAGTGTACTTTAGATTTCATTGTCTTTTGGCTATTCTATAACTTCTACCCCCAACTGAAGTAGTTTTTCACAGAGTCCTTGGAGGAAAAACAAAAGCTCATGAAAGTCATACGAAAGTCATGTCAACACCCCTTCTTCTCATTGGTCAGGTCAGTTCCTTGTAAGCCTGTCATAAGATTGGTTTACGGGGGGTGGACTGATGCTCTGCATTCTTTTGGAAAGCCCATTTAGATGTTTGTGGAGGAAAAGCACTCACTGTTTCCAGATGCTGAAGCTACAAAACATCCCCCCAACTTAATAAAGGCTGGATTCACGCATAACACACTAACTCAGGAAGAGAGAATACGAGGCTAGAAAGTTTGGTATGGACTCAATAGATTGTGCCTGAATTGTTTATACCACAATATGAAGAGCCAAGTTGTATGTTATGTATTGACTATTGCTGTTTTTATAGTCTAAACATGCTCCTTCCATAGATGCCGTGTTGTCTGTTCACTTGACCTCTCACTACCATGCCATCCTCTCCTGGGCACAGTGTGATGCATTTGGTGTGGTGTATGCTTTCTTTGCAAACGAAATTTTTCTCCAGGACACTAAAAGAAAATGCTTCTGTAATACCCAGGCATGGTCGGCTACGGCATGGCCAAGGCTGCCGTCCACCAGCTGTGTCAGAGTCTAGGAGCAGAAAACAGTGGGATCCCTTCAGGAGCTGCTGCAGTGGCCATACTACCGTAAGTGCTGCAGTGACATGTGGTGTAAACACTTGGCCAGGGTACGCATTTAGCTGCAAAGGGAGAGAAAGGACCCGAATGACACATAAACCACAGTGAGGGATGGGAGACAGGTAGGAGACCAAAAATCTATATTTTGAGGATCAAAGTTAGAGGGGAAAAAAAAGGTGTACAAGAACAGGAGAGGTGGAATTGACAAAATCTTTTTTCATTAAATTGGCCCAATGAAGGTCTAGTAGAAAAACATCACAAATAATTTATTTTGCAAGTTGGACAGTCTGCAAGCTTTTCAACTGTCACTGAGGATCAAAGTGAAGCATCCTGTTGGTTGAAAAATGTTTGTGTACATTTTCCAGCATGCTCTTATCTGGATGGCTCTGTAGAGTCCAAAAATATCAAAACATCTGTGAAAACCCCTAAATCACACTTTGTGTCTGAATATTTCATCCTCAAAAGATGAATGGCACAAGTAAAAATGTCACGGAGCAGAAAATGCAGTCGGATTATCCCCAAATAGATTATTATTATATAATATGATCATTTATGTTATGTTATTATTATTACTATCCCTATAATAATTTTTGCCAGCATCATACAGAACTTTGGTTTTGTTCATTTCGTGCTTTAGGTCAGTTGAGATGATCTTGAGCTGTGTGTACCAAATAGTTACCTGATCAATATTTTGATTCATATATTTTTTGGTACATTTTCTTAAACCAAAGAACCAGAGATCTGCAGCTCAGAGTCAGTCTGCCTAAATGGTATTCACCCAAACCTCACCCATGAGGTGCCCCACATTATGCCCATCTTAAATATGATAAATTTTATTTTTCTACTACAGGACATGGATGTTTTTTTTTTGGATCCATTATACTGTAATAAAGAGAGATCTGGATTTTTCTGTTCACTGCTTGCTTGAAATCGTGTTTTATTTTGTGGTACTAAATAACTTTCTGTTGGTACAGACCAAATCCAACATCAGGAATTCATTGGAAAAACAGGACAAATATACAGACTCTCACCTAATGCGCCTCAGGTCGTCTTCTTCTGTACCACGTTGAGTGTTTGAGGCAGGAAGAAGTGGCGTGTGTTTTAGCACAGCATATAAATCTCTCGCACTGTGCACACAGCCAGTAAAGGGAATGAAGATGAAAGCTATTGTGCTGTAAAATTAGCTGTGCCACACACTCCTTTGTTGCGTTCAATGGATACGTGTGAGTCCAAGATAAGCTGCGGGATGAAAAGATGATAGAGGCTGCCAGGTTCAGCCAATGCATCTGTGCTTGTGCACATGATCTGCTTCAGATGAATGACGTGCGCTGAGGGCTTTGCATCAGTGCCTTGTCTATTCGCTTATTGAATTTAAAAGCACTGGGTTTCTTTTTGCACTGTCATCGTGAGTAGTTAGAAATGTATGTTCAGGGGTGTTTCTTGCTCCTGCTCTGTCTTTGGTGCATTTCCCATCAAAATGAGGCAGGACACATCTGTTAAACATTAGGCCCATAACTTGGATTTTCTGTTATAGCCTCCATCCCCCAACCCCCCCACCTTACATTGCTGTACCATGATAAACCAAGAGTTTGTTAGATATATGGATGTAGTTGAACGCGGGATTTTATTATATTTTAATGGATGGATCTTATTCTTTATCTTAAATATCTTTTCGGCGTAATGATAGCAAATATTTTATTACATTCAGACAAAGTACACTGAAATGACTGATCAGCAGTTCCTGTTAGTATTTTTGTTACTGATGAAAACTTAAAAAAAAAAAAAAAAAAGAAAGAAATATCTTACGATTATTATTATTATTATTATTATTTTTTTTTTTAAGCGTGGGTATGGGCATTTTTATTAACAATGGACAGCGACACTTATGATACCTTCAGAAAGTGTGAGTCACAGTAAAGCCGTCTGTCACTGTGTGTTCAGAAGCAACAGAGTTATGACTCGGTGGAGGAGTGCGACTTGACACAAATTGCCTCCGTTGAGCACTGAGGGTTTTATAGTCCCCTAACTGCCTCAAGGAGATGTGTACCTCACCTTCTGCTGTAGTTCCAACTTTTGACCCTGGTGATTAGAGGCAGAGTCAGGCAAGTCCAAAACAGTGGGTAGTGGTAGCAGTGTGTGCGTGTGCATGCCCAGTAACAATGTAAAAGTACTACAGTTGATCCTGCGCTTAGCTGAGTATAATATGTTGTTTAGAAGCATATTAAGATAACATGCTGATTGAAGGTGTGATATTATGAATAAGATAATAAACCAAACATGGTGCCATTGACTTGATCTCCATATCCACGTGAGCCCAATGTACAGCGCTCAGTGTGTGAGGCGATGCTGCAGCGAGCAGGCTGCCTTTCCTCTCTGCCTCACACTCACCCTGACTGTCATCGGCCTTAATTTGGCAGGGTTACCTTGGATACACCGATGAACAGGAAGTCCATGCCTGACGCAGATTTCAGCTCCTGGACGCCGCTGGAGTACATTGCTGAGTGAGTATCAAAGCTAATACTGATTCATACTGCAGCATTTCTGTCTTATTTCATGGGTGTAGTTTGTTAGTATATTAACATCACTCCTTTTTCCATGGTTGACCAAAAGATGTGTTTTCTACAATATAGCAAAATATAAAATGCTCGTTTTCTTCTTTTGTGCTTAAGAAACTAGTAATACTAATTCGTTTTCGGTTCCTATATATATATTTGCATTCAGATTGTAAATACTAAAAGTCATTCTCCATTAGAAATTCATTATCTATTTTACCTCATTTATTTATAACTACATTACTCTTAACCTGCCGCATGTAACCATACTTACAGATTTCTTATGATCTTCTTTATTTCCCAAAGAGCCTTGACACTAAAAAGTTAATTTAGTTTAGTTTTTAGTCATCTTTATTTCGAACATGTAAACAAATGAATAAATAAACAACAAACAGAAGAAGGGCAAAACAAAGAAAGCAAAACAGCATTTGCAACAATACAAGTGTAAAGCCAATAAATTAGAAAAATAAACTATAATAGATAATATAAGTAATAGTAATATAATATCGAACAATTTACAAAACAAAAAAACAAAAACAAAACAAAAACAAGCAAAGATGCATTAAGCAGTTCTGGGCTTACATGTCCAAAAAGGAGTGGGCTGAAGTAAAAACTTATTTAATCCCACCCCTCTTCCCAAATCAATATTAATTTATTATCTAGCTCCGTTATATATAAATTGTAAAATTGTTCAGTGTTGGTGCAAAAAGCTCTTTGATTCTGAGAAGCTGTCATCACAACTCTTGAACATCACATTTATCTTTGATGCTATGAGATCACAGAAACATTTTCAGGTATCAAACCGCATTAAACTCACTGAATACCTGACATGATACTAAGTCACCTGTGAATAACAATTTGAGAATATAACAAAACAGTAGAATAAGTGCATAAGATGAGGGAAAAATACATATATCTTATTTCTGTGGGATGGGTTTCCATCACAAATTACACATAATAAGTTGAACATTTGCAGAATGTGATTAATATTTTGTCTTAACCTTTCACAGGATTTGAACTGTGACACCTCAGGAAAGATGTGTATTTTTGTTTTTTCTTTCTTGCTCATACATGTAGCTCATTCTCCTTTCCTATAGAGTCTAACCTAATGCTGCATCTAAGATTTAATCCTACTGGATGCTAAATGCAAAATATTCAAATTGATTTGTTTGATATTTTAAGGAACTACAATGGCTGAGCTGTGTTATGTTTCAATGATGTGTTTTAACGTCAAATCTCATGCGAATAACAAAAAAAGAAATCTGCAGTTCCTCAGAGGACAATTTTAAACAGGTCGTGTCTGTCCTTTATCCTCTTTCAGTATCTGGATTAATTTAAAATTCTGATTTTGATTAATTCACTTATGCCAGCCACCTCTTCCAAACTGTGATCTAATGAGATCATTGGAACTCATCTAAACACACGCTGCCTCCATTTAGACAAAAGTTTGTGTTGATTTCCACAGAGTTTATACCCTCTGTAGGTCGGCGGGGGGGGATTAGATGGGATTTGATCCAGTTTGATAATCCCAGAGGAAACAGATGAGAGTTGGAGGACAGAAATAGAAACCGTCTGCTCGGTGGTATATGAAGGGAGACAGCAGTCAGTCCTGTTGTGTCCATTTTCTTGTCCTCCAGTCACCTTCCTGGGTTTCAAAAGGACAACGTTCACTCATAAAACATCTTATTACTTTTCAGATGGTTGAAGAGTTTACTTTTAGTTCACATCATGAAAAACACACCTTGTGAAATTCATTATTCACTGCTGTCAAATTTAACTTTAATTTAAAAGTTAAATCACTTCATGATTATATTCATAGCGCTCAATCCAGCTGTTTACAATTTTAATACTGTCACTGAATACCAGAGTTTAATGGCAATATCAAAATAATACAACTTTCTTCACTTGACTGGTATTGATATTTGATGTTGATAACATTTCAGCCCTTTCATTGTTAAAATAGATGAATATTACTGAGGTTTTATATTCAGGTCTTATCCTACTCCAAGTAAATGACAGTATCCTCATTTTCTACCATGGCAACGGAAGACTTCTCTCTGATTGGCTGCCAGGGTCTAGTCAACTTATTAGCCAACTCCTGTTGGTAACCACAGTAACAGCGGCTGTACTTGGTTAGTCTTTGACTCAGGTTACCTCGTGATGAACTGACCAAAATGTGTTTATGTTTAGGACTAGCGTGTTATGTGCATGCAGGTCTAAATACATTTTTGACAACATGACTAAAGCAGAAACAATGGAATTTGAAAATGGTTTTGATTTCCTCTGAAACTGGACTGTACATACTGTAATAAAGACTTCATTAAAACAAGCTTACATTACTATATATTCATTTGTTAAAATGTGGGAGACATTTTAATACCTGCAACAGTCAGCTGGTGCTCTACAGACCAATCGAGTAATTGATTATTTAAAAAATGGTTATATTTATCAGCTGCAGCTCTCAACTCGACACACAACAAAGGTCTTTCACCAGATGTGTCCTTTACCACAAACAATAGTGTTGGATAGTACGAAAATATAAGGAACTGCACTGAAATTACACAGACAAATTCACTGTGAGAGTCTTGAACAGACACTGATAATGAATGATTAGTGAGGGATATAAAGTATTGACAATGTAGAGCTGTACAGATAAGCAAAGAACAAATGGACACTTTTGGGCTTTGAATGCTTGAGTAAAATCATTAAAGCTGCTGCCGCTTCTTTGTTTTACTGCAGACTCTTTTTCAACTGGGCCACAGGGGTGAACCGGCCAGCATCGGGAAGCTTGATGCAGTTGCTGACCTCTGGAGGGGAAACCCAGGTCATGGCTGCTCCGTAGAAGACAGAGTGGAGCTGAGGAGACGGTGATGGGGGTTAGCAGGCAGGGAGAGATAAAGATGGATGGAAACAGAGAGAGGGAGAGATGAGGTGATGGAGAAGCAGAGAGATAGAGACTGGAGGAGAGAGGAGGCTATGGGGAAGGAGCATACGAGAGATGGGAGTGATGAAGAGGGTTGGAGGGTGTAGAGGTGAAGAGAAAGGATGGTGACAGACCGGGGCTAAATAAAATAGGGAGGTGGAGAGAAGCTGATGGCCAGATGTGTTTTCTGTGGAGTGGGGAGGAGTGTGCAGTGGGGGGGGTTTCTTTGGGGGAAAAAAAAAAAAATGGCCTCACAGTGCCATCTAGCTGTAGATCCCTACACTGATCTCTTTGTAGATGTCAATCAGACCATGAGAAATCTTTATTAATGGTAATAAAAACCACTAGCCAGTTTAGGACATGCCTTCAAAGCCAAACCTTTTGGTATTCAGGATTTTCAGAGATTGTGCTGAATGAGAAACATGCTAAAGTGTGTGTCGGTGTGTGTGTATGCTCGTGTATTTGTACTCAGCCTAATGTGGAAGCAGCCAGCAGTTAATATGCATATTAAAATTTGGGAACCCATACATTTATAATTCTGCAGCATAACAGTGTTATCAACTTAATGCAGAATGTTAACAAAAACAAACTATCCGTGTATTCACCCTCTCTTTATTTTACAGCCCTTCGTTTCCCCTAAAATGAATTTCAACCACACACAGTTATTTACTGTAACATCTGTGAAATGAAGCACCTAAAGTGTCAGCCGTATGTGATGTGTGAGATCTGTAGACCTTTTAGATTCTCCTGTCCTGAGTCCCTGAAGGTCCTCTGCCACTGCGGAGCCTCGAAGCCGAAGGAAGCCGCTGTCTTCTCTCAAACGTACAATAATGCTTTAAAGTGGAGTGGCCTTATTTCATGTTTGTAGCTATCAAGTAAAAGTGTCCTTGGTGTCCACAGTATGAAAAGGTACTCTGTTCCTGTGGGTTTTCTGAGTCATGTGTCGTAAACTGTGTCAACATTCACAATAAAAATGAGTCAAAATGAAAGATTGATCTGCAGTTTAAAGTTTATTCTTGGGGGTGGAAACAGGAGTTGACAAATCTCACCATGAGTCAATTCAGTAGCTGTTCCAGAGCTCGGCATCATGTAATACCATTACATGTTTACTGTGAGGTGTCCTCTGTTTGCTACCTTTTTGTTTTATTCATTCCTAAATTTTAGATGCACAATATATACTGTTCACGAAGTTGACTGTGTCAAGTTGTTGATCCAGAATGATGTTGAGTTGTCCTGTAAATGTGGAAACCTTGTCCTCATTTCATAGATTCAGCTTGTGGAGTGTTCTCCATACAGTAAAGACGGCAACTTCAGTCATTGTCCTCGATAGTTTTGCTGGTTAAATTTTAGAATTTTTTATTTTCTCTGAGCACTTATGGGAGTTTTTCATCGCTGTTGGCTTCATGAGTGAAGTCCAGCTCCTTGGTTGATGCAGTTCAAGAAACAATCCATCCTCAAGTTCACTTTAGGAGACTCTTAAGACAGTATTGCTACAACCAACTGCAAAGACACTTGTGGTTGTGTATCACATCATATAAATCCAATGAAAAATCTATTTTCTGACTGTCCTACAGTTTCTGTGGCTGTCTGGTTACATGTTCCTAGTAAAGAGGCACTTCATACATAAAAAATACATTTCTAATAAACTCTTATCTAGTGTTAAACAGACGAGGATAGTGCATTTGTTGTGGGCTATTTTCAGCTGCAGATTACATTTGGCTTCAAGCAGAAGCATGTGTGAGGTTTTCTCAAAATTCACCACGTTATTCTTGTTTATTGCATCACTGTTGTGTTTTGTTTTATTTTTTTCAAACAATGTCATCGTCACTTTAAACAGACTCCTGTTGGCAAAGTCATTTCGACTCTGCTGACAATAAGAAATTATCCAGAAAGTCAAACTTAAAGCTCGAAGGACCTCAGTATATTGAACAGCCACTAGATGGAGCCCTTTAATAAGCTTCCTTCACTGCTGCACTGCACCCCTGTGTGTTTTTCAGCAGCATTAATCAAATGGTTGAGTTAACACTGGGGGCTGAATATGCACTGCCATGCATAAAGTGTATAAAAATAACTTACAGAAGAGCCCTTTAGCATTGACTCTCCTACACATAACAGATTGCTGAGCATCCAGGCCTTTCACCTTAGCAAATGCAAATCTCTGCAACAGCGACATCTGGGAAGACATCAATTTAAAAGTTGGATTATGACGAATAGATTATTTTACAGCCCCATCCCTCTTTGCACAGAATGTTGTTGTTGTTCAACCAATCCATATATTCACCCTCGGCGTGGACCAGAATGCACATAAATAGACTATGAGGGCAGCTGCCGGGCTTCACTCTTAAACTCCACCATTTCTCTCAGCCGGCCACACTTCCAGGGGACTATATGGCTGTTGACAAGCACACGGCAATAAATCACCATGCCGAGGATTAATAGTAAAGAGCAAA
Source organism: Remorina albescens (assembly GCA_034769265.1). Lineage (NCBI taxonomy): Eukaryota > Metazoa > Chordata > Actinopteri > Carangiformes > Echeneidae > Remorina > Remorina albescens. The sequence goes on along the minus strand of CM068475.1, from coordinate 6,743,241 downwards.
GCGGCCCAGCTCACTGTAGCTGATATGTATTTATTCTAGGTGGCGTAGCAATTCATCTCCCTGTGTGTACGTGTGAGATTGTGCTTGTGTGTGTGTGTGTGTGTGTCTATAAGGGGCCCAAGGCGAATACAACATGTCTGTGCATACATTACCTCCCATGATGCCAGCACTACAGAGTGATTGCCCATGGGGATGGAGTCAGTGTTTATCACAGAAAGTGTTTCAACTGATCAAAGATTACCGCCGAGACAGAGCATGTTGTTCCTGTTTCCGCTGGGGCAGATAAGTTGTCACCCAGTGCCACAGATGCTATTGTTTTCTGCGATTTAAACCTGTGAGGATCAAATTATTTGTGTGTCACAGGTGCAGCAGCTTTCTGGAGAGCATTTATCCAGGGTGCTCTTCTTTTAGGGCCACAGCCGCGCCTCTCCTCCCATCTCATCTGCAGAGTCAGACCGTGAGTATTTGAACACATGACAGCTGAAATGAAATATGAGATGTCTTATTCACTTAAAAGTCACCTCAGGATCATGTGATGTAATGGGGCAGTGGGGAATATGCATAAGATGTATCACTCTAAAGTTTGAATTTTATATCACAGCACTGATGCAGAAAATGTTAAGATCATCTCATAGGGTGTCCTAACTTGTTGGTCACGGTGGTGTATGGATTTAGTTAATGCTTCTCATGAACCCTGCTGTCCCTGATTTTAATCCTCCCAATGACCTTTATAACATATTGTTTACCATCTCTCTTCCCCCTCCCATCATCTTATGTCGTCGCTCTCCTAGAAATCCTCCCATAATGGCATAATATTCCCCAGAATACTGAAAAAACTTCCAACTTGTACTTTTTCTGTCATTGTGAGCATCTAGTATTACCATATAAACGTAATGCTCTATGATTATTTCCAGCAGTGGCACATACGGTGCAGCCTATAGCCCAAGGTAGGACAAGGAGAGCTGCCTGAATATAAATAGCTTAGGAAAATTATTCATGGTTTGCCGATTTTATTTCACGTCATGCTGTAGTGTGAGTTACTCTTTCACATACACAGTACATTCCAGTTATTATCTAAAATGTCTTCTTCTTCATCTGTTACAACACAGCGATGAAGTAACTGAAGTGAATGCTTTATTTCCAGAAATGTGTTTCACATGTTCAAGAGATTTCACAAATTTTTATTTCTCACTAAATGCAACCTGTCCTAATAGATGCCAGTAAATTAAAATTGGTCCTGATATTTCCTTACAGCATGTTTTACTTTGTTATAAATAGTCACATGTGCTGTCACAAGTGTCGCTAATGTTTGAAATCCACTATTTAGCCACTATGTCAAGTAAAGGACAGAATAGTGTTTCTGTTCAGTGACTAAAGAACAGGTGGTCATCTGAATTAGCCCCCTTAATGGCACAGTTGTACTTACCTTCCAATTTTGTAATTTCTTTAACTATTACTACAACACCTGAGTTGTTGTATCGTTCAAAGCGACGGCTCACATATTTTACCATGCAAGAAATCTACAGAAATCGTAGTTCGTCAGCAGAGAGTGCCAACAAAATCATGTCCTTGCGCAAATTTATGAGTCTTAACCATAAATGTTGTAGCTAAAATACCTTGTATACAAGCCTGCAGGCAGCGTGTCGTATTCGGCACCTGATCATTATAACAGATTGTCTGTAAACCACCAAACTCAGTTTGAAATTAGGAGAGACTGATGCTAATTTGAGGTCAGGCCAGCTCCTGACCTCTGGTATCTGTATGCATTTCTTTAGAACAGATAAATTACGCTGTTGTTATTTATGTTGATTACGTGTAATTGCTGATGGTATTTTTCATCTGGAGTAATATTTTATGATTTTTTTTTTTTCTCCACATGCTGCATGTAAAGCAGTATAATAGATTACACTGCACGTGGAGAACCTCCGATAGCATTAGCTTTATTGACAGTGGATGGAGCCTTTCATGCACAGGCTGTCTCAGTGATTCATTGTGTGAATCAGGGAGAAGAGCAGCGTCCAGTCCTGCTTACATGAAACCCTTTGAGATGAATTCCCTGATTAAAGCCCCTCCTCCCCTGCCCCGTACAAATCTGTGCTGTTGTGTAAGCCCATGTGTTGTATTTGTGTATACGCTGACATGCACGTGTATATGAATGTGCATGTGGTTTCACTTTTGTGTGCTGTTGCTTTTGTGAATTAATGTGGATTGTGTGCAATCACACTAACACCCTGTGTGTCTATGTATATGCATAAGTTGTGGGTGCGTACCTGCTTGTGCGCAGTGTACCCTTGTGTTTCAATATTTTTATGAGTTATACTGTTCATCTCCTCTTTGATTTCCTTTGTAAAGCATCTTGTTCTCACAGTTTTACAAGGGGCCTTTTATATATTTGTGCATATTGTGTATATTGTGCACATGGGCATCATATACTAGTGTTTTTATGTGCATGAATGTATGTATGTCCAGAGTGTTGTTCCTGATTTTGCACAGGCACATTTATGTATACCTTTGTCTATGTGTGTGTGTGTGTGTGTGCATCGGTTTTACGAATGTGTATCTCTGTGTGTTTGCGTGTTGTAGGGGGGCAGGGGGGGAGTATGTCTGCAATGGTGGGGCGCCATGTGGAAGCCATTGAGACCTGGAGCGGCAGTGAACATGGAAGGTGAGGCCAGATGGTAGTGGTTATCCCTTGGCTGCTCTGGGTAACCTGACCTGCAGGGGAGGACCCCTCTGCCTCCCAGGGACCAGCCGCCACATGTGTTGCGTGAGAGTAAGTCACCCAAAACTCAGGAACCGCCTCTTAGCTTCCTGACTGCCTGTTCTCATAGCCGGGGCTGTTTTTTTAACCAAGGATCTAAAACAACAAACTAGAAACGGGATCAGACGGGAGGAGTTCAGGGACAGGACCATGAGATCTTGTGTAGATGTTATTAAGAGTCTGCTTCATGTGTTTATCCTGCACAAAGTAGCTCTTCATTAGCACTTGAGAGCAGTCAGCATTAGAACATCCTCCTCATATAACCATGGTTAAAAGAAGCTGACCTGTCAGTAATGTTAATACCACAGTGATCACTTTTAACAGTTATGATACATGAAGTATACAATAACATAACATAATACTTCTGTTCCATCAGTATCAGCATCAACTCAACCTGCTGTATGCTACATTAATGCAATAATTACACAACAGTATATAATAACAATGAAGTTTGACTGTCTGCATAACAAATTCATTTTAATTATTTTAGTTTTACAACTGCGGCTTTAATAAGGCTACGACAGTGTATCCACGCAAAGAAGCACAACACTGGTACAAAAACTTTAAATACAACTGCACATTTTCACATCGGGACTAATAAAAAAGCAAACTTAACTCTGTGCTCGGACGACAGGAAGTTAAAACTTTAACCAAAACCTTCTAAACGCTCAAGACAAGATAAATAGTAAATATAAATAATGAGGAAAGGAAACAAATAAACTTAAATATACATTGCTTGTAAAACGTGTGACTGAGTTTGAATGCAGGATTTTTTGCTTGTAAAGAAACATTTTTTTTTATATATATAAAGTTGTGTCAATGCTTCAAACTGGACAATAATCGGCTCTAAAATAGTGGCAACAAAATCACGCACACACAAAGATGTGTTGAAAAGAGCTTTGAGGGCAAAAAAGCCATTTAGTGTCAAATTGCAGTGGACTTTAAAATAGGCAAAGTACACAGAAACACTGACTTCTGCTGCAGCTACACTTAACATAATTACTGGCATTATATGTTCAAAAGCCATAACAGTGAACGGTGCGTAGAGGAAAAACTGAGTCCACGTGACAAATGAAGATTCGGTGTCCATGAATGTATTTTATTTGTCCTTTTCATCATTACACTCCCTCTGTTAAGGCAAGAAGAAATTTAGAATCATCTGGTGTATTCAAACAGCCATAACAAGCTGTATTGTACATGATGAAGACTAATGTTAGATTCCCTGTTGAAATCTCTGTTTTGAGCTGTAGCCAGCTCAGCCTCTAGATGGCACTAAGTCATAAGTGAACCCGGGAGACATGGCAGCATAATTAAAATTTGAGTGATAAGTTTTTGATTTAATTAAATGCCCCTCAAGCCAGTAATTCACAGTGCAGGGTCGACGTGCATGGAGAATTTATTTTTTTCAAATTGGCATCATCAGGTCCAGTGTCTCTGAAGATCAAGGCAGCTCAAGATGGTACTATAGCGAGAGGTTGAGCCACTGCTTGAAAAATCTATGTCAATGAATAAATGATGGGCTGATGAAGACCTGCTCCAGATATTCTTCAATGCACACAATAATGAAGTCTCTGAAATGACTCATCATAAATGGAAAAACTGCATGAAAAATGCAAAAAGTGAGGAGTCTGACAAAGCCTTTGACTGAAAAAACAAAACAAGAAAAAAGAACAGATCACACGCACAGGCAGGAAAACATGAGGCTCCGGTGTCTTTGGAGTCTTTTTTCAGAGGTAATTACACTGAAGTTTGGTGGGAACATGTTTTCTGGGCCTGTCAGGAGTGTCACTCTCACGGTAACGACAGGCCGACAGCGATGGCTTCCTTTGCACGCCGTCTCTGTCAAACTTTGTATTTCGCTGTCTTCTTTTAACACACGCAGCAGAATATTCTCCTGCAAGTTACTTTAACTGTCCATTCAGACACAGTGTGACACAGGCTGTTTATAGAGGAGCGATGTGCTGGTGTGAGAACTTTACCCTTTGAGGAATGTAGCATCACAAGAAGCTAAATGTGCTCCACTGTACAGATTTAAAAGTTTAAATGTGCACGCTACAAGATAAAAGCTCAGATGTGCTGAGTCTGTTTGTCTGTTCTACTGTTTACATTTGCGATATAAATGTCATATAACACTAAGAGGGTCAGTATCACTGCTGTTTTTGTCTGTATCTCCAGCAAATCAATTTAGTTTTATCTGAAAAAAAAAAAAAGTAAAATAAAATAAATATTGGCCCGTTTCTAGGTGAGCTCCCTCACAACCCTATTGTGATATATCACGATAAATCAGAGTGACTCTCTGTTATAACATGTTTGACTGATTGAGCGGGAACTACAATTATTTTGGGGTTTTGGACTCTTTTGGTCAAAACCAACAAATTAAAGATGTTTCTGGAAACTTGAAACTTGAAAAGTTTTCGACTTTCCTCTTTTATTTTATGGCCTAAATTGCTCGTTCCAAAACGTTTTCTTTATTGTCTGATTAGATCCCCTTTGGTTCATCAGCACCACCTGTCAGATTCCAAATGTGTTCATTTGAATACTGCTATTTAATGCAGTTGATTGCATGAAAAATAGATTTTATTGTGATATTATTCATACGAGGGGCTGTGAAGTCTGTTTAGACCAATTGTCATTTGTTTATTCTTAAAACACGGGCAGCAGCATCCATTTGTCTGTTTCAGCGTCAGTCCATTGTGCCCATTGTCACAATAGACACGCCTCCTTTGGTGGTGGGTGTGTCTATTGTGACAGTAAAAACACTGAAGACCAGCCTCGCAGCAGTTCTTCATCCAGTTTATTTATTTCCCTTCTGAACAAAAATATCTATGTATTCTTTCACTACTAAATCATACCACCTTTTTTTTGTCAAAGTAAACAAGCTACTTTTTAGTCTTTCCACGTACTGGGAGGTCTCACCGGGGTGCGAGTGGAAGTGCCTCATTTGCCTAAACAATTGATCAAATTATTGAGACAGCTGCTACAAGCTAAATAAGTACATTATTTACAATATGTTGTCTGTCCTTTGCCAACCTTCATCCTGACCTTGTGAGATGTGAGAGTTGGCGATGGAGGCGGAGCAGGGCAGCGGTCTGGGCCCCAGGGCCTCAGGGTATGGTGGCCGACACTGACTCCACTTTACTGTGTTTTTCTCCTCATCTCTTATTACAAAGGGAACATTTCTTTGGCCCACATGTTAGCGGCTCAGGCGTGTTTGATGCATCTGTCGACCGGGATCGTGTGGCTCTGATCTCCGCACACTCAGTTTTTTGTTTTTTTTTAATGATGGGGGATCTACTAATGAATGTTTCTTGTACTGTTGCTCTCATGTGAGCGTCTCTGGATGAACGCCCCAGAAGATGTAAATACAACATAAATGCCTCCGGCCATACTGTACTAGTTGATCTTAATAGCAAGTTAAAAGGTAAGAAGTCAAGCTGCCATTAAAGGTAATGGCCTCGTTATTAGGCCGGTAGCCGGCGTGGAGGGCCGGCATCACACGTCACCCACCTAATCACATCTGTCACTTCTGGGACCGGGAATATCGCACCAGTTTGTGTTCCTGGTTGTTTTTGCCCAATTACAAGGTAGCTCGAATGTTTGTTTGCAAATTAGGGGTCGACACAGGACTGTGATGACAGGAGGAAATTGTTAGAAGAAGCAAAGGTGCGACTAAAGCAGGTGATGTGGTTGGTTTACATGTAATAATGTCATGTTTAATCACATCCTGAATGTATGAGTAAGAGGGAAACAACCTTTTGATGTCTACATCATCTCCCCTGAGCCGTGAGCTACCCCCCACTATTACACACAAACATGCACACCGTGGATAAACTCAAACAAAGTGCATTGCTTCTAGTGAGAGTGAAACATTGCTCACTCTGATTAGTAGACTAATCATCATACTAATAATAGTCTGTAGATAAATACAATGATTGATTGACTGATTGGGATACAGTGCTTAAAATACAATGAATATATAGTAACTACAGAACCAAATCCTACATCTGAAGTACATTGAAAGATTGTGACCGAACTTAAATTCCTGTCTTGCTAATTCAAGTTTTGAAAAAAATCTTCACAGGATGCAGTCGAGCAAACTGAGGTGGAAGAAGACACTGTGATATGGCTGAGAGGTCCCGCTGGACTTTGAGGTGAAACTATTTTGTCAAAATCTAGTTTAGACTATTTTATTTAGTTTTGAAACTCACTAAATAATTTCTCCTTGGACTCATTGCACTGTTCCCATGAATACTGCTGCAACTAATTTATTAGTCTGCTTCTGCTGTTGTTCACAATGACAGTGGTTCAATCTTTAACGAATAATACTTATAAAAGTGTTTTTCTCTCTCAGCTAAAACCTCCATCAGCCAGTCGGTCTGTCAAAGTAGATGTGGGCGGATACTGCAGGCAGCAGCCAGTCAAATCCAGGTCAGTGGCGGTGGTGGAGTTTGTGTGTGTGTGTGTGTGTGTGTGTCTGTGGACGGGTTGTACTATACACTGGACAAACGATGTGACTGAATTGAGAGTTTCCATACAAGCAACAGGATCTGACCAAGATAAGCCTCTTGGGAGTTGTGCGCTACTCTCTACGGGCGGATTATACACACACACACACGCACACAAACACATACACACAATCTGTCCACATGTCCGTCTGTCAGTTTCTCTCTCTGTTTCTGTCTCTGCTTTCCCCCCGTTGATTTCCCTGGATGGCGCCTCATGGAGAGAAACGGGTCCAAAAGATCCATGTTTGGAGATTTTCTGGTTCTTTTGAGCCTTCAGTCTTTATGGAAACACAGTCTCCTCAGTACCCCCCTCCCCTCCTACACATCTGTTTCTCATTTACATCCTGGGTCTAAGTTCAGTAAAAGATGGAAGGAGGGTGGGGGTGTAGGGTTGGTGCTGGAAGGTGATGGAGTGGTCGGGAGGGGATCAGAAAGATCTTAAGTCTTCCACGTGTAGTTTTTTTTTTTTTTTTTCCCTTTTTCATCATAAATAAAAAAAAATTGTTTCCAAATAAGAGGGACAACATTTTAACAGCTACTCTCAGTGAAAAATTAAAAGTGACAGCTGATACGAGATACCGTTCAAAAAGTAATATCACATCTGCCATTTGGATGATCAAAATTTTCAAGTAATTATCAAATAATAAACTTCAGACCAGCTGATCGAAGTTATTTCCACTTTAACTCTAAATTTATTGTGATTCCAATTAAACTTTTAATGGTGAAGATACAGTTGATAATATCCTGATTTAAAAATGAATCTGAGGATAAAAATCAAGAATATGACAACGGTGCCATGCTGCCGTGGTAACCATGTTCAGCTTCTGTATTAGCACACTATCATTTGCTAATTGGCGCCAAACACAAAGTGGAGCTGAGACTGATCTGAGTTTTGCAGAATTTCTTCACAAACCTGCATGATGGGTAACCAGACAAGCTGGGAAAAAAAAAGTTTTAAAATCATTCACGTCATCTGGGATAAATCTTCTTAATGTCTACAGCAATTAATGTTAGTCCATTCAAATGTTATCATGATATTCTACTCAAAATTTTAAAATTTAAGCCTCATAGTTGTGCTTTATGTAAACTTGCAAGCTCTGCAGATTGACGTTTCCATCTCATAAATACATTGTAAGATACAAATCTGATTAGAGGGAGAGTTGAATTTTGATGAGATTATATTGTGAGCGGTTTTATCACCAGTTCAAATAGCTTTTATCCGCATTGACGTCTGAAATGTCTGTATTTGTTGATACACTGTGTTAAAAGTGGAGATGTGTGAGACTCTACACTGACACTTCCAGATATCTGACCCTTCTGACTCAAGCAGATCAGTGTTTTATGACCTGATGCTGATGCAAGACACTGCAACCGACTCTAACCCTGCAGAGCTCTAGCTGTTGATTCCTATGCATCTATGGAGGCGACTGGAAGAAAGAGTGGAAATGCCACAAACACATCTCACGGTTTCTGTTTTGTTGAACGAGAGCTGCACCTCTGGGAAAATTACTCATCTTGTGCAAGAGTTGAGCATGTTTCTACCTCCAGATACGGACAAGGACCGTTTTTCTTTTTTTTTTCTCAGGCTCAGGTTGGATTGACATGGTGGCCGCTGTTGACCGCACCACATGGTTTTTTATTGGCTTTGTTGCAATGAAAAGCACCAAGTTGGGTTCAAAGACAGAAACTCCAAAGTGTGTGTTGAAATAGTGAGAGTGAAACATCGCCCACTGACAGAATTGGGTTTTCAAAAACATGTTTTTATTATTGAATAAGTACAGAATGAATACTGTATCTCTGAGTAAAGTATCTCCACTCGTAACTTCCGTTTAGGACACAGTATTTATTATTGCCTTGTAACTGAAACACTTCCAAGGAGGAAAGATCGTTGTCATGGATGAATTAAAGTAAACTCGGTCGACAGTAAGTTTATATGTTTGTAAAATGGCTTAATGACGCAGTGTGACTCCGACTGATTCCCACTTCAATAGTAGTTCCTAATTAGTTTTATTTTTTTTTTAAATGTAGTTGTCTATAACAGCAGGACGCTGTAGTTTTTAGTTAAAAGACAGGAGCAAACAGAACATTTGTTGGTTACCGTGTTCTACCACGGATTTATACACATCGGATGTTTTATTGAGTCTTCACAGGACAGTGAGATTCAGAATAACCTACAATGCTCCATACATCTTTATTTGTTGTGAGGGAAAATATTACCCACTGCATTGCTTTTGCTCAATGATGTGCTATTTCGTACCACAACGGACGTCTACGGTATGAAGGAATAAGGTATATAAGATAATAATAAAGGATCAGGTTTTCAGTGCACGAAATAGTCATAAAATGTCAAAAGTAAAGTAAATAATAAATATCTAATATAAATAGAATATCTGTTTATGCTGTGATATTGATTATGTTTGACGATACCTGAAATGATTGTCTCAATATCCCTTTAAAAAGGTTTTGAACTGTAGTTTGAATTGTGATTCTAAGTAGTCGGACAGTAAGGTGGCTTTCCCTCATACTCTGATGCTGCAGGTTACTACACTGCTAGTTTATTTTAAAAACCTGTTGTTCAAAAAGACTTTATATAATGTTACTCATTTCAAAAATGGGAATGATATTAACATAATAAAAATTATAATCGTGATAGCATTTAGGTTTTGATTTTACTTAGACGGAAACAACTGATTATGAATTGGGAACATTAAATACTTCACTATTGAAACTGTCAGCTAAGTCTAAAGCACTGTGAAATGTCAGAGATCATTAAAAAATAATCCAGTAAGATATTTTTAATTGCAGTGAAGGTAAATATAAACAATTCAGTTTTCTGTTGCCTGTTTGACCACACAAAGGCATTTTTCTCATATGTTCCTAAATAAGGTATTTCTTGGAATCAGGACTTTAAAGGAGAACTCATCCCTCATTATTCATGTTAATTTATGCAACAGATTACCCAACTAATAAAATTTTAGAATATTTAAGTGTGTTCTGGTCCAGAGTAATGAGCTATGCCAATAATAATATGTAAATTTTGTGAATTATTGAATAGGCATGACTGAGGATTTCTTAATAGTTTGCATGTTTATCTCAAAAAGTCCATCAATTTTTTAGAGTGCTTCTCGTGCCCCGGCCAATAAGTAAATCTAATCAAACACAGAAATCAATAATTCAGGTGTTTATGTGCAGCCTCATGCATGTATCTGCTGTGTGCCACTGTGTCGTACAGTAGGTTTAGTTTTGTCTGGTCTTCGTCTGCAGGATATCGTCTCCAAACTTTGAGAGTGGCAGCCCTTTTTGTTGACCTGGCACTGTTTTCTACTGTAATAAACTCGTGACTGATCCGAAATCAATACAGTTTATTAACCACTCACTGCCGATTATTGCTAAGTGCTTATTCTAATTGCGCTGCCCCGTCATCAGCTGTCTGGAGAATGCTCCAAAACACTAGGAGCAGCAGTAAATGCACACTGGTGGATGTATGTGATATACTACAGCAGCAGCATGTGGTGATCTGGTTTAAAAAAAAAAAAAAAAAACCTCTGCCAAATATTGGGGGGGTTTTTTTTGTTGTTGTTGTTTTTTTTTTTTCTTCTTCTTCTTCTTCTTTTCCTCCATTCCCCTGCCTCATTTGCAATGATTATGTTATCAGGGCAGCCAGGCAAAAGGGTGGAGCAACCATAATTTCAGTGCGGGATTAGGCAGAAATAACGAGGTCACCAAGTTACAGTTGCCATGGCAACGACACATCCAAGAACACAGGATGCCATTGCTTTAAAAAAAAATAAAATAAATAGAAGAAACAGGGCCCAGGATTTTTCCTCTCTATGCCTCTTTTTTTTCATACCCCTCCCTCACCATCTTTCTCTCCCATCCTCTCCTTCTCCCCGTTTCCCTTTTTTTTTATTACTTTTTTTTTTTTTTTATAGCCAGAGAGAAGCAGAGGGGAGCAGTTCACTTTCACTCCCTCTGTTTTCCAGAGCCTTTTGTTTCTGAACATATTCAGAATAATAAATTCACAGTTGAGTACATTTGCATCTTTGTGGTATTCATATTTGGTGGGAGGTCTGTTTCCTCTCATTGTAACACAATTGTACCTGCTCTATAAAGCTCATTAGAGATCACCATGCCTCACCCTTTCTCCACCTAATCAGCTGCCAACCAGTTTAGTGACTTCCTACAGAACAATAGTGTGTTTGAGGATTTTGATCATGATCTAGGGTGCATCATCGCACAGAGACGGTTACAAATGACCTTCTTATTGCATTAGACACAGAAGTTGTGTCTGTACTTGTCTTCTTAGATCTTAGTGCTGCATTTAACACCATTGGCCATCACATCTTATCACAGAGATGGGACCATATGAATGGCGTCAAAGGAAATTACGTCAAGCCAGTTTAGGTCCTATTTATCAGCTCCATTTCCATTTCTACGTGTTAGCAAGTTTCAGTGAGGTTTCTCCATGATGCCAAACTTCAAGGGCACCACAAGGGCATAGAGTCCTGGATGACCTGCAGTATTCTGCTTTTACACTCAAACAAAGCTGTAGTTAATGAACGTGGCCATAAAAACCTCAGAAACACCTTATTTAGTGATATCGTTGCACCAGATGTTGTTGGCTTCCAGCACCGCTGTAAGCTCTCTCTCCAGTTATCTTCAATCAGTACATGTCCTTTAACAAACTTCAAGGACTGCCTTTTTTTTCCCATACTGGAAAAGTAAAGCACATTTTGTCTCTTCTTAAAAGATGCAGAAAAGCAGGACCATGCCTCTGTTACTTCTAGCCTGGATCATTGCAATTCCACGTTATCAGTCTGTTCCAACAGATCCGGCCGATCCAGAACGCTGCTGCCTGGGTACCGAGGAGCACAGATCATATTTCTCTCAGAGGAACGTCTCTGCGTTAGCTCCTTGTAAAATCCAGAGTTTAGAGTTTAAAATCCTCATTCCTGACCAAAAAGTCCAGAATAGTCAGTTACCATCAAATCTTCAGGAGCTCATAGTGCCTTATTAAAACATCACAGATCCCAGATTGGGGGGGCTTATTGGTTCTCCACGTTTACTATAACAGGCTTGAAAGCCTTCAGTCAGGCCCGAAGAACCATCTCCCAATTTAGATCCACATCTCAAACTTGACCTTTACCTTTACCCATCCCCAACGTATGCTGCTATAGTGTGGCATTACTGTCCGATCCTAGACTGGGGACCCCCCCCATTAGAAATTACAGTATTATTGTGCTGTATTCTCTCTCGTCCTACTAAGTACAGGTGTTCGACCGCATCGACTGGACTGAACACCCATGCCTCTCTGAGAGGGGAAAAACACCCCCCCCAAAAAAAAAAAAAAAAAGTTCTCCAAATTTTTTTGGCTGATTTCCTTTTTTACCGGGAATGTTTTACTATGTGAGGTGATTGAAGTCAGGAAACTCAAAAGTTTCCAGGGGAATCTATTCCGGTGCCCTGGTCTGAGCATTGATTTGGAATGAAGTTGCCAGAAGCTTTTGGGCTTCTGTTCAAACAGTTATCCATTCCCATGTTACACCTAACTGCTGGTAAAACCAGAGCCCAGAAAACTAACCCAAAACTATGCAAAGCCCAATAACAATCAGCAGCCTTGGAGATCACAACAATTCCTGCGCTGTAATTATGAAGTACTACTGATCCTTTTTGGGATGATGCCTATTACACAGAGCCTTAAAAAAAAAATATATATATAAATATAAAAACCATCCTGGTGAATCGTACATTGTACAACGACATTGGCTGAACAACTTGTCCGATGACTTTGAACCTCAGGACAACTACAGTATTAACAAAATGGTATCATAAATGCATTACATATAAAGAGAGGTTTTATTTAGTAATAAAATGATGTAAAATACTTAAAATTTTAGCTCAAAATTGACTAAACTCTTGGATTGCTATTAATATTAATGAATTTGTAAGTACACTGTGATGATGTAGACACTTTACGTGCTGATCATTTGCTTCATATGAAGTTAGGCGAAGTGAAAGTGAAATATTTCCCTTTCATATACAGCATAGCTCCCAAAGTAAATATTGAAATCTTCTTAAAAGTCTCAATAAAACACCTGTGACATTCACAATACATTGTTTATAATTCACTACGATATAGTTAATTGGACCATGTGTAAGTTTTTATATGCTTTTGAATTGTTGGAGCTGTGTTTCAGAATATTTACAATATTCTGTCATTCATTCTGAGTTTATTCACAGCCTTCACTTGTGGCTGTCCACAGGAGTTATAGATTTGAACAAATACATAATAAACTCTGAGATCTGCTTACGACTACATCATAAAGTGTTATTGTGCATCTATTAAATATTAATATAGGAAAGCTGCGGCATTGATGTGCTGGAGTTCACCTGCTCCTGCATGTTTTAGGACTGTGGGAGGAATCCACAGCACCTGGAGGAAACCCACACAGATTCGGCAGGAGAAAGTACAAACTGTACCCAGGATGGGGATTTGTACACAGACAGCCTGATAAAAAAACACATAGATGTAGATGTTCTGATATATTGATAAACCTATCATGGATTTTTAGCTCTTAGAAATACAAGATGCAAGTAAAAGCAACAGTAATTATCAAAACAGTTTCAGTATAGTTTGTAGCAACAGCAGTGGAAACTATAAAAAAAAAGGATGTAACATGGAAATAGTCCTAGTTACATATTTTTTTTATTAGTCTTTAGGAGATCAAATCATCAAGTGAGGTTGTTTTATAATTGGCAGAACTACTAATATTTGTAGATGCAGTTGTTCTTAAAGTAATAGTTGTAAAGGTAACGTGAACCTTTTTCAAAAGGCCAAGTCACAAATTTTGTGACTTCATATATTTGCAGTATTGCGTCTGGACTATATAATTGCAGAGTTTGCATGGTAAATTGAAAATTTGCATTTATTTTGTTTCCTAGCTCATCAGAATTCAGCACACATACCTGCTTTAGCCCTGCCCATACAGAGATTTCTGATGAACACCAATATTCACCAGCATGATGTCTCTGCTGTGACTGTGTTTTTACTTAGATACTGGATCGTGCCTTTAAATTAGCCCAAGTTTTACCTGTTCAGTAGAACGCAAGCCGAGGAAGCATCATGACGACATGCAACAACATACACATGCAGAATGTAATCAGAATCCCATTAAAGGCTAAATTCAAAAGCAGACCAGTCCGGTGCCAGACCTGGCCACACCTTAACACACCGGTGAAACAAAGCATTGTCAAGCCTTTCTGAATCTGGCTCGTTACAGCTGGACCATGCTGCTAAAAAGACCCACGTCCTTATGAATACGTGTTCAAAGGCTTAAAGTGTTTTGAATTAAATTAAAAACCCCATTAGATTTCCAAAAAAATAATCTCGCTCAAGCGAAATGTAGCAGCCCTGAGCTGCTGTGTTGTAGTCTGGGGGTGCAGGGGAGTTGTCGGGGGGGGGCAGCGGGACCAGCACAGATCACCCTTGCTCCTCTCTGCACTTAAACACTCGGCCAGTTAAGCTCTCAAAGACACTCTACTCATACAGCACTGAAACTATACCATAAAGTTTACCACCTCCTCCTCTCTCTCTCTCTCTCTCTCTCTCTCTCTCTCTCTCTCTTTTCTTTTCTTTTTCTTCTTTTCTTTTTTCTTTGTTGCAATTCCATTTTTGAGGTTTTGAAATTGATCCTTGAGACAAAATGGAGCTTTAAATAAATGCGTGGCTTTAATTTAAATTAGGACCGTCGCAGCGTGATTTTCTGTTTTGTATGAATAGCAGAGGAACATTCATTGTGTTTGGTTTCTGGAATATTCTCTCTGCCTCACATCAGGTAGCAGAGAGAGAGAGATGGGCTGTGTGTGTGTGTGTGTGTGTGTGTGTGTGTGTGTGTGTGTATGTGAGAGAAAGAGTGTGTGTTTATGTATGTGTGCTTTGTATGCATGTGTATTTGTGTGTATGTGTGTCCATGAGTAAGCGTGTGTGTGTGTGTGTGTGTGTGTGTGTGTGTGTGTGTGTGTGCAGGCGTATGTGTGCGAGGCTGCTGCCATGCCTACGAGATGGGGGATGGTAGCAGCACAGCCAGCTATTTTTCTTTCTTTCTCTCCTGAACATCAAGTTTGGTCTCCCATCAGCCTCGTCCGCCACAGAAAATGGTTGTTGGTTAAGGATGTGGTGCAAACATCTCCTGATAAAAGATGTTTATCACAGAGATAATTATTGATCCAGTAAGATGCAGATGTTTATTGATCCACAGATATACGATATAACTGGTTAGAAAGCAAAAATAAGGTTGATACACTGAACCGAGAGGCATCGACACAGATGTCAGTTTGGGTTGATACGGATGTCCGTTAGCTCAGTGATGCATACTTGAGTGTTTACTGACTAAGATGTGAAGGCTGCAAATGCTACATGCAGGTTTTAACTGACGAAAAGGTGCGAATTAGCTCACATATGAAAGACGGAGATGTTTCTTTAAGAGCAGAATGGAGATGTTTAATAACTGAGTGAAATATTGGAAATGTTTTCAGCTGACTTGCCTGCTCACCTCCTCCAGACTGTAAACACTCTGTACCTGTATGCTCCAGGTACATCATGGCATCCTCTCTCCTCCTGTTCTTGTTCTCTCTCCATCCCTCTACCGAGCCCGCCCTCTTCTCCTTCACGCTTGCTCTCACTGCGTCTCTCTAACTGCCCCCCCCCCATATCTCCCAACCCAACCAGTCGAGGCAGATGGCTGCCCTCCCTGAGCCCGGTCCTGCCTGAGGTTTCTGCCTCTGCCTCTCTGCCTCTCATTTCTCATTGCCACTGTCAGATATGTTGGGTCTCAACTCCATAAAGAGTTTGGTTTTTAGACCTGCTCTATGTGTAAAGTGCGTTGATGTAACTTTGTTATGATTTGGCGCTATATAAATACATTTGATTTGATCAAGTCTCTCAAAGTGTCCGATTTGTAAAATTAATGCCCAAAAAAAAAAAAAAAAGTCATCACTAAAATTCTACTTTTTTCGTTCAAACCGCTGAGCTGATGCATCTCAATTTGTAACATGTTTATTCACGGTTAGTTAGACGGACACCAGATGGTGATCAGGGCGGATTTGAACAAGAGAAAACTCTTTTAATGTAGATAAGTGGGGGGAGAGAGTGAAAACTTTTTGGACTAGAATCTACTGAAGTTGCTGAAATGAACACATGAAAACTTTCATTTCTTTTTCATGGTAAGTTGCCGACGCAGACGCTAAAAGTTGATTGGAGAAGGAATTGTCGAAACACTGATAAGATAGCAGCAAATAAAGCTGTCAGCGCTATTTTGATGCCAAAGTAAAAAAAAAAAAAAAAAAAGGACTAGGAGCTCATCTGCTGCTCACACTACTGAATGCACAAAAAGAGCAAAACTCTCGTCCATTGGTGCAACAGTATTTCTGTGATTTCATTCCCATCAGAGCTAATTTCTGACTCGAATAGTTTTGAACGGTCTCCAAACTGAATCTGCTTTACAAGTGCATAATCAACACGCAGAAAAAGTGTCACTGAACAGTCAACACTCTGCAGACCATTCGGAGGTGTATTCCCTATTACAACATTTCTCTTTTTGCTTTATTTGGCCAAGGAAAGTTGGAAAAAAAAAAAAAAAAAGAAAAGAAAAAGAAAGAGAGGGAAGCTAATGAACTAATCTGGTCCGGCCAAGCTGAACCTAAAATTCTTTCAGTAAATGTTTGCCACATTGACGTGCAAAACCCCACAAACACTGGAGCCCAGCGTGCCTGAAACATAGTCATGAGCCAATTTGTGTTTATTTTCCGCATGTCTCATGAAGATTTTTCTGTCTTTAGCTCGCCGACGCTTGCAGGTTGGGCTATTAAGACCCTGCTATGCGCACACTGGCAGCCATTGGGGCTAACCCCTGTGTGACCGCTCCCTGTCTGTGGAATTTTGGCCGCCATTCACGCTAACGTCTCGTTCACCAGCTGTTGGCCTAGCGCCGCCGCCACCACCACCACCACCACCAGCAACTGCTGGAGATGACCAAAGGGCTTTTTTTTGTCTGCATTTGGCACTTGGCACAGTTTACTCACGAAGAAAACATATCCAAAACATCTGCAGCAGAGTGAGCAGAGAGAGAGAGAGAGAGAGAGGGAGGAGAGGGGAAGGAGGTTGATGGTGGGGGAGAGGGGTGGTGGTGGTGGTGGAGGAGATGGGAGCGGGGGAGGGGGGAGCAGAGATGTGGGGGCGGCAAGCAGCAGAAGTACGTCTGCGCTGCAAAATCTGACGAGGACTTTTGAAAGGCTAAATCCCAAAGAGAGCGCTGCTGCCTCGGCTTGCTGCACTACAAACAGTCAGAGCCAGACAGGCTGGGCTTTTACACTGGAGGTGCTCCACAAGAGGGGGGAAAATAATTATAATGATAACCTCTGCATGCTATACCTGACAAATGTTGCAGATGGGAAATACTTAAAAAGTGAAAAAGTGCAGGAATATTTCCTACGTAAAGTGTCGGCTTTTATTTATTATTATTTGAAACATTTTCATGATGTAAATGCTGCCTTGGCTTCAGCATTTCATGGAGAGGCCCTTATTGAAGGTTGTGGTTGTGTTTGTGTGTGTGTGTGTGTGTGTGTGTGTGTATATGTGTTTGTACACGTGTGTCTGTCTCTACTTTTTCTTTTTTATTTCTCCACCATTTCCACAAATTTTCCACCCCTGTCATGGTGTATTTGGGGGGGGGGGGGGGGTGGAGAATAACATTTAGTTTGAAAAAAAAAATCTCATTTACAATTACAGTGTGTGTGTGTGTCTCCACATTACACCTATAGCACCTCCTTTATAAATATGATTTTTCTGGATTATATTTCCATGTTGACGCAAGAAGGGGTCGAGAAAAAATGAGAATTGTCATGTTTATGATGAGGTTCAAACCACACTCAGCACAGCTTATAATTGCCTGTTATTCAAAGACGCCTTACAAGCTAAGCTGCCCCATATTTTTCTTTTTTGTTTAACAGCGAGGAACCGGGACGGGGTCTTGTCTGTGAACAATTCAATCCAGCAGCGACACCGGTTAACAATCTGCACGACTGCTAATCCGACTGGAACAGAGGAGGTAATCTATACATGAAGGTGGTGGAATCTCTCTCGCTGGAGGTCCTGTCCAGACTGTGCACGTGCCACGAGCGCGGAAAATGGGATTGGATCCCATCCTTTCCTTTACTCAGCTAAATCTCATCAGGGGAGAGAAAAGCGTCACAATCACTAATACCGAGCGCCGTCTTCATTCAGTCCTCCCCGATAACGTCATTATAGCAAAACCTCGATTTCTCTGCTCCACCTGTGCGTTATTGTGCACGCGGATGCTGAGTGCAGTGAGTATTGTTTTTAATGGGTAAATAAAATCCTGTTGGAAGCATGAATCATACTCAGCCACACTGGACAACATGAGTCATCAGACCTCTGTCATTTCATCCTGAATCACAGTCTCCAAAACCAATTAGGTCAAATTCACAGACAGTCTGATGTGCCAAAACAAAAACCAAAATAAAGCCAAAAAAAGGGTAAACATTTAATCTGCAAAATCAAATTAAGGGTTAAAGGTCACCAGAGGAGAGAACATGTAATTCTTCTCACTCCTGTCTTTTATTATTCCAAAGCTTCAAACATCTTTTCACTTTCTCTCTTCACTTACAGTGAAACTTGTTTACAGCCGCTCTCTTTAATTTACATGAAACATGAAATACTTCCCTGCTCGCCTGAATGGTGATTACAACATCCAATTGAATCCTTTCCAGTGGCTCAGTGTTTACTCTCCGTCGCCTACAGACTTTAGCGCAGGGACGCCGATAGATGGAGCTGTGGGTTCGAGGAGGAATGAAAGAAGAGGAGGAGGAGGTGATGGTGGTGGGGGGGGGCGGCTGACTCTCTCAACACTTGAAGTTAAGACAGAAGTGTGGAAAAGCCACAGTCTCCAAATCTACGGGGCAACTCATTAGCAGCGCTGTACCCACTGATGTCCCCACGTCCGTGAGCGTGTGTGTTTATGTTTGCTTGATTGAAACGGAGGCTTTTGTGCTGCACAGACTATCACCACGTGTCCCTGAAGACTGTGTCACCACTAAGTTAATGATGGCTTCTTGATGATTCAGGAGGAAAATAAGTGTTTTTCTTAGGTAGTGGTCACTTTTCTTAAAGGGATGAAGCGACGTCTCTGGAAACACACTCTTGGGACCACACTGTTTACTGTGTGTGTGTGTGTGTGTGTGTGTGTGTGTGTTGGGATGTTTGTGTGCTGATTTTCAGCACGTGTTGGCGTGCATGCTCGTGAACCCGTGTGTGTGTGTGTGTGTGTCAGGTTTCCTGCTGCGCTGTGCGGCTGGGAGCCCTAGCAAGGGTAAAATTCCATTCTCTCGGCGGAGCAGTATTCTGCATGAGCCAATTCCCAGGAGACACTGCTCTGCATGTCCTCCAGACAGCCAAGCTGAGGCACAGGCTCAGGCTCGCTTATTAACTGACCTGAGGGGGGGTGGCGGCGGTGGCGGTGGTGGTGGTGGTGGTGGTGGTGGAGGGAGGGAGGGAGGGGGGGAGGATGGTTGAAGAAGTGGGGGGTGGGGTGGGGTGGGGGGGGCATAGATGGAGAATGGAGGAGGAGGAGGCGAAGGAGAGGAGGGGGGAAGGGTGAGCCCAGGGAGGCAGGAGGAGGCGGTGGGTGAGGAGGGAGAGGAGGGGTGTTGGGAATTATGGGTTTGTGTGTGTGTGTGCATGTGTGCGCATGAATGTGTGTGTGCGTGGGAGTGTGCGTGAGTGAGTCTGAGTGTGATCAGGGGTGATGGGTTGTGGGGATACAAGCGTGTGTGTGTGTGTGTGTGTGTGTGTGTGTGTCTGAGGCAGAACTGGTTGAAAATATTAACTCTTTGCTCGCTGAGCTGCTTTGCTGCAAAAAATTCAGCATAAGAAAAGAGGAGTGTGGATGTCTAACAAGCTGCACTGTGTGTTTGCTTCGTTGTGTTACGAACATGGGTGTGTTACCACCTTGTTAAAAGGGGCTGCTTGTCTCACAAAGCCCAGATAATCTCTGCAAATATGTAATTCGGCATTTTCTGAACTTGAAGCTGTGTAATTTGACCAAGCATCGGTGTGTTTTCATCATTGTGTAGTGTTTTCGGTGGACATGGACTCAACTGTGGCTTTGTGTCGTGTCATTTCACCTACAGAGTTCAGTGTAACGGTGCAAATAGGATTTTAAACTCTACCTTCGTGCACACGCACAAGCTATTTCTGAAATAGAACTAAATGCCTCTTCTCCCAGTATTAATCTATTTACACTAATTCGTCATCCCTGTGTGCAAATATTAGTTTGTAGTTTTGTGTGTCTTCCCATAATTGCTTGACATGACTGTGAGACTCATTTGTCACCAGTATGAGGAAATAACATAATTGAAAAGTGCTTTTCAATTACAATTTGTTTAACTTAAATAATGAAATAAAATATAGTGCTTCAAAGTTTTACTTCTTTTTTTTTTTTTATTATTATTATTATTATTCCATCCAGCAGCAAAGAGGAAAGAGAGGGGAAAAAAAAAAAATCACTCACGGCAAAATGCAAATGAGCCTGGAAGCTATTACGATGCTAATGAGATTCCACCATAGAAGTTGCTGCTCCGGCATCCGGGGTATATTTCATCCATATTTGGAAAACAGTTGTGTTCTCAAAATAGGGGACACACTTCCCACTGCTCACAGTGGAGTTTGGGAGTTTTTACTTTCAGTGGGGTCCACAAAGAGCAGGAATCTGGTCAGAGTTAGACAGGAGAAGGCTTTACTTACTTTAATTTTGCAAAGCAGAAGACAGTGTTTTATTCTATTTGCAGTCTGAACGTTTTGTTTCACCGTGAAATTCGGCTCTATTTTTAGCAGTTCTTCAGTTTCATCATCTCCTTGTCAATCACCAGTCGGCTTCTTCTTTTTATTAATAACAATCCAACTCTTCCTCCCAGCTTCAAGATATCACAAACAGCCTTCCTGCATGTTGGCACATGTTCCACTCAAAAAGCAAAAAGCAAAAAAAAAAAAAAAAAAAGCAAATGAGAGTAATTGTTTAAACCAGCAGCAGGAACATCAAACACAACTACAACTTTATATTTTCACGCTCAGCTGTGAGACAGGATAAGACGTGTTCCGGGCTTCTTCTGAACATGAGCAGCATCGATGCGTTCAGGTGCAAAACCTGTAGCACCGATGCTGCTAGGGTGTGTAGTTTGTGCGCTAAAGGCAGGCAGGTAGGTAGGTAGGTAGGGAGATCGGGTACGTTACCATAGTAACACCAAGAGGGAACCCAGCAGAAGCAGAGTGTCTATATGTGTCCTGACCCATTTCCATTCTCATCCACAAGTGTTTTGTCTCCCTCACCTTGCCGTTTCACAACTAAAAGCGCCTCTCCTTCTTCATCCTTGGTGCGTTGCGTGCTGCATTTAACAAAAGGTCTCGGCTTGAAACATCCTGATAACGCACATGAGACAACACTACAAACTCTCAAGGCACATTTGGTTTCCTATTCAGTTCAGTTCAGTTTAATTTAATTCAACTTTGTTGTCCCCCCAGGTTAACCAATATGTAAAAGTATGTAAAACAAAGTCCTGAAGTCATAGATTAAGTATATTTTCCTTTGCAGAGCTGCACTGGTGTGACCAATCCTCGACAAAGAGACCTCAGACTGGAGTTAAGGTAATAAATAAGAGTTTCTCACACTGTTAATTTTCCCACTTAATGAAATGTACCATCTGCAGACACAACAAAAGAGACGATGAAGGTCAGGGGGAAACTCTGTTTATTGTGTTCAGTTCGGCAGAAGATCAACAGCGATTAAGTTGTAGAACTGCATTTTCTGTCTAACAACGGTGGCGTAAGCAACATGACGCTCTGTGATCTGCACTGGTTCAATAGATATAATGATGAGAGCCACATATGTGTTTAAAAACATGATTGATGCAGTTGAAGACATTTAAAAATTGGGAATCGAAAAACATCAGAGCAATTTTAGCCTCAATTATATCATCAAAAGATTCAAACATGTCTGCAGGGAGTGGGATTCTTTTTTAACAGTCTGGATCTTTGTTTGTAACTCATCACAAAAATAAAACATTAAAACTGAATTGGGTTTTTTTTTATTGTCAATAAATCCAACTGAAAGTACAATATCAGAAGGATTGTAAATTCATCTGTGAACACTTCGTCCAAGTTTAAAGCTTTAAAAACTTCTGATTCAAAGAGGCTTTTTGGTCGTATTTTAAAACCAGATGGACTTTGTAGATTCGGGAAAATACTATTCGATCTTATGTAAATAGTATATTTATTAGGGACTATTTTCAGCTGCGGATTTATACATGTACACATGTATTTCCACCAGGGGGGGCTTTGAATGTGAGATCACCTGATTATAAGCTACTGTGCCCATTTTGATCACAATGTCATCCAGTGAAACAGTGTTTCCTTTGTGTTTACATACCAACTTACAGCAGGAAGGAAGGGAGATACTGAATATTAATTATATCAACATAATGAGGGAACATTGAATTTCTTTGACTGGAGAGATGTTGTCAGCTCGCAGGCAGACCTTCAATCTATTTAGAGGGGCAAATAAATAGTAACCGAGTCTAGAAACATAATTTTTAGGAGACAGGCTTTTAGCCTGGTGGCACAGTGGAATTAGATGTATGGGGAAATGAATACACAGCTAATGCTGGAATAAATGACATTTTATCTTTACCATTTCATGGAATTTGTTAACAATCAAAGAATACCTAGAATATGTCAAGCGATCAAATTTGTGGGATTTTTAACTACAGGTTTTCGAGTGTGGTTGATATGGCGTTGGTTTCAGTGTAACATCGGTGTAGGACGTGTCGATGAAAAGAAAACGTCCCTGGTCATTGAATTTAGAGACAGACACATCACATCATCAGCGGGCAGCGTAGCCTCACATGTAGATCCTGTTTAAGTTCACTCTGTACAATACAACCAAGTTAATATTGAGATCTGTTAAATGAACTGTTCACTTCAATGTACTGTATTGCAGCCACACTCGAGTGGTAAGCGCTTCAGGCCAGCAACCAAATCCTGTTAGAAATGTCAATTGAAAAGGTCTTGAGATATTAAAAATGTAGTTTTTAATTAAAGGTTTATTAATAGATTTTTCTAACTTTTTTTTAATTACCCGACCAGATGCCTGAGGCATTCGGATTACAACTTTTATCTCACTTGATTCAGACTGCCTCTCTCCATTCAGCCATTTTGGATTAAAAGTCAGACTTCATAAATGCTGTTCATTAATTCCCAGTAGTGTGGGCAGTTAATGTGAGATTCAGCTGCAATGTTATGGCTTGTCTGAGTGTCTATATTTTTTTTAGATTCTTGTGGCTACTTTGCAGCCCAGGCCTAATCTGTCACGGAGGAGAACAAGGAGGAAATCTCAATCGCTGTGCCGAAAAAAGATTTTCAGTGCACTGTGGCGTGTGTGCGTTTAAAATTCAACATGTTAGTGACACACACTTTCATGCTAAATGATGTTTTTCACATGTGCTGCATGCAACATGCCGTAAAATTGGTGAAATAAATTAGAACCAGTCTGTTCTGTGCTGCTTGCATGCATTGTTATCACCGAGCGTGCACGTCAAAGTGTGATATTGTGCAAACTTTTATGATTTGAATTATCGGCAACTAGCTTGTGCGATATAGTGACAGCGCAGTGTGTTCAGAAACACTTATTTTAAGAATTTAGATTGATGAAGATCTTCAAAATGGCTCCATGTTCATTCAATAACAAGTGTAAAAGCACAAGAATCTAATCAAAATGAATCATGGGTAATTTGTGAGATTTGATTCTGAATAATCTCTTCATTACTGGATTAAACAATTTCACCCCGATTAGAAAAACACACAGGTGCATACAACAAGCTCATGTCGGAGAACACAAGATAAAATGAATCCAAAAGTGGACGTGGCAACCAGTGGATTATCTTTTAATAATGATGAATATAAATGATAGATATAAAAGATATATTTCCATTGAAAATGTTAATATATGAGCTTTGTTTCATTGTGTTCACTGTGCTTGCCAGAGATAACTACACATTATCCAGAGAAAACTGACAGCAACACCATAGTTGTTTTTTTTTGCAGGAATCTCCATTATGACCTGGGTTTTGATAACTACCTGCCACGTTCAGCTCAGTTCTCACTCTGCTCTGCTGGTGTAAATGTGAAATGTGTTACTTATTGTGCAATAAATACCTTTTTTATATATTGGAAAGTACCACTGAACAGCAGGTGATGAACAGGTGCCAACTGGACAAATGGGAATCTGCCCTTGGCCGCTGACACTGTCAGATTCACTGCCGTTTGGTTTTAATGGATGGATGAAACACGGACTTGGTCAGAAATATTCTACCATTTAACTACAATATCAACTAAATCGGGTCCTGCACGTTCAGTTAATGATACAGGGCTTGTGTTAAAATGAGCTTTTGTTGTTTTAGTTGATATTGTGCGTGTTCCCAATAACCAAATTACTATAATCCTACAATAATTAGACATAATTCTACCAGTTCACTACATTCAATGGGAACTTGGTGTTGAGGTAGGAGCCCATCATCACATTTTCACCCAGGGACCCCGCAATGGGTTTATCTGCCCAAGGTAGTGTGTGTCAGAACTCATATGACACTATGGTGTGATAATGATCAGGGGTATTATTATTTGAAAATACATATGCAGTATATCTTATTTGCAAGGGCTGCGGTTTCTTATGCATGTTTTCATTTGAATGTTGTTGCTGTGTGTTGATCCCTATGATTGATAGTTCTGCTGGCTTTGAGTTTGTTGGATCATCCGACCAGTTTGGCCGTAGTTGAATTGCCTAAAGGAGATTCTGTTGTGTGTTTTAAAATACACGTTTTGACTTATTAACATTCAGAGTGACACTGTGGTTTGTGGACCAACCCTTCGGCTGACAAAAGAGCAAATATTACCCCATTTATGCCTTAATCTCAAATGATGACACCCAGTGAGTAACTAGCTGGGAACTGAAATGATGTCATTAGCACCACTGACCAAATCAATACAGTATTATGAAAACTTGCTCCGTACACATCCACCCCTCCACCTATAACGCTTCAGTCTGTGGCTCAGGAGGGAGAACGCTGATTTTATTTCTTCATTCCAGCCCAGATCAGCCCATTTATTTTTAATCTCAGACTCGAAACGTGCTGCTTTTCATGCAACCTCACCTTAAGACAATCTTCGTGAAGTTTTTTTTTTTTTAAACATGAAAGCAACTAAAGTTATTTGTAACGATGGATGACCTCTCTTGCTGTTTTCAATGCAAGAGCCAGCTTGCTCCAAGAATACTAATATTTGCTAACAGTTTTAACACTGAACATACTTGACCCTTTCCAATGGACCCTGACCTTTTGTTTCAAACGTTTGTTAAAAAAAAAAAAAAAAGAAGAAGAAGCGAGAGAGCTGGATGCCACTAAAACAGGAGCAGTCATAGTAGTGTTGGCATTTTATCTGATTCCTGTGAATTGAAAAGATTCTTGTTGTTTATCTATCCCCCCCCCCCCCCCCCCCCCAACTCTACAGATTACAGAACATGGAAGTGAATATGAAAACAAAAGGCTTTGTGTGGTTACAGTATCAGTGCATGTAAATTCAAAACAAGGCATCACTTCAGACTGGAGGACACGCCAACCCAACACATGCACACAGAGATCTGACTTGAACTTTGCAAGAATGCAAAACTGAGTGCAGGTCTTGAGGGAACAGGAAACAACTTCCCTCCTCCCCCTTCTCTGCCCCCCCCTCCATCTCCTCTCTCTCTCTCTCTCTCCGTCCCTCCCTCCCTTGGCTTCCTCCCCCCCTCCCTCCTCCAGCTCCACGCTATAGCAGCGAACTAGGCAGGCCAACTTGCAGAGTGCAGCTCAGCCTCGACAGCGGCTGCTTCCCACTGGGGGTCTTCGGAAGAGCATCGCACTCCCATGTGCGCTGCCGTGCCCGCTGGATGTTGAAATCGCGCCGTGCGCCTCGCCAGGAGCCACCATGTCCAACCCGACCCACGACCCGTTCTACTCGTCCCCGTTCGGACCCTTCTACAGGAGACACTCGCCCTACATGGTCCAGCCCGAGTATCGGATCTACGAGATGAACAAGCGGCTGCAGGCGCGCACAGAGGTGAGGAGACGGCCGCCGGCACGGTCCCGTTTAGGTCGCGGTACCGGTAGCAGCAGGAGGTGGTGGTGATGGTGTGTGTGTGTGTGTGTGTGTGGGGGGGGGGGGGGGTCTTAGATTGGGTGGGAGAGGTCCAGTCCCGTCCGGTCCGGTGGTGGGAAGAAGGAAATGGATGTTGGGGGGGCTCTGGTGGGCACGATCGGGAGTCCGGATATATGGATGTGATGCCAAAGTGCCAAACATTCCAGAGGTGAAAGTAAACAGGCTCCGGTGAAGAGACCAGACCCCCCCGGGAGGAGGATCCCTCCTCCGGCTGGGGTGGGAAGAGAGAGGGGGCGGGGGGGCGACCTGTTGTTGTGACGGCTCAGAAAAAACCCGGAGAATCTTAGAGAACAAACTGGTGATCAGTGGAGGAGATGCCTTCACGTGGCCAATTAAGTTGTTTTGAAATGCACGACTGGAAGTGTCACCTCCTCTGATTGGGGCTCGGTGATCCACCTGAAGCTGGCATCACAAAAAGTCTCCAAATCAACTCAAATAATCCGTTTACTGATTTCAATCAAGAGCCACCACTCCACTGATATCAAGACTGAAACGGTTCTTTCCTCCCCCCACTGTGACACTTCAGCTCCTTATATCAACATAAGATGAGTGTTGGATGCAGAAATATAAAGTCTAAAAGACTGTGGAAGTCTAAGCAGGCTGTACAGTCTGAGGCTTTTCACGTGGATGTAATTCATTTGCTTTCATTTACATATCGTCTGGTCTTTTTTTTCTTTTTGGATCCAGTCTCTGGTCGGTTCAAAACTGCAACAGCTCAAACCAAACAAGCCCAAGAAGAATGTAGAGAGTTTGCCCGGAGTGGTGTGGAGTTTCAGGTTTCACTGTTCAAGGCAACATAATCCATGATCTGTGATTCATCACTGTGTGTCCGGATGAAGTTTTCTCAATGAAATGATCCTGGCTGCACATGAAGATGATGATCATAACAGGATTGCATGGAGGTGAATCAACTTCATGTCAGTGTGCCTGACGCCTCGATGAGTCGGACGCCAAAGCGAGTGTGGCGTACAGTGTCGCTCTGTGTGAACCTCTGCTGATCCCACTGTGAATTATATAGCCAGCATCTGTTCTCAGCATCTGCTCTTTGAGCATAAAATGTGTAAATCTGCAGATAAAAAGTTCACTTGACATGTCAAGTTGTGAGGCGTCAGCAAGGGAACAGACGACATCAAAAACAAATATCTTTCTGCAGCTTAACTGCACTTTTTGTACAACACTTATGACTGCAGCTGACCGTTACAGTATGTCCATTATGGATTAATCTGCCTTCATCAATTGATCTAATGATTGTTTGCAAACAGTCAGTCTCAAGTTGCCAGAGTTCATGATGAGTTAAAAATCTCTTTAAAATATATCTTGAGTTGATTGAACCGACTGTTCAAAACCCCAAAGATTCAGTTTACTATCACAGAAGAAGAGCAAAAACCAAAAATATTCCCATTTTAGAATTTTGGCAGCAGCAAAATTTGCCCATTTAAAGACACAAATACTTCAAAATGATTATCAAGATAGTTTCTGGTGAAAAATTTCAGCTCTAATGAATGCCTAATATCTTAAATAATCTGCTCCCAGTTGCTGCTATAGGCTTTTAGAAATCTGACTCCCACCAAGACATTAAAAATATGTTACGAGATTATGATGAGATTTGGATGAATGTGCCCATTAAATGTTTTAATGACAAATTTTTTGGAATTCTTAATTTTGGTACAAGACAACCAGCTGAGCCGCTGCAGCAGCAGCTTGCAGAATGCTGCTGACTTTCCTAAAGAGGAACTTGCAACTTTAAGCAGACCACAGCAATGTTGCAGAGATGCAACGGCCCAGTCTCATGCATTATTCATGCGGAGTGGTCCAAGCCCCAGTGGACCTCAACTCCCGTACCACACATACCCAGACACCAAGTGCAATCACCACACACACTCACACACAAATGTAGGAGCTACACACACACGCAGACACACATGCGCAAGTCATACACGCACATGTGTTAACTAACCTAGTTGGGCACCACTGATAATATATATGGATGAATTACATGAAAGCAGCACACAAACACACATTATACAGACCCACATCAGTTTAAACCATTACCCTCATCTCCTTAGACTAAATTATATAATTGCATAATAATATAATTACAGGGTTCATGTCTTCGTCTTCTTTCTCGTCTTTTTCTTTATTTCTTAAGCAGCAGTCGTGTGCCATACGCATCTCTTTAGTGATGTGGTTGTTGTGGGATTAAAATTCAGGTGGTGAATATAATGAGGAAGATGTAGTGTCTTATGGAAGGTAAATAAATGCCCAGAGTTTTGCTATTTGTTTGCGTCCAGATGCACCGCACAGCTCAGTTCAGGCTTTTAACAAAATTGTGCGGTAATTATGCTCATGAATGCATAACTGTGGCCATCAGTTTGCATAAAAACCTACTGCATGTAAAAAAAAAAAAAGTGCAGCAGAGGGAAAAGATTGTAAGAGAAATGTCCCTAATAGACCTGCATGTATGATGTCTCCTTTACCCTCACTAAGACAGACTGGGGGGATTGTACAAAAAACCCTGTACATCTGTCCTGAAGCGAACTTACTGAAGCAGTTTACTTCCTGTAAACTGAGCTTAGCTGCTGGTTCCTTATTGATGATGTGTGTCTGAGGGTCATTTTCCTGCCTTGCTGCTGCTAAGTCTGAATCCTACATTATAACATGGATGTAAAAGCTCAGCTCAGCTCAGTTTTCTTGAATATTTCATCGAGGTTTTGCTGATAGCAGAAGTTGCAGACTTAGTTGGCACATTTGCTGGCAGGGAATAGTTAATACATGGAAGTATCAGCTTCACAAATTCACATTTGACTATGTAGAAAAACAAATGACCCCCCCCCCCCCACACACACACACACACACCCCAACTTCCTTGTTTGGGAACTCACAGAGCCTAAATTATTTTCAATAATTTCTCAATTTAACATTGTCAATTTCTTTTTTCTGCAAAATGCAGAATTGAACATAAAGCTGCCAAATAAAGAAACATGCAGTGTTTCTTAAGGTCAATGGGATATGCATGAAAAAAAGTACTTTAGGTATGTTATCCTACAAAAAGATGATTCTTATGTTTGCTGTCAGTTATACCCTGGAGGGGTTTCACTCTCTGTTCCACATAATAACAAATAATAGACTTACTTACGATGCAGAAGGGATGGTGTTGCCTTAACATTACACTCAGCACCAGTCACAGATCATAGATTATATGAAAATCCATTGAATTTGCAGCAAAGGTCTCTGAAGTCCCAAACAGAAGAAACGTGCCATTTTCGTTATCCTACTTCTGGAACATGTTTAAAATCATGCTTGCAAGTAGTTTTCTTTGAATTAGGAAATTAAATATTTTAATTGTAAAACAACTTAAGGTCTCCAACGTGGAAATCCCTTGGCTTGTCCTCATGCCCTTGTGTTATTTAAACACTCAGAGTGAGACAGAACGTCTACGAAAGAAATCGAAAGAAATATATAATGTGACTGCTTCTATTGGATTTCAGTGTCAATACGTGAAAGCCATTATATGACGGGGTTTGTTGCTGTATTCTGTTGATCCAGTCAGAAAGATTTCAAGCTTGCAAAGAGTCGTCTTGTCGGAATTATCACCCGAGTAAAGATGCTTAATATTGTGAAAGGTCTGCCATTGTTGAGGATAAGAATAGCTCGGAGCGCACTTAGCACCGTGCTCGCTGGCAGGCCATCGAAGCAAAATGACTCACCATAGTCACCACGCATTTCCGTCGTTCTCTGTGGTTTTTTAATGGGGGAATTGGCTAAGCCCCAGAATGACACCAATCTTTGAGAAAAAGTGTTGAAGGAGTCGACTGAAGTCACTGCTCTGTTAGAAATTCTTCCGTTTGTCTTATTCATGAGTGTGCTTTTGAATTTGCTTGGCTGGTGGTGCAACTGCCTCTCACACTGGCAGACAGAGGACTCAAGGACTCGACACTCGGAGGAGACTTACTTACCCCCATAGGAAAGTATAGTCCGTGTAAGTATAAGTGACGTCCATAGTATCCGCTTGATGCAGCTAATCCTGTGGGAGTGAAATAACAACTTGTTAGAATTAGACAGACACGTCCTCCTTTCATTCTCGTGGTTTAACATCTTGCGTACATGATTGTTCTATTGGAAACTGTAAGTGGACAGCGTTAACAGCATCTCCCGTCCCTTGAAGCATTTTATAAGCCAGAGAAATTAACTTTAACCGGAAAGAATACTCCGTAAAACCATTATACACCAGTAAATTTTAGTGAAGTTCACTGCATTAAACAGGATGTACTGTAATGTTTTGTATTTTACTTTTGGCTCTCAACACCCTCATCTATATGTTTTTACTGCCAGCAACCCACAAAGGGAAAAACATGAAGGCTATTGGATTACAGAGCTGCAACTGATGATTATTTTTGTCATCTGTCAAATTGCTTATATCCTTATTAATCAGTGAATCATTTCATCTTCAAATGTTTTGTTTTTCAACCCAAAGATATTCAATGTACAATAACAGAAAATAAGGACAAAAAAATGTAATTCTCACTTTGGAGAAGCTGCAACTTGAGAACAGTTGGAGTCTTTGGTTAGAAAAAATACATAAATGGATAGTGATTACTAATTTGGTAGCCACTAATTTCTTAAAGACCTGCTAATGGACTAAAGCTTTAGCTCTGCTGCAGTGATGATAATGTTGGGGCAAAGACAAACAATCATTTTCTTTAATGATTAGACTGCTGATTATTTTCTTCCTCAATCATTTTATCTGTAAAATGTCAAAAGTTAACGAAAGACCACTAAATCCATATAACTCTTTGCATTCACCACTTCCTAAAGCCCAAGTCACTAAATGTCTCGGTTTGTTCATGAAACCAACATGAAACTGATGATTAATGTGATTATTTTGTTGTTTAGTTGACGAATTGTGCTGAAACGTCACAATTTTTTCCACAATCACTTTTCCACACATTTCCCAAAGGAAGGTTTCTGTCTTTAACTGGTTTAATTTCTCCGAGCAGCATTTAGAAACCCCAAAACGAAATTCAGTTTCCAGCCAAATTAAATGAAGGACAGCAGCGAATTGTCACAGTTGAGCGGCAGGATTGGTTTCTGTTGATCCAATAACCAGTTAACCAACTGTTAATAATGATGATATATGAGGAAACACTAATACTGAAGATGTTGCGCCTCCTTTCTGTTTTCAGAATCCACTGTAAATGGAAATAAGGTGATCTCAGTGTGACGTCATGTTGTCCACATTTGATCCGAAAGCAGAATAAATACTTTTATTTTTAGGCAACAAGGTCTTCTTTTCTTCAAGCTGTAGTGCAGAGGGACTGTTTTTGTTGTTGTTGTTGTTGTTGTTGTTGTTTGTTTGTTTGTGTGTTTGTTTTGCTCTCAGTAACAACCCTCTCACCTGCCATGCCCCCAGAAACACACATGGAAATAAGGAGGAATGAAACCAAATGACACAACAAGTGCTGTGTGTTTGTCTGGGATCAGCGCTCACCTTTGAACTGATAACTATGCTGCAGCTTAAACAGCTCTGCTCTTGTGATGACTCGGGGTCTGTTTCTATCCCAACCTTATTACCTGCTCCATTCATACTTATTACCTGCGTGGCTGTATTTCTGCACCGGGCTGACTGCTATCCCATTACCTTCATTTTACACAATGTGAACCCGCTGTGACCTGGCAATCTAAACAGGCTTTGATGTGGATTTGATGCCATGCATACGGTGTGACCACATTGTTTCTGTGCGGTTGCTCGGGGGCCACTGGCCCTGCCGTACGGAGGCAGCTGCGATGATTTGTGGGGGAATTTGACACTTAAGCGTATGCAAATGAGGCTGCGGATTAACATTCAGAGGAGGAGCTTGGTCGACCTCAGCCGGTGTAAGGCCATTAGCATAGAAGACATTAATATTCAATGGCGCAGAGTGGGGGACACAGAATAACACTGTAAGTAAAACTACAACACAGAGGGTTGCTACAGAAGGAAAACAAAAGCATTTTAATGGAGGCACCATAATAATACCCGCAGGGCTGCATTCAGAAACCTCTCTTCTGCTGCTAACAGTGGGTCTAATGGTCACACTCTTCTTCAGCGGATAGATACGCAGTCAGTAACAGTGATTGGCAGGCCATTCATTGGATTCCTGTGTCTATTGCACGTAGTTAGTCTCATTCTCATTATTCAAATGGGCCCACAGACCTGACTCATTGGCTTGGCTGTGCAACTGGAGGAACTGGAGTGTTCATTATGGCAAATTCCCTTGTTCCTGTCAGGGGCAAAGTGGATCTGTTCCCATCAGCACTACATGTCAGATTGACATGAATAGGCTTATGATGTGGAGGTCAAGTTCTCAATGAGCTGAAAGGTTCACAGAGAGGGATTAAAGATGAGCCAGAAGGGCATGAAGAACACACCAGGAGATTTCTTTTAGTTAGAATCCGCGCTTAACGTCACCGGCATGAAAATGGCAAATAATGTGTATTCTCGTCATCAATTAATCTGGAGATGATAGCTCTGTCAATTGTTTGGTCTGTTGGTGGTCTGAAAGTTGAGTGAAACATCCGTACTTTCTCTTCAGCTGTTTGGTTTCTCTAAGTTAAACAAAGAAGATGAATAAAAGCCAGATTTCTTTACATATGACAAGCAGAAAACAACAACGCATTTCTTATTATTGCGTGAAGAGTGAACAATGACTTATAAAAACGAATTGGTTAATTAACTGGTCGTTTCAGTTCTGCACGACATCCATTTTAGCTTGGAAATAAGAAAAGCCCAGATTATATATAAATGCTTCTATTTTTTTGTGTACTTAAATGTGGGTGCAGGAGAAAGGAGCGTTCCATCTCTTCCATTTTAATGATGTAGTTTTCTGTAGAGAGTCATTTTTGGAACTGGAGCCGAAAACATCCACAGTTGATCGTCAGAAAAAAAAAAGGCAACTGTTTTCTTAATCAATGAATTGCTTAAAGACAGTTTTCCAACAAAAAAGGCCAAACTTTTTCACTCCACTTTACTTCTCACTGCTTTTTTTTTTTCTGTGTGATTTTAACTCATTATTTTTGAATTCTTCAGTGTTGGTCAGCTGATACTGTCATTTTAAATGAATAAAAAAATCAGTCATCAGTATAAACATTACTTGCAGTTTCAATTAGAAGAACTTAAAAAGCAAACGTGTACATATTTAACATTTAGTGCAAAGTATCGCTGTCCAGCTGTGGTCGTATATGTGAGCGCTTTACGACATCTGACAGTTTATCATTTCTAAAAGCACCAAAACTTCTGCTGAATTGAGAAACACGTGTGTGCAGCAGTAAGGATATTTTTATACTCCGTGTCTGCGCGCGCGTGTGTGTGTAAGAAACCGGCTGAGAGTAATTACCAGAGAGGTGTTGAACATCTCGGTGCCCTTATCTGAACCATTACTGTTGAATTTATCTACCATCAGGGAAAACAGGCCACTGGAGGAATCATTGAAAAAGGCTTCGAATGATGTCACAACTCAGGTGTAATCACTTTTTCTTTAATTAAGTAAACTGATCGAAAGGCTCTCAGATCAATTATTAGAAGTATCTGTAGCATGTTGGTCGGTGTGTTCAGAGTTTCTTTTTGTATTGTCCTTTTTAAATCGCTTCTTTGAGTTGAGAGCAGACTCTTTGAATCTGGAGATCTCCCCCCCCGATTCATTAATTAGTTGATCAGATAGTATTAGTTAATTGGACAATGTCAATTTTCAGACAGTTTATTAAATTTTCAGACACATTTGAAATTAAATATCATTTTCAGTCAGATAAACATTGATTATGTTACCCGACATTCTGCCTCCTCCCACACATTACACAACAAAATAATGGAGAATAAGTCTTAAATAAGTCAACAACATTTGGTATTTACTTGGCTCACAAAGTAAACAGCATTATTACTTATTTCTCTTGTCTCTAATATGTGTTATTATTGTGATTCACAGCCTTATTGACAATGAGGAGACATCTGCTTTTGTGGACTCATAAAACATTGCTCGGAGCTCTTACATTAAAAACGAAAACATTTTATATTTTCATAATGCTGCCAGTCAGTGAAAGGACTGAATCACATTAGCTTTAGTTAACTCCCTACCAACATCCCCCACGCTAAATGAAAGAATAATACTGCTAAAAGGTGAGTGCACAGGCGGATAGTTTTGAAAATAAAAACCAACCTTATTACCACAAAAGTGTGGTCATAGCCCTTTACCTGTTTATCATTTAATTCCTCAGAGAGCTGCTCTTTGGTGTAAAATCCATTGAAAAGAGGCAGAAAAGACTCTTTTAGAGCAAATTGATTTAAGGAAAAATGCTTCTGCACAGGTTAAGATATACCTAAGCAGTCAAAGCACTGTGCTGCACTGCTGCAGGTTTTGGATTAACAGTAATTAAAGTACATTTCTACAGACCGCAGTGATGGATACCGAGAAAACTGCATCAACCCCACAGAGAAGAAGCTAGTTTGGTCTTTCAAGCTTAGTGATGTAAATAATTTGGGTCACAGGAAGCCACAAAAACATGCTGCTAATACAACCATAGTAAAGCCAACATCTCATCTAACATATTCCAGGATGACATTAATGTTGCTCTGGAACCCACCGAGCCACGAAATTTCAAAAAAGATTATGTCTTTAAGCTGAATAAATCAATATTTTTTATGAAAACTGTATATCAAATGACAATGTGTCAGTGTGAAAGGGGTCACTTACAGTGATGGCTCTACAGAGAATCATCCTCCCAATCTGCAGCTTCCCTCAGCTACACACAGCTTCACAGTCACACACAACTTTATTTGTGTTTTGCTTCTCTCTCGCCACTCTCACAGGGTTATTTCTGGATGCAGCAGGCAGCTGTTCCCAGTGAAAGATGTATAGAAAAACAACTTTACCTGAGCTGCTGTGCACCTAACAGCATAGAAACACTCAGCTGCAGCATAGCAGGTTAACACAGAGGAGCATTTAGCATTTCTAGATGTTCTCCTCATGAGATGGCAGAGACCAGCATCAGAGCTAGATATTCAATAATACGATGCGTTAATACGTAAAAACTTTACCTTTAGTGATACTGAAAACGAGCTTGTTCAAGTATTGTAAAAGAAAAATTCATATGAAATGAATCTTACATACTGTTTCCAAAGTACCACCCATGTTTCAGGAAACAGCCGTCAAAGTTTCACAGCTGAGCTCACAGAAAACCTTTGAATGAAAGCTGCAGCATGTCTGATCACATGGCATATTTAGTAGACAGCAAAAAAGAGGGTCTTCCAAAATAGTTTGTATTGAGTAATGAGTCAAGCCTAGACTCAACTTTCAGAAATGATTCATTGATTTTAGATCTAACATTCGTGTCAAAACAATGAATCTATCTAGATGACTGTGATAAACTGTGTCACTTTGGGACACTTCTATTTAATCAAGCTCCATCCATTACATGGAGCTCGTACAGCTTGTACAGTACATGGGATGCTCTGAGAGGATGTTTCCAAAAAAAAAAAAGGACCTCTGGCCAAACAATGACCATCAGTCACATCCAGCAGGATGCCTGGACAATAGACCCACCTTTTTCCTGGACCTTTCCCATGGTTCCTTCCAGGCTGCACTGTCGTTCAGATAACAGTGAGGACAGACGGACCTGCAGTCTGTCCATGTCCTGTTGTTCTCCGTCCCAATGTGGTAACAAAGTCCATCCCAAAGGAGAGAGGTCACAGGTTGGATCCTTGCATCCTATCAACTTTGTTCAGGTATTTAGTGAGATCATGAACCCTGCGTTAAGGACTTCTTGCACAATTAATAAAAGCTAGTCATGTGTTTATATATTTTGTATCAAACAAAAAAAAAAAGCTGTTTGTGACTGGATTCCTCATCTTTAATCCGCAGGTCCAGTTGTTAGCCATTTTTGCTGGTTTTCCGTTCTTTATCAGATCAGCACGCTAATATGCACACAAAGCTGACATGCCAATGTTTAGCTGGTGTAATGTTTATCATTTGTGTTATCTTAGTTGAGCCTGTTAGCATACCAGCCAATGCTAACTGGAAAAATGTGTTTTTATTGGAATGCCATTAGTGCTGCTAGTATTTGATCTTTAACAAACAAATGACTTGACACGGCAACTGAAGCACCAGAGGAAACAGGTCAGGGATCCAAAGTTATTGAGTTTATTTTGAAAAGAGCTTAAATGTTTTTTATATATTTCTATAGTTAAACAGACATTTTTCCTAAAACCTCATGGTGTCATGGATGTTTGTGTAGAATTTCATGGTAATCTTTCCGATAGTTGTTGCGATATTTCATTCTGAACCAACAGCGAGATCACTGAGGGGACAAAAATGTGAATAAATACAAACCACTAATGTACAGGGAAAAAAATCTTTATGGTGTGTCTTCCACTGTAGCTTGTACAGAAGCTTGAATACTCAACAGAAAGATGCTCAAACTTGTAATATTTCGACATTGAGCAAAAAAAAGAAGTGGAAATGTGGGACACACTACACTTCAGGTTAGTTACAGCCTCTTCTCAGTGTGGGTTTCTGGGTGTTTCATCATTTTAGTGATCTGCTATTTGACTATGTTATAGTTTACTGTTTTTCCTATGAGAAAAACTTAAATGAACTCTTGTGAATAAACGGGGAGTGGAGTACATAATATCAGAAGCCAGGACGTTTCCTGTTTATTTATTTCTGCTGTTAAATTCCTACAAAATTTTAACATTTAGTCAGAGAAATAGTTTCTGAGCCGTCATACTCAGCACACACATTAATGTATCCTCCAGGCATGAATATGAACTGACAATGCTCTAGTCATCACAAGCTCTTTTTAAAAATATCTTACATGAAGCCAAGCATTCACTTTGCGAAAGTGTCTGAGCATTTGCCCGCCTCTAAAAACGGTCTGATAGCTGGTCCTGACCTCTGGACTTTTTCGTTCTTTTTTAGTGATTATTACAGGTCATGCTTATAGTCAGAAATTCTGTGACTTCGTATTCACTGATACTCCTGCCGCACACTTGATGACACAACTTACACGTAAACTTTACTCTTTAGCCAGAAACCAGCACAGTAACAGTATATACAAAACTATAGTTAGTGGCAAGCTCCATCATTTTAGACTTCACTGATTGTTAACAAATTGTTGTTTACGATAAAAAAAAAAAAAAAAAGCAGAATCTGTAGAAATCTAAAACCATCAGAGGATTGTACAAGACCATCAGCTGCATAGAGAATAGAATTCAATGCATGATTCAAACGCGCTTCCGCCCTCAGCGGGGTTGCATACCTCAAGGAGCATCAGGTGACGGCATGTTTAAATCCTGAGCTAATGCAGCAATGTTACAACAGAGCACATTCAACCGAAAAATATCAGTGGATCTGATGAAATCCAGTATTGATTGAGCTTCTTGTTAAGCCGTGGGAGGACGTGTGCCATGTGCTCATTATCTATTGGTCTAATTAGCTCAGTGGTGGGGAATACAGGCCACACTGGTGGAAAAGAGTCTGAATCCTCCTGTTCCTGTGGAATGTAATTTCTCATGGGTCCAGTAAACAGTTGTATTTTCTTACATTGTCATTCGTGCATTTTGTTTTTGTTTTATGTTTTCCAATTTATTGATATTTGTTGACACTGCTCTTGTGTCTTGGATGTTGATATTGAATTGTTTCTGTTTCTTTCTATTGAGCTGAGATTCTTTTTAATTATGGTGTTTACCAAACTTGTCCATATCTCAGTGTTTTCTTTTCATTAATAGATATTAAAAACTAAACACTTGGCAAATTTTTTTTTATTTTATCGCTCAGTAAATTCTTTAATGTAAAGAATTTCAGAGCAAGTTTCCTGATCCCAAAGTAACATCTCCAAGCAGCCTATCGGCCTATTTGTGTTATTTGTGAATCTCGTCTTTCATTTATTTCATAATGCAGACAAAAGCAGCAAAACTTCCCACATTATTAGACAGGGTCACAGGTAAATATGATTGGTCACAATATTTTAATATTTTAACAACAACCGTGTTTTCTGCAGCATGAAATACTGTTTTATAGTTTTTATAGTTTTATTTCTTCACCTCAGGGAATAAAGTACACTCTTGTTTGTTCAAAGTGCTAACATCTCGTAGAAATATGTTTCTTTCGCTGTGGAAGTTAATGTAGTGTAACAATTAATGGTCATAAAGTTTAAGAACAACCACTGTAACCTTTGGAAACCTGAACCAGTGAATGTTTGTCAGGCTGTTTGATAGGCTACTTAATTTAGCACAAGTTGTAAAAACTGTCGTTGATGATGATGTTTAATTATATGTGTCACTTGTCAGTGTGTATCTTGATCAAGGGCACTTCAGCAGCGCAGCGTTGAATGCACTCTGCAGTCAAATTGTCACAGCTTCCCTTCATGCATGTTTTCCTGCATTAAATCAGCAGATAAATGGCTTGTGTCTATTAACCTTGACCCCTAAATCTATACAGTAACACAGCCAGTGATCTTCGCCTGCTGCTGGTAACATCTGACACCAAGAAAAGGGAGAGAAACAGTGCAAGAGAGAGAGAGCAACTGGGAGCAGTGCCTAAGTAAACTGGCAGACAAGCAATCTAATGTGGGAACTTCATTTATAAGGAGAAAGTTCATTCCTGGTGAATGTGCAGTGGCACATCCAATGGCTTTTTTTTTCACCGCTGCAGTCACTTCTCTTTATTTGCATAATGCTTGGCTGGTGGATGTTAGGTGGCCAAATACAGCAACATTTTCAGTTTGCATTTTATAAAAACACTTTAGGCCCCGGAGGTTAAACCTGCACTGACATCCAACAG
Organism: Remorina albescens; assembly: GCA_034769265.1. Classification (NCBI taxonomy): domain Eukaryota; kingdom Metazoa; phylum Chordata; class Actinopteri; order Carangiformes; family Echeneidae; genus Remorina; species Remorina albescens. Next base: position 6,703,848 of record CM068475.1, on the reverse strand, counting down.
AAGTGTGCACAGACTCTGACATGATTTAAGTGGTGTTGTGTATGTAGTCTAAAGGAGCGGTACTTGTACCCTAAGGAGCCCTTAATAGACACAGTAGCTGTGTGGTAAAGTTTTGTCTCAGTGACCACCTTTCCTGCAGGGATGAAAAAAGCTTGAAATCTGCCATTTAAGGCAGTTTTTTATTCTGGTTTATAATCGGGCCACCGTGAACTGCAGGGCTGTAGCATTAATTTTCATTGTCGCTTCATTTAGTGATTGTTTGTTTTTTCCGTAAGTGTTTCCAAAGATTTTGGGAAAAAAGCCCCTCGAGACTCTTAGAGCTGAAGCTAACATCAGAAAATTGCTTGTTTTGTTCTATCAAGACTCAAAAGACCACAAATATTCAGGTACCAGCTCATCCTCACCTTCGAAGAGCTGAATCCAGAAACTGATGGGTTTGGCCTGTTTAATAATGATTATATGATTGATTATAAAATCATTAATTAGATGAGATGCTGGAGCCAATCCCAGCTCACTCTGGATGAGGGTGGGGTCCCCCTGGACAGGTCTCCAGTCCATCACAGGGCCAACACACAGAGACAGACAGAGACCAACAACCACTCACACTCAGACCTACGGACAATTTAGAGTCGACAGTTAACCCAAACATGATGTCTTTGGATGGTGGGAGGAAACCAGAGCACCTGGAGGAAACCCATGCAGGCACGAGGAGAACATGCAAACTCCACACAGAAAGGCCTCAGGTCAGGGAACCGAGCCCATGACCTTCTTGTTGCGGCACAACATCATTCACCACTATTCCACCGTGCTGCCCTGATTATAAAATCAAATCTTAAAAAATCAGTTGATCCAGGACTAGTCTTATAAATTAAATACCGAAGCATTATTAATATTCATTGATTAGATTTTCACATTTTCTTCAAAAATGTGACATTGAGTGAGAGAGTGTCCTCGAGTGAAGTTACTTTCACCGAGCAACTTTTATTAAACATTTAATTGAAATGTTTTATCCATGGGTGGCCTTCACCATACAATCAGACATAAGCTACCTTGTTTAATATCCTTCCCAAACAGCTAGATCATCTTTGCTTCCGTTAAGTCGTAATTCTCTCCAGTAACCCGAATCTTTGACAACAGTAAAAGTTCTTTGGCCCACCAGTCAGTTGGGCTACATGCTGAAACCTCATTCAGGAGCTGAATGGGGTATCAGACATTGGTAATTCTCCAAGGTCAGGCCCTAGACACGCCTACACTCTTGGAGGCTTTTCTCTAACAAGAGGCTGGAAGCAACGGTGAAAAAAATACAGACTAACAAAAGCCTGCTGGGAAAATGGTTCATGTTAAACATAGACACATTAGAGGTGTATGGATGTTAGAAAGATAAGGCTGGGGAGAGAAAGCAGTGCTCTTCTTTCATGTGCCTGCGTATGAAAGCACACAATTTCTAAACAGTAAATAAAGATGATTTCACTCCGTACGAAGGATGCTTATTTGGGTATGTTTGTGCACCACACAGCGATGTTTTGTGTTGGTGTTGTACACAGTTAAACTTCTTTTTGTCTTTCTGTTCCCACATTGTGTCATCTGCCTATCCATCCTGTATGGACATTTCTATATGCAAGGACTTGACCCTCAGCTCTGTTGCTATTTACTGAGGATCCTCCCTATGCTGTCCCTTTCAATCCTCTGGATTTCCTGTAAATCCCTCGGGCCTGGCCAGCTCTGGTGATTTGTGGTTGGCTAGTAGGCAATTGACACATTGATAAATCCCCCTCAGATGGGGTGCGATCTGTTTGAATCAATAGAGCCTTATCGGCTGACGGCCGTCACGGCTGCAACCACGTCGGTTCACCTCGGGTCTCTCGGAGTTGGCCTGATTTGTAGCATTTGACAACAAACATCGTCACGCCACGTGAGTCGTCAGAGTCTGCGGGCGTAATTGAAGGCAGGACGTTGTCCGTCAGTGAGCAGCAGCAGAGGGGATGGTGGAGACAGTTGGAGAGAGGGAGGTGGATGTAAAGAGAAACTGGCCGAGAGATAAAAACAAAGAAAGGATATTGGAAGACAGAGCAGTGCAGGCATCTTTTTTTTTTTTCATTGTAAATATGGGTCATTTACAATTTGCTACCAGTGACAGAATAATAGTCAAGCTCCGAACATTTCCTGCTGCAGCTGAGGGATTGAAATTGAAAAGAACATTCATAGCACAATGAGCCACCAGTGTGTGTGTGTGTGTTGGGGGGGGTTCAGCTCCAGCCAGAGGATTCATGTGGCTTGTATCCACTGGCCAGGCTTTAGCTGTTCTGCAGCCCGTCTGGCTCTGATCCAGCTTCTCCTCTGTCTTTAGATCCGGGCCAAACCTGGCCTGTCCATGGCTCAACCAGCCACGTTTCAAAACTTGGCGAAGCGCTGCCCAAAAGCTCCAGTTTGGAGGATTAATGGTTACTGAGTCTACAGGGAACTTTCTCTGGTTAGAATGAAAAAGTTTTGAGCAAGATTTAGCTTTATTAGATAGTGCCACTAAATGTGGATTAAATTTACAAAATAAGTGATTTGGAGAGGTGCAATGAAACTGCCAAGTGCCGTTTGTTCTATTGTTGTGAACGCTGAAACTAAATGCTGTTCATGTCGCATGAAATGTGCTTGTTATTTTCAGATTCCTCTGTTGTCTGGGTGGGAGGCTTTTCAACAGAGACAGAAACTAAACCATATCATCTATGGTTGAACCCTGCTGGGCTGAGCAGAACTAATGGAGACAAAACAATAGACACACCGCTGTCAGCTCTGCTCTTTGTGAAACACTCTTTATTGTTTGTGTGGTTTTAGGTTTGATCCAAACATCAGCTGAATGCCAAAAATTAACTATATTGAATTAGAGCAGAAATATTATTTTATGAAATTGCTCAGTTTAAACAAAGTGTTTGAACACAAGGTGGGAAGGGCAAAAGGAGGAATGTGAGTGAAACAATGTTTGAATCAAGATGAGCGGGATGTTAACTAACCCTGTTCTGTAAAAGTGAGTAAGGGGGATTTTTAAAGAAGACAGTATTCTGTAAAACAGAGAAGTGAGGGCTTAAGTAAAACACTTTTCATTAAAACAGTAAGAGGAAGCTTAATGAATCTCGGAGTCTATAAAATAGAGTGATGGGAGCCCTCAGGATGACAGCACTCGAAAAATTTATCTCCAGCACTAAATCCAGGCAGTTTGTGTCAAAATGGGGATCACGCTTATTCATGAAATCCTCCAACTTGTTTTAGCAGCAGGGAAAGTTCACCAGAGTCATTCAGGTGAAATACTGTTCTGTGTTTGGCACCACAAAACGTGAGGCTGCTGAAATTAAAGGATAAGTCTGGTGATATTTTGTGCTATTTTTCATTGGCAACAAATCCCTTGAAACCAAAATCAATACCTAACAAGTATAGTCTGTGCCTGATAAATCTTATTCTTCTGTGCCATTGACTGGTAAAAGTAGAAACACAAATCTACTCTTAACTAGAAGTATGAAAGTATTAGCAGCAAAATGTTGTAAAAATGCTCTAGAAGAGTAGAGGTGGTAGCTCCTCTCAGTCTGTAATACTACAATTTTGAATTATTAATACTGATGCATTGCTGCGTAGGCAGCATTTTAATGCAGTGGCCAGGTGGAGCTAATTTTGATACGATTTTATGCTGTTGCACAGTTTAATCTGTAACAATGCATTACACCTCATAAGCTGATTTTGTGTATCTGTAATAAATGCAGCTATCTGATTTTTACTACAATTAATACTTTCCTCCTTAATGTAACACAGTAAATGTTATAATAAATTGAAGTCTACCTAAAGATGGTAAATCTACTTGCTCTTCTCCCCCTACACAAGCTGCAACATGTGCTACCTGTGAAAGGCCTCCTGGGGCCCCCAAAGGGTCTTAATTTATTTATTCACATATTTCTTAAATTTTACACAACTGTAGCAGAATATCAGCAGTCCAGAGCATTCTGTTGTGGAGGGATGTCGTTTTAAAACCAGAATGGTCCCGTTAGTAAACATTTTGTAAAGCGGTGCTTTTATTTTGAAGTCGTACCGAAGCAGGAAGCAGGTGTGTTGTACGGAAGCTGGTGAGGTAAAAAAAACAAAACAAAACAAAAAAACACAACGGGGGGGATAAAATTGAAGCTTTGTTTGTTTGTTTGTCACTTGACTGATGACAGCGAAAGGTTAGTCGGTATTTTCTCTTTGGTGTTAATTTATATTTTTATCCTTTACTGTGTTTTAGTGAGTTTGAAAGTTATCGTTAGTGAGACAGCTAACAGCCGTTTGTCGGTCTGAGATAATACACCTTTCTGTGCTTAAATAAGGTTATTATGCTTATTTTAATGTGCTTATATAAGATTATTGTCACCCAGTCTTATAAAATCATTTGAAAAAAAAAAAAAAAACTTTAAGTACCACAGTCACAGTTTAATTTAATTATTTTTTTTTTCCTGTTGTGATCAGTTCCAGGTCCAAACACGTCTTAGAAATGAAGTGAATTTATCAATTATAAGTTAACTGAGACTACCACAAATTTTAATAAATGATTAATTGTTACAGTCACTTCTACTGGAAGTGAGCTTAACTATACTCAGATTTTTTTAATAGACCTTACTATTAATTTGTAAGTTAACATTTGGAAAAAAAAAAAAAAAGTTAGTTTAGTTTTGTTAATGAAGCCAGTTGTAGGGATTGCAGCTGTTTGTTACTTGAAGATTGGGATAGGCTTTTAATCTTTAATATTTGACAATTTAACACAATTTGTTTCAAATTAGTTTTTTTGTTTGTTTGTTTTCTTCTTAACGCCTTCTCGGTCAGTCAAAGTGGACCTTTCTGCTTCTGTGCGCATGTAAAAATACAGTAATCGTGCTTCAAATGCATGCTGTTCTTCGGTAAACTCTCTTTGAATAAAGTTTTATAGTGCACGGCTGGTTTTGGGCTCGATATGATAATATGAGACATCTTGATGAGTGGACAGGCTGGCATATAGAAGTTAGAAAAATGATCAAGAGGAGTATGACTACTGATGGTTGTTGTCTCATCAAGTTTTTGTTTGTCAATACTATTGCTTTGTATTGTTGACGTATAAAATAGTTTAATCCATCTTTAGTTCTTCTACATGAGAGTACATGCTCAAGTTTTAACATGCAAATGTATCCCGTCTAATCCAATGTAATATGAGTATAGCGTTGTCTTTTAAAGCCACATAGATGGTCTAATGTTAATCTGGAAAATAAAAAAATTTTCAAATTTCTCTAAGAAAAATCTATCAGTTGGTCAAGAAAGAAAATAGTGAAACCTCTGTGTCAAGAAATTTATTCAGATGTCTTGTTTTATTTGATCTAAAACCCAAATTTAATGTACGATAGAGAAAAGGATGAAATTGTCTCATCTGAAGCGTTTTTAGTTGAGTTGATTATCAAATTAGTCGCCAATTCATTTTACGTTGATCGATCGATAATGGAGCTCTCTTTGTCACAAGAATTGTTTTCCTTTTGTTTCATCAAAAATAGTTGTAGTATAGAAATTGTGTAGAGGAGGTTACACAATAAGATTGTTGAGAGCTGCTCTCTCTCTCTGTGTGTGTGTGTGTGTGTGTGTGTGTGTGTGGAGTGTCTTGTTCACTCTTCACTCGACTGTCAATCCCCAGAGTCCCTGCCCTGAATGGTACTGGATTATGACTTGAACTGAATCTGAATGCTGAGTAGCGCCAAAGTCAGTGTCTTCCTCTCTCTTGCTGTTTTGTCCTGGCGTGTCACTTGTCTCCGTTTTTCTGAAATAGATATATTCACGCGAAACAGACACCGCACGCATGCTGGCTGTTCACACCTGCTGATTCTCACAGTATGACAAAGTCAGTCAAACACACACGACACGCTAGTTTATGCAATTCATTCCCAGCGGATAGGTGGTCAGTAGTGTGTGTTTGACTGTCATATATATGTTTGAAATAAAGATTTTCAAGCAAAGACTGTTTCAATGCTGGACTGCCACCGATGCTGGCAGCCCATTCTCCCCATGTCTGGCATGAATATGCACACAGACTCATGCATACATTTCTACTCAAATAACCCACAGATGATACAATCACAGAGGGCACCTCGGCATGTATTCATATAACACTTCATTTTACAATCAGGCTGAGTGATGTCTTTTAGCCCTGTTCTGGCATGTAAACATACAAACTGGATTGAATGACGTAATCACAATTCAGTGTTTTTCTGACACAGTTGGTCATTTTCTTGGTTAAAATCTGTGGTTAGCATCAAAAACCATACCATCTGTGTTACATCTTCACTTTTTACAAAACTTTGATGAAAGCGTTTCTTTTAAGTTTTATTTCAGTCACAACTATTTTATATATCATTGTACATGCAATGTTACACAGCGCAGTAATACAGTTGGACACTTGGCTGGACAAAGTATGCAATTTGTGGATGTCATCTTCAGCAAGGAACTGATTGCTATTTTTTGATATGTTACAAAAGTAATTATATGATCACTCAAAAAGATAATCAGACTTATTTTGCTGTTATCAGTTAATCTGCTAATTATTTTCTCAGTCAGTGTATCATTTGGTCTCTAAAATGTAAGACAATTGCGATAAAGTCCAGTGCCAGTCCCTCAGAGTTCAATGTCACGTATTTAGATGTTTTGTTTTGTCTGACCGACAGTTCAAAATCAAAAATATTTACAATAAAGGAAAAAAACACAAAATCTTCTATCTAATGCTGAAAATTGATTTTTGTGTGTGTGTTTTGTTGCTCAAAAAAGGCCTTATCAAAATGTTTATAATTAGCTAATCAATTAATCAACTGACAATTGCAGTGCGCCTTGGATAAAGAAAATACTTGTAGTAGTAGTTTGATGTTTATTTGAACAAAATTGATGTTCCTTTTGAGAAAAATAATGACAAATACTTAAATCAAAAATAATCAAAAATCAAAATTAAAATCTGGTTCTTCTTGGGAGAGTTTTGGAATAGAAATTAAAATGGAAATGCACTTTCCCTTCAACCTAACTTTCCTCTTTCCACAAGAGACAAACCTCAGTCTTCTACAATATCTTCAAAAAAAGAAAGTGCAGAGAATATTAAAAAAACCCAAAACATCTCGATTCAGACTGTAGTCCACAGTTCAGCTGATTGTTGGCCCGTCAGAGGACCTCCTCACTAACTCATGATCACTTATCGATTGACCAGCTGGGTGGAGGACCAGGTCCAGGTCCTCCTCACCACATCTACTGCTCGCATCAGACTCGTTCTATTGGAGACACGTTGACCTGCAGGGTGCCCTAGTTGCTGCTTATTGGACTTGACACTGCTCGATGGTGACAGTTCTAATTGTCAACATCTGGGAAGTGCTTGCCATCCCTCAGCCCGGCGCAGAATGAAACGTAGCGATATGTCATAACGTGTCAGAGGAAATTAGCATCAGTCGAACATTGTTAGGTGGAGGGGGCAGGCGGGGAGAGGGCAGGGGGAGCAGGCCAACATCATCAGGGGTTTTAGTGAGGTGGGGTAAGAGGGGTAAGCTGTTAAAGGAGTAATTTCAGGGCAGAGAGATTTAAATGAACCTCTGTCCTCACAGAGTTGTCGTTTATCAAATCTGCTGATGGCCTGCAACTAGTGTAACAACTGTTATCATTGTGACTACTAAAAACGATAAAAAATTACAATTTTTATTCTTGCCATTATACTGTAGCTGCTACTGATAGCCTGCTGCTGGTGTTACAACCAAGACTGTTTGTACCAGTGGCACTAATATTATTAGTTGTTAATTTCATCTGCCGTTAAAGCAACCACATCTACTTGTACTATTATATTACAACTAGAAGATTACAGATGGTGCAGTTAAACTCCCACTATTTCTTTTGTCCATATTACTGTTTAAACTGTTGTATCTTAAACTACAATTGCTATTCATACAATTTCTACTTCTAATGTTACTTTTTGGCTACTAACAGCACTACATCTAGTACTGCTAGTTTCGGTGGATTGCTTAAATACGTTTGATATTGATTTGAGTGACCCTTGAAGTGAACTATGTATAAAATCATAAATCGCATACCAGCTCTACAACGGCAAATAATAAAAATAATGATGGTAATGATGCTGATGATGATCATAGCATTAAGGTATCATTACCTTTAAAAAGTCAAAGTGCCAGTGAAGAGCAAAGCAGTTGGACTCCAGTTTGTATTTCAGACTTGTAGGAGCCTAAGGCAGGGCTCTCCCAAAGACCGAGCTACAGAAAAGAAAAGGGTGTTACCGAGCTTTGCCTTTACATCAAGCTGCATTGGAGGCTTTTAGGCCAGCAGCCAGCAATCTCTCTGAGATCACTTTTTAAAACCTGATTTATAGAGTCATTTTCATATGCTCGTTATTTATTTTTGTAGCTGTTAGCCCTTTGTTCTTATCCTTCCACTCTGTGATGTCTTTTAATGGCCCTGTCATAATTTCTTTTAAACATGGACTGCTTTGCACTCTTTCATTGTCCGTACTTGATCGTTGAAACACTTTGTAAACTCAAATGTAAGCACTGTGATTTAAATTAAGCTCATGAAATTCATTTTAATGAAGAGGAACAAACAAACTAATCTACAATAAAAGGAATACTTGCTCTGCACTGCTGACTTATATCGAAAAACAATGTTCGGTTTTATCTTGTCTCTTACAAAAGCCTGCATAGACACAATATCTTGGTGTTATCAAGACCGATCAGCATTGAATTTATGTAAAAAAAAAAAGAAAAAAGAAAAAAGTAACAACACAAAACCAGGTGCCTGGATAAAGGATATTCACTGCATTATTAAATAATAGAAGAAAATACAGAGTTTCATATCAAACTAAAACAACCCAGGGTCCTTTCAGAGACCTGGAGGGTAACTGAAGTGACGTGCTTTTACACACTGCATATTCTTCCTGTGTTAAAGACATTTGTTTCTGTTTGCTCTCTCAAAGGAAAGTGACAGTTTGTGGTGGGACGCCTTCGCTACAGAGTTTTTCGAGGAGGACGCCACTCTTACGCTCTCGTTCTGCCTCGAAGATGGACCAAAGAGATACAGTAAGACTTGTCCTCATATTGTTATGTTCATTAATCATTTATCTCTTTGAAACCCATTAGTGTGGCTTAAAATTATTATACTTTTGATGAGATTTTGTATGTATGTTTCAACAGAATATCTTCTGTGGTACTTTCCACTGTATGTTGTTGATGTGCGTTTATTTATACAATTTTGGTCTCAACAAATGTCATCACTTATTTGAACTTTTTCAATGATAGTTATGCTTCAGTTTCAGCGATTTAATGACTAATTTTAGCATCAGTAAAATAAGATTGTTTTGTGTGCTCGCCGACAGAAAGTATGGTACATGCCACGACATGACTTTTATCATTTCTGTTGTGGCCAATATACAGTGTATGAATTTCACAGTAAAAATTCAGGCACCCAAAATAAAATGGCGCAGAATTATGCTCTAAAGAGGTAAGAAAGCGCAATCATGGACATGGTCCTTGAGCTCATAATGAATACTTTTGGTTCATCTCCACAATCTTAAAAACTGCTAAAAATACTTTTAGCAATACAAAAGATACAATACAAAAGACTTTGTTTTGAAAACTCAAATGTTTTTATTTAATTATTATTCCTTTTATTTTATATGAAATTCTTTCATTTTCATGTGCAGTTTTCCGAAAGGGGGCTGAAACCAGCAACCTGTTGATAACATGTCTCTCTAGAAGGGAAAGCCGATCTAAAAAGTCTTTGTGAGTGTATTAGTAGTTATGAAGGACAAGCTCACCGTAATGTTTTATCCTTGTATTAGCCTCTTTGGTATTTCTGTTTTGCTTCTGTGTGTTTTTATTGGTTTTGCATTCAACTCTACTGAGTCTCTGTCAGCGAGAAGATCGGGATCTCCTTTATCTTCTCACAAAAGTTTTCTCTGTTATTGTTGAAACTGGCGCAACATTACAGGTAAATAATGATACACTGCATGTGGCGTGTGCTTTTAAAGGTCAATTAATGGGAATATCTGTATTTAAACACTTCACAAAACACAGCTTTTGTGAAGGATTTCTACCTCATGTCTTTGCTAGCCCTAAAAATAATTGATAATGTTCATTGTCAGATAATCAGCTTATTAATTTTGTGCTTAATTTAGTGTTTTCTCTATCAAAGATCAAAAATTTTTGAGAATTAGCCTTTTCATGACCTACAACTTTTAATGTACAGACAATATCATTTCTGATATTGTCTGTACAAATAAGACATTAAAAAAAGCGTGAAACTGTTGCTGTAGGTTAAATTTCCAGGTGGATTTTTTTAATATTCTCACAGCTTTGGTGCTCATTTTTAGCGTTGGGTTTTTAAATATGAAACAGTTTGAAGAGTCTGAGAAGAAATGTTCTCAGGACCTGGTTGTGTGCACTTTGAACTCTGCACCCTCAGTGCAGTTATAGTATGTGGTCCACAACAGCAAATGACAGCAGTGGCTGTTATTGAGTTTCTGATATTGTCCCCTTCATCTCATCTGCATAGGTTCATGTTTTGATATCTGAAACATATTGAATATCACACAAACAGCGATAAGGGGGAGGCGTTCTGAAATGAGCAGATGTGTGTCGTGTCTGCTGTTTGTGTGTGTTAGTGTGTGTGATTCAGCTCCATCATGGAGGAGGAAGAGAGGGAGGCAGCGAGAGAAGAGAGGGGGACTGGAGGATTGTTGTGAGCCGAGCCCAGGTTTGCTTTTCAAATGTAAAAATAAAAATCCTCAGTGGTGTAGAGACGGTAAACCTGTTCCCCCGGGAACGGGAGGCTTAACACCATGGCGATGATGACTCACCATCAGTTGCAAGCTTTCTTGGATACACATTCAGATGTCAATGTTACACACGTGGACACGTGCATACACGCAAACACAAACACATCCAGGAAAAATCCACCACCTTCAAATGTCCTCGGCAACAGATTCGACTCAAACGGGAAAACTAAGAATGATGAAGATGACGGTATGTTTCCAGACTTTGCATTGGCTGTTTTATATATAGAAAGCACAATTTACCAAATAGAAATACTAATTAAGCTTTGGGTTTAATTGGCTGTTTTTGGTCACTGTTCAGTACTGCTGGTAGTTTTAGCTGCAGTTACTGAACAATTCACAATAATTCAGAAGGAAACGGATTTCATTGTCTCACCTAAGGCTACTTACATGTTTTCCAGCAAAGACTTCATTTTGGTTAACTGAATTAACAAGTAAACACAAAAAAAAAGTATCAGGGAGTCGACTGCAGATAATAGCGTCCCATGCTTGCTTCATCTTTAAAAATAGCGTCTCATAAGTTCTGGTAGATTTTTATGTTTCCTTTCTGGGAAATCTTACATTTCCTAACAAAAAAAAAAACCAAAACAAGAATATGGCACACAGTCTGTGTCTAATTTCGTGACTGCATGTCAGACAAATGTTTAAACCTTGCGCATATTTTGTGTTTTGTCTGATTTGAGTTTTGGTCTGAAATACGCTGAAAGGATTTAGTTTTTTAAAAGTGAATATGGGAAGTAAGTCAAACCTGGATTATATATAGAAAAGTCTGTGTGTTCAGGATACTGAGCAAACATACACTACAAATAACATAAAAAATATGGATGGAGACAAACAGCCAGGGACATTTTCACTGTTACTATAGAATGTGGTTATGGAATAAAGTATAATGCATGTAAATGTAAATATAATAAAATGTAAGGATCAGCGAGTATCTCCAGTGTGAGACGGCATTTGAACATGTGAAAGCTTTTAATTTAGACTAAAAACAACAAGAATCTCTCTACCTTTTCTCCCTGGAGCTTATTTCTTCACCTTTTTCTATTATACTGAATCATTCTTGTGGCACAGGAATTTCTGTCCTGTTATCAGGCAGCTCTGGACTCTTGCATCCTTTGTTTTGTTTTTTTTCCAATTTTTTTTATTTCACTGTTGGCAGTACAGAAATTTAAGCTTATTCTGCTGTTGTCCTCATTGTTAGTCACTGTACAAGAGCATCGACTATCTGTTTAAAATATAAAATGGAAATGGGACTGACTGGGCCCTACTCTGAAGTAATTTTTGCTTCCAGCCTTGTGAAAAGTGCAGATATATGCACGCATCGTTGTACAGGTCAGAACAGCACTGACCAGTGGAAATGTAAGAGTGTAGGAAGTGGAGAGTGGTCAGCACTGGTTAAGAGGACTGTGTGTGTGTCAGTAGAGTTATAAGAAAACAAAAGGTCATAGCATTTTGCATCAGACGAAAGTCTTGTCGGACAGTTATGAAGTACAGGACAAAATGTTTTCAAAATTAATCAACCACTCAGCATTATAGATTTTGGATGTGAAATTCTGATTTGTGCTTATTTGGGCTCCACAGTGTCTGACATTTGTCCAAGCAGAAAAGAGAATATGTAATTAAAATAGTCAAAACATATGTGTTATTTGACTGACATACTTTCTGTATAATGTGTAAAGGTATAGATCTTTTTATAAGACCTGCAGTCTTCATGATGTCGTTTGAGTTGTTTGGTAGCTAATAACAGAGAAACAATCTTTTCACTGCCTTTTGTGATGCTCTAATATCATAACCTTCAACAAAACAAAAATTAGGAAAGCCAAATTACCTAATCTTTTTTTATCATTATTATTATTATTATTACGCAGACCTGTGTTTAGTTGTTTTGTAACTCCTCTCCCGCTGATGTTCAGTGTTGCTTCTCAGAGGAAGATCATATTAGAAATGCCTGTGTGTTAATTGTTAAGGGATGAACACTGATGCGTTTATGAGCACTCTCTTCCTCTGTCTGTCAATTTTTATTCTGAATCACTTCTCATCCACGTTTTAACTTTTACTTGAGCTGAAACTATTGATTGCTTCATCAACTGACTGAAAATTGATTGTCGAGTTTGTCAGATTCGATTATTTATTAAATAGTTATTAATAATAATAGTTAAAAAAGAGATTTGGTTTTTTTCCAGACTTTTCACAAAGCTTTATTAAAAATATGTTAGGATAAACAATTAAATAATGCTAATACACATCGGATAGATTTCTTCTTCATCCTCACAGGGCTGTGCTTGCGGCTCAATAGATTGTTAAATTATTCCAGCTTTTTAAATGCTGAAATGTTTCCTCTTTTATTTCATTATGAGCTCAACAACTTCAGATATTAGACTGCTGCCAGAAATCAACAGGCACTTTAAAGATGCCACCTCGGTTTCTGGAAACAGTTTTGTGCACTTCTCACTGACATTTCAGTGAACGGTTCTTTCATTGATTTGAAGTAATTAAACGGCTCAGTGGATAATCATAAAGATAATTACCTGATACTTTTTCATTGGCTGCTCTGGCGAAGAAAAAGTTTTATCAAGTCATCTTACTGCTCTACTAACCAACTATAGACTAAGATAGAAAACAGTTTCCATGATTTAACAGTCGAGCATGTGCCTGCCATCTGTCTGATTCCCCACCCCTGTGTCACTAATGAAACACAAACTTTGCCAGATAGTCTGTTGTGTCTAATTGTAATCTATATTCATCAGTAACAATAACCATGTCAGAAAACAACATAAGCAGCTTATTCAGACAGATTGCATTATATATATATATTTTTTGGTTTTTTGCTTTGCCATGTTCTTGGAGAGATGTGAAAAGGAATAAATGTGAGGTATGAGAATTTGGAGTCTCAGATATGTCATAATATTTTATAGCGTTAGAAATTAATCTTATTAAAGCCTTCTGGTGCCATTACATTATATTGCTTGATAAAAGTTAATATTTTTAATCTGCACTTGTTGGTGTCGTGTTTCATCTGTGGAGCAGGAGTGTCTCACTGCTTACTTGTCTACGGCTATATGCGCGTAAAACTATTCCTCCATCAGTGCAGGCCAATTATATTTTTCTACAGCGGATTTTCAGAAACTCTGTCTAATTATACGCCCAATTGCCATGGCCTTAACATTCGCCCCAGTACCTTGTCTGGCTCTGCAATCTCTGAGGCATCTGATGAAAGCTGCACTCCATGATGCAATCAAAGAGCAAGGCTCATTTTAGAAGTAGTTCAAACAAGAGAGGGAGAACTCTGCATCTTTAGTGGGCTGGTTCAGGGCAAACTGTGAAAATGATTCACAACACATTTACAATTCATCTAGTTATTCTTGCATAGCAAAGTGCAATAATTGCAGCAATAAAATGACCACAGCTAATAATCTTTAAGCAAGCATGAGTACATAATGAGGAGGAAGAAAACAGGAGAAACATGTGAAGGAATGAAGCTGAACTGCCTCTGCCTTGGAGAAAGCTTAACAAGAAACTTGCTCGGTGCTGGGAGTTAAAAGTAAGGAATTTCTAATCAATAAATACAACGTCTCCATCTGAAGGCCTGGTGATGTCGAATCTTATTGTATACCATTGGTGCACCTGAAGATCTCCAAATAAGCAGTTTTGATGTGTCATAGATTAGTCTCATTGTATTAGGAGAAACTCTATTACATATAATAAAACAATTCTTAAGCCGATTTTAGTGCAATGATACACAGAAGCCACTTTAAAACCCCCAGCTTAATTTATGCTTCAGTCTTTTATTTAGAAAAAGTCACACGGTGCTTTTTGGTATCAGTAGTTTACTCTGCAGTAATGACCAGCTCATTATACATAGTCCCATTTATTAAAGCGTCTTTTGAAAGGCATTAATCACTTTAGTCAGCCTATTGATTCGGTTTTGTACCAAACAAAAGGCATAGAACTGAATGACAGCAACCACAGATGTGTATTTGGCATCTGATTGCAGTGTAGCAGACCCAAAAGAAAAATAGTAAGGTTGCTATTAAGCATCCATCTAGTTTTGCAGAAATGTTATGCTCTTTATTCAAATTTAAAGTGGTTGAGCACAGGAAAATTTGCCATCTTTGCCCTCAGTTGGGTGAGTGCATTCCAAAAGGGTATTTCTTCTTTTTTTTGGTAAGAGTGTTATTAAAGCTACATACATCAATTTACGGCCACAGGGCGGAGAAACGGATATAGTCTAACAAACACAGAGACCTGCTGTATTAGTCCCGTAGAAAGTTCTTTTGGCTAATGTGTTAGCAGCGATTGTCTCTTCATACATCCAACAAACACAGGACCATTACCGTACCTCTGGAGTCATACTTCTGGCCAACCGAGGAAAATGAAGTCTAATGTTAAATCTCCTTTTAGCTATTTTTGGCTGTTTTCTGACTCTTGCTCTGACTCTGCTGTCCAGGTCAGATACAGTGGGTTTATCAGAGCTTAGTGAAAACAGCTGCTTACCACTGCTGGGGAAAAAAAGTCAGCGAGAGGACTCGGATTGAACCGTACAGTAAATGCGCTGTAAGGTGAAAGCAATGTGCTGAAATAAAAGGCTTAAGTTCTGCATAAAGCCTGAGAATTATTCATTCGTAGAAATGACTCCCCCCCCGAAAAAAAAGATGGAAAAAAAAAAAAACTAAAGAAAACAGCAGTTTTTTTTATTTAATTACAAGTCCCCAGCTCCAAAATATGATAAACCTAATAGCCCTCTCTGGCCAATTGCAAACATTTCTTCAACAAAGCCATGTCATTAAGTTTATTTCCAGCTTCAGCCAATGCTTATAGTCATCGTTATGTTGTTGATTTAATAATGATGTTAATGGCCAGTCTGAGTCACGGCCTCTCCAGTCTCACCCAAGTGATAAATACATTACAATCAGTTTGATGTTTACTTCATACAGTACAGAGTTATTATAGTTTTAAAATTTTCATTAGTTTTTATTTAGTTTTATATATATATATATAATAATATAATTTATTTATTTATTCCTTTCAGTTTTAGTTTAACAAGTGATTTAGTTTTATTTTTATTATGAGGACGTGACTAGTTTTAGTCTTTCAGGTATTAGAAGGAGAGCCTTGATTCACAGAAGACGAAAAGGATGAAAGGTTACATGACAAACCTGTGCTCCAACAATCGGCAGAATTACTTCAATGAAGTATTGTCAGTCTTGTGGAAAGCCCAGCATCTATGAACATTTGGACCAGCGCTTGCTCTTGCTTGTGATGCTCCTGTGAAGGAGCACCTTACCTTCACCTTACCTTGTGTTTGTGGATGTCTTGATGTGGCAGCGCCGTCTGACTGTGAGCTCACGTTCTCCTGGAACCTTTCTTGTGCTTCTCTGAGAGAGCTTCTAAGGTGGACCTTGCAAGTTAATGGGATTTTTCCCTTTTAGCTTTATCCCACAAATGTTCCCATCGTTCTTCTTTATGACACTTTTATCTACGTCGTAGTTAAAATATCTTCCCATATTGGACTGAAACGTTTTGCTGCCTATGACTTTAGCCATTTCTCGATCACGCATCAAGCATCTTCTTCAAGTGCATTATTCTGCAGTCGGCATCCGCTACGCTGCCCCCCTCTGGAAGTAGCCCATTATCTCAAGTTGTCAAACTGAACACGACACCGTAGAATTTGAGGGGATAAAACAAAACAAAAACGAAGCTGATTTTACCTGCAATTCTATTTCGTTTTAGTTAGTTTTGCATTGTTCATTGCAGTTTTTCTGAAATTTCAGCAAAATAATTTTTTTCACTTCTAGTTTTAGTCAAAGTTTCCATCAACTATAATAACCCTGATACAGTACTGAGTTCATACAGTTTCTGTGTGAAAGAAACTGAATGGAAGTTTGAGATGGAAAGATAAGTCTGCTGCTCTGATCTGACTCCCTTCTGCTGAATAAAAGATTGACAACGCAGGGTTTGGAAGGGCTTGTTGGTGGGGGGCTGCATTATTGAATCGGGTGGTGGGATGAAGAGAAGGTGAGGTGGAGTTTTAAATGAAGGCATGGGAGTGGTGCAGCGTAGGACAGCGTGTCAGTTTGTGCGTCTGCGCTTCAGTATCTTTCCAGCAAGTCTGTTGGCTCTGTTTGGGAGACGAGCAGTGTTTGTGTGTGAATGTGCATGTCTGAGTGAATGTGTGCGCATGTTGGGCTGAGAGTTAAAGGGGTATCTCAATGCTTCTACGGAGGGGGTTGTTTTGAAAGCAGGAGGGGAGGGAAGAGGAATGGGTGACTGAGCGGCGAGGGCGAGGGGCTGCGTGCGAAGCTGCTTTACAGAGAGATGGATAGGACGGTTTGAAGGTGTGGAGCGGTGATTGGCAGGCAGGATGATGCGGCCCTGGTTCAGCTGCAGCGCTGAGATGTAGGCTGCTCCTGATTGACAGCCGAGCCGAGGCTAGGAACCACAGCGCTGGATTGGCCACAAAGAGAAACTGGGGGGAAAAAGAGAGGGGAGAGCACAATTACAGATTTAAACCAAAATATGTCGCCTTAACATTTCACTGTGTATTCTGTTCCTAGATAGTTCGACACTGCCATCTATTGTAAACTGTGCTGGTGGCATTTTTTTTAATGATATTTCTCTCAGCTGACAATGTGCTAATCAAGCTTCTAGTCAATTAACTGAGCAAATGGGGAGTGATGAAGGGGGGGAATCGGAGAGTTGGAAATAAAATTGAATGCCAGCTTGCCTTTTTAAGGGACAAACAGTGAGTGCTAAGGAAAGCACTGAGGATGAAGAAATGAGCAGGTTAAAAAATAATAATTAGTCCCCTGCAATATCTGAATAGAAAAACATCTATTAGAGAGATGGGCTTCTCTTCTCTGTCACGATTGCTTTCGCCTGGGGCAGCAACTACTGCTTTATTTTTTAATGGTAACAAAAATGCTCAGCTCAACTTTCCAGAGCCAAATGTTATGACTCCAAAATGCTTTTTTGACTTGTTTTGTTTTGACCAAAATGCCCAAACATTTAATTTACAATGATGTAAAACGGAAACATACTGAAGTTTGAGAGGCAATAGGTTAGGTTTGGCATTTCACCTTGACAAATGACTTCAGTGATTAAGCAATTATCAAGATTGTTTATCATTTTATCGCAGTCTGGTGATTTGACTGATAACTTAAAGATTGAGAAGCAAAAATTGGACCGCTGTTCAAGTAGTAAGGTCTTTTATGGATGAAATACAAAGGTTAAGATTGCTTAGCAATGTGCTAATATGTGAGTCTATTAAAGTAAACTACATTTTGGCATTGCTTGATGATTAATATTTTGCATTTCTAACCTTTTGATATGCAACTTTCCGGTCATATCTGAATGACAGGCACGTTGTGAAGAGCAGCTTTGTAAAGTCCACAGAGAGCAGGTTGTGATGTGGCTGCGTTAAGTCTAAGGTGCTCATTTCATTCTCTGGTAACACATAAAAAGTCTCTGTCTGTTTCAGTTCCAGAAAGTTTTGACCTAGAGGACCTCTTTTTTTCCTTCTTCTTCTTTCAAACCACTGCCTGCCTGCTTGGTCGGATTTCCGACCATTACTTTCTGCTCCTGCACCTCCACGATCCTACTCCTGTCTGCTCCTGCAGAGATTCTGAACACTTCCACTTGCAGCAATACTTTCTTCCAAAATCCTGGCAGCCCCATCCTGCAGGGAAAATAGGATTGTCCTTACAGATGTTTTTGTTAAAAGAAAAGAAATGCTGGTATAATTATCCGGCTACATAATGAATGTGGTATTATTTAAATGTAAACAAGAAATAAATCAGAAAACTTAGGAAAAAAAAGAGCAGCTTCAGTAATGATGGATTATGTATTTATGTTTATGTTGTTTTCAATAGCAAATGATGCAAAGAAGATGGTGGACTGATGTCAGAGCTGCAATGTTGCTGTTTGTTTCTTGGATTAGAGATGGCAAGTTAGTTAGTTAGTGGTATTTGAAGACATGCATATAACTGAGAAAATACAAGAGCACAAAGTGAGTGGTTTAACCAGAGCAGAAGAAGAAAACTGAACTTGAACTGAAGTTAATTTGACTGAATATTAAGGAGAAAAAGGAATGAAAGCAAAGTTGATTTTTCTTGTAGTTCTGTTTTGTTTAAGTTTTGCATTGTTCATTAAGGTTAATCATGAAGCCCAAAAACTGAATGCTGTATCACAAAGAGAGAATTGATTAGCAGCTTAAAAAAAAATCCTTTAATTTGACTCTCAATCTGTTCAGACTTCATATTAGCTGCAGATAAACTTTAAAATGCACTTTTTCCACACTAATGTGGTGGCTTTTGTCCCCCGTCACTGACACTGTAAACTCGCTTCGATTGTCAAACTTTCATGTTCTTCTACGACTGCCGTCCATCATAACTGATGCCGTTTCTTTGTTCATCTGGACATCTGTCTACTGCTCTTGTGATCGAAAACGTTGCCGAAATTCATCCATCAAAACAAAAAGTGCAAATTAAAAGTTACGAAAAAATAAATGCTAAAGGAATCCATTTCAATTGCAGGCTGTGTTTTCTGGTTATTTTATACACTGTGTAACTGCAACGTCTGCCTGATGGAAATTAAGACATTGACGTGAGCCAGTTGATTGTTTAGTCAGCACCACAACAGAAAGAGGCTATTTACTATTTCTGTCTATTTCCCGCTCGGCGATAAGCCTGTTATCGTTGCCTCTGCAATTGGCCCCTTCTCACCTCTCTGTGTGTGGTTTGTGCAACCAATCAGATCGAATGCCACCAGTCTGAGTTAGAGTTGAGTTGGGTGAACATGGTGGTGGCGACTACTCCACATTGTCAAAACAATAAAAAGATGGGGGGGGGGGTTGGTTATTTCATCGAGGATGCAAGTTTCCTTGGGCTGAAGATGATTAATCAATCTTGCGTAGTGTCATAGTGATTTTTGAGTGAGGCAGATGGACGTGGACCACCAATTATTTGAAACAGTGATGGCAGGAGGCAGGAACACGTTGTCTCCATGTAGCTGCCAACTTCCCATCAGGTCGTGTTAATGTATTGCCGAGGCAAAGACATAAGGACCTATTTTTGTCATTTCTATCTTTGGTCATTGCACGTTTCATTAGCAAAACTATTAAAGTAGACTGTTGTTCTGCCACATGCTGCACAAACATACTTATCTCAATCATATATTTTAAGTGCATCCGTCATACATTATGCATTTATTTTATTTAGCTTATTTATTTGTTTTATTCTTGTACACTATATTAAACATTTTATGATAATAAATATTTAAATGAGTCACTTCCCCTCATCCATGCTTTTATGAAAACAGATCAGCAGAAAATACAGCTCTGACTCTCTGCTGCACCCTGATATAATGAAGCTTTTTTAGCCTTGAATTAACAGGGAAAAAAAAACGATGCAGTTGAAATGAAGTAGGAATCGCCATCAAAGTGAACTCAGAAGGAGCACGGGATGAATAAAGGATGATGCTGGAGTGAAGCTCTAAATTTGTTATTCTCTTCTTCTGATCAACCTTCTGCAATCACGCAAGTCAGTAATAGATGCTGAAATTGATGTGAATCCAGTTGGATTTCTGTTGTTCTCCCAACATCTCCCCCCCCCCACCCCCTCGTGCAGTATGTGTGAATCCGTGGGTGTTTGCACAGTGAACATTTTATCTGAGACAGCAGCACACGTGAGTAGTGGTTTTGTTGCATTGTTTGACCAGAGAAGAAAAAGATAGACCCTTTAAAACGTAATGTGGTTCTTCTGAGGCTGCCGGGAATCGTAGCTTTTTTTTGTTCTAAAACAATATCCAATATCTATAATAATTGACACCTACTCTTGCACAAAAAGGCTGCTGGCATGAAAGTAAAGCACATTAGGAGCTATTCATTTTTAACAACAACACAGACGTCTCTATGCTTAAAAATACTATTGTGTGCCATGAGTTTTTTTGTTGTTGTTGCTGCATGTGTGCCATTACTTTACTTGAACTAAGTGTGTTTTGTTTTTGTTTTTTTTATTGATTGATAACAAACTAGAGACAACAAAAGATGTGACGGACAAATAAAAACTAAAAGAATTTATTTAAGCAATAGAAGCAGAGTTTGTTTACATGTTTATAGAATTAAGTGGGGGAATAAGAAGACTACTAACTAAATTATTTTACAAAGTGCTACATTAAGTTTCCTCACTTCTACATTTATCTGAAATAGATGTGAATCCGACCTAGTTTCTATAGCAGTAATATCTGAGAGGACCTTTCTTTATTGGGATTATGGGCATGACAGTGAGGCAGTGAGCTATGATTCCTAGCCGCCGGCAGGAGGGCCCATAATTTACCGTAAGAAAATGTCCTATTAAGTTTTCTGGACTTTTTTTTTCTTTTAACAATACATGACTAATGGATAAAACTTTTCTTTACAATACTTCTCAGAGTTCAGAAGTACAAACAAATTGGCTACACGAAAAAAAAAAAAACAATGGTGGCAACCAACGAAATGAACATGAAATATAATTTTTTAAATTCAGCCCCATCTTAATATGTCCGATGCCCGTATTTTACCATTTTGTTTCCATTACCATCTGTTAAAATCTGTAATCTGTAATGCACTTTCTCATAAAAAACAAACAAATGCTCAGTGTTAAACAGGATGTGTACCATTTATTTGACAAGCTGCATTGTCTTTTAAAATAAAATGTTGCGCTAGTTCTACTTGCTCTTTTGTTTTGGATTACACATTTCCTTTATCAACATAGTCACATTTTGCAGCAAAATTTTAATGTACTTTCAGCATCAATCTGCTCCTTAGCAGATATTTTGGTTGAGGGAGGTGTGTAGCTAGGCTACTTTGTGTGTGAGTGTGCGACACCAATGTGTGGCATGTGGATACCATGCTGGTCAGAATGGGTCACTCGGTAACTGCTCATTGTATTTCACAAGAGCAGATGAGCAGTTGTGCAGCAGAAACCTCGTGAATTCTTCCTCCTGGTGAAGTGCAATATAGAGCTGAGGGACCTGAGGATGAATATGGTCAGAGTTTTTTTTTTTATTATTATTTTAAATTGGAACAGTTTTAATCACTGGAAAATTATATTTCTTATATAGAGGGAAGCGGGCCTATTGCCAGGCAGGCAGGCAGGCAGGCAGAACCCTTACAGCAAAAGCCTAGCTCACCACGTCTCCTACAGCATGATCTTATTTGTGTTTTCTGCAGATTTGTGATGTCATTTCAAAGCCCATCTAAAGTCCACGTAGCGAGTGGTTTCCAGGTGGCCTGGATCAGGGTGGGAACTATTGTATGTTGTGACCAGGAAAGGGGGAACAGCTATCGCAGGGCACCAGCTGTCCGTGAGGATGGGCAGGTCCCCCTGGCTTCCTGTTTCTCAACCCTCTTTATGCCCTGCAGCAAAACAAAACCAGCCTCCCATTCCAGTTTGAGACACAATGGATTTCGCAAACAGCCCTCCCCTGCTTCTGTCGTCCTCTCCTTTCTTTTCCTCTCTCTTTCACAACTGCATCCTCTTTCCTTATCATCCTCCATGTCCTCTCACCTTTTCTTTTGTTTCCTTTTCATGCACTTGACACTTTCATCTTCCCCTTCTGCTTCTTCCACATTCCGTCCAAGCTGCTTCTCGTACATTTTCTTTTCTTCATGATCTCTTTACCATCCCCTTTCTTCTCTCCATTAGTGTCATCTTTCTTTACCGTAACGTCTTTTTTTCCCCTGCTAGTCCTTTTTGCTGATTTCACTATTTTACAAGTAAAAAACTGAGTATGCAAAGTCTTTCTGCAGTAATATACATTTTGTGCAACACCCTTCATGGCAATTTGATATGCAGAAATGCAGTCATGGTGAGAGTTTGTTTGGAGTTGAGTTATATTGACAGGAAAATGTCACAATGCAATACAAAGTCTCTTGTGGAAATGTGGAACACGTGTATACCTTTTGTCTTCTTTATCTGATTTAAAAATGTTTGTAAAATACTCTGCATGTGTGTGTGGGGTGGGGTTCAAGAGCTGGAGGACTTGGGTGACCATCTCATTCTCTTCCTCTTTACCTGCATTTCCTGTCGATCTCATTTGAATAAATTTCTAATACCACTTGGATCAAGTTTCCAGTTGGATTAAGTTAAATTGCCTATACATTTTGTAAACTATGAAATAAACATGAAATTACCTTTGAAGTGTCCCGGTGAAGTTTTCCCATGAGGTCTCTTACTCTACACCTCTGCAATTTGTTTTGCTGAAGTGGATTTTGTGAATGTTTGCTACAAGTCTTGATCACAAACATGCAGTTCATGAAAAAATGAAGAGTGAAGTGCAACATGAGCTTTTAACAGGAAAGCATTCCAGAAAGGTCAACAAGAAGGCTCTGAGAGACAGAAAAGAAGTTTTATTAATAATGAATTGAATTTTCATCCACGCACTGGAGAGAAGAGAAGAAATCATGGTCATATGTCAACGCACATGCTCATATACATACACATAGCGGAAGCAAGATTGAACTTGTACACAACACACATACACAACACTTACGCAACTACAGGAGGGACACACATGTTCCCCTGTAAACATGCACAACTGACTCACACAGGGAGAGGGCACACCTAGTCTCAGATACAAAGCAGTGGTAGAAAAAGTGTTGGCATATGTACAAAAAACACTCGCATTTCAAAGAAACACACAGTTGTATGTGTTCATAATGCAAAGTTATTGACACATGGAGAAATCCATATTTATATATAATACAGTGTGGTGGAGGCCCATCAGTCTCCATAGTCTATGAAAGGGCCTGCACCACTTTACTTAAGGTATTAAATGTTTATGTGGCTCTTTTTCATCCCTCAGTAACCCATATTTCCACACACACACACACACACTTTGACAGTGGCTGTAATAGCTTCCCAAATCAGATGAGAAAATCACAAAGTCAGAAAGATTTTTTTTTCATGCTGCCTTGTTCTTTTTTTGTTAATCCTTTTTTTTTTTTTTTTTTTTTTTGAAGAAATGGTGCCAAAATTACAATATGTTTTTGCTTTGCCAATCTTTGCAATATAAGTGGGATGCCCCGTGCTGCTACAATCAGAAAATATAAAATAAACTATTGCAACGATACAGTCTCGTGGCGCTCACAAAGGTGGCTGGGGCTCAGCAGGTGAAGTGGGTTCACTAATCACAGGGTTGGTGGTTCAGTCTCCAGTTCCTTCTGTTAATGAGTCCAAGTGTCTTTAGGCAAGATGCTGGACACTTGAAGGCCACTGCCGTACGCGTTAGCTACAGTGAGTGTGTGAGGATGGCTGAGTGAGAGGCTAACTAACTCCGTTTTAATGATTTTCAGAGTATTTCATACAAAGAATGATTTTTATTCTCCGGAAAGGTAATTTCACTATAAATAAGATCAAACTGGACTGAAAACAGAAAAAATAAACTGAATTTGGTGTAACAATAACGCATTTTTAATATCCCTTTCAATTTCTCTGTGGAATCTTTATAAATGACCAGATATCCAGGTTTGGAGCTTCTGGCTCCGTGACTAATTGCACAAGAGGGTGGTTAAGATGGACAGACATGCTTTTACATCAGTCATTGAGGTTCACATCCCGATATATGCCACAAGTCAATTCAAATTTTTTGTATTTTTATTTTTGTATTTTTTTTTTTTAAGTTTAGCAAAAAATTTATCTTAATCTAGCTTCAGTTGTATGTTCTGTTTGAGTTCGAAAATGGTATTTGTGAATGCAAGATTTTGCCATTGACAGAGTATAAAAAGGCTTTATTGGTTATTTGGAAGGAGCTGCATGTTAGAATGGGGTACTGTGTTTAATCTTTAAGACCCAATGTTTGGTCCCAGGAGGTATGGTCCATTTGAAAATGAGGAGAAAAAAAAGCAAACCCATTTAAAGATCAGTTTGAGGTCAAGACTTTATGTGATGACTTCACAGTGAGTTGCTCCATCAGCTGCTCTTAAAAAACATCTAATCCTTTGGAATGCTTTTGTTTTGATCCAACCTTAAAGATCCGGAAAAATTGATCTTTATCTAGAGTCACCTGGATGTGTGTCGCAAAATCCAAGAGCAAATGATGCATCGAATTCTTATTCAGCAGGTTAAATACTGATAATAAAACACAGACGCTGGGGCAGCTGGCTCACGCACCCAGTAATTCATCCTGTGTCCATTTGTCTACCTTGACTTTGAGGAATCCCAACCCAAACCCTTCCCCCAAAGCGAGCTGCTGAGAGCCTAGCAAGTACTGCTGTGTCTTGTAGATCAGTTTTATTATCAGTGGTCAAACAGTGCAAAGCGAAACTCATTACCATTAATTTTGGGCTCAATGGGAGTCACACAATAGGTGTGAGTTTCACTGTGTTTTTGCCTCACCTCGTGCTGGTTGAGCGCTCAAGATCATCTGGTGTGAGACCGTATTCGTTCTTTTTGTCCTGCAGTTTGACTTAACTTAGCGATGCGCCTCACCACTGAGTTCTGGCATTTTTTTTTTTTTTTTACATTTGTGTTATATGAGGTCTTTGGGATGATGGCGGTGGCGGTGGGGGTGTCTTTTTCTCCTCCTCCTCCTCCTCTGCATGGTGTGACCTCCCTGCGGAGCTGTGCCCTGGGGGTCGATGAGGCTGGGGAGGCCAGAGCTATTGAATTATGGATGGAGGTGAAGAGGGGATGAGGGCTGGCCTCGAAGGGACATACTCCCCTCTATCCCTTACACTTCCGACTCCAGCTACCCCCCCCTTTACCCCTACCCCCATCTTTTATTTCTCTCCTGCTTCCCTCTCTGCCCAAACAGTCACCATCCACGCGTGGCGTGAGGTTGGATGAGGGTGACTGGAGATGTGTGTCTTGCTCTCTCTCTGTTTTCTGACTTTGTGCTTTGCAGTTTTTCCTTTCTGTCTTGTTATACTTTCGTCCTTATCTTCTTCTTCCTCTCCCTCCCAGATTTCAGCTGGGAAAGTCAAAATGAGAGAGGTCCATTCAGGTGAAACTGGTCTGCAGATGTGGAAAAAATGAGACAAAGACATACAGAGCTACAGCACCTGAATTTTCTTCCACTGTGAACTACCATCAGTAATCTGCTGGTGGTGAAGCTGCTTCTCGTAGCTACTATTTTTAAAACGATCAATGAACACACAATAAATGTTGCTCTGGACACAAATATTAATAAGTTACTTCAAACATCAAAATATCAAAACAATATTTAACTTTATTCTGTTGCTATCATCATCGTTTTATGAATGTTATTTGGCATCTCATTCTATGCTTATTACATGATATAAACGTAACTATACCAACCTAAAGCAGCGATGTGGGAAAATATTAGCTCCATCTTGAAAGCGGCGACCGTGCTGCTGAAGCCACATAATAATGTATGTGACATTTTGCAGCATTGTTGGGTGCACAGATGAGACTGTTTACCTTTGAATTTTTCCATTGGTGCGCTCAGCCTTTGCTTGTTAGTTGTTATAAGACCAGGGAGAATAGGCAGCTTCAACTTGTTCCAGCTCAGTTGTATTGCTTAGTGCAAAAGACACATAGTTTTATCCAGTAAATTCATAAAAATGTCTGTCAAATAACCATACGAACATCTGCAAGTATCGAGATAGTTGTATTTATGAGCAACAAAGAGCTGCTGCTCTCTTTGCATCTTTATATCATTTCTGGATTCTGGTCAAAACTGGTAAACAGCCTTGTCTTTTTAAGAGTACATTTATAAACAACTAACCAGCAGCATCAAATGGAAGGAGTTGAAAGAATGAATGTCAGGTTTATGTTTCTCATCAACATAATTAAGAATAATTTTTAACAAACATTTATGTTGTAAAATGATCATTCTGAATGTGAGAAATCTATGAATTAATAATGTTTTTCAGTTATTTTCCCAACAATTAACTTACTGCTGTGTCACGTGAGGTAGTTAACTAAATTATCGAAAGCTGATGGCTGTTTTCGGTCCTGTTCAAAAACTCAAAAGGCTAAAGTCAGTTCTCAGTCACAGTTAAGTTTTAAAAAGCCAACAGTGACTTCAGGCTCATTTCAGGATGTGTTTACTCTCTCAGTAATTAGCTAAGACCAACTAGCCAGAGTGCTGCAAGAATAAATAAATAGATGAGTAGAAAAATTTAATTGGAAATAAAAACAATAAGCGCTGAAAGACGAACACTTTCCTAAACAGATGTTGCAAACATCGTATTTACTTTAACACTTGACAAACTCACTGAATAAACAAGTAAACAAATTAACTCTCTGCTGCTCACATGACCTTTAGACAAATTTAAATCTCAGTTTTGTGTCACGACTGACTTTGACTAATTGTCATACTGTTGAGATAAAATGTGAATACAAACAGGTCGGTATACTGGCATCTCGAGCTTGGGGGCTTTCCATGTGGACTTGCATGTTCTCCCCGTGTCCGTGTGGGTTCCCTCTGGGTACTCCGGCTTCCTCCCACAGTCGAAAATCGTGTACATGAGGGCAATTACTTACTCTAAATTGCCCATAGATGTGAGCTTGAGCGTGGGTGGTTGTTTCTCTGTAAGTCTCGATATGTTTGCAATGCCTGGACTAGCAACCTGTCCAGTGTGTACCCCACCATCTCCCCTTGTCAGCTGGGATTGGCTCTATCACCCCCCCTCCTCCTCTTCTACACACACACACACACACACACACACACACAATCCTGGAGGGATAAGTGGTGCTGATAATACATGGATGGAATATAACCATAAATGCAGACACCCATTTTGTGGAAGTGTGTGTAGCTGACAAATTGTAAAATGGTTTATGAAAGTGGTTGCAAGAGTTTATTTTTTGATTTATCAAATAATTTTTTTCCATCATATTCAAGTTAGTAGTTATTGCCTGCCATTGGGCTTGCTTTGACCTATCACAGCCTTGTCTTTTGGTTCTTAAAATGTTGATGGTGTTGAAATTAAAGTCAAACTCGTTGCTGCTGTGCAATAATAAGGCATGATACTGATTTTCCTCTGGTCTCATAAACAATATTGAGGCAGTGGTATGATTATACTTGCCTTGTCTATGCCTGGATGCCATTGCTTGAGTGACAATAACTTTGATAACAGGGGACCTCTAAAACTCAGTGTCAGAGTATTAAACGAGGACCGCTCCTTGCTTTGCCACCCAGCAGCTTTCCTTTGTGAAATGTAATTTTGGACTAATTTTGAACACTGAAACGTAGCAGTGTCTTAATGTTGTGCTTTGGCTCACGTCTGGACAATTGTGAAAAAAGGATTTTAATGAAATCTATTATTGTTGTTTTTTTGTTTTGTTTTGTTGCAGGGGCAGTGTTTACCTCACCTAAATAGAAAACAGCAGCCCCCAAAATGACAGGAAATGCAGAGAGAGAGTGAGAGACAGAGAGAGAGAGAGAGAGAGAGAGAGAAAGAGAGAGGTTGAATTAAAGTTTTATGACTGATGAATATTTCATGTTCTGGGCAGTGATTCCCACATTCTGGTGTGTGTTTGTTCAAGTGTGTGTGAGTGTGTA
Source organism: Remorina albescens (assembly GCA_034769265.1). Lineage (NCBI taxonomy): Eukaryota > Metazoa > Chordata > Actinopteri > Carangiformes > Echeneidae > Remorina > Remorina albescens. The sequence goes on along the minus strand of CM068475.1, from coordinate 6,675,509 downwards.
TGTGTACACTTATATGCACAGGCTCCAGTATGTGGATGAGAAAATGTTCTGCTGGAATATATGATGGGTGTTTTTAACTCTTCCTCTACCGAAGGAGGACTCAGGATCTTCTGTAAAGTCTGTTGTTATGTTGTCAATACGTAAACTCCGAGTGGATTTGGTCTCACATCTTAAAGGATGGTTTCACTTGCAGACTTGGTACTCGCATATCTTTTGTACACTGAGAGAGCCTTTGCTCATTTCTCTCCTCCCTACTGTCCATATTGTTCCAGAACAGATACATCGTAAAGGATCAAAAGTCAAACGAAACTGACGCTTCAGTTAAATGAAGTGTGCATCATCGTCCTGGTTGTCATGTGTTGGTTTGCTGTGAATCTTTTCCGCTGCAACAAAGCTGCATCCACCAAGCCGTACCACAGCAAGAAAATACTTGAACTGAAACTGAATCTTTGGGGAAAAAAGCCTTAACCCCTGAATTTTATACTATAGCTGGTTTCATACTTGTCTCAGGGAGTGAGTGATAGTCCTGCCGTAGATGCCTTGGATTGCACCATTTCCTCGTACCACGCAACACTGGAGAGATGATTGTACTTAATCAAGTACAGCAGCAATCGGTGGTGGATTAATTGACTAGTTGATTAGAATAGCTTTGGATAATCAGTTTATCAGTATATATTGAGCCAAATAAAACCAGCTCCTCAAATGTGGATGCTTTCTTCTTTCCTTGTTATTTTGTTACTACAGTCAGTTTGGTGTTGAACTGTTAGTCAAACACAATGACATATTCAAAGATGTCACGTTAAGCTTTGGAGAATAGTGATGAGTGGTTTTCACTATTTGCTGACATTTTACTGATCAAATAATCAATCATTTCAACATAATAATCAACAGATTAGTTGGTATTGGAAATAGTGTTTGGAGCTTTATGGTCAAGTCAAATTTTTCAATAATTATATTTCCTACAGTGGTTGTGTTTACATTCTTTCTCTGACCTTTCTGTCTTAAAAAAATCAAAGCTATGTTTGCTTTGGACCTCTTACCACACATTTCATGTTCAACCAAAAATGTTTCTTTCCTTTTTTCTTCCCAATATGAAGAGTTTTATGAAATCCGAAAAGGTGAAATTATTCAGTAGTTATCTCTTGACCGCTTGTAGGACCAGTCTGACTCGACAGCTATGATGGTGCCGTAAATTCAGTGTCTTAAAGTTCTTTCATTAAGTATGATTGAGGTTGTTGATCGTGGCAATCAAAGGGTTTGTGTCGTTGAATGTGTCTCGAAGAAAAGGATATGCTTACTAAACCTTTTTGACTTTAGTTAAGGTCAGTGAGGAGTTGCGGACATTGTACACAATGTTTGGTCTGTACATGATGAGTGAGATCAATCACTGCTGCACAGCTGCTGCGAGAAGAGCCAAAACAGCAATTTTTGAGATGAAATTGCGATCAAACTTTTGAAGCAGAACTTTGAAAACAAAACTAACTGTAATATTGTGCATAATGTATTAGCTGTGCAAGAACTACTGATCAGCATGCTCTTGGAGCTAAATCCTGGAAGCCTTGGAAAGGTAGTCCTGACTTGGTGTTAGATATTTGGTGAGCTGCCTGAGAGCGTAGACGTAGTTATATTGGCTACATGTGAAGTCTGTAGCTACGCCCTCGGTGCAAAAACTATAAATCCCCCTTAACTCTGACTGCAAAAGCCTGAACTTGAGCATAACTCTGGAATAAATTTACATGGAATAGCATCTGGAGTTTATATAGTGGAATGAAAAAAAAAAAAAGCGGACCATGATGAACAGGTGGAATGAATAGTCTTGCTTTATTATCAAGATAAAAACGTCAAAGACTTTACAGACCTTAAAAACTTAGCTCTTCTTTAAACACTGTCTCTAGCGTGCACTTCTACTCGTGCTTTTCGATGCACTTTGTGACAACGCTGTTTGTCACAGACACGGCTTACAGTTAACTTGAGTTGACTTAATTAGTTTGCCAATGATGTAATGCCCGCTCCCTGTTGACCCAGTAATGGTAGCTCATGATGGGTATTTAGATAGAGATATGAGTTGATGAAGACGGACATTTGTTTACCAAGTAGCGCCGGCTATCGTCAACCATCGATCGGGCTCACGGATCAATATGTCAGCTCAGTTTCCATCCATGCATCTCTCCTCCCACCGATCATCAACAGTAGCTTGCACCAAGGCGTAATAATGGATTTCAATATTATTTTTAGCTTAGCTTATTGCAGTGCATACTATAAGTCCAAGCCAGCACTGGTTTGTATGAAAGTGACAGGTTGGGAGGGGGGGTCAATATCACCTATCTCGGTCTGTTGATCTACTCCTTTTCACGGGTCCTATAATCTGTTTGCTTTAGCCTAGCCCTATGTATAGGTTATGAGGTGGCATCCAGCTGGCCCTGAGTTTACAGAGAACATTCAGTGACTGAAAAGGTCAGAGATTATCCTCAAGAGACACAGTAAATCTGTTCAGTCATTTTAAACACTTGGGACTGGGATCACTATGGAGTGAGGTGAATGTCTTCAAAGGCAAAAATGCAGAGAAGTGTTAAGAGCCAAGGCGGTCCACGGGGAAAACATGTGCTCCAAACAAGACAGCGAAGTGTTCACCCGATGTCTCCCTCTGTGCGCTCCTCAGAAACTACACAAACTATACATCATAATAGCTTATCATAACAGGAAGCTGCTATTACTGTGAAAAACTGGAAAGATAGAATGGGAACACTTGTCCTAACTATTTGTTATATTTATTATTGTTACCTTTTTTTTCTATCTCTGATTTTAATGCCCCAAGGTATCACACTTTATGTGATATGAGATTTTATTTTGTGTGAGCTCCCCATCTAATTCATATCAGCTGTTTGGAAAACACAAGTATTGAATCTTGAAGATGACACAAAAATGATTTATTTTCTAAAAACTGGATTGTGATATCAGGCATCTTGAGAGTCAGTGTCCTATGAATTTTGGTTTGTCTCTGTCCAGTATGGTGATGTGAATTCATGTCAATTTATTTATCACGTCATTTTGAGGTTGATCATTTGGCAATGATGTTAACATAATGTAATGAATTTTGTGCATATATATATATATATATATATACCTATGATCACAGGCCTCAGGTTTAAACCCTTGTCACTTGTGCTATTTGTTCAAGTGAAGAAAATTTAACGTTAAAAGTCAAATATATAAACTGCAGAAAAATGGGAAAGAGGCCATAGTGGGATATGTAACGGATGCAATATGCAAAGACTAATACAACGTAATTTATTATTTAAATTACAGAAAGTATAATTTAGTTAAATATCGATCCTTTTAAGTTTGTAGAAAGTTGTTTTGAGTCGTGTGCATGCGGACCATCAGACGATACAATTTACTGGAGATACCTGATTATAATGAACTGTTGTCAGTATCAGTCAATATCTTGAGGCCATTTGGGGAAATCAATTTAAGCACGTAGGCTGTAATATTGCAGTCTAGATTTACATGCATTATATTATTGATAAACAAAATCATATATAATATTTGCCTCAATTTTTTGCCACAAGGGAGCTTTGATTTTTCCACACAGGCCACACAGGGAATTAAATCTCTTACTGTGTAAACATGGAGGTCCTCCTCTCTCCACTGAGCCAAGCAGGGAATTGAACCTTTAACCTTGTGAGTGCCTATCTCTACCCACTGAACGTCAGCTGGCCATGGAAACAAGGTAGCGACAGTCTGATGAATATTTGCAGTGTGCAGACAGACATCATGGATCATCCACAATTTCTTCTCGCTCTCCCCCCTTCTCGTTTTCATCCTTTTCTCTTCTGCACTGCGGAGAACTGCATTTGCTGCATAATCGCCCACTGAGTATCTCCCGACTTTCTCGCCTTTTTATTTATTTATTTATTTCCAACCCACCCCCGACCTCCTACCCCCCCCCCCCCGCTTTTAAATTTGGCTTCATTCTGCGAGCTGTATTCCACCAGTGTGCGGTTTAATCATCAACTAGCTGGACAGGTTGGACAACCGGTCCTGACAAGATGAGTGGTCTGGGTCTGATTAGTTCAATTCCAAGTTGAGATAATGCCATTCACCAAAATACATATAACATGCAAGAATGATTGCTAGAAATGACAAATATTCAAATTAAACAGAAATGGTAGTACATTTTAAAGTACAGAAGAAACTTAAGTCTTTGGCTCACAAAATTATTACATATTATCTGAATTTTGCACACACTGAATGATGAACTTGAAGTAATGACATCAAGGATATGACTTACTCTTAGAGTGGAACTCTGTTCATGGCCACGTGGAAGGTGTTTAGTGACAGCCTGCCACGCTCTCTGTTATAGTTATTACTTTGCAACCAGCCGTGTTTCCAGCCTTTTATTCTCAACTTCATGAAAAATGGGATTGATACTTGGTGATCGGTTCAGCATGAAATTCTGAAGCTGCTATGTGTGAAGAACTACAGTACTTGCTCTCTCCAGTCTAACACATCGACCTTTAACTGGTGGTTTAATGCACACTTGAATGAATATGTGAGACATTAAACATCGAGCTGATGCACACGAGTTTATGGATTAAATGAGCGTTACATGTGGACTTTTAGACAAGTTACATCTGTAAATACACGCATCATATCGTGGATGGCATCATAATTAGTTAAATATTTTTAGATTTACTCTTGGTTTTATTTTTGGTATTACTCTGTGCTACATTAATAATTAGCTTTTATAAGAAATGCTACACTTTTTTTTAATTAAAATCTATAAAATTGATGTAGTGTTTGCTCATGAGCAACAGAAGAGCTGAAACTATAGCTCATGTATGTTTACTGCATGCTTACGTGTTTACTTTGCTGCCTCTGTGCATCATTACTGCGTATGTTGTATGTACAGTATATGTCGACACAAGGATAACTCTGCTGTTCTCCTTTGACTGAGGGAAAGCTGAATTTAAAAAAATGTTTGCAAATATATGAAATGGAAGAACTGAAATATCACATAGGCAAGTGCTGAGTCTCTTTGCCATCAGACAGAAGTTTAGCTGATGGACCTGCTATTGTTCATTATCATCTTTGAGCTGTTTTTCACCTCTGATGAATTAAATCCACTGGACATGGTGAGGAAAGGCAAACGTGTCTATTCGGGTTGTACGATATGTGAAAAAAATCTTATTGCAATAATTTTGGAAGGTATTGCACCGTGCAGTACCATGCAATTTCATATGAAGTGGTCGTTTTTGCATTTTATTTTCACTTTCAATTTGTTTTTATGATGATGATATAATTTTTTCTTGGGCCGTCTACCAAAAAAGCCTTTTCCCTTACGTCTGGCGAATAAGATTTGTAGGCTGGGGTGTCTCTGTAGCACCACAAAGCTGATGGTTTGAATCTGGCCACATTCTAATTTGGATTTTATTTTGATTAATTGTGCAGCCCTACTGTCTATGTAAACGTCTTATAGCTGACAATGCATATCGCCTAAAACCCAGGATATGAGGTAGGAGGAGCTGCCTGCAGAGCCCAGAGAGAAAGGACTGTATAGAGGCGCAGATCAGGGGAAGGCTACAAAAAAAAAACAAAACTCAGCTGCATTGAAGGTTCCCCATGAACAAAGTAGTCTCCTTAATTGCATGGAAGAAATGTGAAACAACCGGGACTTTTCCTTGCACTGGCCACCCAGTGAAATTAGACAAAGGGGGACCGGGAAACCTAGGCCCTTTGGTAATAGAGGAGACCAAGAAACCTGATGGTCTCTCAGGCTGAGCTCCAGAGATCCTGTGTGGACATAAGAGAAACCTTCACTTCTGTGGATTTGGATTTAATAGCAAAACATCGAAGAGTGTCAGTCTCAAATAGTTTGTTATGGTTTTCCAATAATTAAGTGAAACATTAATATTTGCATTTGCGCACATTATAATTGTTGCTTCATTATGTGATTCAAGTGTGCATATAAAGGAGGATGAATATTACTCTTGAATCCTTGCTTAAATGTGTGTTGGTGCCTGAATGAACTGGTTGTGTGTGCGTGCACCAGCCAGTAGCCCTTCTTTATTCTGATGCCCTGCTCTTGCTTCGGAGCAGAAAAATCACTCTCGCTGTCTCGCTGGCTGACGTTGCTGGCAGGAGTCCTGGGGACCAACGGGGGGAAACAATCCCAACAAAGTGGCATGAATTAATGTGACTAATTAATACCACGTTAATTATTTGTAAATTGCATGTTTGGGTACACATTACTTGAGAGGCATATGCTCCTTGTCGTGTTCACCCAAACAAGTGCCAGCTAATCTGTATCTCTGGAGTGCCCTGCGACTGAAGATGAGCCAATCAGCACGGTGCAGGAAAAGGAGAACACAAGAAGACGAGAGGAGACAGAGGGGTGAGGTGTGGAGGAGAGGGAAATATGATTCGCGACAAACATTTTTAATCTCATCTGGGCTCCATGCAAGTTTCTATCCCCTCTGCAGTTAATTGTGTGAAGTTTTGTCTGGCTTGTGCTCCATTGGCAAGTGTGAAATCGAACTGCCCATTAACAGATAAAGAATAGTGTTTTCAGCATGGGCCTACAACATGGGGCAGCTGAAGCTCCCTGTTTTAGTACTACAGTGAATGATCGTGTTTATAAATTTCTCACAGTGGCGCTTTCTCCATCCACACTTCATATGCCTTCCATGGCGCTTTTTTTTTTTTTTTTTTTTTTTTTAAGCCACATTTTCATTTATTTTGTGTTAATGTGGTGCTTTTGTGTGGAGTTGGCAGTGTCCTCTCCCACTGGCTCAGTTTCCCGTGTTGTAGCCTGTATTTGTTATTTTCTGATGAAAATCTGCACCTGTTTCGTTTGCCCACCATGCACTAAAGCAATTAGTTGATCAATCAGCTAGTTCATCGCAGCAGAATCTGAACCAGCATCAATTAATGAGTCAAACAAAAACACAAACATCTTTTGGTTCAAGCCTCTCAAACATTTTCTCATTTTGACCTAATGTTGAACTGTTTTGTCCTGGCAGCTGGACAAAGGGAACAATGTGGTTATATCACATCGGCTTGTTGTATGGACATAACCAGTTATTATTAACTTTTGATTATTTGATTACTCATTTATTAATTAATGAATCCCCATCAGTGGATCTGAAGCTCAAGGTGTCATATATCCTTACATTTATAAATTTTAATGGCATACAAGAAACAGAAATCTGCACAATTTAGAAGCTGGAAATGGATTATTCCGATTTTTACTTGACTGTTCGACTAAAAAAGTTTAGAACACATTCAATCAAATTATTCCACATTAGCTTTAGTTAGCAGACCATTCTGTTCATTATTTCGGCTGTAGGCTCGTACAGATCTAAACTAGAGCCTAATGAGTATTGTTATTCCCATGTGATGGATATTTGTCACCGATTTCTTACATTTTACAAACTAAACAATTGGCTAATCAAGAAAAAAAAACAGATAAATCACATTTACATCACCTCTGCAGAATCTTCCACAAAGTGCTTACAATGACCTGAACACAACCCTATGTCTATCCATGTGTGACTACTTGACAGATTGGCCACTAGTGTGAAAAGCAGAAATGGACAGACTTACTCTTATTTACTGGGTCTGTAATGGTTGACCCAGGATTTAAGATGACATGACTGAGAAATGCTTTTTACTTTGATGCTGGTTCATTTCTGCAAATGTCCAACTGAACGATACAGAAGTATGGAAGATTACAACAATTACAAAAATGCCTACAAAATATTAATAGTTATTTCCAAGTGGGTGCACTGCCGCTGAACTTTAGAGGACTTGAGCATTATGCACTTGATTGGTCCATCGGTGGACCGAAATGGCACATAATATAGACGAAGTAAAGCCATTATCAAGCTTTACTTCGTCTATATTATGTGCCATTTTTAAGCTTAATTCAGACCTTATAAACCAAATCCTTGTTAAAAATCTTTTAGTAATTGAAATTAATTGATCATTTTCGGGGGTAGCACAGCGGCATAGTGGTTAGCGCTGTTGCCCCACAGTAAGAAAAGTTGCGGGTTTGGTTCCCGGGCCTGAGGCCTTTCTGTGCGGCCTTTCATGGTCTCCTGTTGCATGGGTTTCCTCCCACCGTCCAAACACATCATGTTTGGGTTAATTGGTGACTCTAAATTGTCCGTAGATCTGCGTGTGAGTGGTTGTTGGTCTCTGTCTGTCTCTGTGTGTTGTCCAGGATGACCCCGCCCTCACCCAGTGTGAGCTGGGATTGGCTCCAGCACTCCCCGCGACCCGGAAACGGATAAATCAGTAGAAGATGAATGAATGAATAAATTATCACTTTTGGGGACGAGGTAAAACTTTTGGATATCTGCCACCACGAGTTCGATCAGTGTTCTCGTGCCCTTGAGCAAGACGCCAAGGCCTGCTGACTCAAAACTTATGAGTTTAAGTGTTTACTTACAATAGAAATATGGAGAAAAGGAGGCTAGACAGTATCTTAGCCTCAGCCTTGAAACTATCTGAAGAGAAACAGAGGACTACTGTGCTTGAAATGATCCAAGACTTGCTAGCATGGCTGCCATTACATGCTTATCTATCAGTCTGTCACCCCGGGCTATGCACACTGGGTTTTATTAGGACAGTTTTGGTTGAGAAGACGCAACCAAAACTCCTGCACGGCTTGGTGAGGTGAGCAAGAAGCAGATCTGCCTATCACCTGAGAATCTTCCCATCTTCCCCCGACTCCCTCCATTCCTCTCTCTCTCTCTCCTGCTGTCTCACCCTCTCTTTCCGTCTCTCGCCCCTATTACCCCTCAGTGAGTCCTCCTTCCCTCATTGACAAGCTTCTTTTTTCATCTTCCCTCCTAGTTTCTTCTTTCTCTCTCTCTCTTTCATCCATTTTTTTTCAGTCCCAGTCCCCCCTACCCCTGCCCCTCCTCCTCCCACCTACCCCCTCTACCCTCCCCCTCGTCTCCTCAGAGCTTCTCCGCATTAGCAGTCAGCTCCACTCCTAGACGTACTTTGTTTTTCAACCGTGGTGGAGACCGAGCGAGGGAGGGACCAAGATACAGAGAGAGAGAGCGAGAGAGAGAGCGAGAGAGAGGGGAGAGAGTGCAGTGCAAGTAATATAGGGAGAGAGAGAGAAAGGCAGAGAGTGAGAGAGCATCATTTACACAGTCAGCCAGCAAGCGGACCTTGCAGCTCACCCTCCCTCCTCCTCCTCCTCCTCCTCTTCCCTCAGCCACTGCTCACGATGCCAAACATTTTATGTGTTATTTAGTCATGCCTGACTTTATCGAATTTGAAAAACATGCCAGTCACGGGTACACCGCCCCCCCCCTCCACATTCCCCACACGACCACCAACATCATCTCAGTCTCCCTCTCCCTTTCTGTCTCAATTCAGGTTCTACCATCTAGGCCTGACCTCAAGAGCCTCTTGAGCCACTGTCTTTGGGGACATTTCACTACTAAATGAAGTTTTATTCCCAGCCCCCCCACCCACCCAACTCGAACCACGCACACAAACACAAACACACACACACCTACTCCCGACCACCCACCCACCCCGGGGGAAGGGGAGAAAGAGCATAATTCTACCCAACAGAGTGTTTACTCTAAGATGGATGAAATCAGAGGCCATGTGCTGCTGGATAATGTGGCTGTCCTGATTTTTTATTTTTTTTTTCTTACACAGTACTGTTCTAATGATGGAGATTTGACAGGCAGGAAAATGCAGAGGAACAGAGAGACTTGTTCCACTAGGCGAGGAACAAGAGGCTAAAGGAAATCCCAACATGCTCGCCTTCATAATCCCAACGTGAGGATTTGCTGTTGTTTTGTTTTTGCTGTTATTTAACAGTCAGGCGTAGCTCAGTGGGTAGGCCAGGTCGCTAACATTTGGCAGGATTAGAGGTCTGATTCCCAGATTAACCAATGATGCTAAAATGAAGCAAAGGAAAAAAGTATTTAGTCATGTTGTGTTAAGGGTCGGTAACAGTCTGATATACCGCTACAATATCAGCTGAGCTCAATCACCCCTTCATCCAAATTGGAACTATGAGGTGTTGGATATTATTTTATTCTTCGTACAAGACATGATGACCTGGAATAGTTGAGATGGGCGTCGTCTTTATCAATGCACATGTTGTACAATCGATAGAACTGACTGACTGACTTATGTCAGTGGGGCTGTCCAGCCGCTTAGCTTATAAGTGGTACATTATTGGCTGTTATGATGATGCATTCATTACAGGAGGCGCCATAAGGATTTATTTAAATCCTTATGGCGCCTCCTGAACACAAACATGTGGATGTATTCTTTAAAAAAAAACAAAAAAACAAAACAACTCATCATTTGTTCAAATTAACTAAGCTTCTCAACAATCTTTCCATGTGTTCCCTGGTAACTGCATAAATAGTCCCATGTGCACAAGTACCTCTGGCTGGGAATCACTGATTTAGGCAGCACTCAGACCGACATTCAGCCCTGCATAAAACAAGGCAGCCCCATCATTTATTTGAATGAGGCTATTCTGATGATGCAGCGGGATGCAAATGCAGAAGACTCCAGCAGCAAAAAAAAACAAAAAAGGGTTCCTACCGCAAATAGGTTTCATCCTGCTCAAATTTGCCAAAATAAAACTTGACAACAATCCAAGAAGACACTACGGAGGCACATTCCTGTTAGAGTATGTCGAAACATGGTTGTTGTGTTTCTGTGGTTTACCTAGCATGCAAGAAAAGAGACATTGGAGCCCGTGATAACTTTCCAGAGTTATTAAGTCCTATCTCCTCTCCTATAAGTATTACAGACCACAGTGCAGTTTCTTGGCATGTGATTGTACTGAACACTTGTGAACATCCTGGATTGCATTTTGCTGTCTCATGGTACCTGAAGAAGGAAATCAGCACCAGTCTATTTATTTGAAAGAGTTCTTTTTTTTTATGCACAAACTTACTGTCTTTACATATGAAGCAGACATTTTCAGTGTTTTGCAAAGGTCCTGTAATCCCATTAGAGATGGGCTGGAAGGTGGCATGACAGGGAAAATTTGAAAAATTCAGTGATATTCATATTCAGTAATATTCAGAAAACTCTGATTTCAAATATGTTGAAAAGGAGGACATTAAAAGTTTTGTGAAAACACATCAGCTCGGATCGCCTGTGTATTTGAGTGAATGAGTAGCACTTCCCCCGAGTAACCTCTGGCCCTGTCCTTGAGCAAGCCAGGTCGTTCAAGTGGAACTGCTCGGTGGTGTTTAGATGGAGCCCGTGGTTGAACTGCAGAGCACAGCTGTCTATGTGTGCGTGAGTGTGATGCAGGGTGGTGCCGAAAATGAGCTTGTGTTCTGCAGAAATTGAATCGCTAGAGAAATAAAAGCTTTGGAAAAAAAACAAAAAAACAAAAACATGCTTTTTAAGCAGGGATATCCTACTAAGATCTGGTCTCAGATGCGGTTTGAGCCGCTCAACAAAGTCCAAAACCGGAGGAAACAGATGATGGATGTTTGATGCAGCTGTTCTCCGTTGGTGCAGCGTAGAATCCCTGATCTACATATCAAGTTGTGCGTTTAAGACGATCTTGCTTTATATTCTGAGTAAATCCTTTGCGTTTACATCTCATTTTTCAGTCTCAGCTTGGTTGTTTTTTTTTTTTTTTTTTTTTTTTCAAAGAATGAAACAAAGCTTTGCCCACACACTGCAAAATGGCCATCTTAACAAGTCGTGTAATGAAGTATTAAATATAAACACACATATCTTAAGAGTTGAAACAATTAGTTTATTATTAACATGTCAGTCAGCAGTTGGTTTGATTTTGATTGTTTAATTGTTCAATAGCTTTCACATGTTAAAGCAGAGAGATCTTCAAGTTTCATTGTTTCACCTTTTAAAATGTAAATAATAGCTGTGAAATAACGTCCTTGGGGTTTGGAGACATCTCATTGCACCATGAGAAACTATAATGGGCATCTTACACTGTATGTGACATTTCATATGCCAGTTAATTAATACAATAATAGAGAAAATAATCCAAAGAATCAGACAGAATTTGGATGAAGATAACAATTAGTCGCAGTCTAGCTCCTCTTCAAACTAGTGACAGAAGGACGGTTTTGTAAAATAACATTTGAAAGGGAGATTTGAGTTAATAGTACAACTCCTCAGTTTAAGCTTCATTATACAACACCATTGATAGAAGCAGCTCTGGTACATAAAGAACTGAAATTCCTGCCGGAGACCTGCTGCAGGATTTCGGGTCCTTAGTGGGGAGGTAGAGTGGGATTTCCACTGATGTTGCAGAGGTAAAGAAGCTCGAAGACAAAGAACATGTAAGCTGTGGAGGTGAAGTTTAGGCTAGACAGTGTTTTAAAGACAATGTGTAGCAATTTATTTGGTCTTATGTTAAATATTAATTTTTTAGGACATTTTGCCTTGATCTATAGAATAATGGTGAGTGACAGTGGAGTAGAACAATGACTTCCAGCCCACCAGGAGTCAAACCGGGGCTCTGGGTGCTCAGAAGATTTATACTCACGTGTGGTGAACCTGGGAAATTCAGCTATCAGGTTGCTCTGATGTTAGACGGCTTCAAAACCCTTGATGCGAAAGCTCCTGTGGGAAATTTCCTTTTTATTTTAGCCAATTTACCTAATAATAAGCTATTAGCATAATATCGGCAGTCCTGGACGTTTCCTACCGTAAGATACATGCAAGTATTCAGGAATCTGAGTCTTGCATGTCATCACAGTGCATCTATAATGTAAAGGGAAATGTTAGCCCCACTGTGTATCACCCACTCTTCTCCTTGAAGCCAGCTAACACAGAGGAGATGGAAACCAGACGAAGCCTGAGGGCTATAAAACACTGAAGACAATTTCTCCCTCCCTGACTCCTCCTCCGGTTTTCATCATGCAGCTTGTTCATTGTCTCTTTAGGCTTCTCCAGAAAGTTTGCACTGCAGAAGTTGTCCATCTTAATAATTCAATTTAATACTTAACTCAGTCATGGAATCATATTATTCTGAAAAATATTTGAAAATACTCTCCTTCTCCCTGTACACTCTTGCTCATTTGAGGAATATTCAAAAAGTGAGTGTTATGAGGTGTCATATCTTGGAAGAAGTAGATTGAGAGGCTGAAATTCACAATACTGTCAGTTGTTTCAAGCAAATCTTTAATCTTTAGACATGTTGGAAAGAGCTGAATATACCCCTATGCAATGGAAGAGTTATTTGACACTTTTTTTCAAAGAAACATTGGACTCAATCTGAGAATAAAGGATTTGGGTATTTTCTTTGAGAGCTGAACAGCCTTCCTGAAGGCGGGCACTTAGCAAATCAATAGGTTTCAGGACAGTCCAATACTTTCTCTAAATCTGTGATGTGCCTTTTGCATTGAGAGTCTTGATTCATAAACTGACCACAATCAGCTGGACGGCTGCTGCTCGATAGCATACTGTATATTTAGCAGAGAGTTCATTCAAATTAGTTTTTATTACTACAGCACTGCTCAAAAAATGTATATAATTTGTGTGATGATGCCGCAAAAGGGAAGAATATAAATTAATGAATGAGTGTCAGTATGTGCATGTTAATGATTTACAGTAGCAGATGTTCTCGGCCAGACTTCTTCATTGAGACATGCCACCAGCTGTAATAAGTACAGAGGACATAGACAGCTGTCCTGATCTTTCCTGTTTTTTTAGAACGATTTTTTTTACTATAGAAACACAATAAAACAATAATAACAAAACATGTTTCTAAAATATTTTATCAATTTCTTTAATTTAAATGCCTGATCAGTTTCTCTCTCCCCCCGAACAGCTTTTGACAGCCGATAAAATGTTTATCTTGACTGATGAATCAGAAGCAGACGCCCTTGTCAAGCAATTTGTTTCAACTAGTTCTTTTCTTAGCACAGGCCATCACTCCTTTTTGTTTTGTAACGTGCTCTCAAATTTCTCATCTTTAGCTAACCTGAAATGAATGTAAATCTGCTTCCTGTATCATAATTCATTTTCAGAAAAACATTAGCATGGAATTTATAGAGATAACTTTCATGCTACAATAATGAAAATTACAGTTATGATTATTAATGTAGTGGTAGTAGGATGTGTAATCATAGATGGCCTGGATATTAAAATATAATATTCATCAAGGTCTTTTTTGGTGCAAACCAAAAATAGCGAGTACTGAAAACACCAAATAGGCTGCCGCTTTTTTACTTTTCTTTGTTCAAACCTTTTCAGGTTGGGTTTTTCCAAATGAACTAATGGAAAGTTCTCATCTATTTTGGATTTAACTTTGAAAGACCAAGAGCAGAAAGAATCAGCCCCCTTTGTGTAGACTTGCAACACGTTGTATGTCATTTGTTGAATCTATACTAAAAACTTAAATGTAAAATCAATAATATAATTTAAACCAATTACCTTTCGCCTGAAGAACTTTTGACAGAACGAGGCTATCAGTTTCCATTTCTGCTATTTATGGTCGGCTACGCTAATTGTCTCTTGACTCCATCTCTATACTCACTACACAGACACAAGTGGCATCCATTAACTCTTGGCAAGAAAATAAACTATAATGAAAAATAAATGTGGTTTTGGTACCAGAAGTCACACATCCTATTCACATTAATAACATAAATTTCAAACAAATATAGCAGCCTGTAGTTACATACAGCTGCACCACATTAGTTTGTTACTGGTATTTTATGCTGTCATCCTTTTTTCTCCTGTCTGATGGCTGTTAAACTTATCATTTCGTGTTTGTTCTCCTATACTCCTCATCTCTGGGCCTCTCCTTTGTCTCCCCGCAGCGATCGGCCGGACGTTGATCCCACGTTATTTCAGCACGGTGTTCGAAGGAGGGGTCACCGAGCTCCACTACATCCTTAAACACTCCAAGGAGTCCTTCCACAACTCCTGCATCACCCTGGACTGTGATCAGTGCACCATGGTCACCCAGCACGGGAAGCCAATGTTTACAAAGGTAACACCTGACCCCGGAGCTTCTCCCGTCATGAATAATTGATCACAAGCTATGATAATGGACCAGCCGAGGTGTTTAACTGGTTAAAGATCAAATCCATTACAACCTTCTTCTTCTTTTTTGTTTTTTTTTTCCCTCCCTTCTGTCATTTTGTCCCTTCGTTTTCAAGTCATACCCGGTGACGTCACTGGTTTGCATCGATACGCCAAAGCAATTGTAAAAAGATGTATTATCTACTTGTCTACTACTTATCTACATGTTAATTGAAGGCCCCTGATTTCTAAAGAAAACAATCTTTCCCTACATATTTTCTGCAATATTCCAGTGCAGTTTTGGTAGTTTTACCTTCCCCTCCTTTTGAGTTGGTAATTTAAATGTACAGTCACTTTTTATACTTTTCAATTTATTTTTCTCTTGTTCTCTAATCTAGTGTAAATTACATCAGATTTTTCCCCCAAGACCAAGTTAATCTGAAAGAGCTAGCTGATAAATAGCTCTGTAAGGATGTAAAAACATAAATATACTAATCAGAAATCAGGACTTGATGTATAATTTCATAATGTATATATCATTCTAGAAAAACTCGCTAAAATAATACTGTTATGTTGAATTCCAACCAGAAAATATCTCTTGAAATGTGATGACCTAGCCTGAACAACGGCTACTTAGATGGCCAAATTTATGCTGGAAAATGTCATTATCCTCATATTTACCTCCTTCATTTCTTAGTATTTTGACCAAATCCCAGACCCCCAAAATCCAGCAGCATTTCTCCTGTTAAGGATGTTGACCGATTCTTAAACCCTTAAAGGCGATTGCTAGAAGGACATAATCAGATATATGAAGAGTCTGATTTAGGGTGCAGTATAAGAGAAGCACGGACAGAAGGGAGGGAAGCAGAGAAAACACAAACTGCGCATGCGAGACAATCCAAACCCGACACCGGGGTCTTCTTAAAGCACTAAAGCTGAGCTCATCTGCTTTTGTCTTTGGGGAGCGAATCCTCCCGTGAGCTGGAGTGAATATCTGCTTCACTACAGACTGATCCAGATGGCTAGCTGACTCTTAGTGTTCTTCTGCTGACTCTCTAAATGAATCTGAGACCAGATACCTTGTCAGCGCTGGGCAGCCAGCTAAAAGGATTCCATGTTCCCTGTACCATGAACCCTGAGCTGCCGCACCGGACCAGATTGTTCTGACATTAAACAGCTACACACCCTCTTGTTTTCAGCACTTGACAGTATGCACTCAATCTTGAGTGTATGTCTGTGTAAGTGTGTGTGTTGTGTGCAGAGTCTAAAGTGAACTTTTTGGCTGACTTGCCAAAGGCTGTAAGACTATAAAATGAATAAACGAAACATAATTTAGAAAAAAAAAAATCTCCATTTAAGTAATTAAGTTTGTTCGTTATTGACATCTAAAATCTAATTTTCTGAAATGAAATGGACTAAATGTGCCACAGGGTTGAGGTCTTAATAGTTTCCGATAGTTAATTCAAAAATTTCTTGATATCATGATGTTTATTTTCTGTTTTCCATAGAAGGGAAAGCAGAACATGCAAAAGTCAAGTCATGAAAATTAAGCTTGAATCTGAGATTGAGTGATCTGACGTGTGTTAGTAGGAAGTGGTTTACAGTGAAGTCCACGTTTTGTGAGATATTTTTTGACAAATATCAATAGTAACCTCTAAGTGTTAATTAAAATCCAATCATATTACATTTGCCAATTCTTTTTTTGACACAAACATAAAAAACTAAGAGACACAATTTGGACTGATCGACTGAAATGTGCATTGAAGTAGATACTGCACATCTGAACACAAAGACGATGTCTATCAGATTGTACTTTATACTTACACACAGTGGACTTGCAACTATTAAAGACAATGAAATGGAAGTTTGAGTATCTTAATTAGCCAAATTCAAAGTGAATAGGGTGTGAATTGGGTGTAATTAGTGAAGTTTTTTTAGATCCAGTCCTTCATATTTGATTGCACAAGCAGAAACAGTGTAATTTTGATGTGCAGAGGACTGTTCAGCCCCCAGCCACACAATTAATTTAAGACGTTGTATGTGAAACAAAGTAAAGATTTGTACGATATCCAAATGCAAATCCCTGACCTATAACATAATGAACAAAAGAGCAAACAGTCAGGGCTAGCTAGTTATCCCAAATTTACATCATATTAGATTGAATAAATGAAACTGAATCTTAAAAAACAATTATTGCAGGATGAGGGAAGAGGGATTTCGATAAAAAAGCACTGTTTTTAACAAGCGAAGACTCCATATGGACAAAATGTTATTTTGGCTTGATAATTATCTGAATGAACAGGATCCGATTTTAAAGAGCTTTTCCATTTGTTCGATTTTTACATCTAAAATTACAACATACATAATGTCATGTGTTGCAATGAAAGAAATGAGATTTGAAAACTTTTTTTGAGTAGCGCAGTAGAAGGACCATTATTTAGCATCTCGGATGTGTGTGTGGATGTTTCCATGTTCGTGTATATTTACATGCCTGGCTGCCTACATGTAAGTTTCCAGTTTCGGGGGGGTTCTTGAGGTCATGTCACCTTTTCCTGACATTTTGTATTCATGTTGTGGTTCGGTGGGGGTTGGGCATGTGTATGTGTGTAAAATGGGTGTAGATGGAGGAGGGCGGGCTCATGGTGTTATCATATTAGTAAATGAGTATGCGGCCTCCACAATAATGCAGACAGGAAATGTCTTGTGATGTTGCTGTTGCTTGGTTTTTGTAAACATGGCTCCCCCAAAATAATAATAATAATCATGATAATAATAAAAAAACAAAACATGATATATTACCAGTGTCTGATATTAACCAAACAGAAACAGAATGATGGTCCAGGCCCGGTCAACAAAAAGCTAAATTTGATGCTCGCAGCGCTGCTCTCTTTTCATCTTCACCTAAATTAGATGAGAAGAATTAATTCATTAGAAAAAGAAAGGGAAAAAAAAAAAAAAGAATTCCAATAACTGAGCGTGTTCTCCCTGAGCTCCCAGCAGCAGCGAGCCTGCAGCTCTGGAGGCCCGAATCTCAATCAGCTCTGCCTCGCCTCGCTTTCCTCAACCACCACCACCCTCATCACCCCCTCCTTCCCTCTCTCATTCCCCTGCCTGACTCGCTCAGTCTCCCCTCGCTCTCTACTCCACCGCTCTCTCATCCTTCCCTCTTCCTCTTCTCCAACTCCCCCCCTCCACCCCCCACCCTCAGCACACACACACACACACACACACACACTCGCATCCTTCATCCCTAGAGAAATCATCCCCAGCTCCCAACTCGCTCTCTTGCTCTCCCACTCTCTCTCTCTCTCTCTCTTCGCCTGTATCTGTCTCTTTCTTTACTTGTCTTGCTCCCTCTCTCTCTCTCATTCTGTCTTTCTTTTGCAAAATTTACTAATTCAGATTTTCCTTATTGGCATTAGCATATTTATAAAATAATTCTTGCTTATTGCAATGTAAGTCTTTTTTTTTTTTAAATCATGTTTTGTGCTTTAATTTTAGCTGATATTGCTGTAAGTAATAACAACACTAGTTATTTGCTGAGATGTGTGGCATTACGGGGTGAGAAACACTGACAGTCAGATGATCTTATTTTAGTTTATATGACTTTATAAGGACATCAAATCACATGCAACAACATTAAGGTCAAGGATAAAACAATAAAATCCAAATTGAATGCCTTTGTGATCCATGATGTAAACATAGCAAGCCTTGGCAGCAGTCGAGACGACAGCACATTATACTCACCCCCCCCCCCCCCCCCCCCAAAGAAAAATCAAACAAAAAAAATGTATATAGTAATTTTAACAGGGAGGGTAAGCCTGCACTTCCGTCCTCCCTGCACTGTAAGCCTTACAGTAATTTGAACTTCTTTTTAGAGGCACCCAAACTCATTTGGAAGAGAAATCGAAGAGGAACGGTAAAACTATTACCCAAACTGTGATCATTTCACTTCACAGCTTGGTTTCACAATAAGCCGCTGTTCTTTCCATAGTTGTGCACTGCCACAATTTTCCTACGCAATGAAAGATTGTCTCTGACAGTTCAGTAGGGCTTAGCTTTACTTCCATGTAAAACTATAAAATGTTATTTTACTTTTCCGGGCATCCGCTCAGATCTTTCAACACGTAAAGTGTATTCAGAGCTGTATCTATAGTGACAAATAATGAAATCACTTGTTTGGATCCAGAGAGGGTTCAGTGCGACTGTGGTTGGTGTTAAAACTTTTAAACTGCTTTGATGTTATGTTGCAGACAATTTCTAGTTGAACACGATGAGACTTTGAAAGCCTGTGAATGAACGTGTAGTGACTCCAGCCCACCTGGTGGCAGTGATGCACCTGTAAACTCTTCCTGACTCCATTTAAGAAACATGACACCGTGTTAATCATGCTAAGATAATAGTTATTACCAGGGTGCGATTTGTGAAAAAAACAGAGGGGGGGGATAATTTTGAGGAACGCTTTTATTCAAAAAAAATTACCACACAACGGCAGGCGAACAGTAGGCTATATGAAAACAGTTTTTCTCCTAGCCCCGCCCCCATCTGATGCGTTGTCTGCGAGCGCGATGCCTCTGATTCGTCAGATCCAGTCAGAGGCTGGATCAAAATCACACAACCAGGATGCACACGGACTCTTTGTATTTTGGCTGTTAATAATTACGATGTAATAGTGAAAATACTTTGAGTGGGGGGGGATAAATTTTGGATGAAAATAATTCAGCAGAGGGTAGGACGTGTAAACCAGAGGGGGGGAAAATCCCCACCATCCCCACCGGCAAATTGCACCCTGGTTATTACTAAATCTACATAAGTTGGTGCACCATGAACATGTTACTTTTTAATTCGCCAGAATCTGTCCTAATGACAAATGTCAAGTCAGCCCCGTGGGTGTCAAATCAAACTGGTTAAAGCTCCAAAACTGGACCAGGCCAGCAAAACCAGAAATCGGCTCGACTCTGAAGTGATAGCAACTGTGCAGGCTGACACATAGATGAACAGATTCACGCAGAGAAGGTGGGAAGAAAAGTCATCTCACTAATCTCACATTTAAAAGGCCAGTGCCCATCTCAGGTCGTTAATCTGCCCGTTTACAGCATGTCTGATCACCAGCACTTGTGTTTCTTGTCCTGTTTGCACTAAGTTGTCATGATTTTGCCATGTTTCCAAATCTTGGCAGTAAACATGGTGATTTCAGTGTTGTTAAAACCGAGAAAAATTATGTGCAAAATGGCTCAAGTTGGAATAAATTGGAATTCAAAAGGCATGCCGCACTAAACGCAAGTGGTTTCGTTAGTATGTTTGAACAGGAGATAAAGATATGAAACCACTGAACAAATAGAAAAGGTGCCATATTGTAAAGGAAGTCAAATCGGTTTCATATTGTGTGTCCATATGCACTCTCCATGTCATCGCTCACTGCCGGGGTGTTATGGACTAACAAGTGGGCGGGGTTAGCGAGGTGCTAAGAGTGGGCGGCAGCATCCAGGTGCCAGCAGAGGATGTGTGCACGTTTGCAGGGCAGCGAGGTGTTGACAGGGTGACACGGGGCGCCAATTTGACCAAAAAGGCCCCCAACCTCACAGCCGCCTCTGGCATCCCAGAGCTTCTGTTCACTACCCAGCAGGCCGTGTTTTCCCCTGACTGGTGTGTATTAGCTCAGAGGCCACGGCCCTTGTTACCGATGCCCGGTTGGGGGTTAGTGCATGCTGTGAGGTGAGCAGAGAGCAAAAGACAAGTTGACACTGTGATCCCAGCTGAAGTGAATTTGATTCCCTGAGTGGATTGTTTTTTTTTTGTTTTGGTTTGGTTTTTTTGGGGGGGGGACTGACAAGTGGTTGTGTTACCAGTAGTGTGTGTTTCTCTGGGCTTTGCTTGCAGTCAATAGTTTCTTGAGATGTATTCATGTAACCATTGCAAGCTATGAATAATGATAGTTGTACACCAGCAGTGTAAAACGGTCGATTATTTTTACTCTTTTTTTGTTTAAGTTGTTGCTCATTCCCAATTTCTCATCAAATCACATACCATGTTGCGTTTCATTTATCCTGAGACGTGTGACTGATTTATTTATTTATGGATTTATAATATGAATTAGATTGCTTTTTGCATATCTATTCATCTCAGGTGTTTCTCAAATTTAACCCCATTTGTTTGATTGTTTGATTAGTCGTGGCATTCTGTGTGTATTTATGGCCTAAACAATATACAAACACTACAACAACCAGATCCAACCAAGGACTGAATTTTTAATGCTTTTTTTAATACAGTTTTGTGCCGATAGTGTGTGTCTCGCTCCGGAGGCTCCTCTCTCATAGGTGTGCATTAAATTAAGTACCGTTTTGGAGTTTGAAGTATAAAGTCTACCCAGTTTTCTGCTAAATTGCAAAATAAAGCTCTCGCCTGTGAGTTCAGTGTCAGTACAGTCTAAAGATACTGGATTTTTGAGGATGATACATTGATGTTAATCAGTGATTTAAAAGAAATTTGAAAGTGCAGCCAATACTGTCTTCCAAATATTTAATTAAGTCATTGAATAATTGTGATTAAGGTACATGTAAGTCTAAATATATCAAATTCTATATGTATATATGGTATGAGTGGGGCACTAACGATGCCCCTGATCACAAGTTTCTGAAGCTTGTTGAGGTTTCTCATTCTCACTGATGGCTGTAACAGTGTTTGACACATTCCTTGTTACTTTTTAGACGATGCACAAACAGCGTATAAGATAACATTAGCCCGTGTGTCATCAGTTCAGCTCTGAGTTGTCAACTTGGCACATTTTCTGTAACTAAATATATTTACATTAACATGCTTTAGTTATTATTTATAGTTAAATACCAATAAATGCTGTGATTTTAATATTAATGTCTGGTTCTTCTATCTGCACTTATCAGAGGATCTTGTTAAGCAACAGTATTATAAGGCATGTCAGCACCTTGTTGCTATAATTGAGACTATTTAGTCAACTTTGGACCTATTTATATTCACCAGAGAGGGCCATGAATGCTCATAATAATCGATTTAATGACCTTCAACTCCTCTGCTGTTAATTGATTGTCATGTTAGGGTACAGTATTGAATAGCGTCTCAGCAGCAGGACGCTGTTATTCTTTCTTGCTCTTTTGAGGCGGAGATCCCCTGATCTCATCCCCGTTGTGTGGAAGATTTATGACCTCGCTCTTAAATCAACGAGGACTCTCTGTGAGGGGCTGTACCATTTAATGCAGCACTTTTTAATTCAAGGGGGTTTTTTCTCCTTTTATTTTTCATAAAGGAACGCTATTTTGGGAAAAAATAAAAATGGTTGCAGCCATTGTTAAAAATATTATTTTATAAATAATTGGCTTTCAATTTGGGGAAATGAATAGTTTGTATCATTGAATCTAAACTGGAATCTATGGGAAGAGATGCCTCGGTTGCAGTTAAGGTTAATATTTCTCAGCAGCAGTGCAGCTAAGAAAAAAATTCCTGCACGTTTATTTCACCTGGCAATTAAAGTCCTACTTACTCTGGGTCTGATTTAGGCTCTTTGCCAATTTATTTAATAGTTACAGGAAAGCATGAAGCTCGCAGAGAGAAATAAGAGCAACAGTGTAGGGAATGCTGAAGACAGTTGGCATCATGGAAAAAAAAGAAATCAATAGTGCAGCGTTTCACTGTAGGCTACAGCACCTGGAAAGCATCAGAAGACACTGGCTCACTGGTAAGCACAATTCAAGTTATTTCACTGCTGGTGGGTAAATCCCATAAATCCACAAAAACAAACTCACGAATTATTTAAAGAATAACGTATTTCCGCATATCCCATAATACATGAGTATTTTGTTTCTTAATAGGTTTTAGCAGCCCAGGGGACATAAAACATACACCACATAATGACCAAGACATATTTCAGTTCAATGAGAACAAGAAAAAGTTGCCCCAATATATATTTATCACAATTCAACAGCAATTTGAGTGCTAGTTAATTGATAACACATTCCTAATTATAGCATGGACAAAAAAGGAGCCAAAATGCAAAGAATATTTATAACAGCTTCCTCTTTTTTGTTTTAAGGACATATATTTGTGGTTTCACAGCGTCTTTCAACAGACTCTAAAACCATCTATCTCCAAAATTTTAACTTATGACCATATGAGTGCCGTTACAGTGCTCTTATTGGCTATAGTTTTCTCCCTTCCGTTTAAAAAAAGGGTTTATTTATCTTAAACGTGGGACAGCTTTCTTAGGACATTAACGGCCACTTAATCCTACTATTTTTCTGAAAAATTAAACATCACCTGAGGTACATGGTGTCCACTGAGCAGCCATGATGTACCTTCACAGTTTGGGTCCTTGGGAGGAAATTTTTTGGATTTTGTCATCCTCAGTCTGAGCTCTGAGGTCAGCTGTTGGACAAACTGCTGCTGGAATTACAGTAAATAAAAAATGAAATAAAGACCACTTTAATTATCCATTAAACGCCAAAGATTATTTCTAACATTGTGTCAGCCTAATCCACACTTATCAAGCTCAGACAAGCCCACTATCAGACCAGGCAGCAGATCCCAGATGTGTTTGCGCCGTAAAACCACAGTTTCAGCAAGTTGAGTCATTCGCAGGATGGAAGTGCTCATTTCCACAGTACTATGTCGCTATTTTCAGAGGAAGTAAAATTACCAGGGAATCTCTCATTGAGTATTCAAAAGGTAAAAGTCTACTGACGTTGAGGGGGAATTCATCCAAAACATATGAAGAATGTGTACACGGCACAGAAGAAACGATAGAAATACTTATACACAATCCAATCCAACAGCACCACAAACTGCTACATCCTCCAAAAAGATGATGAAGTCAACGAACACCTCCCTAAAAATGTTTCAACAAAAACTGAATAACAACCTTCATGAAGGGGAGAACTATTACACGACTGTTGTGTTAGACCACATAAGTTTTAATGAGGTTTTCATAATAAATCGACAACTTAGTTTATATTATAGTGTATTAAAATACAGTATATATATGTATATAGATATAAATACTACATTACAATTATATATATATATATATATATATATAAATAGTATAAATTGGAAAGCAGGGGAGGGGGAGGGGGAGGATGGTGGGGGGAGTTGTTGGGGGGGGGGCAGTGTGCCTGCTAGCCTCTTTCTTGTTGATCCTCAGGAGACCATCTGTGCTGGGGGCATTGATTAGAGTGTGTCTGGTGGGATTACATCTTTGCCGTTGCCATGCCAACTAATCAGCTGATTTTTTTTTTCCCCCTTCTCTCTCTCTCTCCTCTCTCCTCTCTCCTCTCTCCCTCTGGTTGTCACAGCAACGAAATACGGGAGAAGCGCAAGGTCCCCGGCAAGCGCTGAATTCAGCTAAAGGGGCGAAAAAATGTTTTTTTTCCTCTCACTGTTTCTGTCTCTAGCTTGCTCGCTCTCTCTCCCTCCCTCCTTCTCTTCCCCCCTCTCTCTCTCTCTCTCTCTCTCTTTCCTCCTAATTGGCAACTCTCTCTGACCTGAAGTTCTTTTGTCTCTGGTGTAAACACACCCTTCTCTAGATTACATTTATTTTCGCATTTTAGAAATAGCTGGATGGTTGAGAGTCCCAAGGACAGATACTCTGAATGAAGGAAGCAGGCAGAGTAAATATTGGGAGCATAATAGCTTGCTCCATGCTACACAGTCCTTGAACAAATTCCAAAACGGAGACGAAACCATTCCAGCGTGTTTTTTTTTTTTTTAACAAAATCACGCCTGGCCAATAAACACTGATTTCTTTTTTGTCTGAGTCCAAATCAGCTGACGGTTGCCTGCCAGCCGCTTAAAGATTAGTGAAAGAGATATCAGGCTGAGGAGGAATGTAAAATAACACTAACTATGTGATCTCTGTCCAGGTTTGCACAGAGGGTCGTTTGATACTGGAGTTTGCCTTTGATGATCTGATGAGGATCAAGACATGGCACTTTACCATCCGGCAATACAGAGAGCTCATCCCCCGCAGCATCCTGGCCATGCACGTGAGTGTGACATCATTAATACGCAACACAAAACGCCCAGTTCTGGCCAGTTCGGTCCCACTTTTGGAGTCCTAACGAGGGTGCCTGCACTCTGCCAAGACACTTCTTTTTTTGAAGCTATTCATGAGAATATGAAATTTAAACGCCAACAAAGCAGTTTGAAGGGATTTTTGCGAACCAATTTATTTGCAGACATCAAAGGCCACTGAGGATAAAAATGGGCCCTTGTCTGAAAAAAAAAAAAGGAGAGCGGGGGGAAAAAAAAAAAAAAAAAAACAAGGTCGAATGAATAATCTGCTTAATTCCACTAAGTGTAAGACACATTTAGTCACTGGAGCTGGAGCTAGCAGAAGGTTTGCTGTTTTCTAATGATTTTGAACCGAAACTGTATGATATAACACTGCTGCTGGGAGAAGACAGAACATAAATAAAGGAAGCCAGAGTATGCATACTGTTACACTGGTCCCAGGACTATACAGTGCTTTTCTATGTATCCAGGGCCAAAGGGATATAAAACTCTCCTTACACAGATGTCTTTAAATAAATGTGATGGAAGTTTGACAAGTCAGTCTGATATCTTGGTAAGTGACCAAACCATTTTTGCACAATGGCAATATTACTAGATCAGACCTATAACATTTTTATAACAGTACAAGTCCCATTTGAATGTAATGAAGAATTATTTTGTATTTTATTCACTTGATTAAAAACATTTTAGTCATTCTCATCTCCTACAGTATGGCTACTTAAATAGTTTACCAAAGTTGAATAGTTCAGTAAACTTTGATGAACTATGAGTCAGTTTGGGTAAACTTCATGTTGTTGTGGAGACTCTTGTTGGAAAAGTAAAGTGGTTTTAGAGCAAAAAGCACCGAAACTTAAGGAAATGTGGACATAAACGCAGAAAACATCCTCCTGAATCTGACAAAACATGCTTCAAATGCTCACAACACAACAGAAGTGTTTCCAGGGAACACTGAAAGATCAGGTACCAGCTGGAACACTCATTTGTTTGTTGTTTTTCAACTTTTGAAGTGGCATTGAACGGCACGGACGTAGTATAGCAGATTTATTATAATACAGTCCCAGCTATCGTCTGTCACTCTGTAGCTGGGCAATTTTGAGCTTGTGCAGTTGACTCTGATGGACTAATAAAAGATGAGATTCGTGAGAAAATTTATTGGGAGATTAAGTTGAAGAGAAGTGGGAGCATGCGTCCATTTGCACTCATGATGATTATTAATTAAAGCTTCAGTGATGAAATCCATCAGTGATGCAGCTCACGAGAGACCACAAAACATTTTTCCTCCTTCATCATTAAATTTGTCAACTCACTGCACCTATGCACCTTGTGCCAAATGTTGCACAAGCATGTGCCTCCTTCCTTAAATGTGCTATCACGATGAAAATGAGTCTTTAAAAAAAAAAAAAAGTCCGATGATAAAAGCCATTACTTGATGACAGACAGTGAAGTCAGCAGTATTGTGTTTTCCATGTCTGCAAAGGATTGTTGAGGAATAGAAAGAAAAAAGAAAGAGGAAATGACAAAAAAGAAAACCCAACAACAATATTAATAAAAGAGCTCTAAAAGTGGTGTTTTCTTCTCGGCAGTGATATATTTCCATTTGATTGATGAATAGATTCTCATTTTTTTCCCCCTCCGTATCTTCTTTTTAACCCCATGGAGCTAAAGGTGTATAAAAGAGGCAGCTCTGCTTCTTTTTTGGCCAAATCTTCATATGAATTTCGCTCACCAATAAATTGGCCCCTGTGGGTATTCACACTAATTCCAAGAGATTGGGATATTGTGGAGTATTGTGGGTCCTGGCCAGATCTTCAGTGATCTGTGTGCGAGTGCGAGTTCACTCTTTTGATCGCTGCCTGGACTAATGAAAGCAGATACAGACACATGGGAGTCAGAACAGGAGAAGTGAAACTGCAGATACCAGTACAGATGTAACGCTGAGCCTGCTCTCTCCGGTGTGAGCTGAACTGCTGCCATTTTCACAGTCACTAAGAAAAAAACAGTTTGGAAAAGAAATAAAGTTTGGCCTTATTTTATTTCTTAAACGTTTCTGTATCTGTCTATATCTATACATTTATACTCTTACAATGTGAACAAGAAATGAAGGCGAAAGCAAAAAAGAAAATGCCGTAAAGTATGGAATATTATTATTATTATATATTATTATACAATTCATTTTGCAGCTATATGTTAGGCATTATAATAGTAACGCTTTACTAACTCCCCCTAATTAAGCACTAGACAAGCATTTAATGCTTCATTGTGCATTATAAAGTGGTGGGAAGTAGATACAAGAGCATTATACAAACAGGTGTTCACTAATTGTACAGTGATGGGCAGCAATGCAAGTTCTATACTTGTAGTATACTCCTGTTATGTATCTATTAATTATCACATTTCTAAGTCATGCTTATAAATGCTGAGTCACAATAAAGTCCTTTTACATTTACTCTTCCACCTGTCACCATTTTGAGCTCATGAAATTAAATAGTTTACTCTCACCTCTGTAACAGAGGCTCAAATAATGGCCAGGACTCAAACAGCTGAGTCCACATTAGGCATATACATTTCATAAATGCTGTAATAATTGAGTTTTCGGGTGCTAAGCTTCATAACAGAGGTCATTTCAGATATCAGCCCATTTCTTATATAGAAATGTGCCACCACAGTGCAGTGTTGATTCCAGAGCTCTGCAGTTCCTGTAACGCCCACTAGATGCTGACTTCAGGAATTCATCTCTATTAAAGGCAGTGATCATCCATTCAGCTTTTGCCACAACAAATTGTGTTCTCAATAACTTTCAGTCATTCAAAAGTTGTATTTTTGTTGTTGTTGTTGTTGTTGTTGGTGATTGTCAAAGAAATTAGGGTGTGATTACTTGACTGATGGGTGTCTTGACTTGACAACATTCAGGTTATATCGAGGATTAGTGTATCCACGGTGTAAAAGTACTCCTGCCAACCTGACGTTAAAGTACAGCAAAGATTTATTACATGAAAGTACTCATTATGGAATGAAATTCAGCTCCAATACAGTACTAAAGAAAAATCCTTTAAACTGCAAAATTCACAAAACATACACAAAGACAATACACAAAGGTAGAACAACAAATATATAAAAATGCAGTAGAAGCTGCACATCATTACTAGTGATGTCCCCTATTTGTCTCCCTCCCTAACATCTGTTAGACCCCCTCCTAACCACCCACACACACACAGACACATGCAGCCTGTACACACACACACACACACATACAACAGTTGTGTGGAAGTCAGGAAGTCAGTTATGTAAATATGCATTAAAATTTATAGCAAAAACCAGAAGACAAACAGTTGCAAATAATGCAGCATGGTACGGATGCAACAGCTGTGCAAGTAAACACATTAACAGAAGCAGTTATACAGTCTGCAAAGAGACACATACGATGTAATACAGTTTAATGTTGGAAATAAAGAAGTCTGGAAGAAGTAGTCATGTCTTTTAAGTGAATAAAATTGTTGATATAACAGTTTAATAGTAATTTTTCGGTCCTGTGTTCTTAGGGTGAAATAAATAAGAATCTACTTCTGGTATCAAAGGTAAAAATTTATTATGTCAACAAATGTTTATCATGTGTTCTGTTATCTGCTGCGTTAATTTGGAAGCAGCACTGTAATATAATTTTAACTACATTATACTTAGCTGACCAAATTATTCCATAAAAAGTGTCAGGTTTTATACGCTTATATATTTTTGTTGTAGAACAATTCTAACATGAACAGTTTTGTTGATTTATGACTCAAATGGCATAAAAGTACCAAGACGTTGTGTTTGCGTACTTCTGCTGTTAACGTTAGTCCACTGCGGAGCATCATCCTCACGTCTCTTAAATTGGGTTTGATTCGTGTGCTGTCGATGCTCACTGACATTGTCTTCGCAGTTTCAACTTCTTCTTTGGACCGCTGCCATGCATCTCCGATTCTGATTGCGGTTTTTTACTTTTTTTTTTTTTTACACTCCTGTTTGTCTGTCTTTGGCCCCTCGCACAGAGTGTCTGTGTTGTCCCTGAGCCATATGTGCCAGTATTTCCTCGTATTTCTACAAATTGTTTATACATCTCTGGACCGCTGCTGTCAAGACCAATTTGAGTACAGTACATTTAGCCTAATTCTACTTGATGAGTAAAGTAATTCAGATTCTGATCTGCTGGTTGCCAATAATGCACACTGGTTCAATTCTCCTGTCGCTCATGTTGGTCTGCTGACGGTACAGAAGGACTCCCTTGCTTCCCTCTTGACTTTCTCCACACAGAGATGTGACTGGAGATAGAATTATGCATATTTCATGAGGCAGTGACTGCAAGTGTGCTCACTGCTTCTGCTCAGGCTGGGCTATGTTTTGCTCTGTCAATACCTTCAGCTTTTTATAATTTGACTGCTTATTCTTGGAGCAGCAAACAGGCTTAGTGAATAATCATGTGTCCTCATGAGTTGGGTTTTTTTTTGTTTGTTTGTTTGTTTGTTTGTTTGTTTTTTTAGTCAGTTGCCATTCAGTAATTGCTATTTGGCTTTTTTTAATTATTCATATATTAAATTTTTTCTTTTTTGTCTTTCTTCTAAGACACAATCTTTACTCCTACACTAATTCCTACTCCTACAACTAATTGATTAAGTGCTAATTTTTTAATGGATTTGAAGACGGTGGTCAGTTCTTCATTTTCTGTGTGCCTAATGCAACTGTCAACTGGATTTCATCCCAATTTAGCTGTTTAGGCTTCACACAATCAAAAAGCACAATGCATCCACCGGTTTTTATTATTACATTGTTTTTCCCTGCAGCCCAGACCATGTGCATATGCACTCACCCACATCATCAAATTCAGCCAAGATAAGAAAAATAAAAATGTTTGGAATTATAAATGTGATGACAAAGTAACATTGATTAATTAGCGTACAGTTTGACAACTGCACGAAATGAAGGGCAGAAATGCTTCCATTCAGACTGATAATGCAAATGAAATAAGTATATTAAGTAGTTACATTTATGGCTTGAGGGTGTGAATGTGTCAATTGTGCATATCCGATGAACGCCAATTAGCCTAATTGTTCATAGATAATTAGTTTAGTAGCCAGTTGAATCCAAACAAAACAACATATAGATAAGTCAGACATGTATAAACATGTATAAGTATGTGCATATATTTTAAATATATATATATATATATATGTATCTGTTTGACTAAATTTTTCTTCATTTTTATTTTTCTGCTGCTGACTTCAGGCACAAGACCCTCAGGTGCTGGAACAACTGTCCAAAAACATCACTCGCATGGGTTTGACCAACTTCACCCTCAACTACCTCAGGGTAAAGACACATTGTGTGTGTGTGTGTGTGTGTGTGGGCGTGCAATGTCAATGACTGTCTTTCAGCTTTTGTTTTCATTCACATCTCCTCACTCTTAATGCACACGAAGGAACGTTACCTTTCCATTTTTAAACATAGGAATTCATGTTACTCCTGTTTTTGAACTAAATCTCATGTTTTTTGTGTCAAGATGGTATTAAGGTGTTTCTAGTATGCAAAATATAAACTGTCTTTGTCGTAGTTAATGTGCTACTTACAAGGAACATGTATGGTTTTTACCTTTAAAAGTTTAAATTCAGCTATATTCATTGTTTGAATGTTCAAGTTTTACGCGAATCTAATTTTCAGATGTTTTTCTACTCACTCTTTAGTTTATTTCAGGTCACATCGTGACTATAAATGCATCTTTTTCCCTCTGTCTTGCAGGAATTGAAAGCCAATGCTGTTATTGATGTGCAGAACACGTTTTATGACTCTTGGGCGTTTGTGCAAGTGTATAATTTCAAAAGTGCATGGCATCAAAACAAAAAATAAGCACTTATTTCTTCTTTACTCTTTGTATATACATGTTTTTCTACCTGACCGCAGCAATATAATTTACGGAAATAGGAAGTATAAGCCAGCTGAATACATTAGTGATTATTTCACAGGGTTTTATTTGTGCTTTTTCGACGCCACAGTTGACTGACAGCTATGCTTTCCAAATGAGAGAACAAGAGCGGGCAGGAGAGAGACGGGGAGAGAGAAGAATTAATTGGATACAGAAAATTAGCATAACATTAATGAACGCTCCCTGTTGAGACTCATAATTGTGAAATGGCGCGCGAATCGGGGAACGGCACCTCCGCTGCTTATAATAACTGAGTGAAGAAAGACATATAGAGAGTGGGAGAGAGAGGGAGCAGGGTGGCTGTTTTTGTTTTCCTATAACAATGATTTTCTATGCAGAAAGCAACTGTAATGCTGCCGAAAGAGAAAACACATAATTGAAGTATCTGTAATTACACACTGAAGATTTATTTTGTATTCATCCTTTATATTAGTGATTCAGATGGTCAACACTCAGCAAATAAAACAATGAAACAAGTACCGTGCTTTGTTTTCTATTTGCTGACAGCATGCATTTTATGGAAAAGGTTGCGTCGCCTTGTGCAACTTTGAGTTTGTCAAAAAATTATTTGTATTGCCTCAGTGGTCTAAATCTCAAACATCTCTCATAAATCCAAACGTCTCCAGTAAATTGAGATTGGCTGACTTTCCCCGAGCACAATGTGGTTTTATTTGAGATACTCCAGAAAAATATTCCTCTTAATGAGGGATTTAACCTTGTTCTGCGGTTTTTCTTTCATTTCAGTGATGATGAAAACATCATAGAGTTTTAGTAGAAGTAGCATCATTGTTGGTTAGTTTATTAAATCTGTGTTTTAATGGTGTTTTTGTTGTGTTTTGGGTTTTTTTTCTAGTTTGGCTGCTTCATGGAATGAGATGCAACAACTGAAGGCTTAGTTAAAGAATCAGGGTTTAGTTGAGATTTTTCTGTGTCCTGTAAAACTTTGGTTTCAGGGCATTACTGCTTTCGATCATTTATATGAGGCAGTGTATTTCATTAAATAGCTCACAGTTCAATTGAGAGTGATTTTCCTTTTAGCAGTGTCATGCTGAAACTATTTGAGGCTTGAAGACATAATACTGTACTACATTATATTAAAAAAAATACAAGAAAGCCTGAAATCATATATACCCTCTGTAAGATCATTTAGAATTTCTTATTTTTCTACACCAGTAATCATCTTGCTACCCTTTCTGGAAATCCCACTCCCCAGTTTGGGAACCTCTACTATGTTGTCACATAGTTATTCAACATATCCCACAATTTGCAAATGATGTTTTCCCCACTGTTATCACAGGGTGGCAAGGTAAAATACACCCTTTCCTCACAGTAAACTGGCAGTAATGTGTCTCTGGAAAAGGCCTTTCCCAGCGTTTATCAGTCTGTCCAAGGGAGAGTGACAGTTTCCTGGCTAAGGGGTTACAACCGGCCTTTCTCTCACTCTCACAAACACACACACACACACACACAGCTGCTCTCTCTCTCTTTTTTCAGTTGGAGTATTTAAGCCTTTCCATGTATTGGAGCTGCCGGCTTCCTACTATTCAGCCTGAAAATAGCCCTTGTTTTCAGGCTGAGAGCCAGGGCTTGTTGGCTGAGCTGGGGAGGGATATTACTGTGTCAGGAGGGAACTATCAGAGGAGAACACGGGATTAGTCTGTTACAGGGATGTTCACTTTACCTTGAGCTGCAAGCCATCAAAACACTGCTGTCCTAACAGAGGGAATACAGGCAGACATTACTATGTTTATGTAGGGTAATTTGGTATAAGCAGCCAAGCCTACGGTTGGTAGAATTACTGGTGTAAAACCCAGGTCTGGTGAACATCCCTGGTCTGAACATCCATCATGCTCAAACATTTTTGTTGGGAAGTATGTGTTATGAGGTGATGAGCATGCTGATCAGACCTGACATCAGAAACGTAGAGGTGCTGGGTTGCTGAAGGTCACATGAGATCATTTGAGCATGCTTTGGATGATTAACAGTCTCCTTTCTTGCAGTAACAACTGTCAAAGTGCCCTTGAGCAAGTTAACAGGCTTAGGATTGGGAAGTAGGACCACTAACTACAATGACTGCTTTCCTGGTTTGTCGCACCAAAGGCCAAGACCTCAATCGTGCACCATATAACATTCATTGTATGTATCTTAAGTATGTTGTTTTGTGTTGGAAAATATCACGTGTTCGATCAACAAAGACCTGTGGAGACATCATGACGTGTTAGATCAGTGCAAAGGAGAGAAATTTGTGATGTAGGGTGGCAACTAATGATCTATTTTGATCACTGATTAATCTGGTAAAGGAATTTTTCCAGTATTTGAGTAAAGTTAAAATTTCAGAACAAAGTGAAATGATTGTTAGTTTCCCACAGACCAGAGTGCTGTCCGACCGGCAGTCCAGAATCTAAAGATATTTAGCTTACAATCACACGTGACAAAGAAAAATAACACTCAACTAAAAAGAACAAATATATCTGGAATTTAGGTATTTGCAGATGAATGTTCAACCGATTGGCTGATCGATTAATCGACCAAAGATTTGTAGCTTTAGTCAACATAATGTTCGATCTGTGACACGGAGGAGCATTTCTGATAAGTCAAACCTTTTACAATGAACACAATATTTTCCTTAACCATGGTCTGGACGTATTCTCCCGGATAGATTTTTTAAGTCCAGAAATTGATTTAAGTTCAAAGTAACCTTTAATGAAATCCAATTTAAAGTTCTAGTCTGCACAACGTGTCGGAGGAACATCTTTTTCTCTTTGCATGACACCAGCTCTTACAAGCGATGTGCTCGGCAGAAGTAACAACATAAAATCTATTCTTTAGCACACCTGATACACATTTAAGGTTGTCAAGGGATCAACAAGTCGTCGTACCAAAACAACAAAAGGTTGTTTCTCTGCGCACCCATCACTTCTTTGTCTGTTTTACTCATCTGGTGCCCCACTTACTAGGAAAAAGATATACGGCAGTACTCAAAAGCTTGTGGTCATTGCAAAGAGATGCTTGTTTCATTCATTGCTGTTATCATTCAATGAAACACTGACTGTTGGTAGTGCGAAGTATGTGAATCCTCATCTCCTATAGACATCCATCCACCGTCACCTCTACCCCATGACTTTTTGCAGCTGCCTTTGCTGCTATAGAACAGATGATAACAGTCAGATGAATGCCTCCTCACAGTTCATATGCAAGGTTCTCACTTTACTCACCAAAAAACCAATATCTTCGCTTTTCAGCTTTTCAGGGACAATGTTTTTTATTTGTCAACGAACTTCAGAGATGTGAAAATGAAAATGGAGGATGAAAGAGCGTGGGGTGACACGCTACAGAGTTAAACATCAAATCCATATGGGAATAATGGTGCTAGTGTATACGGTATGCACATGAAAGGATTCTCTACAGTTTTTTTGACTTTGCTTAAATTGTTGATATAGAAGCCGTCACAATTGCAATTGAAAAGGCGTGTTAACAGACATAGAGGCTGAATGAAGGGGCAGGCATAGTTTTGCGAAGAGTGGTTCCGACGCTCAGAGTAGGCAGTTCTCGTCAGTGCCTGGCTACGCTGCAATCCCGACTAATCTAAAAATGCAGAAAGACACGGGGCTAGCATACACTGAACCGCCTGTCATTTGGAAAGAGAATTCAAATGGATGAGCCTGTTTTCCCATAACAGGCTGCAAACATGTATTTCTGCTGTAAAGTTGGACACATGAATGTGGAAGTTTATGCAGACTGAATAGCTTTAGGAGCCAGCCTCAGCCAGACATTCAATGGTGGGCTTCATTTTTCAACCTCAGTAATGGTCAAGATTTTCTCAAGCTGAAGGAATGTTGGTAAAGAGCAACAGAACTTCATTCAGTCAGAGGTTATGAACAGGGGAGGTTGCATCTGGATGGCTGCTGCTGTCGAAGAAGGTGGGCTGACCGGCCTCTAATGTGATCCAGATGTTATCTGGATAAGCTAAGCCTGATGTATTAAAGATGACAGGCTGACCCCTGGTTCCTCTCACTGCAGAGCACCGGAGATTTACAGTTTTCTCCTGACTGAATATTGTACTTAAGGTCTTTTAACGGGCAAATATTGTTGGAGTGTAGTTTGGGAACGGGGGACTGTTCTGTGTGTCCAATGTGTTTAAGGAGAGAATAGTCATGTGAGTGTGTGCGTTTGAGTATGCATGTGTCATTCACATTTTGTTGAGTTGTAAATAGCTCAACAAAAGCTCCTCATATTAAAATGTATCATCCTGCCCATCTCTCTCTCTCTGCTATCATGTCCTTCTTTCCGAAGCGCTTGACGATAAACCTGTTTTTTAAAGGTACTTTATGAACAGCGTCTATAAAAAGTTAGATTTACTGCACAATTAATCACTCAAAGTCAGTCTGGGGTGATTAATTAAGCAGCAAACTCTTTTTATGGCCGTTGTTTCTGTTCTCCCATCAAATGTTAAATCGACTTTAACTCAGCGTGTCTTTTGTCCCGCTGTGTGTGTGCAGTTGTGTGTCATCCTGGAGCCCATGCAGGAGCTCATGTCAAGGCACAAGACATACAACCTCAGCCCCCGGGACTGTCTCAAGACATGCCTATTCCAGAAATGGCAGAGAATGGTCGCTCCACCAGGTAACTACCTACCATCAACTGCTGAGTCCACGTCTTAACTGTCACAGTTATGTAGATAAAGTTTTTCATTAATATTCATTTGGACATGCAGCATGGATATATGCGAAAAGAGATTTTTAGCTACTAACTTCATAAACATAAAGGGGTCTCTCTGAACAGACAACACAAATAGATAACAATAGTGTCAATTACAGTTTGGACAAGTGACAACAGAGACTTTTACATTCCCTAATGTGTTGTGGATCCCGTGTTAATCATTTCCCCTGCCAGACATTTCAGCTGCTTCTTTTAAGATGCTGCCTTTAATTCTGTGGCATCACTCAATTTGTAGGAACAGGAATATTTTTCTCTGACTATGTTTTTATTGCCTCGTTTATGTATCCAAATTTGCCATTATAGGTATTAATTCCTTCCTAATCTGTTTTGCCTGTCAGGTATGTGAAATTAATCAGAATTCAGCATTCCCTTTTAAATCCCAACCTTGCCAATCTTAACAGGCCTCTCAGCTTTCTATGATTGATGTTTTAAGGGTGGTTTCTAAAAAATATCAGGCTTAAATTGGCTGTGTGGTCTTAAGCTGGGGAGAAAGAGTGAGCGGAGTTTTGTGGACACATTGGAGTGGCTGCAAATTACTGCAATGCTTAGCGAGCCGTGACGAGATGTCTTTAAAAACCAACACCAGTCAAAAAGCCTTTGACTCAGACCTGTGTAACTTTAATTAAGATTGCTGGGTGTAATCAAACTAGTAGATCCAGCTCCCCGGCCAGCAGCTCCCCAGCGTCAGCGACGTTCTTCAAAGAAAGGAAAAAACTGAGAAAAAAACATGGAAAGCGTTTTATGAATATAAAGTCTGAGAGGGGAAAAAAGACCTGTATTAATGGTTAATTTTGCACATGGAAAGAGAGCACAGCTTGATATGAGATCTTTTATGGTTGATGCAGTTTTATATCGAATCCAGCTTTAAGTTTGGAATATCTGGAGGGCTTATTTCATATATAAGTCACCCTCGGTAGCTCGTGTTATTGTTGTATTTCATTAAATTTAGCAAGTCTACCTCTTCCTTTAAGCCTGGCCTTCTCTTTCTGTTTTTCAGGGTCATGTCATCTGTCTGTATTTTGACATGCAGTTTGCCCGATCTTTGCAGTTTAGCTGCAACTGCGGTTTTCCTTGTTGGTAGCGTGTTATTCCCCTCTTCCTGCAATTCTTCTCCAGCTTGGAAAACTGGTTGGGATTCAGCCAGGAAGGAAGCCACAGGCACATTTATGCTCTGATAAGTCCTTTTGGTGGAAATGGAAGTAATTTTAGTGCGTCACCAGTTCAGCATTGGAGGAAACCGGTTGGATAACAGAAATGATTGTCTCTCACAATAGGCCCGCTTTTTTTTTTCTTTCTTTCTTTCTTTCTTTTTTTTCCCCCACACGTCTGTCAAAGCCAGGAATCAAAAGACGAAAGATGCTGATGAAAAAGCCCCTTATTGTTTGGCTCTGATTTATAGTTTCAGTTTTGTTTGTATCATGAGTCGCTGGTTGTTCTAACTGAATATGAAAGCATCTCCCTTGGTGTGATTAGTAAGAACCTCGAAAAATGTATTTCATTTTCAGACATCTGTTTGAAGATCACAGCAGCGTTTTCTCGTCTCTCTTGAGATTAAAAGGCATAATGTTTTCTAACAGATGTTGGCAGAATTATCTAAATCACGTATTCATAAATTATGCACTACATAATTTGCTTCATAGATACGAGAAATTCTAAGATCTCTATTAACCTGTGTCATCACTTTATATGTTTTTAATAATAGTGATTTCACGTGTGGTTTAATTGCACCTTTAGGAATTATGTGTAGCTCATAATTGGAAAAACATCTTTCATCGAAACACAAGTTTCCCAGTGGTGTTAAATTGCATCTGTATGGCACTGAATGTACAATTATTTCTCTCCCTGTTCTCTGTTGTATCTGGTCTCATTCTGTTTTAAATTGTTAAGAAATTATTCCACAACTTGAATAAAATTAAAATGATTTTGGCTCCGGTTTTCAGCTGGACACCCACAGAACTTCAAAACGGAAATATTTCCCACAAATCACAAAAAAGGTATCTTCTCTCTTACACTGTTAACTGTCTGTAGTTTTATACGAAGGCAATGTTGTAGTGCTCATTGGAATGCCATGAAATACATTTTTGTGTGCAAGTTTATCATGGATGCTCAACTGCATGTCCGCTTAGTACTAACACATCTGATGAATACAGAACACAGCCTACATGTGCCAGGTTCATGCATGTGAAAACATGTTTCTCCAGTATTGGTTTTACCAAAATCACTAAAACAACAACAACATGGTAATGGTTAGCAACTCATAGCTATAGAAATGCAACAAATGTGCAAGAATGGATGTCGTACAAAAGCATGTTCACTAATACGAACATGAATATGCCTTCTGCCTCAGCAGAGCAGTTTTAATCTGGCTCAAGCTATTGAGGAACATGGCAATCGGTGCAGAGCTGAAATGATTAACAAATTTACATTACGTTGATCATCGGGGTCCATTGTTGAGCATTTATGCAAATGAAACAGGGGTTCTTTCTTACTAGTGCATGTCTTGGGAGATGTTAACACTCGTGTGGTTTCACCTCTGAAGAAAACAAAGCATGGATCATTGTAGACTAGTCGCTCTTGTTTGTGCTATGTGTCTTTGTGTGTGTGTGTGTGTGCGTGTGCGCGCGCGCTCTCTGCTGTGGGCCAGTTTGTTTGCACACCTTTGCGTTCTCTACATCTGATGTTGCCTGTCCGAGCCTCAAGTGTATGACCTCTAACTCGCGCTCGCACGCTCACGCACCACACTGCACACAGACCTACACCTTGTCTCTGTCTGTATGCATTATGTTCTTGGCATTGCCTCTGTTTCTCTTTGCTGGTCGTGCCAAAGCTGAGCCTGCCCGACAGACAACCACGAAGAGGAGGAAACGGAAGAACTCAGCCAGCAGCGCCAACAGCAGCGTGGGCACCACTGCCAGTAAGAAACGCAGCCCCGCCACCAACTTCAGCCTCTCCAGTCAGGTACCTGTAAGCATCAGCTCCACTCGGTTTGCCTCCTCTTTTTTCCCTTTTCTCTATATCTCCAAATGCATGTTTGCAGGGTTATACAAAGGCACGAGAAATTCATAATGGTATCACAGCTATTTGGTTTGTTTCATTTGCAATTATAAGAGAGAACCATCAGGAAGAGAGGGTATAAAAGAAACTCAAACCTGTGCAGTTAGACAGAGAATCCCAAAGGGACTTCAATAACAACATCTTGTCCCAAAGGGCAAGGAGAGAACTCATCAGATATCATAAAGAGTGACGCAAGTGACGTTAAAAATCACTAGAGCACAAAATAGTACAAGAGCAGCTAAATTTATAAATAAAAAATAAAGAAGGTGGATTAAAGAGTTCCTTTTGCTGCAGAGCACCTCGAATGTTGATATGTAGTTCATTCCTTAATTTCCCACCAGTGTTTCTGAGAGTGCACCGCATGTTTTTCAGAATATGTAAGTTTAAAAAGACCTGTCCGACCCTGCTGCTCAACCAAGTGGCCATAGCCTAGAGGTCTGAAAAAAGAAGGGTTGAATCTCAGAATGAAATGGGAAAATGTGGGAGGGAAAAGTAACACCCTGCCCTCTGTCAGCCACCACGTTTGAAATGCCCTTGAGCAAGGCGCTGAACTCGCAACTGCCGAGAGGCCTGGTAGCTTATACTCAACAGCTTTGCAAATCTCGCGCTGTAGGAATGTGAAGGAGGGCACGGAAATGAAAGCGCATCTCAGATAATAACAATAATATTTTTTTAAAAAGTAAACAAACTCGTGTAACAAACTCAAGTAAAAAAATGTGCTTTGTAATAAGATAAGATAGTACTTTATGTATCCCACGTACGGGAAATTGGTCGTTACAGCAGCAACCACAGATATAGAAAAAATATAAGAATAGAAAGAAGGAGCACAAGTACTAGAAAAAAATCTAAAAAAAACATAAAGTGGCCGTGATAATGATAAATTGACAGTAACGTACGTGGCTACTGGCCACTAAGATCTATGATTTAATATCCTAAAAACCGGTAATAATAACATCGCCACATGACGCCAATGCCACCTGACTTCAGAGAATCTATCGCACACTCGCCTGTTTCAGGATTTAACCTAACCTTCTGAGTACCAGAAGGAAACCCACACAGGACTTCAAATCCATAACCGTCTTGCCTGTGAGCTCACTGTTCCACCATGCCGACCATACTCTACTGTATATATCTATAACTCAGCGTACTGTCTGCCACGGTATCAATGTCTGATTTCGCTACGTGTCTCCATTACAGGCCACTTGACACAGTTAGAGGTTAAACAGCCTCTTAAACGGCTGAGTATTACACCACATGTCTGGCGCTGCCCTCGGGGATTTGATGCTGTGTTGTTGTGTCGTCTGCACGGTTTAGTTTTATGCCATATATTCATGATACACATGTTGTATTATACGTACACTCCTGCATCTAATTTACTGTTCTGTACTCATGCCGGTGCCGAACTGGTGTGTTTTACAGCGCATCATTCCAGCACAGCTAAAAGTGCTCTGTTACCGAACATAACTGGGATTTGTTGATGTTCAAGTGTTGCCGCTTTGTGTTAGTGTATGTTCGTCTTTTACACAGGATTAATTCTGCTTAATGGGATATTTAAGGGTGCTAATGCTTTTCTATACTCAGTGTGTTAAGTATGGCCACCCTGTCTCTCAGAAGTGATGTGTACACACTATTATTTTGTCTTTCCTATTAAATTTTTAAGGAAATTATAACACTGGAAACCTGTAATGAATCTGGAGAACATCAGGAGTCTCATCCTTAAAAGTTGCGTCTTATGATGTTAGCATGAAGAAAGCATGTGTTTGGACATTTCCAGTATTTAACCAAGATAACAACTGGACACTGTAGCACTTTAAAAACTCTTTGTCCCATTTGGATGTGTCATTTTACCACTGGAGAGTCCTGTTTCTCCAATTTCCAACCAGGTAGGGGCTGCTCATCTCATCATTTACCTGTGGCTGGAAAACAGCATGACCTTCCTGGCATTTTTAGCAGCATTTCTAAATAAAGAATAAACACTTTCTTTCTCTCACCTACACACAAACACACACAGGTACTGTGTACTCTCCCTCTATATTCTGTCCCATGGTTAGCTGTCCCGTCATCTTCGGAGATTTGTTGCCCTCATTCTCTTCTTTTACCCCCTCCTTTCCGTCTCGCACATACATATTGTACATCAGACACACACATGCACATGCACACACACTTACATACGCACAGTGTGCACAATTGTTTTCTCTCTAGAAGGCAGTTTGGCTTCATTCCAGCTCTCATTATCACCGATATCTGTACACACCCTCCACCCCCAGCCCTCCTTCACATGCACACACTCTACTCCATCACTGCCCCCCCCCCCCTCCACATCTACCCACACACACACACACACACATCCAGACACACACCAGTCCTAGCACTCATGCCTTGCATTCACACGCCTCTTAAAGACTGGCAGCGTGGCTGGTAACATGCTGGTTACATATGTTGTGCGCCTGCTGTCTTTGTCTGAGAAGTTGTTCGTTTGTGGCTGAGCACAAGCCTACGTGAGGCCAATGACAATAAGGAGTGGACCCTCGCAAGGGGAAGGGGGGTGGGGGGCCTGCCAGTGGCTGGAGGAGAGGAAGTGTGGGGGAAGGAAGGTGGTGGTGGTGGTGGTGGGGGGGGGGTACATTAATAGAATGGGCAACACTGACCTCTAGTGGCTTGAATTAAGTGTTGAGCATGTTTCTGTAACCAAACCAGCCAGCAGCAGCGGTTCTCATTTCGATGCTGTAGGCCAATGTCAGTCAATATATTTGTGGGACACAAGTAAGAAACGTATTGCAGACCGAACCCTTAATTAACTGTCCGTCTGCCGTGTACAGACAGTAGCAGTGGTAGAGGAAGTAAGTCAAATTGTGTACCTCGTGAAAATGCTGCCAACATAACATGCAGGTATTCTTTACAAGTGAAAGCCTTATATTCATAATTTGCAATAAAACTCATTGAATGTATTTCAAGTACTTAATATTAAATATGCAGAATGGTAAATTTCAGAATAATGTATGTTATATTGCTGGTTGTTAAATTGTT
The DNA here is from genome assembly GCA_034769265.1 of Remorina albescens. Lineage (NCBI taxonomy): Eukaryota > Metazoa > Chordata > Actinopteri > Carangiformes > Echeneidae > Remorina > Remorina albescens. The sequence continues at coordinate 6,633,706 of CM068475.1, read as the reverse complement.
TATATAAGGCTGCATAGCTTTAGGAATAAAGAGAAGCTGAAGTTAAAGGAAAAAGTACAATATTAGTCTTTGAAATGAGCAGAAGTTTAAAGAAGCAGAAAAAAAAAAAAACACTAAGGTAAAGTGAAAGTGTCATAATTTCGTATTTAACTGCAGTACCTTGGTAAGTTACACAGTTTCTTTTTAAACAGTAACCTCACACAAAAAAATTATATTTTTAAACAGTTCTACATTAGAGAAGAGGGATTAATCAATCAATTTGCAATCAATAGGCACAGGCAGACATCTGATTTATTATGCTTGACTGTAAATTTTGGAGCTTGAGAATGTTTTATAGCAATTTTATTTGGCAACAGAATTGTAGTGTTAAAAAAATAGACTTGAGGAATAAGGCTGGTGACATTCTGTGTTTTTCATTGTCAACAGAAACCAGTAAACAGTGAATTGATTCACTAACAAGTGCTGTCTGTGTATCCAAAGCCTGATGTGTCTTACTTCTCTGTGCCACAGAGCTCCATGGTTGTCCACATGCTGTTCAAAATTCACTGCTGCAATGGGTGACATCTTCCTTCGTTACCATGAAGACACTGTACTTTTCTTTTCACTCGATCCGACTTGTGCCATCCTGCTGCTGTACATACGCTTAAAATAGTCCCCAGCAAATTTAGTCGGGATGGCGTTCAGGGGGCTGAGAGCTGCAGACAGGGTAGAGAACCACACTCACAGTGTTTGTCACAAAAAGAGAGAGAGAGACGAATAAAGATAAACCCATTCCTATCCTTAAAGTTGTATTTAATGATGTTAGCATGGAGCAAAAGTTAACGGTAAAAATCTAAGTTTGAGTACAGAAGAGACCAGGTCTGACAGACCAGCTAACTAAACTTTATTCAGTACTCTTTTCCATTTTTTTTGCTTCAAAATCGCTCTAAGAGACGGTTACATTCTCTTCGTCATCACCGCAGTCCTTCTGCATCCCCTTTAAATTCCCACTTGTTGCCCTGTGGAGGCCTGAGGAGCAAATATGTCCTCCAAGCTCCTCAGCGCTAATCTCGGCATGCTAATGACACCATTCACTGAATGAAGGGAACAGGGAGGTGTTCATTGCTCCATTGGCCCATTCAAAGGCCCGCCACTTAGCTAGCACGGAGGCTAACTCTAAATGAGATGAGTAGATGAGTAGACGGTATTAATTTGCTCACAATTAGCACTCCCCAGTCTCAGACTAGCTACCAGCTGTGATTGTTGGATGGTTTGCTTATTTATTTATTTATTTATTTTGGACCCCAAAATTGGCCAGAAGTAGGTTGACAGGCCTCCTCACAGGAACAGATGGTGAATGCAAGGCTTGTTGGCAATCAGCACATTTTTAGCTAATGACTTAATTAGCTATGCAAATTGACAAATCAGTGTGGATATTGTCATTTAGTTGAAAAGCTCACCTAAATTAATTAGCCTGATTAAGGCATAGTGGGGTGTAGAAGTGGTCGCTTGGGGGGGTTCAGGGATGGTTTGAATAAATAAACTGCGTCTCCCCATTCGTGCTCTTCATCAAAGTGTGTGTGCATATTTTAAGTTTTGAGTGGGGGAGTGTTGGAGTTTACAAAGTTGTCTAGTTTTGTTTGGATGTTTACACCAATCCTTGATGTGTGTTTGTTCTGTGTGATTTTTTTGTACAAAATCAGGTTTTGTGTATGTGCTTCGGCACAAGTGTTTAGGTTTGTGTTTGCATGTGTAATTGTTGCGCACGATACCCAGCTTTTAATCTGAGCATACATTCAAGTGCTTTTGTCTGTTTGTGTTCAGGTGTGTGATTGTGTACTAAGGTGTGATTGTACAGTAGGCTTATCTGGGTTTGAGTGCCAGTGTATTCCTGTGTGTGTGTGTGTGTGCACAGAGGAGATGGCTGAGACGAGGAAGATCTCCCAAGCTGGGCAGCGTTGACACACATGGCCAGTGAAGCGTGCGCTCCATTTAACTGTACAGCTTCTTCCCAGGTTACTATGTGTGGCGCTGGGGCTCGCCGACAGGGAGGTGCTTAGTCAGTCATAGGAAGATGAGATTCAAAGACTGCCCACAGGGAAACACACCCACGATTCAGAGAATATTGATCAATTATTGAATTCGCAAATGACGCTTCAGTGATTATTTGTCAACAAAATCACTTTGTCCAGGAAATGCATAGGAGCTCGAGGGTGACAAGTGTGTCCCCCTCTAAAGAACTATCCGGATTCCTTCATGTCACAGGAGTCACAGATAGCGATGGATAATGGATAAATCTCTCTGCTTCCCTTCCTTGACCCGCTGTGAGAGGAAGATCTCTGTGAAATATGTCTTACATGATGAGTATTGATTGGGGTGGTTACAGAGCTGTGGGGGAATCTGCTCTCTACACGGGATGGTTTCATTTGCACAGAGTGCTTCAAGAGGGGTCGACCGTACGGATGGGTTCACTGGATACACCAACATCTGTCAACACGCACACGCACATATAAATATGCTGAAACATACACACAGATACCACGACTGTTATTTCACCGCGAGCAGGGGGTCCATGTTGATGCAGGAAAATACATCCCCCCATTGTGGGGGTTTTGGGCACTCGTCATATGGCAGGGAAATAAAATACAGTAAAGGCATACACAATACCTGCAACTGGAGCCAAGGATTTCAAAACTTCTTTGTAACACTTGTGGTGTTTAGTCCTCAATATTAAAAGCTGGTTGATTAAATTCTCGTTTTTCTGCAAAGGGTGAAAATTAAACAGCATGCATATTAATTTATTTGAAGTAAATGTTATTATAGTCTCTTTAGGTGGATGTGCATTCACTTGATATTCAGTTGATGCTTTGGTCTGAGAATTAGATGAAACCGATATGCATTAATTTCTTCTCTGGTGATTTCTCACTCACTTTAGCATATTAATTTTGAATCAGCCCAAGGCTAAGTATAGCTGGTCCTGCACAAAACCAAAAACATGTCATGTTTGCCGGTGTTATAATCGATTATATTTGTATGCAAGTTTTAAAACAGTTTCAAAGAATTTGAAAGTCGCATTCAAGGGAAAAGCAGCTTTAGCGAAGAAACGGTCTCACAAATAAGAACAGAAAATAGAAGGAAACGTGTATGTATGTGATCTCTGCAATATAAAGATATATGTGTATAGATGGCTGTGCATACTGTAAATGTAGCTTGGTTATCAATGGCACAAAAAAAACTTGCTTAAACAACAAAAGTAGCTGGCCATAAAAATGTATTTTCTAACTTTGGGGTAAAGGTTGGGTAAATATTTTAAAGTGAGTTTTTTCTAAGCTGCTGCTGTATCTTTAGATCATATCCCACTGCCCTGGTTAGTAAATGTAACTTAGTATAGTGTCATCTCTGATATTTTTTTTATCTTACCTGTGCACTCTCTTAAAAGAAACACACTTTACTGAGTCACTGAAAATCCCTCTAGGTAAACAAAAAGCTCAAAACATTACATTCCTCAGTGACTGACACACAACAGAACAGGGACCTCGTATGTTAAAGGCAACGTTGAGATAGCAACTTCAACTTGCACGTTAAAAGAAAGACACAATTTAAATACGATGTAGCCTTTTAAAAAAAAGCGTGCACCTCATGCTCTTCGGTTTCTAAATGTGTTCTGTGTGTCTCTTCCTCTGCCCAGGACGTAATGGTGGTGGGCGAGCCGACCCTGATGGGTGGCGAGTTTGGGGACGAGGATGAGCGTCTGATCACTCGTCTGGAGAATACGCAGTATGACGCCACCAATGGCCTGGACGACGAGGATGACTTCAATAGTTCCCCAGCTCTGGGAAACAACGCCCCGTGGAGCAGCAAACCCCCCGCCGCCCAGGACAGCAAGCCTGAGAGCACAGCTCCCCAGCCTTCACAGTAAAACAAAAGAAGAAGAAAACAACAGATCCTTGACTCCATGTGGACTGGACTTTTTAACCTCCCCCTTTACCCCGAGGGCAGTGCTTCTACGCCTCATAACATTGTACTGAATCAGAACCCCCCCGCCTGCAAACTCATCACTGGCACGTCCAGCCAAAATATGTCCGTCCTGGATATTTTCTTCTTCTATAAATCACTGTAACATCCTGGAAAACACTGAGAACTGGCAGCATTGCACAGCAGTATCCTCAGACAAGAAATGCATACAAGTCATATGCAACTGTAAAAAATCCAGAAAGGTGTGGGCATTTTTATTTTATTTTTTTCCCCCCCCAAGAATGCAGTGGAAAATTTCCAGATCAAATCCTCCTCCTTGGACCCTCAGTTGCAAACCTCTTGTCTGGTGGAATACCACAGCTGTGATTGGTTGACCTGTAGGTCACAAGTCATCATGCTGGCAATAGACAATGGAAAGAAAAGAAGAACAAAAACAACAAACAAAATGTCTCAAAAACTAGCAAGCTCAGTGTGAAGAAGATAAGGTGTTTTTTAACAGCCAACGGAAGCATCTGACCACATTGGAAACAAATGAAACATTGTTTGAGGCAATTGCATTTTCAATTAAAAATTCAGTCGGCTGTTGGGTTTGTTTCTGCTGTTGCTGTTTATTTCCATTTCCAATTAAGAGGAAATAAAAGTTCTCTACCACTATGGACCCCTTTCAAATGAAGGAAAATCGGGTCCAAGGATTGTTTTTTCCACATTATTGCGGTCGTCACAGATTGTGATTTCATGCAAACCAGTTTGATTGTGTTCGTAGTCTTATTGGTATTTTGCTTCTCTCTGAATCCTTTGCAATCACGTTGTAATTTTGCCGATCAGTATGTGAACTTTGCCGACACACGTTGATGCATTAATGTTGATCCCCACCCCCACCCCAGCCCCCACCCCCACCCACCTTGAAAATTGGACTTCTTACCCTTTAAAGACCTACTCCCAAACTGATACTAAAGCCTTTTCCTGCATGATTTTATAGGATTTTTATTTTGTTTGATACATGTACTTTTTAAAACGCATCAGTCTGATTTTCCGTTTTGGTTGATCAGTTTGGGAACACTGTTACAAGGTTTGTAGCTCTGTAAATAGAGGTGGAATCTATTTTGTCCACTGTAAATCAGCCACTGAAACCAGTTTGGATATGGCAGCTGTTTTGTTTTGTACAGGAGGTTTGTATTTCTGTAGGGTGGTTTGGATGGACACTGGTTTGCTTTTGTCAAAACATGAAATATTCTCCATCCTCTTTAGCTAGTGCAGAACCAAAGCCACAAATTTAATTAAAAAAACCACACCGTCACACAATCATATTTCTTCTAATTTCTGTGACATGAGAAGAAACCAATTTTACATTTTAAAGATGACGCACAGATCAAATCCCATCCACCCCACAGAAATTATTTGAGATCCCTGTATTTGTGTTCACAATTGTTCTTTAATCTTTCATTGAATTGATACTATATCCCTGATCTCTTTTGTTGGACTTTTGTTTTGAAAATGGGCAAGAAGGCAACAACGGATGTCTTTATATAATTGGATCTTATGGGTATTTATTTGTGCATTTGTAAGGAAGCTAACACCTTTCTAAATATGTTTGAGCCTAGTATTATTAGACACCATTTGTACATTATATAACAGAGGTGTTCAGTGTCATATCTGATGTCTGGTATGTATGCTTTACCATTATGTGTGCCAATAAACCGTGCTTACAAAGGAGTTACAGTCGTTTGCGCTACGTGCATCGTGAGTGCACATGGCCGGCTCTCTTTCTGTCTGATTTTGATATTTACCAATATCTTTTCACTCCGAATAGTTTGATAAGTCAACGCCATCTTCACCGGTAACCTCAGAATCAAAACACAAAAAACAATCTCACCACAAGCTCTACGTAATGGCTGTTGTAGAGGTTTCGATCAGATCGCATCACCTTCCTCAAGAGATGGAGTTGCCCTGTTGTCGGGAAAATTGTCATTGTTGGATGAAAAGTCCTTAAGGTGTTCAGTGATATCCACACTCCGCATCTCCATGGCAACTGGATGTGTACATCTACTGAGGAAGATCATGTACTACAGCGGAAAGCTCCAGAACAGGTATAAAAAGGACTTGTGATGAGATTTTTTTTTGTAAATTGGAAAATCTAATTTTTCTGAAATGGGGTATCTTGGAGCAGATGTCAGGGGTATCTTGTCATAAGGTGGATTTCCAGGAAGACACAATTTCATTCCAGGCTTCATTTTAAAAGAAAGAAATGTATCGTGGACGTAAGTTGTTGCTTTGTAATGTATTTCCTCATGATTTCTGGTGAAATAAAAATATTTTCTGCATCTGCGATGAGGTCGAAGAGAAAAATTCTCCAGTGATCCAACCTGAAAGTCATTGTTCGGCATCAGTTTGCTTAGAATAATAAAGCAAAAGCTTATTTTCCACAGCTGCCATTTTCTGCAATATAGGGATCATACTTAGATATCCATTGCACAAGAGGCAGAAATGAGACAAAGCGTATTTAACACCCGAAAAAGCCTCAATATATCAAAACGTAGTGCCGTCACAAGACAGGGTGTAGTTTGTATGTGTGCAGAATGTCAAAATATGAATGGACTTGCTAGGACTGGGCTCGTTAATTTGCGCTTTTATTCATGGTTGAATAAAAATCACGATGCTCTGAAATCTGATAATGTAGGAGTATATCAGAGTGGATTCAATGTTATACAAACTGCAAGTTTGTTGCAAGAAATATGGTAATATCAACCTTTGATTTGATACATCTTCTCTGTATTGTTTCCTCAACATCTAGGGGGGCCTGTTTCAAACCAACTAACCAGAAAAACCCGGGATATGAACATATGTATGTACTGTGTGTCCTCCTCAGAAAACTTCTTCAGACGCCTCAGTAGAAATGAGACTCTGCTGTTGTTGGGTAGACTTTAAATCCAAGACGATTTGATGGAGGATTGGCGACACCAAGTGGGAAAAATGGTACTGCAAATATCCCCCGAGTAAGTTTTCTATCTTGTTTGGGACATCATGCTGAGACACACAGTTGTTAATAAACCAGTAAAACAGGGTCACTGCAAAGCCTATTATTATTATTATTATTATTATTATTGCTTTGCTTCTATTGTTCAGTAGTTATCATGTTACATATTTAAAAGATAGATCAATACATATAAGATTTATATTCATATATAACATGTACGGCATAAAAAACATCATTAGTGGTTAGAGGAATATGCCTATTTTGTGCATGTCCTGAATTTTCTCTGCCTATTGTTATATCTATATAAACCAATTAGCACAAGATCCCTGAATTCCCTGAATCCCTGAACCTAATTAGTATCAAGTTTTAGGCGTGGTTGCTTTATCTTCAAATAATGAATGTATCTATATTGTGTAGGCCCGTTGTTGAGGAAAAGGTAATGAAATACACAAAAGTTGGCTTCAGTACAACTTTTCCAAATAATACATGTGGGTTTTAATAAAAGACCAGAATAGTTCTCAAAATAATAACCGATAGGTTTATGGATGTTTATATGTTTAATAAAAACAATGTATATCTATATAAATCTATAAAAACAATTTACTTATCTACTTTAAAAAAAAAAACTGTCGTTGAATTGTTCATTTAGAATAAATCATTGATTTCTTTTTATACTTCTATTTTGCTAACAAATGCAATTACTAATATAAATAAACGACTAATAAAAACAAACAGACATAAATCCAAAAGTTAAATAAAAATAACAACAACAAACTGCCAAATCCACCTGGTAACGGGCGTTGCTGTGACGTCACAGCTTCTTTTTTTTTTAATCGACGCTGACGTACGATGACGTCACGCGGAGCGACGCGGCTGCCAGGCCAAAGTAAAGATGGCGGACTTGCCGGGGAGCGAGCTGTCAGAGGAAAAAGAGACAGAAATTGAGCTCAGGAGAAGACAGAGACGTCCGTGGGATGATTTGCACAAGTCGGGGAAAATCGGAATAAGCGCAGGACTTCCGGAGACGTTGGGAGTTTACGACATCGGCGCCGTGAGGCGGGAGCAGCAGGAGCTCCCGGCAGGTAACCGTCCGATACCGACGACGTTTCCCCCCGGGGACAGCTGCTCCACGAAAAGGACGCCTTCCGTGGCCTCGTCTCACTTTTCTCATCCTCTTCTTCAGCTTTAAAAGCTGCCGTGACTTCAGGTTCATGGCGTTTTAACGACATGTGTAATGTAGCTCCAAAGGTCGACCCCGGCTCGGTGTTTACAGTCGGTGCTAGCTTGATTAGTTAACTAACAACCAGCTGAGACTCGTTCAGTCAACCTGCCCGTAAAAAAAAATAAAAAAATAAAAAAATAAAAATGCGACTGATTTTAAAGGTTAGTTCTTTATAAATACTTCCCTCTACCTTGGAAGTCATGTCTAAAGTTTGCTCCTTAAAGTTCAACTGGCTGCAAACTTTTCTGTTCAGTTCAATTCAAAGACAAATTATTTCGTCTCTGCAGTCTGATGGGCTCTAATATCCGTTACAGGATCCCCAGGCTGTCAGGAAATCACCTTTTATACTTCTCAGACTTCAAACTTTGTAACCCCAGTAGGAACTGGAGCTACTGCAGGTGTTTTTCCTCATATTTTAATTTCCCCGTTCAGTTTCCTATTAGCTGCAGAAAAATAAAAAGACTGTGGCTGAAGAGAAGTTGATTTCATAGTTCATAGTTTGTTTGTTTTGTTTTTTTGCTCGTGATATGATGAGATAAGGTCTGCAATATAAAATATCCTTATTTTCTGATGGGCTCTTATTGGCGAATCACCAGAAGAAACTGGAACTGTGTTTTGGCTTGGTAAGGTTTGGGCCAGAAGACAAAGCTATTTGTATACGTAATGTTCATGAATGTTAAGTGTGCTGTTTTGTTGTTTCCTTATCCTCTGAGAGCTGGCCAACTGAGCGAGCATGACACAGTCACTCAGTGGCAACTGCCAGAATTTGAGCTACTCTTCATGTTTTGATAGATATAAATAATAAGAACTGACTCCATAAATACAGACAGAAGACCTCAGGATGTTTTCGGTTCTCCGTGGCCGAGACTTTAACAGGAAAACTGTTACAAGTTGAGCCAACATTATCATTCCAGGTGAATAAAGTTCAGTTTGCAGTGAGCTTATCTTTGTCTTCATTTTTATGAACCATGACATACTTGCCAGGCTCTCACAGGCTGAAGTCAAGTGGAAAGACTTTAAAGACGGTACGGGTTCATTTAAGGTAAATTCAGACCGAAACAATTACAATTACAACATAACCAGAAACTCAAATTATGTTTCCCTTGACTTATTTGTGATATTTAGGACTGAAAATAATGTTTACTATATGTTCACTACCAGTTATTCTGCCAATCATTTCCTCAATCTTTTTTTTTTTGTTGTTGTTTTGTTCATTAAATGTCACGAAATTCAGCCTAAGGGATCATCCTCAAATGTTTTTATTTATTTACCTGTTTAGTCCAACCAGCAGTCCAGAATTAAATATGTTTAGTAATATACATTTTCCAATTATTGTAGATTACATTTCTATTAAATTCTGTATTAATCAATAAATTAATCTATGTCTGTTATTTCCTCTTCATGATTACTTTTTTTTTTAATGACCTCAAAGATGTCATGTGCTGACAAATGTAAAAATATTTACATGCCAAGATTACTGCCATTTAACTTTCCCTCATTACAAAGATTGTAGTTAGCCATGAAAACCTCACTGCATTTCACAAAAAACTTGATTTATCACTGTCAGCATTTACAATACGTTCTCATGAGGTGGACCGTGAGGTGAAAGTACAATGAACTCCCAGTTTTCAATCACCCAGAGAAATTTTCTCCTCTGTCATTTTGCAGTGTGACTGTCCAAAGGTTGCTGCTCTCATTGTGTTGATAGTTGTCATTGTAATTGTTGCAGACAAAAGGCTTGGGGTAACACTGTCGCTCTCATGTTGTTCCAGATCCATCGCTGGCGCGTTTCATTTGCACAGAGCTCACCAGAGGATACTTCCTGGAACACAATGAGGCAAAGTACACGGAGCGCAGGGAGAAAGTTTACACATGCATGCGTATTCCAAAGGAACTGGAGAAGGTAGTGTATTATACAAGTTCAGACCTCTGCTAACTCATTCTCATCAGCTATCTCCATCTCCTCTGCAGAAGATGTTAACAGGCCCAAAAAAACCACATAGCTACTATAGGCTGATCTGAAAACTTACCTCTCCCTGCTGGTTCTGGACCAGTGCTGAACTAATGACCTTATCAATGATTTATTCATTGTTTGCCCTTGCCAACTATTCTCAGGTTAAAGTTTTAGAAGTTGTTTGTTTTATAAATGAAACCATTATATATTCAGTATCATAAAAATAAACTTTGTTAAATGCAAAAACAGTGAAACAGATGGAACGTATACAGGCTAATTTACAGCTTGTTTCTGCCCAGTGCACTAAATTGATTTGGAAATCAGGGTAGAGCTACAGAAACGATGCATCAGATTTTACTTGTACTGTGTAGACACTGTTGTGTGATGGATATGACTTTGTGACAAGAGTACAAACATATCTAGCATAGGAACAAGTAAATCCAACAAGCTATATGAACAGTTCACCCACTTTAGTATCCGTTGAACAATATATATGCTCTTAATTGGACAGGAAGTTTATGTTAAACAGTATCATATAAAACATTGTAATTTGTAAGAACACTAGTATACTTGTTGTTGAGCTCAAGTACCTACAGGTGGCACTGTTGACTCATAAGACAAGGACTCTCCTCAGTCGACTCTTCTTTCTAGGAATCTGTCACATATTTCACAGTGGTGACAGTAACCTATATACATGAGCTGCAGTGAGCTCTATTTGGCTGTCCAGAATGAAAACCAATAAACAGTCTTGCAATAAATTTTAATCAAAAACAAAATAAATTCTAGTCAAATTAAGGGGTTCAACTTTTATGCTCACTAACAGAAATGAGATTGAAAAACTGAAAAAATACCTTTTTTGTTTTGCACAACTGAAAATTGTCACATTGAGCAACTAAGAACAGCAAATGAAGACCAATCCCAATTATTCAATTACATTTAATTGTGTTTGCATGTGGTGTTAAGGTCTTTGAACATTATTTTGAGAGTTTGGTGGACCCCCTTTCAGAAGAAATAAGTTTTGTGAATCAAGCCCATAGCAACACAGCTCACACTGGTTTTGCTCCTTAGGGGCAGGAGAGGAATGTGGGTAAACATTTAAGACCTCAGTGACTTTACTGTGTTAAGCAGTCTGACTAGCTTCATGGGTACCTGACAAGGCCCTAAGAAGAAAAACACAGAATGATCCACCAATGAGAGAAAAATCCTCCCACCAGCTTCCACCAATACTCACCTCAGTGCCTTCATACTTTTCCAGTCCAAGAAAGAGTGAGGCGACATCAGATGGCTTAAATGTGTCTCTTGCAAAAAAAAAAAAAAGAATTAACTTTTAAAATGAAAAGGGAATGGCTTTTCGAATATGGGAGACTGTGAAGGTATGTGTGACTGGGTTTAGGGATAGTTTTTATTCTTTTCCTTTGATGGAAATGAGACAAAAGATGTGTGAAGAAAATTAGTTTAGCTAGAAATTGTAAAAGAAACGTTATCTCTTTAGCTGATGCTTTTATACCTTTTTCACTATCTTATTTATTTACAAGTTTTGTCCTTGATGTGAAAGAGAAATGCTCTTAAGATAATTTTACTTCAAGCTGTTCAATGTACATTTCCAACTGGAGATATTTGTTCAATTTTTTTGTTTTTGTTTCAAGGTTTTTCTTACAGCGAATTATTCACACTGACAATCATTGTTTGACTTGGAGGTGCTGCTGTGTGACTTTTTCAGCTCATGGTTTTTGGCTTCTTCCTGTGTGTGGATGCCTTCCTTTATGTCTTCACCCTGCTGCCCCTCAGGGTGCTGCTGGCCCTGCTCCGCCTCCTCACCCTGCCATGCTGTGGCTTCAGGTCAGAGCCTAAACGCACCCACACACTCAAACACACATACTTAGCCACATCAGTTCTGTCAATTCAGGTGTAGTGATACATGGAAAATAGAACATTAAAAAAAGTAAAGAACCTGTACTTTTAAGAAGTATAATGAATTTAAAATTTAGAACAGGTACAAGGTGTATGTGCTCAAACTCTTCAGAAGGGCACTGCCTCCTCTCCTACCCACCTCACCCTCTCTGGATCTGTCTGATTCTCCCCTTGCCTTCCTCCCCCCTGCAGGGCACGAACATGCCCCTACTGCAGAAGAAGCAGGTACGCTCCCTTCAGCCTGCCAGATTATCAATGTCCTGAACTGGCCTGAATATTTATTCACCAGTCCATCTTCATCTCCATTGTGTTTGTTAATATACAGCTTGGCTCTGCACATCATATCCCATTTTCCAAGACAAAGCAGCCATGTTGGTTCCCCATAATTTTTATTAATTTTTTACATTAATTTACCACATCCAGGGAAGGTTTGCTGAGAGTGCATGCTCATTCTCATCACTGTGTTGCTTTTCAGTGATACAGCTGCTCATGCTCAAAGTGGAGGGCTGGCTTCTAAATTCAAATCTTCCACTGCTGGTCACTGAGCAGCTATTCTGGAGCAGTTTGGATCTCACTTGTCTGGTTTAAGGGCATCTATCTGCAGTCATTTTTAAGGGGGAGGAAAACTGAAATCCCCAGCTGTCCTAAAGAAAACTGACCATGTTCTAGTCAGCATTTAGCTTCTCTGACGAGGTTTTTCTATCTGAAATTAAGCTTTTCTTCTTTTTTGGCCCTGAGTTTTAATCCCGTGCATCGGTCTAATACAGTATGCAAGCCACATAGTGATGGCTACTTTGAATGCAGCACATAGCTGACTGCACTCAAACATAATATTCATGTGTGTAATGGAGATAACGCTTATAGAAAAGAGATTGTGATGGTGCTTGGTGCAGTCTGCAGCAGCTTTCTATCCTCAGAGCCATGTGTTGAGAATTAGAGGCTGCGTGAGGAGGTTTCCGTCTGATAGCACTTTAACCGCCTCAGTAATGTAACTTTTCACTAACACACATTTTTAAGAAGTGTGATATGGTGGATTAGAGCTGCAACAATGAATTAATTATTTGGATTAGTTGATCTGCAGCGACTTTGATAATTCCTCAAATTTAAAATCCTGCTTTCTGTTTCATATAATTGAAAATTTTATGTCTTTATGTTTCAGCTTTGGTGTTTTGACTGTTAGTCAAACAGAAAAAAAATATTTACAAATGTCATTGGAGCTTTGTGTAATACTTTTCTGTTGTTTTGTTTAAGGATTAATGCATTAGTTGCAAAAATAATGAATTGAACAAACAAACCAAGTTCTGGTAGTTTTTTAATCCTAATTAACAGTTTTTAAAAATTCTTTTTGCGTTATTTCAGCAGCAGTCCCATTTTGTTGTGCTCTCTCTACCAGCTTGTCCATATTCTGTTATTTTCTTTGAGAGCATAAGTCTATTTAATTATTTGTTAATTGCTGATTGTACACTCATCACTGAACAGAAACCTTAAAGTTACATGGAAGAAACTAAATATACAAATACATAAAGTGAAGGACTGAAGCTTTTTTATGTTAGACCAACTCATCGTAGGTATGAATGACATCAGATATGACCAATGGATGGAGCCATAATTAAGAAAAGGCATCATAAGGAACCTTAAAAATCATTGAACCATTTTCATCATATTGACATTCAGACTATTTTTGCATTTTTGTCTACATTGTCTCCTTCATCATAGAGAAAAAAAAAAGTGTTCCAAGTGTTGTTTCTTTAAAAAAAAACCATAATCGGTGAATTAAATGGATGATATATAATTATAAAGTATATTCGGGTTACATCGTACTGTGTAGTCGCTGTGTAACTGTGTAATCACAGTAACATTTGTGTGGTTAGGAAGGTAATTATTGTTTTTCATGCTTTGGACAAAAAGGCACAGATGTTCATCCCATCCCGTTCTCTTCACAGCTCTGTGTCAGCTGCACATCGGTTCAGAAGATAGCAACACTTGCTTAAGCTCATTTACACATTTTTCTAAACTCAGACCCTTTTTTCTCACTCAGCTTGGAGTCGGTCCCTAAAATAGTTCAGATATCCACACCTATCATGCCCTCCACCACTTCCCTGTGAAACATATTTTTACTTCTCATGTTTTTAAACGTTTAAAGGGTGACGAGTAGCCCCGTTGATGTCATGGCAGATTAATCAACAGTGGCCATAATCAACAAATGGCTGTGAGATTTGTTTCTTATAGTGGTGCCATTTCTTTTGAACTAATGCATTAGTAAAGTACTCACCTATGTAATTAATGGTGATGTAGTGGAAAAATTCTTCAGTAGTTCTTGTAAAATTGTGGTAAATTTTTGTTACTGATGGCAATTAGAGTGTCTGTCGCAGTGTGGAAACGGAAACAGTCTTCAGTAAAAGAGTGTGTAATTGGGCTGTTTTCACAGCTTTATTGGCAGGTAAGCATCCATCCTTAGTTAAAACAGATTTTGGTCAGGATTCAACCTGCTTGGTAATAGATGAAACCCATTTTCTCTGCTGTACCTCGGACTGGTTATAGATATGCAGACTAGTCACACAGCTGACGTGGAAAATATGCAGGATGTGTTGGTCTTAAGCTCTCTGTGGCTCTTCCCAGTTATCCCTGTCACAGGAAATAACTGGTTCTATGGATTTGTCAGCCCTCCTCTTAACATGCTCCCAAGCTGCCAGCACCATTAATTTTGAAAGCTGTACATGTTTGAATCACAATATTACCCATTAAAAGACACATTTTCTTGTCGTATGTGACGACTTTAGCCCGTGTCATTTCTTCCACTCATTTCATTGTCCAACACTATTTGACACATTTCTGTCCAAAATTATGTACTATATATATATATATATATATATATTTACATGGAGTTAGCTCCGATATATAGTGTGTGAGGCAGAAAAAAAAGAACTAAGATATAATCTTATAAAAATAGGTTTTGAATCAAAAGAGAAACATATTAAAGGAGATAAATCTTACACATGAAATGACTGATTTGAATGAAGGAGATGCTAACTTTAATATTTCATCATGTGAGTTTTGTTTCATCTCTATTTTTTTCCTTTTATTCCGGTTGTCTCATTTTGAACAGAAATTAATTATTTATGTCATTATGTGGTGCCCTACTGTTTCCCCACATGGGATGAATAGCAGAGATCACTGAAAGGCTTAATAACAAGCAGTAAACAGTGGTACTGGTCTGCTAAAATATTACATCAGGGGTCCACTACTTCTTTACGTGGCTCTTTTGGCCTCACTATATACCAGTTAATTATTAATGATGCCAAGTTTGAGAAAAAATGTATGAGTCAGTGTTGCGAAGATGTATTTTTGTTCATGTAGTCACTACTGTTGTTTGGTAAAAATGTGTTTGTCAGCTCATGTAGTGGGGTCCAGTGTTATAAGATTTGTACTTCACTGTGTACACATTTATTTTATCGTGGTGTAAACACATTTAACCGTTCATTCAGACAGTATATTTTATGTGCATGTTACCTCCAGATATAATGCGCTGTGTATGTCAGCATGCAAGTCTGCATTGAAATAACCAAATGTGTTATTTAAATGTTTCTACACATCAGTGCACATACCACATGTTGATGTTTTTGTGTGTGTATGTTGTCAGTGGGTCGCGGCTGCTGCAGCCAGCTCAGGTGTGTGACGTGCTGAAAGGCCTGATCCTGGTACTATGCTTCTCTATGATGCATTATGTGGATTACTCCATGATGTACCATCTGATCAGAGGACAGTCTGTCATCAAACTCTACATCATCTACAACATGTTGGAGGTATCTCACAGTTTATACACTTAGATCTGACATATAAACGGCATCACTCTGGTAAAATGGTGCCTAATAGCTGTATATAATGATACAATAACCCTCCTAAGGCTAGAGAGGAAATAACACCAAAATATTAGGACGTGCAAAGTATTATTTATTTACCAATGACCTTATTTGTGCTTTGTTTTTCAGGTGGCAGACCGACTCTTCTCCTCCTTTGGTCAGGACATCCTGGATGCTCTGTATTGGACGGCCACAGAGCCCAAAGAACGGAAAAGAGACAGTATTGGAGTCATCCCTCACTTCTTAATGGCCGTGTTTTACGTCTGTATCCTTTTGTTTGAAATCAATAGAAACGTTTTTAAAGCGAGAGGTTTTTAAAGCAGAAGGAAATTTTTATATATGACAAAAGATAAACAGTTCCATAAATCATACTAATCCTCAACTTTTTCTTTGTGACCTTTTTGAGTTCTGAGTAAATGAAGTTTAATTTGGATGACAGGCGCCAGAATCAGATTTGTTTTCAATTTCTTCTGGCTGCACAAACACTATGAGTTCAGATTGATTAGTTTTGGCTCTGGTCTGGAATAAAGATGATGTGCTACAGATGAAAACAGTCAGTTTATCGATAATTTTCTTTCTTTCGCTTTTCTACAACTTGGACAATTAAGGTTTTTGCGAACACACTTGTGAGATGTGTGTATTAATATGTTGATATTACTCTGCTGTACTTCGTGACCTTTAGTGAACGAGCAGGGCAGGGGGTCACAGGAGCTGGTTTCAAGCATCAAACCAGTGGTTTTGGTTTGTAGGACGTCTGTTTAACAAGTAGGCTTCATTGCTCCTGACAGGTTTTATTGGAGTGGTGTTGATTGTTAACTTGCTTTTTAAATAAGTTGATTTCCTGAATGGTGGTCTCTCAGTCCTCCATTCCATCCTCATCATGGTTCAAGCCTCCACCCTCAATGTCGCCTTCAACTCACACAACAAGTCCCTACTCACCATCATGATGTCCAACAATGTAAGTACACACACAGCACACATGCATTTGGGCACATCTGTATGCAACCTTAAGACATTATAGTTAACATCAAGCTTCTCTCTTGTGATGGCTTAAGCAGCTTCACACCTGCAAAAAGAAAATGTATGCATGTGTGCTGATAAACTACATTTAATTTATTTGCTTGCAGATGTGTCCCAGAAAAATTACACTTCTCAAATGAGTGATGAAATGCAGCTGCAACATTATAGTCTGTACTGTTTGTATCATGAATCCTGCTAACCACATTCCTTTCTCTGCTTTTCCGTTCTCTCTCAAACAGTTTGTGGAGATTAAAGGAAGCGTGTTCAAGAAATTTGAGAAGAACAACTTATTCCAAATGTCCAATAGTGGTAAGACACTCCAAAAGTTAAAATAGATGGTTTATGGATAGAGTTTATTTCTAGATAAAATGTTTATCACCAACCTTTAATAGAGAGTCACAACATGGAACAGTTTAAGGCCAAATTCTTTATACAGGATCCTTTTATGAATCTATCCATTAAGTTTTGAGAGGCAAGCACAGATATTCCTAAAGGATCAGATAAATTGTGCATTTACTCTTCTATTCCCAGGCAACATGTTTTTCATTTTAGTCACTCTAATTGTATTCTAAAGCCAGTAGAAGACAATAAGCCTCAATGAGCTGCCATTTCACTCTCAATTTATATCATTGCCTGTTTGTAGAGCGGAGTGTAGCTCTAACTACCGTGGTATTAACGGTGCAGATAATGTGATGCAAAACATTTACAGCTGGTTTTTTGTGCCATAGTGACTGAGATTAAAGCAAATGTTATTTCACTGCACATATTTTTAGCAAAGCGCTAAAAATGTTAAACTAACAGATCAGACGTATTTAAAGTTCAATAGCAGCTTTCAGGGCCACTCATAGTAACACACTTACAGTTTGCACAGCTTTAGCACTCCACTGTTGTTTGCGTAGTATTTTAAAGTGCTCTACTAAAAAATACAGCTAATGCAGGAACAGCGAAAAACAAAAACAGCACAAACACGTTGAAATGCAAGTTAAGAGATTATAAACTTAAAGAAAATGAAAAATACAGAGTTCATGATACTCTATGCAGGTCCTTAAATGTTTGGAAAAGCACTGAATGGTTTCCTCAAAATAGGAAAAAAGCTTGAAAAAAGATTTTTTAAAAGTCTGAAATTTGCTTTACAAAAACTCTGAAATTTTTTTCTTGCCTGTTGATTTTAATAAAGGTTTAAATCAACATATTAAAATGACAAATCTGCCCATCAGATTTCTGCCACTTATCCATTCAGTTTGCGTCTCTCTAATCAATTATAGCAATTACTGCAAATCTCCTAGAAAAATATATTAAGCAATAAATACTTCTCAGCCATATTGTCTCTTGTTCTCGTATACTTTTACACTTTGGCCAGCGTCAGTATTGAATTTCAGTCTGTGCAGCATTAAAAAGATTTACAGTTTAAACTAGCTGAGACTCTGATTAGGACTGGGAGTGTTGGTGAGTGCAGCTCTTATGCAGCTGTGTCCTAAATGGAGATGTAATCTTTACTAATCACATTTTCTTAGCCAAGTTGTCCCAGAGTAGAGAGACCGTCTGTGGAAACTTGATTATTTTATCTCACAGATATCAAAGAGCGCTTCACCAGCTACGTTCTCCTGCTCATCGTCTGTCTCAGGAATATGGAGCAGTTCTCATGGAACCCAGGTAATTATTTTAGAGTATGAAACTATAGTTTCACAGGGTTTTTTATATCACAGTTAACGTATCAGGCTACTCCAAGTTTGTTCACTGTGGGATTAAATACAAAAAAAGGGTCAGTGCTTGTCATTAAATTAAGACAAAATGCTGTGCAGCTCCTTCTCTGATATTTCAAATGACCCACTGCAGCACCTCTGAGAGTTTTACCTCCTGCAAGCCCTGATGAGACAGATGGAGGACTGAGGGTGGAGTGTTTATGTGTGACAGCTTTCTAAAAGCAGTCAGCTCCTCCTGGCAGTCTCAAAGCTAGAAACACAGTTGATGACAGACGTGGCCTGTCAGCCAAACTCATAACACTGATGTACTCATACTAGCAGAGCAACAGCCTTCTGTTGCTAAAAAGGGATACGAATCACATGTCCCCAGTAATTTGCTTATCTTCCATGCTGTGTTCGTGGTGCCTGAGCTTATTTGTTTACATTGTAGAGCAGAAACGGAGTACCTGCTCTCAACTAATTACAGACTAAATACTTCTTGATACTTGAAAAGGAAGAAATAAGAACCAAAGCTGTTTGGCTCATTAAGTATTTAAGAATTTTATTGAAGGATGGCTGCATTTTGCAAAATATTAGTTAGAAGCTCAGGTTTGTTTGTTTTTGTTTTTTCATGCAAACTGGCATTAGCCTATTAATACAGGCACTGCACGTTAACATACAGTTACTTTGGATAGTATTTAGCCACTTTTTGGACTTTTCATTTGGTGTAGATTTAATTTCAAATAAAAAAAATTCCTAATTTTCAATCCGACAGGATTTGAGTGCCAGAAGTCACTCATAGTGATGAACTGTCATCCATCCCATCTGTTCGCAACTTTGCTCTGTTGCAAAAATCGCTTCATGTAGCTTAAAATGAATTTTCAACCCTTGTTTCTAACGTCCAATATTAACAAAACTTGAAAATTGCATCACCAGATTGAGTAACAGCTCAGAAACTGCTCCATGTTTAGCTTTCATAAGGGTTGCCAACAGAAGTGCACTGGTTGTATCCGGAGCCTCATGTTTTTCAGACAGTATCAGGGGACTGCTCGATAAGGGAAGACTCTTTCATAAATGAGCATAAATTACAGTGAAAAATCATTTTCATGTACCACATGAAGTTTCTTGTGCACTTTTTTCTTCAGACCATCTGTGGGTGTTGTTCCCTGATGTATTTATGGTTGTCACCTCTGAAATTGCTGTGGACATTATCAAACACGCTTTCATCACAAAATTCAACGACATCACTGCAGATGTAAGAACACTTGATGTTCATTTTTCTAAAACAATCTCATCCATTAACAACTTACCACTCACAATATATGTTTAACGCTGCACATGATTTGTTGCTTTTTTTACCTTTATCATACATTACTTTCCCCGCCTCCCCTGCAGGTGTACAGTGAATACAGAGCCAGTTTGGCCTTTGATCTCGTCAGCAGTCGACAGAAAAATGTAAGCGAGTGTCTATTTTTCACGTCGCCGTCATTACACTTGCATAAACGGCGCTGAGCCTACACAGCTAATCTATGCAGTTTTGTTGAGTGCTTTCATCTATGCTGGTTTTTCACTGCGTAGGCTTGTACTGACTACAGTGACTCAGTGGCCAGAAGGATGGGCTTCATCCCTCTGCCTTTGGCTGTTCTGGTAAGAGAGACTACACTCTGTTGTTATTCAGAGACTAAATGCCACAAGAATGAGTCACTGGCATATAAACATTAGCCACAAAACTTAAAAAAAGAAAAAAAAACTTTTTTCACATTTTCTCACTTCAATTTATATGTGTGTTTAATATTTCAACAGCTTATCCGAGTAGTGATGAGTTCGGTGAAGGTGCAGGGAGCACTGTCATACACATGTGTGTTCCTTTTTTATCTCGGGTAAGTCTTTAGTTTTGTATTACTTGTGTTACAGCGGGATATTTTTTAGTTTGCCCTGCCCAGCATCCAGAACTGAAGGAACTTTTAAACCTCATATTACTCTGCTTGTTGTACTCAGTGTGGGATTTTCATCTGACATTTGCTGAACATATTTTAATCAGACTGTATAAAATAAACTCAAGAGGAGGTTTAAAAGCTAAAACTTAATTTTTTTTAAGGTGTTCCTGCACATTAATGTGGTGATAAGATATATGCAGGTGAACTGCAGGCTTAAACTAACAAAGTCAGCTTTAACCTTAACATTGTATAACTGTTATCATTGATAGGAAGCATAAAGAGTGTGAGACTGACACACGTTTTCACTCGTGTTCACTATGCAGACATGTCTGCAGAGTCTCTTGCATGCACACTAACACATACAGGCGCTGTCATAAGCACACACTCAGATACAAAGACATACACAGTTACATAAGCATTAACCCTGTGGCCTCACATTCTCCCTGTGCTGAGCCGCTGATAACCCGGCTCATCTCATTTGCCGGATGCCATCGGGCTCGTACCATTAAAGAGTTTCCCTCAGGGTGAAGAATACAATGTTGTCATCTCGAGTGCAATCTCTGGCCTTCCCCACCCCCTGATTTAAAAATAGCTCAGGCTTGACCAGAATGCTGTGCCTTGGCAAGGATTCAGCTGCGCTGACACGCTCGGAGTCCAAAACACCCTGTCACAGCAAGCAGTGGTCCACAGACCCAAAAGTGCCCATCTTTCTCTCATCACAGTGTCAGAGTTTGGGCCTTATAGCGAAGCCCGGAAACACAGAAGGATGGTGCACATTAACATCCTGGTGTCAGTGGTGGGATCTGAACAGAGGTGACTGGGACCAGATGGCAAAGGAGATTCATTATAGCTGTGGCCCAGCTCGAGACAGCATTGTGATAACTGCTAGATCTCAGAGCTAAATCACAGCTCTAATGTGCATTTATTAAGTGTAATATAATTATATGCATTATACAATTGTGCCAAACTGCACAGGTTGGCGCTGAATAAATCAACCAAAGTCCAGAAAAAGTACCAAATTAGTTTATTTTTTTTATAGCTGCAGAAAAGCAAATTGTTATCATTTTTATTTTCCAGTATTCAGATTGTTGGTTGTGTAAATTGAAGCTGTGTAGCCCTAAATGAGGCTTATTGTTTTTTGTTTCTCAAGCGAAAATAGTTTAAATGGAAACACCGCAGTAGTTGTTTCAGAAGGGCAAACAGATTTAATTTTGTCTGGTCAGAAATGGAACCAGCTAATGGCGGCCTCCTTTCCCTGTAGGTTGGTTACACTCAAAGTGTTGAACAGTATTGTGCTCCTGGGGAAGTCGTGTGTTTACGTTAAGAGGGCCAACATGGAGGACAAACTGTTCGAGCGGCCTTCGACGGTTCCATCCTCCGCAAAGAGCTCCAGCACTGACCAGCCAACAAGTCCCAGTCCTTCAGGTAAAGCACAGACTCCTTCTGTATCGCTTTTTTGTGCAGTGCTTCATCTCTATTATGGAATAGAATTTGCATTTTCTTATGTAGTTACTTTTTTTTTTTAGCTCTTAAGAGAATTCAAATCGTAGGAGCAGTCACATACCTGCGTCATGTTTAAAGTGGCTATAATCCAGAAAGGGAGTTCCTCATATTAATGGACCTACGCAGAATTATCACCTGAAATCTGCAGCTCCCCTCAGCTGTCTGGTGGTTGTATTGGCTCAGCACCAAACTGCAAACTGACAACAGCTGAAGATTTCCCACGTGTGTTGGTGATGGCCAAAAACAGAGCAGAAAAAAAAAGTGAGCACAGTCACAGGACAAAAACATGACTCAAAACAAATAAAGCTGCTCCATAACCAATTTGATGTAAATAACAGACTGCTGAGAAGTTCACTGTATCAGCTGAAGGTATCATTTTTTTTCAGCTTCTTTTTCTATTTTTCATCACTAAAATGACAATGAATGAAATATTATCCGGTCTTGTTATTTGGAAAGAGAAGCAAACAGGTTGATGCACTTATAGCAGAGTGTTCCCAATCCCATGACATAATTATTAAACATCTCTGCTCAGTAACACTCTGTCGCTCTCACAGGCAGCTATGAATATAATAAAATATAGAGAAGAGATGAAATTCTGTTAATACCTTTGACTTAGAATCAGTACTGTACTCCCCTAAAAAGCAGGGCTTTTATGTCTTGTTACTTATGATCTACCAAACTTCAGATGTCTTGCTGTTTCAACAACGTTCGTAGACAACAATTTCCCAAAATAAAAGCTTCAAGTATTATCAGTATGAAACATCGCAGTTATAGTTTTTGAGAGGGCTAGACCTAAAAACAAAACAGCCTCCTTCTGCTTAGGAAGGATAGAACGGATAAATGAGATGTCCTGGGGTTTCACCTTGCTCATAAATAATGCTGCATGTTGATCTCGCCCTCCTCTTCGCTCACTGAAACAGTATTGTCTCAAAATAAATGTACAAGGAAAACAAAGCTCTGCTGTTATTTATATCTAACAAAAAGGTTGCTGTAAATGACTTTCATATTATTTGAATGCTGCTCTCTAAATCCAGTCTTTGTCTGTTGTTTCCAAAGCGTCCCCGCCCTGCTTGGAGAAGACATGTGTTTCTATTAACCTTTTTAGGCGTTTAGCTGACACTTTAATTTATAATTGTGGCATTTAGCTGACACTTGCATCCAGACACATTTGTCAGCAGGTAGAAGCTCAGTGTCCGGCTTCAGGCAGCCCAAGCATCCTTTGTCTGCTGGAGCAGAAAGAAACCTGTGACCTTCTCGTTAGCGAGAAGTCTCATTATGCAATTCTTGGAAGTTAATAAAAGAATCTTGAATGGAGATTCATTGACAAAGAAAAGAGTTATTAGCGTGTGTTGAACTTCTTGGGCAGTAGTTACGTCTCTTGTTGTCGTGGTTTGACCTCTTATGGACATGGAGATCAAAAATAAATGTTTCAACAGTGGAAGAAATAACCGCAGGTCAATTTTGACAGCGTTACAGTTGCACCCCGCCCTTAAAAAAAAAAACAAAAAACAAACGAACACGAAAACCCCTCCTTGCTACACACATAGATATATATTTACTTATAAATTTCCTCATTTGACTTCGTACTTAAAATCACAGACGCACACAATCAGACACAGATTTAGAGGTGGCAGTATTTCCCTGTCATCCACAGCCAAAATCCCTGCAGATCTTTTTCTCTCCTGTGTGCCACTGATCCGCCTGCTGTGCTGAGCCAGGAGCTTTAATGTGACAAAGATCCTGATGGTGCATCATGTCATATCAGACATCAAAGCTCCTGCCACCGCTTGTGTTTCAAATGAATCTGGTTTCTCAGAAAGCTTGAGGTGCAGTGCTGCAACATACAGATTATGGTAATAAGGAGTACTTTGAGGTGGCGGTAAAAGTAATGTGCGTCTCTTCTTCTGCCTCCCACACGTTTCGCTGCTGGGAGTTGTACCAGTGACCTCAGATATTTTCTTACTTTTTAGTCCTTGCCTCGAGCTTCACCTGCTGCTCCAGTGGATTCACTGCACAATTTCATTCATTGGCACGTCTTTTCTTCGCAATGATCTGGTTTCATGTGAACCCAAGACATGCCATCTGTCCATACTGCATGTTTTTGTCCAGAGGGCAGAAATGGGTAATGAGGAGTTTCGAGTCAGCCATTTCAAGCCATATGGCAGTAAACTTTTATTAAAGATCACATATCTGTGACTCGAAAAACACTGAACTAAAATATTTAGTCATGTAAACACTTTAGGACTCTGTAAAGTACTTTATAGTAAAACACCACCAGAAAGGGGGTATGTAAACAGATATATAACTAAGTAAATATTGTCCAAAAAAAACATAACAGTGATGATGAATGTAATGCTCAACCCGAATTCTTTGATCTCTATTGGCCACTTTGCTTACGGCAGAGTAAACAAACAGCATCAGCATATTGTCCTGCTCTTGGATTGAAAAGGTTAATGTTAGAAAACACCCGCAAGAGAGTTCAGTTTTTCTGCTCTGCTGTCGTCTCCACCGAGTCCAAGTAAAGAACCAGTTATTTTGGTTTTGGTTGCTCCCTTGTGGTCACCAGCTTGTCATGAAGTTTCTGCCTGCCTTCGGGCTCTGGGCTCATTATTCAGTGTATCAGTATTTTTCAGTGAAAACTGGAGATATAAAACTAAACCAGAGCAGCAGAGTTCATAAAAACAAAACAATGAGCAGAGAGACTCTGTAAGTGTCTGTTGTGCTGAGCTGAGCTGCATTTGGGTGATAATTGTGAGTCTGCTGCTACCAGCAGCCACATTTACACCATTTTAAAACATTTCTAACATGAATATAACGACTAAAGCGGTCTCACCAGCAAAATCATGAAGAACTCATCAATCATTTGCTCACTCTGGTAAACCAACCCCGAAGAACTCTTCAAAACAAATTTACAAAACAAGTCATCATATTTACGCAAGAAATGTATATTACAGCATTCACATCAGTTTATAAATGTGAACATTCGCAGTCGCTGAGTAGCCGACCAGGGTTTCTATGTTTCTGGATATTAACTTCTATATTAGTGTGATTTCTAGCTTCTTGACTCAGTATAAAGACTTACAGTAAGATAGAGATAAGAGAGCAAGAGCATGAATTAGTTTTTCATCACACTGAAAAAGGAAAGCCAGGATTGGCATTCAAAAGAAAATCTAAAAAAACCAAACAAAAAAGAAACAGTTGAACTATTTAAAAAAATTAAAAAATAAATAACATGACCTTTACTGGCAGCAACCTGTGTAGCCTGATCATAAAGTCTGTTGCCAACTTCATTCTGTTCATTTTTCAGCATCTCAAATAAACCGATCTAAATAAACAAGCAAAATAAATAAATCAATCGGAGAGCGTGACGGGCGCGTGTGTGTGTATCATATAAGGAATTCTCAGCTCATTCAACATTGAATTATTTATTCAGTATTGAGCATAATACTGTATCACACCAAAAACCTGTATTTTCTAATATTCTGCTGCCTCCACTGGGCTATCTGAAGTTGGGTTTATTGCCCAACACACACACACACACACACACACACACACACACACACACTCTATATGCTTGGTGTGCTGCAGTGCTGCTGTGATGTGAAGTGTAGGTTCAGCTCTGTTTGCATAAGAACTGGAAGTTTGTTGTAGCCAGATAGCCTCGGGCTGGGCCGTCGACTTTAATATCCAACGCTGCTCCGCTCAATTCTCTCTGATACGATGAATTATTCTGTTTGGTTTATCTTCTAAATGCAACGCTCTGTGTGCATTCAAAGTTAAAAGGCTTTTCAGTGTTCTCTTTTAAAATAACGCAGCAGATTGTAATAGAAACAAACTGAACGCTGGTGCTGCAGACAGGTGGACCCGGCCGGCTCAATCGTTCCCCATTGACCTTCTTCTCGCTTGGCTTGTTCATAAGTAATTCTAAAGAAAAGTCTTCTTGGCTGTATTTACCACCTCAGCTTTTGTTTTTGTGTTACTCCTACGTTACACATTTGATGATTCAGGTGACGCTTTCAGTTTGTATAGATCTAATATAGACAGGGAGAATACTGAAGCCGACAGTAAAATGAAAAACAACGTGTATAACTGTTGTTTAACTTTTTATTTCTGTGTTGCAACAGGAGATGACATCCAGTTTAAGTTCACTAATCAGTATATTGATGGAAAAGTGATTCAGTGTTATTGCTGTTTATTTCTTTTTCCACCCAGTGTGGGTCATCTCTCTATCCACACGTAAATCACACAGTGGTTCCAGCTCCTCAGATGTAAGACTTTGCTGCTTTTCGCTGATTGATATTGTACAGAGTAAATAATGAATCTAAAGCAATAAAATTTATATTACTCACATCCGTTCAGCAAAGAGCTTGATCCCCCAGCTGGAGGTGACTGGTGTTTGTATCTCCTGACCATCAGCTGCAGCAGCTTGAAAACAGGACTGTCGTCACAGCTCTTTTTCCGCTCATGTCTCTGATGGAACGGAGCATGTTTTTGTATTTACACATGTAAACGTCATTCAATCTTTAGAAACCTGCGAAAACACTTATCTTTACAAATAGTCAGAAAGAACTCAGGACATGGTGACATCTGAAAGATACCAAGGCAACGTTCAGACAGTGACATAGCAGAAGCGCAATGATGGCGGCCAAATGTTCACGATGGGGTTTTTTGTTTGTTTGTTTTTCCCTTCCACTCTTACAGATGAATCCAAGGCGGAGCAGATCCCAGTCACACCCAGCAGTCCAGCATCCTCATCCTGCTCCTCCGTCACCACCCAGCCAACTCCCAGGACTGACCCGTTTCCTCCCCTGCCCACCGATTTTTCTCCCGCCGGACCAGCAAGCCGTCCTCCGACTCCGACTCCAGCACCTGAACCTGAACAACCGGCAGCTTTGGTCTCCAAAGAGGAGGAGGGGGAGGCCCAGGCAGCCTCTGAACTCAAGCACAGGACTCCCAAAAAGGACCTGCTGGAGATCGACCGTTTCACAATATGTGGTAACCGCATTGACTGAACCAGCAGCCGCTGAAGAAGCGATTCGCCGCTCAGGAACGACGGAGAGCAAAGGCCTCTCAGGCCGAGTCTCCGGGCCAACAGCAGCAGAAAGCTGAGTATTTATTCAAGTCAGTAAGTTATTGTGGACATGGACAGTGTGACACGATGCTGCTGCTGCCGCCGAGGATGAAGGCGTTCACAGCAGAGAGGCGGTGAGTGTGGCAACCCAGACGCCAGGATGAACTGGTGGGTGTGTGTGTGGGTGTGTGTGCGCAGGCGTGCAGGCGTTAGGGCTATTCAACATTTAGAGTGAGTGTGTGTGATGCAGCGTATGTGTGTGAGCACACGAGCACTTCCTGTGAGAGCAACACAGAGCAGGAGAGAAGTTTCACAGTTGGCTCAGCTGCCAGAAAAACAATAAAACTTCAAACTTTCACATTAAAGGAAACACACGAGTCAACTTAAAGTCGCGTCACGTGTTTCCTCTCTCCTCACAAAGGACTTCTTAAAAACAAGCCGGGTTTGTGTTTAAATGTTAGCTGTGCGTCCAAACATCAACCCAATTTTGAAATGTCTAAATGTATTTCTTTCTTTGGATGCACGGGATAATTTAATCTTTTCTGTTTTCAAAAATTTGACTCTTTTTGGCTGAATTTAATCACAATGCATCAACAGAGAACTCGTGATGAGGAGCTGCAATCAAACATTAATTTGTTTCAGAAGGCCACAAACCAAGAAGTTTGGAAAACGCGTCAATAACCAGTCAAACACTGTTCAATTTCGAGTAAATGTTTTGTTGCCTGTTCCATTAACTGCTCAGTTCTAATGAAGATTAAAGTTTATACCTCAGTGGAGCTAGTTTGCATTTTAAAACGAAGCATCTTTTAACTTTCCAACCCCATCTGATGTTGTCATGAACATGACAAACGGTGACTTTTAAAGTGCAGCTTTAAGCAGAGCTTTTCGTTTGCATATCAGGCAGATAAAGTCATTTGCAGCCTGCAGGGAGACCTTTCATTACAGGAGCCGCCAGCGTCCGACATTAACTGAAGCTGCCGCTCAAATGCTGGTAAATTCAGACCGCAGACACTAAAGCTGCTGACTTCTACGTACAAGAAGAAAATCTGCAGCATCCTGAAATCACAGATTCTTAAAATAATCTTAGTTTTTGATATGTGCGTCTATATTTGGTGACAAATGATTGTTAGAAATCCATAATTTAAAAACAAAGCAGATAATCACTAGAAAAGGGTCGTCCCTTTGTCCCCCAGGATTGACATTCATCATGATTTTTTTTTTCTCCGGAAATGGTGTTTTAATTTGTCTGGAGAACGTTTGCACTGATGGACCGTGTTGTCTTAAATACGACAGGTCAAGTTTCTCATTCGACTCAAGTAATGTTCAAATGTTTACATCTTAGAAGACTAGAAGCAATATTTCCACAGCAGAATGCCTTTTTTTGCATGTTTTACATTTTGTTGAATGACCTTTTCATGTTATTTACTGTGATTTTAACTTTTACTGTCGAGACAAAATCTAACAGGCCAGTTAAAAATCATCAAGCGTTCGTCTGCCGCCCGTTTGTGATTAAGTGTAAAGTAAATCTAGTATTCCTATCATTATATACAAGTGTGCTGTAATCACAGCCAGGGCTTTTATTTCCTGCG
The DNA here is from genome assembly GCA_034769265.1 of Remorina albescens. Lineage (NCBI taxonomy): Eukaryota > Metazoa > Chordata > Actinopteri > Carangiformes > Echeneidae > Remorina > Remorina albescens. The sequence continues at coordinate 6,605,029 of CM068475.1, read as the reverse complement.
GCCATGCCAAATATTTCTAACATTAAAATCTGTATGTAGCACCTTATGCTTCCTGCCTTCTGTAGAGGAGCTTCCTCTTTGCAGTTGTTCCACAGTGATAACAGATTTGAGTATTTTAAACAGAATTATAAAGACATAAATGACTTGTACCAGAAGTATTAGTGTTAAAAATGAACACACGTGTAGAAAAAGATTCTTTTCCAGTTCTATCAGCTCTTCCTGGTGCACTCTCAATTTATTTTGGGAATTTAAAAGTACTGCCCTGTTAATAAGTCCAACATATTTAGCCTCATATTTAACTTTTAGCAGAAAGACGATGTATATAGTGTTTAAACATATCAGTATTGATGCATTCAGTTTGAGGATAGAAAAGCTCTTTATAATGTTCATTAACATTGTAATAAGGAAGATAGTTCTATTTTTGGAGCTACAAGTTGTGACCCCCCCACACAGTGTGTGAATTTCGGACTCTTCTCAGTCCGTCATGTCAAACGTTTCCTCTCTGCTGGCCTGAGCTCAGCTTTCTTGTGGTCAGTCACGTTCAAAATTGAGTCTGACTGAACCTCAGCTGGACCCGGCTGAGCTCAGCTCCTGACAGAGAGGAGGCTAAAGTGTTCTTATGCGAGCTGTGATGGTCCAGTACACTGCCTGCTTTGTTTCATCAGTTTGGTTCTTAATTTAATTCCTATCTTGATAATGTATGAAAATGCTCTTTTGGATTAATAAAAAGATGATTTCGTAAGTCTGGTGTTTTACTCTAATAAGACGCAACAGAATGATAAAGCAGCGCTACATTTTTTGACGTATTTTTGATGATTAGGAATTTGAAGCTGGCTCCTTTTGGAGCCTCACACTTCAGACAGTCCAGATTTAAGACAGACTTCCTTCAGATGTGACTTCGCTGTCAGCAGGTTATATTTCCTTCCCTTAACACAGCTGCTGTCAGTGAATCACTGTGGGTCCTTAAAAGACAGAAAAACTTTAAATCTTCTAAAACAGAAGAATTTGGAGCATTTAGTGTAAAAATCACAGTCTCATCCGTCCAGACTGCTGTTCAGTCACCAGTTTATTAGGTACACCCAGCTGAGACTGATGTTTCTGCCATTTAGTGTGCTCTAATTGACATGAAGGAAGTGGACAAAATAATAAAAAACACATCTCATCATAAGCAAACAAATAGATGTACCTAATAAACTGGTGTAGAACTGAAATAACTGTGACCGGGTAAATTATGAAATGCAGATGTCTGCTTGTTTTGCGATGGATTAAATGCATCACGTACAGCAAATGAATCCTACAGCGGATCACATGATGCAGCTGAAAGCTCACAAACTGGATCTTTCTAGTAGTACTAAAAATGCAGACTTCAGTCAGCAGATACTGAGTCTGCAGGTCAATGGAGGAAACTCCAGCTGAAAATAGAAACTTCGGTCGGGCCAAAAGCTTTAGAATAATCCAGTAAGTGCACCTTGAGTTTGTATTTTGTCAAACTAAATGGATCGCTATATTTTCTGCTGTTGATAACGTATCAAATACAGGATTATAGGTGTTTACTCTGATAACGGGAAGCAGCGAAGGTCTTTTTCCTGCCGGTAAGTCGAGGTTTACCTCCCTGGTCCTGAGGTCAGGGAGAGTAAATCTGCTGCAGACACTCTTAGAGGACTAATCTCCTTAGACCGCTCAGGACGGAGACGAACCAGGAAGTCGTCTCATCGCAGAACAACATCAGCAGCAGTAGTAGGAGTATTTGGAACGAGTCCAGCTTCAGTTTTTAAATGATTTAAGTTTAAAGGGATCAAAATGGAGCGTAGAAGACAACACAAAATAAATTACAAGGAGGCATGTTGAAATATTAGCAACATACCAAACACACGTTTTCATTTTGCTCTCTGCTTTGATTTGAGTTTATATATAAAAGCACCTTTATGATTGAGTGCAAACTAAATATATTATTCCAAAGGTTATATATATATATATATCAGAGCTGGGAATTCATTTCCTTCAGCCAGGCTAAATACTTAGAGCATTAAAATCAGTCATTAATGGTACTATGGAGCATCTTATCCTTCCTGCCACTTCAACCAGAAACAGCAGGGTGGAAAACTTATTTTTTAGTTCAATTTCCTCTTTCTGGTGCACTCTTTCTATCCCCCTCAGTTTATTTTGGACTTTGAGAGGTATTTTACTGCCCCAGTTAAGTTTAATATGTGACAATAGAACTAATTTGTTATTTCTAACAGTACAGAAAATTATTTGGGATTTCATGTCCATTTTAAGATGAGTTCTTTTTAGCCAAACTCAGACTCTATGAGATTCCTTTCTTCCAAATCAAATGACAAAGGAAGTTCTCCACCAGTCACATTATTTCCTGTTTCAGTGTATGAAAAGTGTCCACACAGCTAAAAGTCCCAGCTGCCCGTCTGCAGCTCTAATGAGAGTGTGATCAGTGAGGAAAGGTGATCAAAGGTTTCCAGACAGGAGACCCCCTTGTCTCCTGGAGCCGGGGGCCCCACGCACAGAGAGGGGGGACAAAGCTGTTATTGTGCTGAGGGACAGAAGGAAAGCCCACCTGATCACTGATCCACCAATCACAGCGCAGCACCTCGGGTATCCTCTGTCCGCCCTCAGGGTGAAGGAGAGGTCAAAGGTCGGGAAGACAGAGAGCACCTGTTAGACGGAGAGATGGGAAGATTGGTTTAAGAGATGTGGATCTTTTTTTTTTTTTTTTAACTCGTAACCAAAGAATTAGTTTATGGACTAAAATGTACCTCAGACGATCCTCATTTTCATTCCTCATTCTTCAGTCAACAACTGACGCTGAAAGAGTCTGTCTTCAAACAATCTGCTGGTTAAAAAAGTCATATTTCAATCATCCGTCTGATGATTGATTTAAACGGATTATTGGATATCAATGTTGAGATCAGTTACACTTCTGTAAACAAAATATTACAGCAGATGTGTTTCAAGTGTAAAATCCAAATGTTGTCCATCACATCACATTCAGTTACAGCAGAATGTGAGTGGTAAAGTAAATCAGTCAGAAGTTAAACTTCTCATAGTGTGACTTTACTTTAACTGATGAATTTTGGTGGATTTGACCTTTTTAACTTTTTGTTTTCTGCTCTCTCTTCTGTGTTGTTATAAAATAAAGTATGATATAATTAAACATTAATCAGCTCCACATCTAGAGACGCTGATCCATCCAATAATATCACAGAGTGTCAGATGATGTAAGACGCCAACTCTGTCTTTCTACTTTTGTTTTGGAGAGTTAGCCAGATTTCCCTTCTACACATGATCTGATTATCACCAAGAAGTTCAACAAGTCACATTTGTCCCTCCGCCTCTTTTTTCTTCCAGGCTTCCGTCCGCTCCGTTGATCTGTGATTCTCCGCAGATTGACATCAGAGATAATGAAATAAGAATCTGTGGCTGTTGTCTCCGTCCTCCTCTCCCGGCAGGAGGAGCGCTTCCCTCTGGGCTGGTCCATCCCGGTCAGACGCGGCGGCGGCGGCGGCGGCGGCGGCGGCGCGCACCCCCGCCCGCTCCCGTGACGCACAGAAGCCGGAGCGGCGGCGACAGGCGCGCTCTTCTCGATGGGACTGAAGACCGGAGAGGGGGCCGGAGATCAGCCGGATCTCACCGAGCAGGGAGCCTCAGACTGAGGGGGGAGGATGCCCGCCGAGAGTCTCTCCGCGCCCTGCGCGACTTAAAAAGCTGCGGTCCATCCGACCGGGACACTTTAGATCGGTTCTCCTTCGCCCCTGATCAGGAAGACCAGAATCCAGAATCCAGACGCACATCTTCCAGCGCACACCCCCCTCTCTTCTCCTCCGGGTGGACGGCCGGTCCGGGTCTCATCGGGATGTGGCGCACCGGGTCCCTCCTGCTGCTGGCGGCGCTCTCGGCGGCCGGTGAACTCCAGCAGGAGACGGAGCCGCGGAGACTCCCCCCGCCGGGAAAGTTGGATTTCGGTTATGTCCCTGCGGGAGTTTACGAGACTCTGGCCCATTACGAACCGGGACCGATAGGGATCCTGTTCCACATGGTGCACACTTTCCTGTACGTGGTGCAACCCAACGCTTTCCCGCAAGGTAAGAGTCCGAGTCCGGTCCGCCAGTCCGGCAGATCCACGAAAGCTCTGAGGGGAGGGGGCGTCCTCTGAGTCTATAAACCCGTACTGAGGTTTGGTCTGGACTCACCAGGTTTCTGTGTGTTGGTGGTACTTTTCAGCGGTGAGGCAGCAGAGTCCGGGTCCGGGGACGGAAAGTGAGCGGTGGCGGATTTGTGGCCAGTTTGTGCGCCACGTCGCTGCGCGCAGTGCGCACAGCTGACCGCGCACTTGAAGCTGCTGTAGTTGCCCCCGGCACCCTGCCTGTCGGGGCATTTACATTTACTGACCCTACTGCTGACTGAATCACGTACTCTGTAGTCGATTTTACGCACACTGTCTTTTTCGTTTGTTTGTTTTTTGGATTGGTTTGGGTTGGATTGAAGGGTTGTTGGAGCACCCAGACACCTCTCACGCCCGCATGGCTCCACATTTAATACAATTAGACCTGCCCGCCTCAACAAACACACACATGAGGTGTTTAATTGGGCCGCGGATCCTCAAAAGATGCGCTCCCCCTCCGTGCGTCACAGCCCGCGTCCAAACTCCAGCGGAACACTCTGCAGATTAGCAGCTCTCCGAGTCACCTTGTTAATTGGGTAATCCCATAAACCCTTGCGCCATATGCTGTAGGCCTGTTAGTTTCCAGTTTGTCACCAACACTCAGGGGTCTAATCCTGTGGAGCAGACAGACCACTGCCCACTGAAGCTGCCAGTTCTTCCATGGGTGCATCAACCAAATGATGCAGCACTAAGAATGGAAATCAGGTGGAAACTGCACAATCGTTCAGCTGCTTGTAAACACGTTTGAGAGGCCTTCCTTTTGTCATCCCTTTGATTAGAAAACGCCCCAGAGATTCATTATGTTTGGGTTCATCAGCGTCTCAGTGGCATAGGCAAAAGCCTTCTGCTTATTAACAGCAGCAGTGCATGCGAAGACGTTTAGCACGACACATTCAGCGACCTGTCATGTGAGGTTTGAAGTTTTCAGGATGGTTTTAAAGCGAAGCAACCGGATCTGTGCAGAGTCTGTCTGTTTTGCAACGACACGTTGCAGGAAGTCCTTCTGCACTGAAGCCGCTTGTTGGAAACCACAACCACGGAGTCACATTAAAATCTGGAAGACAAGTGAGGAAAAGAAGCGTTGGAATCGTTTCCACCCCAGTGGTTTGTGGCTGGATGTGGTGCAGATGTCAGAGCAGAGCTGGGTTTATACTGGGTGGATGTTCAGCCTGCAGTGAGACACAGTGTCAGCTTTTGTAACAGACATTTTAATAATCAATCGCTGAATCCTAAAGGAAAAAAAAAAGATCTTTTACTTGTAGCTCTTCTTTAAAGGTACAGATCAGCCACAAGCACAAGAAATGGCCACATCAGAGAGTCTGACTGTCTGAATGTGAAGTTTCTCCAAAGGGACAGAAGGAGGTCTGGATGTTGAGATGTGGACTACTGTGATGGAATTTATCATTTTAATACGAGATTATTAAAAGTTGTTTAGTCAGAGAATAGTAAAAAATGGTTACAGAGATCTAAAAACATCTGTTTTGTTCGCAGACACGGAAATGCCCAGTAAGTAGATTTACACCAAAAAAAAAAAGAAAGAAACACTTACCACCATAAATAAAAAATAAATAAAAAAAAACCATCAGCTGGATTGTAAAAGTTAAAATGGTACGTTGGTTTGAAGTTGGGGTTGAAAACACAACACTTAGACAACGCTGGTAAAGTTTTGGAGGTTTAAACACCACACAGGGTTGAATATCGGCGCTTTGAGTATCTTTAAATGAAATGAAGGAAAGAAACCAACAGTCCCAGGAGGAAACGTTCACACCGTCGGTGAAACCGAATCATTCAGATAAACACCAATCTCCTGAGCTCAGTCTGACCCCAGAGATGACTCTGTTAGTTGAGTGTTTTGTCGCTGTGTACTTAGCAACACCCCGTCATCACGTCTTCACATTGAGAGACGTCTTTATCGTGTCATGACTTCTTTCTCTGTATAAAGCTGTCGGAGCTCCGACTTCGTAGGAGGTGTTATTAGCAAAGGAACAACAAATGTCTATCACCGACGCCCGCGCGGAGCCAACGAACAGTGACACATTCTCTCTAACATTTCTAACAGCTTATCACTGCAGTGTGGAAACCCGCAGGGGGCCCCTCCCTCCCCACTCACACCAACACAACTGCTACATGCCAACACACACACGCTGATGTGCAGCATCCTAATCCCCATTCAGAGAAGGAATATGTCGCATCGCCGGCTCTATGGAGCCGTTACCGTAATGGCCTTTTGTCCATCAGACACAGCTGACTGTTATGTAAATGTTCGCTCTTTATTCAGATATGATGGGACTTTAACAGAAACTGCTGTGGTGCAATATTTTCTACCTGACGTGTGAAACTACTGGGAAGCAGCTGCAGGTTGAAAAGTTTAATGATATGAAGGAAGAAGAGCGTTTTCCCCCCCCACAAGCTAAATCCCTGTTGGATTCTGAAACTTGGTTTTGCTGTTGAAACTGTAATCAATGACCGTTGTGAGAAAAAAGGGAAGCTCACCCTCCTCCTCCTCCTCCGTTACACACAAACTGAAGTTGGGACTCTCATTTAATCCATGTTTGACTGGCCGTTCATTTATTTATCCTTGCAGTTGTCAGGGATGAAAGTTTAAAACAAGAAGGGAGCTGGCTGGTCAGATTATCAGTGTGACTGAAGAAGGTTCTGCAGCACACAGGACACGGATATCTAATCCGGCGCATCGGTCCAGGTCCACATATCTAAACGAATGCTTGATGAAGTTTTGAGCAGACATTAGTGGCTCCTGTGTGACACACTGCAGTATTTTCGCACTGAAACAGGGACTTTATATTTTGAGACATTTTTCTGACGCTCCTGCCCAGTTGGATTTATGAAGTGCTGCCTCATTTTGCTCAGGAACACAAGAAAACATGCTGGTGGGCGGATACACATCAGAAGCAAGATGCCCACAGAGAAAAGGAACTCAATTTCCATTCACTACTCTGCCCAAATCAATTAAATGGTGTCAATAAAAACACATATTGATACGATTTAGGACATCCCAGGATCCTTTTTCTCAAGTAAAATAGTTGATCTGGGTGTACGTCAGCCATCGTTTGAAAACAGAGGTGCATCAAGCTCCTTCTGCAGCTTTAACTGTACGATTTCCCGGCTGTGGCTGAGCGCAGCTGGGGAGGTGATGCCAGCCACTGTTGTGCAGCAGATCCCTGTTGGAAAGTGTTTCTCATTAGTGTCTCCACTCCCTCTTCTTGGAGGAACCACGCATAGGTGGAATTCAGACAACAGAGGACTGGTGAAAATCTGCCATTTATTAAAGGAAAGTACCAGTTGCCAGGGAAACCCCATCGGCACGGATGGTGGCTGGCGTGTTGTGGTTCAACTCGTCTATGCACATCTCCCTGCACCAAGTGTGATCAAAGGTAAAATATCATGGTGCAATTTGCAAAGTAGATTCACACAGCTCAGGTTTTATGAACTCACCTCCTGTTTGTTATTTGATACTGATCAAAAGGGAGTCCAGAGCAGGTTTTTTTCTTCTCCGGTACAGAAGCATAAAGGGACTTTAGGCGGAGACATGAAAGAAAATGAAGAGGAAAACACTTCAAAAGATTTTCTAGCCAAGGACAAAAATAAAGCCGAAGCACTTCGTGAAATGAATCAGATATTGAGTGAAATTCAAAATTAGCAGGCATTTAGTTTTTTTGTTGCCTTTCATCTCCTGAGGACATACTCACAAAACACACACCTTTTAGAGTTTAAACACCCGTATATCTAAATTATACTGGAGAGTAAGGCACATTATTGGAAGTTTCGTTTTAGTTTGGTCTTTTCTCTACCAGAAGAAGGTTTGCTGACAGTTAAGAAGCAGGCTAGCAAGCCTGATCCCCACACAAAATACTGTAGCATCAAAAAGAGGGAAGGTCAGATATAAACTCGTGTAGTCATGTTGGGCCATTTGCTCATGGATCAACCTGAGGCAGTTATCGTGTAAAAGTGAGAGAAGGAAGGTTCTGAGCTGGGAACTCGAAGTGAACCAGCTCAGTAGATGAACAGCCTGTTGTTGTACCGGGTGGCTTCTCCAAGAGACCATCAGCAAAAATGTCCCATGCACAGCTTCACTAATGAATCACGATTATGGTAAATAAATCTGGTCATATCTGTCACAAAGTGGAAGCTGTGTATGACAGCGATGCTTCAGTTTGTGAGTCTGCTGATGTGATTATGTGATTAATATGGCTAAAATACGAATAACATACTTTATAAAGTACCTTTAATAGCACTTTGACAAACGGACTCTCGTCTGATGGATTGTCTCTTCTTTGCACTACGTCTTAAACTTCATGTTCATTTCAATGTCACCTTCTGTGTAAGTACTTGAGAGCGCAACGCTAAACCAGACTCATATTCCCCGTATCTGCACACATACTTGGCCAATAAAGCTTATTCTGGTTGTTGTTCTGATAAACTTTGATATAATTTTAATTTCCCGTAAACTCAGATTTCACAGGCTGATTTGTGGGACTTCATGTGGCCTAAACGGCTCCTTCCACCCAGAGCTCTGGTATATTAAAGCATCATAAAACGACCACGTTAATTATCGTTTACATCCACATAGTTCTGCAAATTTGAACATGATAGCATAATTTTTGCTCATAATTTATTCCAAAAGCCTATTAACATCATTATAGTCTATTAAACTAAACAAGAACCAATTACAACCATGGCAAATCACTGTTGGTGGATTAGGCTGCACACTGAGCCTTTTTAGCATTTTACAGCTCAAGCGGAAATGTCAAGAAATGATGAACCTCAGTGTCTTCAGCTGTGTGTTTATTGAATCATTGACACAGATGTAGCCTCCCTGTATTAACATGAAAGAGTCCGGTGCAGCAGCCTGATCACATCCATTTGTGCAACAGAACCTCATTTAACCAGCATGGCACCAAGAAGGTGCCATGCTGGTTAAATGAGGTTCTTTGAAGCTGTTTAATAGCCAAGTAAGTAAAATGACGGGATAAAGGTTGTCAGGTTTTCGAGTAAATTTGGTTTTGGTGATTTAACCTTGAACAGAACTCAGGCCACCAACTCATCTATGGTTCAATTAACTTGCGGCAAAAAGCCAGAGAAAAAATTTGAAGCTAAAAAAAGTATATTTCTTCGCCCAGAGCGTGGCCACAGGTATTGAGCTGTGGCTACACTTTTCTGTAAAGTGATTAAAGCCAATGTTCTTCAACTGGAAGGTGACGGCCCGAGCCCCTTAAAAGCTAGTCTGCTCTCCTGAAGTGTCCTTGAGTCACATACTGAGTGCATGAGTGCTAATCTACTGCTGACCTTGCACTTTGTGGAAAAGCGTCAACAGCAACCTCAAATATTGTAGGTGGAGGAAAATCATCACTCATTATTTTTCACGAGTTTTCCAGACAGTTGCAAACATTTTCCTGATTAGAATTTCTTCAGCACTGTGCACATCTGTGGAGATTACCACTAGATGATCCCCAAAAGGGTTTACATTTGCAATCATAATGTCTGGTGGGTGTGAATCATTTCTCCATTCATTACATGAAAAGGTGGATACACCAATGACGTACAGAAGCACGTGTGCTGAAATGAGGGGCTTCTGTCTTACTCTACTATTTCTGTCATTATCAGCAGAATAATTTCTAGAATAAATGTCTCTGCTATTTTGGTACATTTTGTTGGAAAATAAAGATATCAATTTTTAAGTCCTAATAAATATTCTAATTATGTTTCCACAACTCAGAGCGAATCCTATTACCGACCCGTAAGCGTGTGTCCTCCTGAGGATTCTCCTCCTGGTGCAGTGGGGGGGTTAAAAGGTCATATTGACTTCAGCTGTGCATATAAACCTACCTACATTTTCCTGGGTAGTGAGCAGTTTGTGGAGAGTTGGTCGCAGATGGCACCGGTCCAGCAGCAGCACATTCTGGCCAACAAAAGGCCATCTGGGAGGAAAAACACACAAGGGACAAAGAGATACAGCATTACTAGTTTGTGTCAGGTTGTATTTCACAGCTCTGAGCGGTTATTGTGGAAACAGCGAGTCAAAATCGTGACCAGACGGCCACAAGAACCTCCGTCCCACCAGTGACTGTAGCAAAGTTTAATCTCCCTCTGAGCATTATATTAATCAGTCCTTCTGAGAAATGTAAACATGCTCCAGAGGTTTAGTATCTGTGAATGACAGTTACAGTGCAGTTGATTTTAAACTGTAATGATTTCAACAAAGCAACGATCAATTCATTAACACAAAAACGCGGATTTGACCAACAAGCAGCACCGCAGACACTTTCAACATCATCATAATTTGGTCTAGTTAAGAGCACCAAGGTGGAAAACACCTCGTTGGTGATGGTTTCAGGATGTGGAGGTAAAGATGGGGGAGAGCACAAAACAGGTGGACTACAGAAGATCTGATACAAAGCATGGCGGTCAGTTCATGGCAGTGGACTGATAATATAGTGTAGTATATTAAACCTACTTAACACCGGACTTCTAAAGTTTTATTAAAACTTTGAATTGTGTGTGTTTGTGTATCTGTTGATCACCACTTCAGTCTCACTGCTGTCTCATTAAATCAGCGAAACACAAAGCAATGTTTAATTTCTGTTCATTAGTCAACATCTGGGGAAAAATAAACCCAATGTTTCTTCTTCTTTCACGACGGGGACATTTAACCAGCAGCATTTTAGTGCTCATTGGAAATACTGTTGGTTAAAGGCAGCTAAAACAAAAGTTTTGGAGAAATGAGATCACTTGATGTTTTCTAGAGAGAGAAATGTGTTTCTCTGTCTCTCCCCCCTGATTCCTGCAGGTTCAACTGTATAATTAGCTTCTAAACTGCCTCGAGCTATGCTAAAGCGAACTCGACTGATGATATAACAGCCACAGGACGGGGGGGGGGGCTGTGGCCACATGACATTGCTATGACAGTAAACGCTGAACCAGGATCAACATCCTGGCTGAATGACCCTGTGATTTTCTGGAGCGTTGTGCAGTGTCACACCAGCTTTTACTAACACAGGCGTCTGAAGCTGCACTTTTAGACAGTGCTGCTGTCACATCGTCTGGGCCTGAAGACTGCTCCGGTTGTCTACAGTTTAGTCTCTGGGTTGTCTAATTAGTGGTTGACATTGTTGTCGTCGGTCTAAATCCCTCCTCTGGCGTGGACGCCACCTAAAGCAGATAACAGATAAATTAGCAGCTACGAGTCAGAAACATTATCATCGCATATTTCATATTTATCTTTCTGTCTCCAGGCAGGCTGAGTCAGTTGCTTGTTAATTAAAAAAAATCTGGTTTCATTTGTGCACGGTGTTTCGAATGTTTCTTAAAAAACAGTTTGGCGGAAACATAACTAATAGGTCTGGTTTGCTGCGTGACGTCCACAAATTCAAACACTCAGAGAGAAAATGGGAACATGTTGCTGCGTTTCCATTTTTCTGCAGGATTAGACAGCTGCTGCGAGGCCCACAGCACAAACATGTCAGCCCTCAATATTTTAAACTTTTCACAGCTTCCATCTGCTATAAACAAGATCAAATGTGATTGTGAGATGATTCATCAAATCAAAGCGTTGCTGGACTGTTGCTACAATATCATCCAATTATAGAACCAATCTAACCGAACAGACATTATGATGATCTGCATGCTGCAAATATGAGCTATTTTATATAAACACATTAGTAAAATCCAGCCGCTATAAATAAACCGATCAGTCATTCTGCATCTCTGCACGACTCCCCAACCCAGCCGTACTATAGTAGCATCTGCACGACAGACAGTGATGTATACGGTTCCTCTGCAGTGTTTTCGTGCTGTCGCATGCAGTCATGTCACTGCGCTGACAGTGATGGCCGTCGGCACTGGGATGCTTCAGGACACACACAGGCTCGGCCTTAACCCTCCTACACCATAATGCCAGTTGATTGCCAGAGGCAACTTGTCACTGCAGCAGTGTGAAGGTTTTCATCAGGAGGTGAACGAGGCCATCACAGGAGAATACACCGTCACACACCACTGACTGCTAATCAACAAGTTTGGCTCATATTTGAGTAAAATATTATTTGGTGCACGTCTACAAACTGATATATACAAAACTAGATGTGTCTTTATCCCAGGGATGTGGCCTCGACTCCACTGTAATGCTCCATCCATCGCACAGTTACACATATTTCACCCCGTTGGACTGGACCCGCTGCCAAAACTGATGCAATATGACGTGACACACTCAGAACAGAATAACCTCATTCATTCAATTGTATTAATTAATAGATTAATTCCACGTGTGCATTAAAAAAAAAAAAAAATCACACAGGTTTCTGTTTTTGTCCATCCATCGCCCCCAACAGTCAAACAGATCAGTCTCATTAAGAACTCCGGTTCTTTCTGTCATTTCTCCCACTTCCTCTCATTCTCCTCTTGTCTCTATATGTTTATGAAGCTTCAGAATATACAGCCCTTGAAACTATTCATTTTCAATCATCTTCAAAGCTCACAGGCGCGTCAGTTTGTGCTGCCTATAGCAAATTTGCATCGAAATAGGAGTCTTTCTGTGCAACGATGCTGCGTCTAAAACGGCTTGAAAACGCTCATGGGGGATCAGGTCGTTCAACTATAGCTTCATTTGTTAAAGAGAACGGTTGATAACATTAATGTAAATTATCTACTACTTTCGCCTTATATCACTCTCAGTTTGTTTTTTTGACAATTGGTTTGAAAATATATACGTTATACGTTTAAAGATGTCACCTGTCACAAATACGGCTTTCATTTCTACCCATGAGGTCAAAGGAAAACACCAGTAATGCTCACGTCAGACACACCTCAGATTCATTTACACTTAAGCTGCTGCTCCAGCTTTGTGAGGGAGGATTACGATGCATAATAAGAAGACAAAAAGTAATATTGTACAGCACTTTAATTCCCTGCCTGCAGCGACAGTTCTGTGAGTAGATATCAAAATAGCCCTCAGCTCCATGTTGTTACTCTTGAAATGGATCCACAAATCTGGGATTAGTCTTTCTAAAGGCTCAGCCTGACAGACGAGGTGGCCAGCTGTAAAACGAACTACTTCAGGCTACAATAATTATTTCACCATTTGGCAAATGCAGCGACAGAAACGGTAAACGGTGACTAAATGGCGATAAAACAATAACAACTTAAAAATCTACCTGCGATTCAGCGAGAAGACGTTCAGCTGAAGTGGGAAACAATGGTGACATAACGAAGATGGCAATCAGAGACAGGATGGAGTTCAGCATAAAAAATAACTATCACGTAAAGTTGTGAAAGTCAAAGTGGTGGATGAGTTTAACATTCACTGCATGTCCAACAATCAGCATATTATGGACATTTAACTCACCTTTAACTAATCAAAGTGTATTTATTATTTAATTTTATGACCTTCATGTGACATTTTCATCAGCAGAAAATTGAGAACTAGGCTAAATAATGACTCATTACATTTATTTTACTTTGATAGAGCTATCCATTAAGCTTTTATATCTTCATGTCTATGCATTATTGTTTATTAGACATTTATCATTAATGGGCTCATTAGATTTGTTTATGAGTGACATGGCACTACACACCGGATGATGATGAGACAATCAAAAGGTCAGAAGTCAGACCTCTTTTACTGCAGTTTATATATCTGAGCTAAAGATTTTACCCCTCAACCTGTAATTTTATTCAGTAGGAAAGTTCTTTTAGCCATGCTGTCAAAAAAATTATCAAATAACTTTTGATGGATACTTTTCTATTTTAGGAAGTAAATCTGTGAACGATGTTGACAGTTCATTTACACTCAGCTCTCTGCCCCCTGCCAGCACAGAGCTGCCCGAGGATCTGCCCATTAAGAATAAACATATTTTTTACCATAGATAACAAGTGAAAAATATTTCAAAACAAATGGGCCAAGAAAAGAGCTGACATAAACACGGTTTTGGGGGAATTAGATGACTTTAATTAATGGACGACACCAGAGAGCTGACAGGTAAAGGGGGGGGGGGCAGAGATAGAGGGGTGGGGAGTGACATTATGAACCAAGGTCATTGCAGTTTGTGGTCCAGTGCTCCTTAGAGATAAATTGTACATAAATCTGCAAAATGCTCTTAAAGCATTAATGTAGAATCTCATTCAGATTATTCAGGTTGTCCCTTCCTCCTCATGTTGCCAACACCATTTTCCTTTTCTCTACCTGGTTATTGCTTCTGCAAGTCACTTTGCCTTTAAACGAGAAACCAAAATTAGCTGTCATCCACAATAAGACTTTTTGTGCATTAGCATTTTTGGAACGGTTGGTTATTTTTCGCAGGCATTCAAATTACCAGCACCTGAAAGAAATGCTTTATGATTAAGGTGAGTCTTTCTTTGATACAAGTTAAGCTTGTTTCATTCTGGGTTGGCACATTAGCAGACTAAGTAAGGCGAGATAAGAGCTATGGCATTAAGATAAGTTGGACATTGGAGACATTTCAAGGTAATATTATAATGCCACCATCAGCTTAAGCTTCCAGCTATCTGACAGAGAGCGGGTGAGAAATGTGGCAAATGAGAGTGAATGCACAGGTCGAGATGAAAATCAAAAAATCACAGGAGCAAGAAAGGCTGAGAAGGCAAGATTATTTAAAGAAGCAAACAAGAGGGAGGAAAAAAAAAAAAAAGGAAAGTGTGAAGAAATAAATAAAAGGGAGTGTGTTGAAGAAAAGAGCTTCCCACTTCCCTGAGTGCTGCTAAAGCCATGTCTCATTCTGGGATGTATTATTTGGGTCAGGCCTGGGTAGCCAAGCAGGAAGAGGCGAGGGGCGAGGCGAAGCGATGCAAGCGGCTCAGTCCTGCTGAATGGAAGGCAGCTCATGCGTCCTCTGTCTCTTTGTTCCGCTTCATTGGCGGCTGCAGTGGTGCCCGCTAAAAGTCGACTCTGGGGACATGGTGAGTTGTAAATTCAGAAGTGTGGCAATGAGGGGTCAACCTGCCAACGCCAGAGATGACTACACTAAACAGCCGCCCCCACCTCTCCAAAGTGGCTTTTAGCCTCGGCGCCACTCGTCACGCTGCTTTTTAAGATCCTCGTGGCCTTCGCTCAGCGGTCTGGAGGAACTATCCCTGAATGGGGTGCGCCACCACTCAGATGGGACTTTTCTGGTGTGTAATTTAGCCCGCAGCAACGAGCCCATGTCAAATCTGCATGATGAAGGAAAGGGGCACTGACCGTCTGTGGCCGAGCATCAATACTGACCAGTCCTGTCTGACTTCATCACATGATGGGGAGTTTTTCTTTCTAGTGAAGAGATTCTGACCTGCTGCCAGTTGTAGGTGTGGGAATCTCTGGCAGTCTGTCAAGACAGGCTTTTAATCTTCCTGATGAAATTCTGCTCCTGACATTTCAACATCATATCTCTTTAACTTGCTGTCTGCAGGTGTGAGATTATGTCCTCACTTGCTCGGCCCTGTCTGCCACTTTAGTATTACGTCTTCAGCCTTGATTAGCTGATGGTAATCTGGGATGGGCTTTTTTTTTTTTATGTGTGTGTCAGACAGAAGAGAGACAATCCTCTTGGGTGTCCATTGGTCAACATGATGACAAGAATGCACTGCACACCACTTGTCCTGATCATGGACTTCCAATTAAATACTTAGGCTAAATGTTAGACTAGCGGGCTCGTGGCCGCAGGATCAGCATCCTGTAGTCGACTTTTAGTAGCTAGGGTTCTCCGTCTTGCTGGTCTCTTAACATAAAGTGGTTTAGTGAAGCTTTAGAGTCTAATTGCTGTACAATTTCCATCCGGGTAGTACAAGATCAGCACACATTGAATTAGTGTTGAGGCTGACATGTAATTATACAGATCTTTCATGCTGTCCAATCAAACCGACTCCTCCTGGACTGCTGGAACACAACTAAGTGTCAGTTACAGCTGAGACAGCCTGATCTGAGGTTAGTGTTGGTCCAAAAGGCCACGCTTACAGATTTACTCTCCATTCAACAACATTCCTCTTCCGAAGGATTCGTGGTGTTTCACTCTTTGTTTTTGTATGTTTGTTTTACACACAAAAAGAGATGATTTTTAGGAGAGAAGACTTTGTCTTACACCCACTGTGATGAACAGTGGGTGTAAGGGTCAGATCGTCTGCTCAGTGTTAAAAAACTTTCTGGATGTAACCCCGCCCAGATTTTGAATATGAAAAGCATTAGCTCCAAAACATATACAGCTCAGGGAACAACTAAAGCATCCTGCTGAGCAATATTTCTAGACAAAGTTATTTCAGCTTTTTTTTTTAACATGTTGATATTAAAGTTTTAACAATTCGTGGTGATTTTGCTCTTCCTCAGAAACTTGGTGTGCTGCCTAGAACCTCACAGTCATCAGCAGTGCACTGTCTGAAGCCTGAAGCTAAATATACAAATCTCAAATGTAAATCAATATGAAAAGAGATAGGCAGGGGATGATTACACATATCTGTGCAGCCAAGTCGCTGCAGAGTTTGTTTATTATTCAGAGCCCCAATACACAAGATTCATATAGTCATTTCTCTAATTTAGTGGACACGATTGCAGAAAGTCCCTGTGCAATATTACATGCTTTATTGGTGTCTGTTCCCATGTCGCCCAGATTTATTTTTATGTACTTCTGTGTGTGTGTGTGTGTCATGCATTTCTACCAATCAGTGTGATTTCCACTGGAGGGGAGGCTGTCAAGTTTATTATAATACCGTGCACACCGGATTGTGTGTACAGTAGAAGTGTGTTCGCATGTCAGCTGTTTACACAAAAGGGCACAGCAAAGTGCTCTCCACACACCCACACATATATACTTTTACCATACGTACAAAGACCGACAACATCCCAAAGCTTCCCTTTTAGAGACACAGAGAAAGAAACAGAAGGAATATTCTGTTTTAATTGACATGTCAAGATGACTTTGTCATGGTAGACTAAGTCGTTTCCAGACCAACTAATTCCTTCTCTGTTGGTTAAACCATCATGGCTGCTGTAGAAGAAGGGTGCTGCTCATTTCATTTGAACAATGGAAATTGTTTGTCATTAATGGCAGCATTCTTACAATAAAATCAAGGTAAAGAAGATGAATAGTCTTAAATGAAATGCCTTTCCATCTTGTAGTGTTGAGAGTGTGTGTGTGTGTGTCCTCCCCTCCTGTCTTTTGATTGTGTCGTTCTTCCCTCCATTGTTACAGATTCTATGGTAACAGAGTGTTTACCTTGTGGAAGTGTTTTTACACCGAGCTCATGGGAAACCAGCTCTGACACAAACAGTCAGCCCCCGACACACACACACAGATACACAAGCATGCACTTGTTCTCATTTACCAAAGCAGGATCTGATGGATGTCATGTGAAAGTCTATTGAATTACACAAGATCTGTTAGTAATGAGTAGTAATTTTATCAATAACTTATTTTAATATTTTAGTTACCACTGTATAAATATGAATAATATCATATGACTAGATCTGAGTGTGCACCTGATCTGTTTGCCTTATTGAATAGATGTCATACTTAAAAACTTGGACCACAGTCTGCTGCAGCACCCAAGTCCATGAGTCGTCAGTCGCCATGAATAAAAGTATCTGCCACATGAGTGAAATGTAAATATGACATGCAAATCAGTTCCATCTGCAGGTTATAGTTTAATTTTTCCAATGCAAGGACATAGCGTACGTATGCTTTGTTACAATAACCTACACCTCAAACTGTCAAAATGGAGTAATGTAATTTCAACTTGAAACATCAAAAGTAAGGAATAATGGAAAAAAAAAAAAAAAGATTTATGGAGGTACATTTATCATTTTCTTCTATTAGATTAATTATATTGCAGGCACTCAGATTTATCTTCAAACCTGACATCTTAGGACTTGAACTCGGTGTGTGAAAACAGGATGGGATGGGATGCTGGAAGGGGAGGGAGGGATGTTAGCATTCATTGAACTAGGCACTAACCCAAATTTTTTTTCCCACCAATTTCAACAGCTCATTTCTGCCCATCCCGCCCGTCTCTGCCTCCTGCAGAGCCAACAGCAGCACCGACTTTTCTCACGCTTAAGATTTATTCACCTCTGTGTGATCTCAACCGTGATTTGTTTTTAGACAACGTGAGGCCAGATGTTGCTGTGTCACTAAAAACAAAGCTGACAGACTGAATTAAACATCGTCATAACTTGCTGAAACACTGGGTCAGTAAAAGGGGTCAAAGTTGTTACAGCAGAGGCCAAGAGACCCTAAAATTAAGTCCTTAATAATTAGAGCTGCTTTAGTTTGAGAAATTCCTTTTAAAGCAGTTTTGTTGTTCCACCATGGCATCTGCCGTCACTTTGAATTCACTTGTAGTAAACACATCACCAAAGCCATTACCTAAAGTTACCCAAAACTCATTTTTTTGCATAGCAACAAGGATAAAATAAGATCCTTCAGTGCTGTGAGCTCTTCCTCCGTTTCTAGACATTCGCTGAGGCCCAGTGATGACGCCTGAAGGTGTAAGGGGGTATCCTGAGTACTGGCACGGCTCAAGTGCAAAAGAAACTGGCATGAAAGATGTTGTTATTAAAGTGGTTTCTTCTGATATTTATTTCACCTTCATCTGGGTCAGTGCGCTCTGATTGCTGAAGTGATTTTGGACTGTGCCCTGCCAAACACTGTGGGTGGTCTATCTATCACTGTATTTATTTATCCATCATCTCTCCGTCTATCCACACATATATCCATCTTGCATCAACTCATTCATCCTTACACACCTCTCTTAGTATCCACACTCTTTCCATCTGACTCTTACACTTGGCTGTCTTTTTTTATTTATCCATCTGTCTATTCCTGTTCCAAGTTTCTTTTTTGCCCCTCACCAATCTCCCAGTCTGTCGCTTCTTCTTTTACACTTCCTGTTCTTCAATTTCAGCTGTTTAATAACTTAAAATAAATGGAGGTGTAAAATAAGCTTTGGTTTTGACACCAGCAGAATTAACAGTCTAGCAGCAGGTGCAATGCTCGTCTGTGACGTTCTGTCTGTGTCATTTTTTTGAAACCAGAAGAAGCCACATTTAGAGGAGATGGAGGAGCTGAGGAGGAGTGAGGGTGGGATCTACTCTGTACTCTATCCTGATTGTAATATATCAACTCTTCATCTATTTTCCACTAAAAATCATCACTTTAAAATAGAAACCATAAACTCATGATACATTTTTTTTTACTGATATTTAAACCGAGGGCCATTTCCCATAGAGCTCCATACCATCTTTTTTTCACACCCAGTGGAGTCGGCCCCTGATGTCTAGTGGATAGATTGCAGTTATAATTCTCTTCAGCATTGGCCACACTTTTCAGATCCAGAGTCTTCATCCACTCTGTGATTTGTACTGTAAATTATAAATGACTGCATGCTGTAGTCAACACTACACAGTAATACAGGGGGGACAATACATGCTTGGTTATTAGTCAATAATATGTATGTATGTAATATATTTTTGAGGTGATTTTCTTAGGCACAACACCCACAAACGAGAGCTTTCCCCGTATCATTTCTCTAGGGTAGAATGTCCCATCCAGTCACCATCGTGGTCACATATCCTTGACAAACCAACTCTAAAAGGGAATTGAGCAAATTTTACACGCGAGTCTGTTCACAGCTTCTTGATGTGTACTTCAAAAACCTGAAAAAAGAAAAAAATCATATGGCGTGGGGGAGCTTACCAGACCTGTGAAGGCTGCTGTTTATCTCTGCTCCAGGCTACAAGCTCAAAGTTGTATTAGCTGCTACCAGTATAAAATATCTAAATCTCTGTTAGTGCTCCAGTTGCAGGTTGTCGTGGCTTAAGATGGCAACAGGTCTGACAATGAAGAAGAAATTGGCCGAATGCCTTTTTAAATGTTGAAAGCCGGTCTGACAACATTTTACATTTGAGCTTTTGTTTTTTTTTTTATTTTAAGTTTTTATATGTTTTTATAAATTGAATATTTAAATATATAAGACAATTATAATAATATCAGCCTTATGAATCCGGTTGGTCTCAGTTGGATTTACAAGATTAAATAATATATAACAACATGTTTGGTGTTGTGCTCCCTTCAAATCCATTGTTGAAGTATTAGAGGTAGATCAAAGTGGAGATACAATCTCCACAACACAGAGTCAACCAAATCAATAATTGTTTCTGAAGTCACAATGAAATTTTGCATCTGCAGATTGAAAAGGTTCTCAAACAGCAGATGAATTTTTGATCCCAAGTTTTCCAACATCACAGTCCAGAACAGTGAGAGTCTGAGAGTCGCAGTCAGACTACTGTCAATAGACGATAAGGAGTATTGGCTTGTCTCTCTGATGTCTGGCAGAAAAATGAAATGGATTTTCTTTTTTAGTGTTAACAGTGGGAAAGTGATGTAAACTAGCTCGCGTCACACAGCTTCTTTGTCCACTGGATGTGATTTTGTGTCATTTATTTGAGATGGGAAAACTCCCACAGGGACAAGCTTTTCGTCTTCATAGTCTGTATGTTACATGATACTCCTGAATAGATGATGCTGTTCAAGGCTGAGCACAGCATTTACAAAAGGTCACTTATCTCAACAGCTCCACTTCAGCAACAAATACAGGATGTCCTCTGGGTCACAGCAACTGTCTCATAACAGAAGAATCGCTGTTCCCATCAAACACTATTCAAACTATTGACAAGGGGGGAAACAAATATCACTGAACAAACAGTGTCTATTGACCAGAACTGTAGCAATTTTGATTACAAACAAATGAAAATGTACAGCAACCAGTTTTACATTACCAGCTTCAAATGATGGTTTTGAGTGTATATATCACAAACAATAGACCGTGCTATTGTTTCAGCTCAATTCAACACATTATAGATACAGTAGATGACAAAATAAAACATAGTCAGGACTAAAAGGTTCACTGAGTGTCCACTATAAGAAATCATATGATGTAATTGAATGAACAAGGCACCAAATCCCCAAAATTATTCAGTCTGACTCCGTATGTCTGAGTTTACTTATAAAGTGAAGAAAGATTGACAGGGGATACAAATATAACACACTGAACAAAGATAAGCAAAGAAACATAAAGTCATTGTTCACTGGCATGTTGCTCTAGATGACAGAGCCAAACAAAACAAAGCTACTATATAGTGTCTCCCCTCAGATTACCCTGCTGTGGTGTATTTTATCTGACAGCTCTTGATCATAGACTGTATATAAAAAGCTCCTCATGCCCTTTCAAAAGTTAAAGTGCTGAGAAATAATTTGATTTTGCTCCTGTATAGCCTTAGTCGTATTTTTCATTTAATAATAAATCACACAGGAGCCATTTTCTACTTTCTTTCTTAGGAATAGCAGAGACGAAAGTGTAGCTTAATACCACTGTGTGTTTTTCATCAACACAGGAGCCTTTCCAACAATCGATGCACAGATGAACTGTGTGTTTATCTTGTTCAGTCACCAAAGGCGCAGGCTTGAACAATTCTGTAAAATCATTTAATCCATGGCACTAATCGCCTCTTATTTCCATGGACACCCAGAGGGGTTGCTGTGAGGATTAGCAGTCACACATCGCAGTTTGTTTGCTGTGATTGTTTTCCTCTTGTGGCTCTTTAATTAACGGGGGGGAACTGTCTTATGGTACATGATACAATGACTATAGATGTTGCTTTGAATGCAGATCTAACACATGGCCTCTGTCAGTGGCCTTTCTAAGAGGAGTCCGTTTAAGCTGCAAAACTCAATTTTTTGCAGCAGGATTATCTGCAAGTTTCAGACATCTTCTATGTGAGCTGTGTGTTTCCACATTTAAATCAACTGCAGCAAATGATCTATCACAAATGTGAGCAGGATGCTGATATACAGCAGACAAAACCAGAGTCAAACAAAAATGAAATCAATCTGGGACAAAGTGCAGTGTGGGTTGAAGACATTGGTCTTTTTATTATTATTATTATATTCTGAGGCTTAGATGGTAAATAAGGGGAAAAGGTGCACTCAAATCCACGCCTATGCTACGATAAAGGTTTATGGATTGGAATCAGATTTATTTTGACTCCCTGTTGCCACACTGAATCAAACAAGACTGTTCAATTAACATGCTAGCTGAGCTCATGTTCTATTTAAAAGTCATTGTACGTACCTAGGCAGCAGAAACAAACCCAAACCAACTTTACAGAGCCTGTAATTGCACAATGAATTGCTCCACCCTGGTGAGAGTGAGCTTCGGGCCCGGGAAAGCATTCAGTAGCCTTAGACACCCCTCTGTTCATGGCCATCAAAATAACTTCTACCTCTTCTGTTTGGATTCTGATCAACCGAACCAAGATAGAGCCCTGCTGGATTCCTCTGGGCAGGCAGCTTTCTTCTGGTGATAGAAGAAAAATTCATCTTTCCAATTTTGGCTTTATCTTCAGCTTCCCGCAAAGCCTCATTAAATCTGCTGTAACGGCTCTACCTCGATTCGGGTCAGGGCATTTACATTTACGTTAATTCTCAGTTTATGTTTATATTTTTAAATCTGTTCGAGCTTTTTGCAGAGAGAGTAATTTATAATCCACAGAGAATCAGTCTGAAAACAGCTGTGAGGAATATGACAAACAACGGGTCTATTTTTAAAGGTTATCTGTGTGTCCGTAGAAGGTCAAGTAACAGCAGAGAGGGTGGGGAGGAGAGGGTTAATGTGGGTGGAAACTAGCGTCCAGTGAGCTTTTCCTTCACAGAGACGGATTAAACGCCTCTCAGAGGAAACAAAGGTTGGATCCAGTCCAGCACTCTCATCCTGCTGCTTTTCTGTCTTTCACCTCTTTCATTCTTCTTCACACTCCTTCTCCTGTCTTTGATCTTTCTCCGTCCTTCCAGTCTCTTTTATTCCTCCATCATCCCACCGCCTATGTTATTCCTCATGCTCTCTGTTTAGCTGAGCATCCCCATCGACTCAACCCAAAGCAACTTTCCATTCATCCTGTCTTCATCACTCACTGACAGTAGCCTGCTCTTTCCTTCCACTTAACATGGCCAACAAAAGTCGTTCTGGGTTCTTAGCTTTGTGTCTGATTATTACAATAATCCGATTAATGTAGAGCTAATTTACATTGACTGACTTGGTTCAGAGAAACTGCACTGCCACAGGGATTACACTACAGGAAATGATCTCTTAGTTAAATTTTCATGAAAGGTTAGGTCTTGATTACATATTGAAGATTTGAAGCTGACTGAAGCATGACCTCAAATGAATCCAGTGCCACAGTCACAGAAAAACTACAAGCAGCAATTATATCACATTTATGCTCATTAAATTTCTAAATTGTTGATTAATTTTTTGAGCTGGGATTGGCTCCAGCAGCCCCTGCAATGCGGAAACGGATAAGCGGTAAAGATGAATGAAATGAATGAAATCTACTGATCGATTAAATCAACAGTTGCAAGCCTAATTCTCTCCAATGGAGGTCAACACAAAACCGAACCCACACTTCTCATATTATGATATATTCCTACACTCTTGAGGCTTTCTCGTCCTCTTTGCAGAGCCCTTGTTTACCTTGGTTACAGTTTGTATCCTGTGGGGACAGAGGAACTTTAAGCACACCATCAACACAAGGTCAGGGACTTCTTTAAAGCACAGACAAAGAATGACTAGAACACGAAAAGATGATAGCGGGGCTCAACTTGCTGTACTTTTATTTACGTCCAAAAGGCCATATCGTTTTTCAGCTCAACACGAAACACACAATAGTGAGTGCTGTCAGCTATCCTGGGACGGGGGAAATAACCTAGAAGCTAAAGATGTTGGCAGACTGACCTATATAATGGACTTGCCTGAATATGGTGGGAAAATTCTGGCAGGTAAAGTATATCACGAACCTCGGCCATTGGCAGAGAGTATCTCTCAGACTTGTCTTAAAGCAACGCACTTACATTACGCTGCACCTGCTCTAGATCTGCTGCCAGCACAAACCTGTGATTAGACCAAGCAGATGAAGTGTGAGAAAGTGTTGGATGTACACAGCGCTCTCAGTCAAATAATCCTCCATTAATAAACATTTACATAAAGACAATGAGACACGATCATCCCAAATGTTGAGCTCCTCTCTTTTCTAAACAGCCACAGTAACCAGCTCAAGTATAAGCCTGGAACACCTTCCTATTAATACAAATCTCATGCTTTGGATAAAAGGTGGAGATCGTCTGTGTAGTGATAAATCAAACTGTTCTACTATAGGACATACTGTTTCTTCGCTGCAATGCAGGAGAAGGAAAAGCCTCAGCACTCTTTTGCATCTTATTTTTGGAAACCTCTTGCCTCAGAGAAGACTTACTGTCTCTGTCATCATTACATGATGAGTCACACCCAGCACTGCTCCAGGTGTAGATGTGGGAGGGAGAGTTGTTTTCTGACATCAAACCAGAGAAGATTTCAGCAACTATCTTATTTGTCATTCAATTATGCATATGTTGGCCACAAGATACCGTACAATAGGGGCAAAGCCTGTGGGTTATCATTTTAAGACAGTTAAGTGATTGTCACAGTTTTGTTTTGTTTTTTTTATTTGTATAATAGTCTTGTGGGTGACTTATAATCTTTACAAGGTTTTTATTCACCTTCTTCCCAAATTTATCCCCCATTTACACTACCCACATCGGAAAAGTCAAACAGGTCCAAGTGAAGTAAACTTTTTATCTGCAACCAAAGTTTTCACCGTATACAGACTGTATGTGGAACAAGTCCACAATGCAGTGTTTGTTGAACAAAACCGCAAAGTTTAAGGATATAACTACCTTCTATCATTATAATCAGGAACATGAGTTTACACTGCATCACTGAATTGACCATAACTGACCCTAAATAAAAATAATATTAATAATTAATTAATTGAACTGCCACATTTATCCATCCAAATCTGAGCTTTACAACAGACAATTCACTGATTCTAACAGATTTTATAATATTAGTCTAAATCGGTTTAAACTGTTGTGGTTTGATAAAACAAGATATTTGAAGACATCACTTTTGCCTTGAGGAAAATTTCACCTTTCTTTTTTTTTACAGACCAATTTATAAAAACAATCTGTAGTTTCAGCCATTTTATTAGCTACTGAACAAAGGACCTCTGTGATCGAGGAAATGAAGGATGCTCTCAGGATGTCAGTCCAATGAGAAATATTACGAGTGCTGTGCACTCTGTCAATCTTGTCCCATTCTAAACCCAGAGGGGAGACACAAGGATGAAGGGACGCTGCAGTGTCACAGTGCAACTCTGGATTTCCTGACACCATCTTATAAAAAATGTCAACTTGCTGCCTCATCTCGACAGAAATAAAGTCTATCAATATTTTTCACTTTGCTGGTGTTGGAAAAGAAAGAAAAAGCAAAGTTTCCACTCTAAACCCAACATGTAAAGGTTCATAATAAATATAAAATATGGTGAACAATAAAGTTTAATAAATTGAAAGATTTCAAAGCCTGCAACGGCTGCACTTGAGTTTGGTGACATCGTAACAGTTAAGATGCTATAATTGCAGATTTACAATCTTAATGCAGGCACTGGGCTGTAATCTACTGTGCTCTAATAGTTACTGGATAGATTTGATTTACGTGTATGAACAGGTCCAACATCAGAGGTGGTGCCAGCCATGCTAGAAATGTACAACATAAGTGTTGGATTCAACACTCACCCATGCATGTTGTTTCCACTGCTGAGAAACAGTGCTTCTTCTCTCTGTGCTTTTGCAGATCTTGTTGTCAAACTGGCAAAGGACAAGTTTGGAGCCATTCAGACAGAATATCAAAAGGTAAGTGTGGGTCTCTTTGTAAATGATCGTTGTGTTGCACCTTTTCAGTGCATTCTGTTTTTAAGACTGAATAAAGAAATTATATAAATAACACAAGAAACATACCTTGGAGACTCTCTACAGTCTGTGACTTTTCTGGAACAAGGTGTCAAGAGCTTTTGCAAGCCAAGGCGAGGCCATCTTTTTACTGTCACCCCAGAAAAATGGTAACTCCTTGATGCACACCCTGTGAATTTGAGAGAGACAAATAATGTAACAACTTGGACAACCAAATACTTTAAGCCCTTTGACCATTCTCCCCGAGACCTAAAAATTACAGTCTGTACCTTTTTCTCAACTTTGGGGGATTTTACTACATAGGACAATGTGGATATGCATGCCAGTTTTAAATTCTTTGATTCTTCCTCATTTTATTTATTTATTTTTTGTTGTTCTTGTATTTCATCCACATGGTTTTGTTTTGTGGCTTTGTTCTTTCTTTGACGCTGAGTTGCCTTTGTCTTCTGCATGCACTCTTCATCTGATCTGGCCTCCCTCAGCCAGAGAACATAGTGCTGACCCTTCAGGTAAAGTCTGCATATTGGATTCACTGTCAAACCCATTTCCTGTTTCATCCCGCTTCACTGTCCCCAGTCAGAGGGGCCGCACAACTGTAGTTCAAAATTCTCATTGGTCTCTTAACATACAGTAGCCAAATTTTTGGGTTATATTTTGATTGTTGTAGTGAACATGATTTGTTGTACAGCCCTCTGCCTTTCACCCGGTCATCCCATCCACCCATAACCTTGAAATACCTCCTTTACCCTTTGGCTTAGTCAAAACTGTAACTCCTGTGTTGTCATGTAGAGCTGATCAGCTTCATGGAGCAACAATACTGATTGCATCATCGAGACGTAATCAGTGCAATGAAATTAAATCCAAAGTTTTAGACAGAAAATCAGAAAAGAGACTCAAGCCTGAGAGACAAAGAGCTTTGACCTGTATAAATAAAGTGATTTCTTGTCATTGCATTTTATCCTCTTCCCTCAGAGGAAGACGATACCCTGTTTTCCTTTTACTCGGCTGCTGAGGATTTGTGGCTTAGTTGGAGGGATAGCATGTAACACTGTGCAGCACATTCCCAACAGGGCGGTATTAAACCAGACATGATTTAAATAATGTCAGGCCAGCTTTCTCCTTCTTGATTAACTTGTGATTTAAATGTGGTCAGAGGCTTGTTAATTTACAGATTCAAAGACAAAAGCATAAAAGTACTGTAACAGAAATGGTCGTCTTCACCACTCAGATATGATGCCACCTCATCATCCAATTTGTTCTGGTTTGGTCACCCTCTTCTTTTGGGCACTTGCCAAGACAAAGCTATAGTCCAAAAACAGTCAGAGCTGCAGGCACTTGAAGAGTGGTGGTAGGGGAAAAAAAAAACCCAAAACATTATTTATTTATTCATTTATTTTTATTTTTTTGTTTTTGTGAGGATTCACCCAATAACATGCGGTGCCCAGAAGCAGAATGACAATGCAAGCGTTCTGATTTGCACAATGTCCTCAACTGTGTGCACATTGGTGCTTTTAGTTGACATGGGACACACACACACACAAACACACAGAAGCCCAGCATCTCTTCTTCTTCTTCACTTTTCTGCATCTTCAATGCCGCTGTTTCCTTCTTTGTTTGCACTGACCCTGAAACTCCTCCAGGTTAGAAAGGCCCCGACTAAAAGTCTTCCTTATTCCTCTATCTTGTAAAAGATGTTCCTGACGCAGCCCGAATCCTCACTTAATCTAACACTGCCTTTTACAATTTGGATTATACTCGCCACTGGAAATTTCCAAGTTTGCCTGAAGAACTCTAAATGAACCAGAGAAGAATATATCTTTTTTTTAAATGTTCCGACACCATTTAATCTTTTTTTCTGCATGTTAAAAAGCAAAAGC
Organism: Remorina albescens; assembly: GCA_034769265.1. NCBI lineage: Eukaryota > Metazoa > Chordata > Actinopteri > Carangiformes > Echeneidae > Remorina > Remorina albescens. Next base: position 6,577,148 of record CM068475.1, on the reverse strand, counting down.
TGAAAGTCCCTGGAGAAGGCAGGGTCATTGACCAACGAGGGTGAATGCGATTGGTGTGAATCGGTTGAAAGAGTTCATCCATTCAGGAGCACTGATATCAGCGCCGCTTTGATCCCTTTATAATGAGAAGCTACTGAACTTCATTGTGACAAGTTACATATGGTGTGGGAATTATCAATTCCCTATTCAGTTTTTACATTTTCCAAAGCCTGAGCTGAGTGAGGTTTAGATAAGCGCACATTAAGCAGCAGAGCTGTAGTACATGATAGGAGGAGGTGGAAGAGCTGAACCTGCCAAAAGCAGCATTTTTACTCTTTCAATATATCAAGAAAAGTTTGTATGATGTTGTGCAGTCACCCCAAATATTTCATACATATATATATTCAATCAGAGTCAAGGAATACTTTTTGACGAGGGTGACTATTCACAAACAAACAAACAAAAAAAAAATTTTAAAAAATCCAACCTGACCTTCTGACCTTCACCGGTCAATTAGCTCTCTGGCCACTCTTCGCTCTTTTAACTGTTTAACCCAAACAACTGTCCTCTGTGCAAGTGAATCTGAGCGTCTATAACGTTGGTTTACAGGTGAGATCAACAAAATAAGCTTCACTAGTTTGCATCCTATTTCCAGTCCAGTCATGTTTTGATTTGTTCTTTTCGATGGCCCAAAGGAAATTTACAAATTTTCCAGCTTATTAGCTACACCTACTGAAAGTCAATGCCATCCAATACAACAGCCATGAAATAAATCCTCTTTAGATGAAGGTATAATGGTTACTTGATTAACTGTGCTGCGTTTAACTGAAATATCTTCCTGATATTTGTTCTATCCTCATCGATATGTTACAACCTCCACGAAGACAGGATGCGGGGCTGTTTTATTGGATTGCATCTGGGTGTACTGGCTGTGTATTTTTCACTTTGTAAGTTGAACCATGTAATTTGTCAAGCTCAGCTGTAATACTGGAGTTGAGAGGTTTTCACACCATAATTTGTCAAAAAAATCTCATTTTGAACAGAAGTCTGCCACTGCCAAGAGATAATTTTACCGATTCCATGGCTTCTTAAATTCCCTTGCCTGCCTCAATCTTCTCCAATTTATCACCAACCAAGGAGATCACCCTTTTTTTTGTGAAACCGATAGATGCCGCAATGAAAACATTAAAAAGGATGAACTTCAATGAAACAGGCGTGATTATCTCACCCCGGGGGACTTATTTCTCTTCTTGTTTCTGGGGCTTCTTTGGATCGAGTTTCTGCAGTGCACTAACTGCCTTGAAGTCCATTCCCATTGAAGCAGGTTTTTCATCAGGGATGCTGTCTTTCCCTTTCATGCACCACAGGGCTACATGTACAGCTCTGACTCCTTTGGGTTGTTTTCCCACCATCATCCTTCATGTGTGTGAAATGTATGTAAAAAAAAAAAAAAAACCTTAAAGAATCCCTTACTGTTTGTTCCAACCAGCGTGCAGGGTAGTACGTGAAAACGGCATTGTCATCGCGCAGATTTTAAAAGTCGTGACATTTATCTCGTGTAATAATGTAATTAAGGAGGCGATAACTGAATTTGTTTTTGGTATTTAAGAGCTGTAAAGAAAGGATTCTCCAGCAGTGAGTAGTGTTACGTAATATATATATTGTTTATCTGCAAATCCCCTTTGGACAAAGAGTAGGGAGAGAATTTCTTGCAGTGGGATCCAACCAGATATTTTTAGATCTGTTGCTCATTTTATCCTCTGCCTCCTTGTGTGTGTATGTGTCCTCCCTTCTTCTCTTTTATGTCATTATTAATCTATCCTTTCTTGTCTCCCCTCACACCCCAACTCTTTGGCTCTGCTCTCCCAATCCAATCCCGTGTTTTCTCAACAATCCCCACCTCATCTGCTCCTCTTGTTATTTCGTGTTTCTTTCTTTCTCGCCTCTGATGCCTCTTTTTCTCCTCATCTCATATCCATGCTCCCCACCACTCTCCATTATGTTTCCTTATTCTTCATCTCTTTTTTTTTTTTCCTTTTTCATTCCTCCCCTGCTGACCCCAGGCCATCTACTACGAGATAGGCTTCCTTGTATGTGCGGCGGTGGGCCTGCTTTTCACCGTTCTGATGCCGATAGTTGGTCTCTTCTTCTGCATGTGCCGTTGCTGCGACAACTGTGGCGGCGAGATGCACCAGAGGCAGAGGAAGAACGCAGACTGCCGGCGTGGCCTGCTGGGAACGCTGCTCTTCTCCACCTCACTGTTCATCACGTGAGTATGACACATACACCCATGAATACCCACATGCAAAACACAGAGAAAACAGTGTGTGTTTTCTGGTGGAAACATTCATTGTATGCGCAACACACACACACACACACACGTAGGCTATGATTACGTCCAAGCAGCACCTCATTTAGAGTTTTGTACTCATGCGCACACATACTACACCAGTCATCTATATGCCCTTTTCACACAAATGCGCACACACAAACAAATGCTGGTCATCAGCCTGCAATCCCCATCCCCCATACTGTTCTTCATACAGTCCCACTATACTATATACTTGTGCTCCATCTAAGCAATGGTCATTGTAATCTGCAGGGCATTCACAGTGGAGTTTTGCTGATCTGTGGTGACTTCATAATTATTGTCATTGTCAAAACTAATGTCGCTGACAGCTCACAAAGCATCACAATTTACAAGCTCTCTACTTGACTAATAAGTATTTCAACTGATTTTTTCTCACTAAAATTCACTTCAGTGGTCTAATTTCATCTTCACCTCTCTATTCTGCTTGGATTCCTGTATAACACAAACTGCACCTTCACCCTGGGTTCATTATATTACTGCTCCAGCTCACATTTCCTCAATTGAAATGCACAATGTAAAATGATAACTTAATGTATTGAGAAATGCATTGAGTGGAGCAGAAGTAGTAGTACGGGTTATTTTTCTGTTCTCTTCTCATATTAAGTCAGTGGATCCAAATTGCTGTCACTGAAAGTATCCAACATTGGCTGCACTTTGGAGTAGATACTCATTTAAAATGGGAAATCTGAATCTGAAGCCATGGTCCTCCAGCTAGGCTGTAGCCGTCACTGGCTATTTTGTATTTTCTGACATATATCCTCCAGACAAAAGAGATAAGATTGTGACCAAAATTACAGGAGCTGATGATTGGGTGCGGTTCCCATGTAATAAAACCCACCTGGAGCCGAAAATCATATTTAATCACCGCACATATAGTTTCAACACACTTATGCTATGTATATAAGAGCTGTAGTTTGTTGCATTTATGACATAAAAGAACTGTGTTCTATTTTCCTCAACTATTCTGATCGACAAAATATTAAAACATTTTATTTCAATGTTACCACATCACCTAAATGTCCAGAATCATGACGATTACATTGAAAAAATTAGTTAAATAGAATAAAACTTATTTAAATAAATTAAATTAAATTATTTATTTGCATTATTTTCTCGCCGCATGTGGCTCCGGAGCTGCGGGTTTCCGACCCCTGACTTAGTGTTGAGAGGGTCAAAGAGTATAAATATCTTGGTTGGATTAAAAAGTGTATACAGAAACAGATTATTTTCCTACGCTCAGCATCGCCTGTCCTGGATTATGGTGATGTATAGATGCTTCCAACATTAAAGTCATCATGTCACCCTTCATGAGCATTTTTGCTGAGAGCATCTCAGAAAACCTAAACACACTTGTGGATCGGTCATTTTAAAACCATGATCATCTAATCTGCTCTTTAATGCGAAGTTTTCCACTTTTTATTGGTGTTTTTTGTTTATTTTCTCATTAATTGTTTTTGTATGCATTTGGTGTTGGTTTTTTTTTATGTATCCTCAGCAAATATCACTGATCCTTTCAATAGACACTGCTATATCACAGCAAATCCAGTTTTTTAGAAATTTTCAAAAAAAATGTTTTTACATTATATCTGTACGTTAATAATCATACCTGCTGGTCATGTGTAAAAGTAAAACAGTAGATAATGTCCTCAAACTCAAAAGGGCAAACTATAGCTTAGAGTGCTTTGGGGGTACATTTCCTTAAACCTGGAGAGCAACACTATCGGAAAGTGAGAAACAGCAGTGAAGCAAGTGATGAGATTCGGCTAAAATTGTTCAAGATAATGGAAAGTGATGGAAAAAGTTGGAAGATGGAACAAGCCTAAAAACAGTTGGGAGGCAAACTTTAAGTTTCCTGATTTGTTTCTCCTATAAGAGCCCATTACATGAACTGGCTGTAGCATATCTCACTAAAACCCACCTCTCAGAAAATGGACCATAGGAAATTCAATCCACTCGCTGTTTTAGTTTCAGTAGTAGACGAAGACGTAGCCGCTGGGGATGAGGCCACAGCACAAAAGGCTCAGGAGAGCCGCGTTTTTGTCTTGTGCTCGACTGAAGGGACACAGGAATGTACTTAGTTTGATGTTCCTTGACCTTCTGCCTTTGTTGGAAAGATGCCCGGATATTAGAAATTCCACAGCAATATCCTAGCAGCCCAGACGCAAGAGTCTGAGAGCATCCTCTGAGCTCTTATTAAATCTCCCAAGCCACCAGGCAGAGTGGCTGCAGAGGCTCTAATGAAGCAATTACAGGCAGAAGAAGGATGAGTACTGAGGCCAAGCCAAGACTGATTTCTACCGCCACTAGAAAGCTTACATCCAGCCACAGGAGTGGCAGGGGTGATATTTATTTTCCTAGGAGTGTTAAAGTCGGATTAAGAGGGATAAGAGACACCAAGGTAAGGGTGAGGACAATAAAGTGGCCAAGGACGTGATAAAAGATAATGAAAACATCAATATATATATCACAGCCTGAAAATTAGGTTAAGCAGAAAACGTTGTGGTGTTTCACCGCTGAACTTCGCATAAAAGCCTGTGTTAACTACGCAAAGTGAGCATGACTGATATTTTTCTGCTGGATTTTCTGCTGATGAACTTTTACTTTCCGCATGCAGCATACTTTTCTGCTTTCACTTTCTATAACTCATCAGTTCTTGAATTTATGCCAAACAGAGTGTAATATAAATAGAACTAATGCATTTTTTTTCACCTGATGCACACTGGTTGTTAGAGTCTCCAAAAAAAAAAAAAATGTTGCACCTCTACGGTGATGTCCTCATTTTATTAATGCGTTTCAGTCAAATTTATCTCCTCCACCGTAAATGTCACATCAGCTTCTAACTGTGGCGTGAAGGTGTTTAACTTTTTCTGAGGGTAAATGATAAGACACACCCTGTCCTACAGAAATAATGAGTCAGACAGACAGAAGCGTTCATAGTTATAAGAAGCATCTTATAGCACAAACCATAAAATATCTAAAGGATGACTGAAATGGCTTCCCATTTATCTCCTTACTTAAATTTACTTTGATATAGCTGTCAAAATGCACACAGTTGATGTTACGTATAAATACTACATACTGACTTTATATTGCTCTCTCTGAAGAGCTGTTTTATCTGATCACCACAAACAACAGCTGTTTTGTTTTTAACAGCGGTGATTTATACCCATTATCTATTTTTATACCATGGTCAGCGTGAATACTCTTTTCTGATTGGTCAGCAGGTGTGCGTTAAAACCGTTTAATGCACACGTAGTTTGGCTAAACTTTGTAGGCTAACTGCTCTAAATTCATCCGCGCCTGTAACCATAGCAACATAACGAGCCCAGTTTTATTTTTATTTTAGTTATATCATTTTATAAACAATAACCACACTGTGGAATAATTTTGACCTAAATCAAGCAAAATTTTAACTTTTAATAGCCTAATTTTGGCTTTGTTAAAATGATTGAGCCACAGTGCTCATCCCGTCCTTCTGTGACTACCGTAACTGGCGTGGTTGTAAAATGGACTAGTTTATTCCTTGTCATGACAATGGTAAACTCTTGCTTCGAAAACTTTGGCGAATCCTTATATTCCTATATTCTTGGAAAATGACCATGTTATAAGCGGGTTAATCCACTCGTAGGTGTGCGTTAAATGGTTTTAATGCACACCTACTCGTGGATTAACCCTTACTTATCCTCCAGCTTTAGATGCGTTATTTCATACATCATGGTTGTTAAGCAGAGAGTAATTATCTTTATAAATGTATTAAACAGAAACACAAGGCTGTTTCCACACACTACAGTCAGGAAATCAACGCGATTGTTTCATAATTATATTTTTCACAGTTTATGTGACAGAATCAGAGCAACATGGTTGATTACCGTGGACTGTGTGGAAACGGGAACAAACTCATCTGTACAATGAAAAATGAGAAGATAATCTCCCCCTTGCATCAACCCTGTGCTGTGAAGGTGACGAGGTCAAATCTCAGAGGAGCTGCCAAAAAGCTGTGGTTTTAAGCATGAATGAGTAATCTTCACTGGGTAGTGTAGCACTGTCGGGATTTGGGGTTTGATTCACACGGATGCCAGTCTTGCTGAACGTACATCCACTCCTGTTCTTGCTACAAATGTGCTGCCTGAGTGACACAGTCAGTGTTCAATCGACACACAGCAGATGTACACTTCAGTTCTACTTTGTGTTGCCGTTCCTCTTTAAAATGCTGTGTCTAAGAAAATCAAGCTCAGCCCTGTGGAGATTAACCTGCTGCGAAGATCAGAACATTTTACATAAACATGAACTATTTCATCAGATCCAGATTAATGTAACACTTTCTGATTAGTGCAGCCATCTTATTAGCCCTCTCACCAGGTTAAATTGGGTGAATGAAAATTTAAATCTAAATAGGCATACAGTGCTTACTCTGACATATAAATGCCCTCGATTGATTTACCTCAGAGCCAAAACTGGGCACATAAGCTGAAAACATGTTGGTAACTCACAGTGAAGAGTTAAAGCATCCTCTTCAAACAGCAGCCAACTAGTGGCAGATTTTAACAATGCTGTGGTAGTTAATGCTTCTTAACACAACACTGTGTTTATAAAAAATTTTAAAAAAGGCTGAAAATTGTTGTGAAACCACAACGCACATTATTAAAAGAACAGCAGAAGCTATTTCAGTCATCACAAATTAGCTCTGATGCCACACAACCCCGACATGGATTGCTAATAAGAAAAATGACAGACAGAAGATCCTTCCCTCTGTTCAGGCCAAGTGAAGACCTCTGCCTCATGCTGTTACCCAACATGCATTTCAACGGCCTATTTCAGTCGCTGTACGTCCAACACTATTAACACAAAAGGTTCCAACGTTACGGGCTCAGTAATTCATGCTATCATATGTGGTCTAATTAACGATAATGCAGGCGACAGTGAACTGAGGATTCAGCTCTCTGTGCTTTAAGTCTTAGTCAGTTTGGATTTAAGGAGTCTGTCTTCAAATGAGATCTGTGCTATCTGTAAGGGGCTGTACTAAGTGGTCAAAGATGACTGACTCAGCTACGGGTGGGAGACTTTTAACGATTCTTGTCATTCTTCATCGCTTCACTAATTAACAAACATAAAAGTCAAAAGTGCCTAAAAAGACAAATATGTTGTATTATAGACCAGTTTAATACTTGATGGAAGTAGCTCTTCCACTTGTGTTTCCTCCCCAGATGTCCTAGCTAATACAATTTGTTGATTCTTGATGTACAACCCACATGATGTCACTGCATGTAGATGTGACCACTGTCACTGTGCTGCTGTGCAGCCGACACACAACAATCCAATTGTCAAGGCACCATTGTCCAGACATCATCACAACACTGTTGGAGGGGTGAAGAGCTCTTGTGCAGTCGACTGCACACACACGCAAAGTGTTTAGAGTTTACAAAGCTGGAGAGAACTAACATGAGGTGATACTGCCCAAGGTAGTGTGAAATTTTTCCTTAATTATACAACAGAAAATCTAAATATGTTTGCACACTTGTCCCTAGATGGGCATAATACCCTCATGCTTTTTTCAGGCTAAAAAAATCAGCTTAAAAACACCACTAGGCATCTGCATGTCCTCAGGATCAAGTTCAATGCTCTCAACAGTTTATTAATCTGTATGTATTAATCTATACATAAAGAAAAAATTCCCCCTCACTTTACTCTTAATTATTATATTAACTTGCAGCTTTACCTGAGACATGGTATCATGTGATCCATCTCTGATCTCTATGTAACCTCAAATTAGTTTTCAAGGGGTGAATCTGTAAATATTGGGGGTGTTATAATTCTTCATACATTTTCAATCATCTGTTGTGATACGAAAAGGTGCAACCCAAAGTGCCCCTCCAGAGTCAGTGTGCAGCGTCGCAGAAGATCTGGATCCAATCCTAGCAAATATCGGCACACCCTGCACTCAATCTACTGCAGCAGCAGCATACAGAGACAAACAGCCAGTCACCCTCACATTCATAACTATAGGTCATTTTAGAGTCACCAATAAAGTGTGTGTCTTTGGACTGTGGGAGGAAGCAAGAGTACTCGACTAGAGGGAATCCATGCAGGTACAGAGAGAAAATGCAAACACCACACAGAAAGGCCCCAAATCCAGGAATTAAACCCGTAAAGTTCATACTGTGAGGCAACAGTGCTAACCACTGCAACAACATGCCAACAAAACAAAAACCTAAAACACCCAGTTATGGACTCAACAGTGCAGAATCATTACACAACTTGTTTACAAAAAGTATTAACTATTAGCTACTATCATGGTTATATTCATTCAGAATATTTTGATTCAGGCAATGTATATGGTGCTTTGGGGAAAAGACCCACATATCAAACCACCCTTGGTGTACTTTCACTCTTGTTTACATGACAAATGATAACAGCACTTACTTCTGTTGAATTATTAATGAAGTGACCCAGACAATGTCCAGGAACAAATTCTCCTCACTCTGTTTAATTGTATACCAACCTACACAAAAATATATGTAAACAAGTCTTCTGTTTGTGCATTAACTCCTTCACATGCACACACATGACTCACTTGACAACGGACATAATGTATTCTAAAGACACAGGTCAGCAGCAGTGATCCAAAAGTTTCACACTTTGTGTTGTGTGCCAACATAAAGTTGTCACACATTGTCAGATTAGTTATCTGCTGTGTCTTCTAATTGCGATGAAATGCATCACAGTTTTTTCTCACACAATTACATGACCGCAATGTCTCAGATATTCAAACGAAAACAAAAGCACAGTTAGTCATAGACAAGCACAGCAAAAACACCCTCTCATACAATCCATAGCCTCCTGTAACGCACACAATGCTCTGTTAACGGCCTCCCTGAGGAGTCATCACACGCAGGGCTATTTTTGGGGGCTTTCATTAATGGTTTGACGAGTTTTGTCTTCACCAAGGAAGTCATACTGTCTGTGGAGATGTCACTTCAACATGGGCATCCCCCTCAGAGAAACCTGATAATAATAAAATATTATGAACACAAAATCTTGAATGGGACACTTGTATTAATATTGTTGTGGGTAATTTTAGTGCAGAAAGAACACCACTGTTAATAGATAATTGTGAAATTTCTTTGTATTATGCATTTCTACAGAAGATGCTTAGAAAGTATGGTCTATGGGCGGAAATGATTCAAAGGTACTCCAGGATAAATTGGAAGAATTCTCTGTCTTGAGTTTTGAGTCTTGACGTCAAGCCTCTCTCAGTCCCTGAATATTTAATAATTTGGTGATATAGAGTTTATAAATCGATCAACATTTCAACTGCAGCGACTCTTCTCTGCTTGTTAAGTGTTCTTTACCTTTGTTGAATCTGATTTTGCTTTATCTCATGCTTCTTTTAGTTGTTGTCTGGTCTGTCTGCTCTTTGTTTTGTCCTCAAGCTAAAGTTTACAAAGAGGCAGCTACCATTATCAGTCTGTAGTTTTGAACCTAAATTCTGGCATTGAGAGATGATAATTCACCCCTATAACCTTAACCATAAACTAAAAGCAACATTTTTGTAAAATATATATATATTTTTTTATATAGATTCCTTTGTTCTGTGACATGTGCTGTGTTTCACATTGAAAAAAAAATAAGAATAAAAAGCTCTACTTAGTGGTTTGCAGATGCTAAAAGCAGTTAAACTGATGTGCTCATGTAGATCAAAGACATATCCAGAATGAAGAACTGTTATTTCTGTGTCAGCTCATATTTTGGAGGTAATTTTGTCTCTGGCTCGGGCACAGGAGGACCACATCCCTATTCTCCACACTACCTACAAAACACTGGTTGACTTGATTATTTTTCCAACCTGGGAAGCAGCTACCAATCAGCACAACACCAGAAATATTCAAATGATTCTGAAAAGAAAACAGATTTGGACAGTGATTCATATGTTTGACACAGTCTGGAGTTTTCTACCTGATACCGATGTGATGTAACAGCTCCATATTCAGATTAAAATGGGAATTCCATGAGACTTTCATACTTTACATGGCCAATGTATTTTAACGGTCTTGTACAAAATGTCTCAATCGGTTACCGGTGACAATGCTGCAGCACAACTGATGTAATGTGAGAGCACCGACAGCAAGGACTCACTGAGTACGAGTGCCAGGCACAGACAAAGGAAGTACACAAGGTACAGGAGCAGCTATATAACCATGGCATCTCATTCCAGTAAACTGTACTGTGCTGTTACTGAGGAAAAAATTCAGCCGCAAGACATTTATACAGCAGGAGACGACTTCATCCTGCATCTTTATTGTATTTTGTTGCATTCAAGTTTCCATTAATGGAGTGAACTGGGCTGCTGTCCACCCACCGTCTGTCACTATCCACAAAACACAATGTACAAGTAGATGCATGATCGCTGCCCAGCACGCAGACGCCACGCAATGGCAGCTTTGCACAAACCACTGCCAAGCTAATTAACTGGAGAGGTTGTAGTTAGAATCTGCTGCATGGCATCTTCTGAAGAGACATCACTTTCACTAATCATTCAAATTCTCCCACATTTCTGCTTTTTAGGTGAAATCCACTTTGTTTTTTTTTTCCTCTACACCCTGGGGTCTTTTGTGATGTGTGGCTTCTTGTAGTGAGCAAAATATAAATCAACACACAAAATACTCTACAGGGATTTGACATTGTGAAACTAATTCACATTCAGAGCTTGGGTAGCCTTTCTTTCCAATTTATTGGAAACAATTGTGTTAGGATAACGACGATGTGACACACTGTTTTAACAGCAGTGGAAAAAGAAATGAGAAGGCGAAGCTGCAGGGCTCCGTGATGTGGCTCACAGCTGAGAGGTGCTCTCTATCTCAGGGACGGTTGGCTAGGCTGATTCATAATCCAAAAATAGCAGCGTTTGTAATGTAGATAGAGACATCTCTCATTTCTTTCTGTCAGTACCTTTTAACTTTCTGTACAACAAGTGTGAGGAAAATCAAGTCAGCAGCCAATTGATGGGAAATCTTGGCTTGGAGTTTTCAGGTTTTCTACTCTGTCAGTGGATATCAGCTTTCATGCTCCAGCTTTTATTTAAAAAGACTTTACTTTTCAGCAGTTTTACACAGCTACTCTGATGTCTCTATTTCTTGTCTCTCCTCTGTTGAAATTCTGGGAATGATCTTAATATACTGGGAAGGTTTTTGTTCATGCCCACAGAGACAACCTTGTGCTTCTGAGAGTTGACTCAGTTGTGTGAGGTCTTGTTTTTTTCTGCTGCAGCTCTCGACTCTGCATGTCAATATTTCCAATACAGGAGCCACCTGCACCCAAGCGTATGCAGCAGAGGATCTGATAATGCTTTGCAACACAGTCACTGCAGAGAAAAAGTTCAAACTTTTTTTTTTTTTTTTTTGAAAATTCAGTAGTGATTTTCAGGTTCAGGTAGGTTTTCAAAGGAAGTATTTTTCATTAAGTCCAAAAGTTCAGGTCTTCTCAGTGATAACGAAGCACTCCACTGCTAAATCACTAGTGTTAAAACCCTCAACCCCCATCATCGTTTATCAGATCATGTTATCAGAATTAACTGACAAGGCGACTGCTCTGAACATTTTTTTCTTCTTTGCGACCTGATCTATTTCAGAATGTAGCCTTTTTAAATATTTGATAATGCAATATTTCTTCATCCAACCCATTAAGTGCACAGTGGGGACTACTTTAGTTCTTAATGTACTTCCACAGCAGGACAAGCCAAGTCCAGTTTTTAATGGCACATTTATGTATTAGGTTATAATGTTACATCCTACAAGCAAAGACAGTATAGTTCACACAGAGAAGGACAGAGATGCAGACAGGCTTTCGAATGGCATTGCTCTCATCCATGTGAATGAACAGATCTGTTTGAACTAAGGTGTTTCTTTGTTCATTTACATGTCTGTGCAGGTTCCCCTTAAAAGAATAGTGCAAACCCCACACTGACCATGTCGTTGGTCTATTGCACAGTGTGGAATTACTTTTATCCAAAGCTCCTTGGCTCACATCGAGTCTAATCATTCTGAGCCCAGGTGCTGTAGACTGAAAACAAATTAAACCCCAGGATCTGCCGGTGATTGCACCATGCTAGTCTCACCTAATAGCAAAGGACCACTCTATTGAAACCAATCACTGCGATGCAGCTGGTCTCTAACTTTATAGAACTCCAGAGAAAACTGACTTTCAGTGCTGACAACAAAGAAAGTTTTACGCTGAGAGTCCTTCTAGTTATGCAAACTAATTCAATGTAAATCATAGCTAATTGGATTGAAAGCATCAGTTTGATTGGTCAAGTCCTGATACAATCCCAAAAGTTGTTATGAAATCACTGTTGACAGAGTAAATTAGCCATCCTTAGAAATTCTTCATCATTCCTATTACACAAGTTGATTTCTCTTGGACAGCTGACATTTACTCTCAAATCAGATTTTAATATTTTTCTCGAAAGGTTAATTAATTTTATAACTTTCTTTTATCAAGAGAGGGTTTACTGAACCAAACAAATGCGTCACGGCACCAAAATCTTTAAATATCAAGCAGCTCTGCAGGGTCTGTCTCTCTCCTTCAGAAATTATAGAGAGGCTGGTATTTTAGGCTTAAGTGATTTGCTAACAAACATATCAGCCAGGCAGAAGCTATAGAGTCTATAAATGACCAACAGAGCTCTAACAAAGTAACAGAATAGGTGCTTCGACTAATTATACACTAATACACTAAAAAACTGGGACTGATACAGCCACCCTCCAAAAATCCATCAAACTTGTTTTATGCTAAACAATAAATAAACACAAAATCACATTAACTTCATTGGATTTTAAAACAATTTTAGTCTTTATGGTGTTTTTAAAACACTACTGAAATCCAATGACCTTTGGTGCACAACCCTGAGGCTGTTTGGCTCTGAATTTAACATTCATATAATTTCTGGACTGTTTACTGCAGATATAAATTTTTGTTGTCTCCCAACAAACCACCGAAGCCAGTGCTTCGTTGGAAAAGAGAGGAACTTTCCTATCATCCTTACTAGGTGAGGTGGAAAAACAGATTAAGATAGCACCATCAATACCAGGTCATCATGCCTGGGGCAAAGGCCTTGGGGTCAGAGAGCTTAAGAATTCATTGTCTGGTTAAATTCTTTATAGGAGGAAATGGGCACAAGGAAGTAAGAATCCGACTGAGACCTGAGAAGTTCTGAAAAGAAAAATAAAAGTGAATTAAATGAGTATAAATATGACTACTTGAAAGGAAAAACTGTTTAATAAAAACGAAAGCATGCTAGCTAAGGGCCTGACTGAATAAAGTGGTCAGAAATGGGTTAGTGCAATATGTGTCAGGACATACTGGTTTTTGGCACTACACTTTCCATGCATGTAGGTCCTGTAGTCAGCTGATTTATTGTCCTACATACACACAAACAAGCTGCTATGTTCTAATCTATCTGCTTTCCTGAGCTTTTGAATACAACTCATTAAGGCAATGTCGCTAATAATTTAAAATCAACTGGTTTTTAAATGAAATCATTAGCAATCATATTTGTTCCAGGTCATTACAATGACTACGGTTATGATTTTCTTATAGAGAGAGAGGATAATAGAGGACCAGTTCCAGCAGTGTGAAAGCAGGGAGGGGCTGAGAGGCGACTGTCCCAGCATCAAAACTACAATCACACTGAATGCAGGCCATTGTTAGAGTTTGTAAAAGCTATGGAGCCACCAGACCATGCAACACTCACTCCCCAGCCCCCAGTAGTGGCCTAGATCCTAGGGGCACTGCACTAGTTTGATGCTATTCTTTATCTGCTTTTGTGAGGTTTCCATACTGAGGGAGAGTTTCGTGTGTTATTTGTCTTTTACTCGAACAGGAATTAGTCCTCTTTTCAAAGCCGCTGCAGGTAAATCTTCCTCCCACTGTGTTTGATTTGTCCCCTGTGGTCAACAAAGAGACACACTATCAACAAGCAGCCATATAGCCCTCCAGTCATTAGCTACAGGTTGAGCTAGAGGATCAGTTCAGGTTTTGCTGATAACACAGAAACGTGATAAAACAACTCAGCAGACCAGTGGCTCATTTTGTCAGAGGAGCAGTTGAATTGATAAATGACACCTTTAAAGGCCGATGGAGGTTTTAAAGAGCAGCTGTCACCTGAAAGTTATTGTCCAATATTTTGTAAACAAGGACAGTGGCCAGACTTTGTGATTTAAGCTTCTCAATGTGAGGGCTTGCAGCTTTCCTTTAGCATTCATGACAGCAAATTAAATAAGAACAATTTGGGGAATTTAAGGATATAAACATTTACTGTCTGCAAAATTGTGATGTTGTTTCCACTGCTTTTTTGACATTAAATTATTAAAAATCAAGTTAAATGATAATGCAATCAGTTGCCCCTATTGGATCTAAACTGACTTTACTGTGGTAGATGAGTGGTGGCATACGTAGCTGGTTTTGACACCAGCAGCCTCCCATCTACCCGCTTGTGCTTCCTGAATGGCTGGCTGTCAGCTGGTGCCAGATGCTTCCCACATCCTTGTTTGCTATAGTACAAAAAAGTGAATTATTCTCATTTCAAGGCTCTCACTTTGTCAGGTCCTTTGAAATCTGTAAAAATGCTCAATCAGCTCAAGCTGTGTCAAATAAGAGCTTTACAGTTTCACTGTTTATCTTTTTAGTCTTTTTAGTTGAGTCCCACAACAGGAGTTTGGTGTTTTCACAGTTATAATTTTGAGAAGGAATAATTCAATATATATAGTCACACACACACATACACACATTAAGTACATTCTCCCTTAACTTAAATCATCCAGGATTATTCTCTCACATGTGATATTTCAATCGCCATTAACTTTAAGGTAGAATAAAGGTGACACTTTGGGAGTCATTGGTCCACAGGAGAGGTGCATCGTTGCATGTTCCCTTTTGCCGGGATGCAAATGATGCCAGCATCAGTGAGAAAATTCCCTCATAAATTCCCTCATAAATTCCCTCTTCAGCGGCATTCATCTATTTTCTATTACCCAGCTCCGGCATGCCTTGCTTTTCATTGTGAGTGTGTTGCTTGTTTGATCATTTTGCTTTCCAACAAAAACATGTATTTCGTTCTTCTTTCTTCATATCTGGATTTTGTTCCATAATTTCTCAGTTAACAAATCTAAACTAGAACTGAACAAGACTTCTAAACTCAAACTGAGAATAACTTGATGTTGCTGAAGTTAGGTGGGCAGTTACGGGCTACACAACTCATTGGGAAACCACTTGGTCGTTTGTCTCAAAGAGTCTTTGTTTGGTTGCAGATTCCAGCAACCTTGCTGAACACCAGTGGGGAGAGGGAGTGAGCAATAGACAAAGGAAAAGAGAGGGAGGTGAAGACGAGAGAGGCAACTGAGGGCAAAAGATGAGACAGTAGAAGACTAAAAAGAAAACAGTGTGGGAAAATGAATGTGTTGTAGTGAGAGGGAAACATTAAAAAAGTTTGAGTAAGGGAGACATAGAAGTGTAGTGGAACAGACATACACAAAAACAGACGAGTCGGAAACAAAGACAGATTAGAGGCAGCTGGAGAGACAGAAAAAATATGGGGTTTGGTGATAAAGACACACAACCAGAGACTGACAGTGACAGGGAAGGTGTGTGTCTTTGTGGATGGGGCAGAACAAAATACTGCATGTGTTTGTAAATTGTGTTCTTGTGTAAGAGAGTGAGAGAGGGCAAAGAAAGTGTTGGACAAAAAGCTTTTGTTGTGAAAGTGGCCATTTTGAATCTTCCCCTGGTTCTGGATGGCTCCACTTCACTGTGTCCCCGCCTAGATGTTTGGACCAGTTTCTCATCAAGTCTCCACTTATACCATGACAGTGTTTCTTCTGTCAAACCCTCTAACTATTTATGGCAAACATCATCACAATTCTCCAGACACGGTGCAACAGGGGAGCGCAAGACACTTCAGCATAAATGTTTTCTGAGGACCGTACCAGTGATTACTCGTTTTTTAGGCTGTTGCAAATTGCTTACGCTTAACATATGGATCATATGTTTTCCGAAAAAGAAAACAGGAGTACACTCGAATCCATGTTGGGAAGTACAGCGTTTGAGTTTTAAACGCAATTTCTAATGGTTAATTACTTTATCTGTTAATTGATAATAAAAAAAAAAAATTATTGCCACCATTTGCTTTTTTGGCATTTTATCTTGTAAATTTCCAATTCAGTGTTGTTTATATGTTGCTGAATTATAAGCTATAAATTAATATTATTTACAGACTATGTAATTAATTACTGAACAAAACAAACGATTTATCAGTACCCCACTCAGCTCTACTCAAAACTGGTAAAATATATTTCAATGATTTCCATGAAAGTGAGAAGAGATTAATTAAGTTCATGGTTTATACTCTGTTGTCATTCTTGAAAAGAATAAGTGTCAAACAATATTGGATTGTTAGGGTATAAACACGCTGTTAAATTCCTAACGTGACAAAAATGGATGCTGCATAATGCAGGTTAGATTAGACTAGATTAACAGGATTATAACCACAAAGCGAGCAAGAACTGCAGATCATGGGACTGTAAAAAAAAAAAACTATACTCTCTCTCTCACACACACACACAGACATCACCTTTCTCTCGCTTTGACAACAAGACCATGAACGGCGCATAACCTCATTTCGCCTGTGCTGCAGTAACTTACATACACACAAGCTGTTGTACATACCTCCACAGATACACAAGCACAGAGACAGAGACCCCTGCCTTATTATGCAGTGACTCACAACATGCTGATTCATCTCCATTGATCTAAACCTTCCCAGTGGCTTCAGCGTCAGTCCTTTTGTTATTCCTTTCTAGAAGTCATCTTACATCATTCATAAAACTGCTTATTCTACTCAAGCATTGCCATAAACGAGAGTTGCTGAGTTATACAACTGTGCCATCAAGAGGAGGTTTTTTTTTCCCTTCACTTTCACCATATGAATCCTAACCCCGCTCACTTCCACAGATCCATGCAGCAATAAAAGCATACACGAGCACACTGAATATGCGTGGTGTTAGCTGTGACGCGCTGAGTAGAAAATTCATCTGGGATGAGAATGAGTCATGGAAACAGCTTAATATTATGGAGCCATCTTTCCCTTGATGTTGCTCAAGCTAATTAAGCCTTGTACCGAGCTACTCAGTTCTGTTTGAAGTATTCAAGAGACTCTCTTTAATGGTCTGCTTTATGCAGTTTGGTGTTTTCGCATTTAATTTGAATATTTTTACAACCCAGGGACTTTATAGAGATAGGGCTGAGAGTTTAATCTAGATATACCTGCATTTCCTGTTATGAGCTCACTTCCCAAATTGCTTGGAAAATACTTTTTTTTTCACCCCGCTGTTCATTTGTTATGTCAAAATAATAAAAAAACTAAATTCATGCAATAGTTTTGGGCAATTTAGGCAGTTTGTCAAGTAATTTAAAATCATTCTCAGTGTTGAAAAGTTTCTAATTACATTCAGAAATTTTGAGGCAAATATTGTACTTGACCCCATCTGACAGTGACAGACAGCTGTGCACATGCAGATTCAGAGTAATATTACAAAATATAATCAACAAAGAAATAACAATGTATTATTATTGTTACATTACTGATGTAACAGAGTTTACAATCAAATAATGTGACATTCATTTTGTAAATATGACCATTCTTTTTAATAAGCACTTTTAAATTCTGTATATTGGTATATTTTATGCAAATGCTGTTGCATGTACCTAACTGGAAGATCCTCCTTCATTGCTCTTCCTACAAGGAGACTCTGGACATTGTCGAGAAAACGTCAAAGTAAATGTGGTGGTGCATACTGACCCCTACTGTTAATGGCATGTTATCACCTGGCTCTTTAAAACACACTCTTGGGCTTCTGTTTTGACTGATGCAGAAGCAAAAAAGGTCACTCGGTAAGAGAAAGGTCACAGTGTTTGTGCTTGTCATGTCTTTATAGGATCGGAGTGCTGTGTGCATATGCTGCCAACCAAAACCTCAGCTCTCAGGTGAAGAACATACGCAGACTGGTCAACACCAACATGAGGGACTTGCACACCTTTGTTAACGACACACCAATGGTAAGACCGGAAGTTACAGCAGGTCTGAGTAAAGTACAATCACTCTGCTTTAGTTTGAACACAAATGATTATGTGCTAACACAACAAATGTGACAAATGTGACCATACCATACTGTGTAATAGAATAGTATTTTGTAACAACATGAGCATTTGATTTCTAACTATGTGAGGAGGAATACCTACCAGCTAAATTTAGGCTAATGAAATAATTTGGACCAAAGGATCAATCGTGGTTGGAATTTCAAATTCATTCAAAAGACAAATATTCTTGATATTTGAGGGTGTTGAGGTTGGAGGCAAGAGTATAGCAGTTTGTGCTTTTCTGCTTCTGTTTCTCGTTATGCCTCCTTCATGTAATCCCTTCAAGAAGAGAAAAGACAATTTTCTCACCTCTTAAGTCACCTCGTAAGTGCGTCAGATACAAAAAATTTTTTCTAAAACATAATTCTCATACCATGACATCTCAGAAACCCAGACTTTCAGTCTCACTTTTGTTGTTGTTTTGTGGCTTCTTAGAGAAAAGAAAACTGACTATAGTTTATTAAATATTATATGTAAATAAAGCCCTGCCTTATTTATTGGGCATTTTATCTTTTGCACGATGACTAACATAATATTGAAATTGTGTATTACTCTGCTCTGGCGTTGGGGTCTATGACTAGGCTAGACAAATTTTCAGTAAACAACCATCTGTAAAACGACTCCGTTCTGCTTTGTTTCCTGTTTGCAGCAAATTGATTACCTAATATCCCAATACGCCATAGCCAAGAAAAAAGTCATCTATGACCTAAATCGTAAGTAGACCTTCTTTCTGTCCTTGATAGTGAATTAATCAGACAGAAACAACTCAGTGGTAATTGCTCCTGGCTGTGTATTACGCTTCACAGTCTGAAGGAACTGTATCTACTTTCTATGATTTGTTTTCATAGCACATTTGTGACATAACTGGGTCTACGCAGTGACTGTTACAGAGGATCTCTTGAATATTCATCCTACTTTTCTCCTGTATTAAGATATCCAGGCAAAGCTTTCTTGAAAGTTAAGACCTATAAGAGCTGAACTGGTCATATGAAGCAAAAATATTATGTCTCCATTTACAGACAAGCATTAGATCTCATGTTCAGATGGCTGGATTAAGAGCACACCCAGGAAAGGGGAAGAAAGGGCAGCAGACACATCATAAAAAAAAGTGACATGCACTATTTTCTGTTGTTTTGGTTTTTTTCCTGTTGGTCTGATGCTATCTCCTCTACAGATATAGGTCCATTGCTGGGTGGAAGGATACACGATCAGTTGGATAAGGAGGTCCATCCCGCCTTGGACAGAGTGCTCAATATGGCTGGAGGTGCATCTATTCACTCTTAATTTCCTCTTTCAGTTAGAATATAATCAGGTTCCTGGCAGCTGCTGAATGCAGGATATGGCTGCACCGCAAAGCAGAGGCATCACAAACCATGGCGTATAAAATATGTGGCTAGTTTTTTGTTTTTTTTTTCATGTTCAGTGAGATGATCGAAGATGTACATTGTGGTTAAATGTTATTTATAATAATCTTTCAGTTTTTTCCCCCTCCAATCTTCTTTTTATGCTTTTTTGTAAAGTGAAAATCGAGAGAGCCATCAAAGGTAACAGTAACTTAATAAATAAACCCCGACCCACAATCCTTTGACCCCTGACCCTGTCAACTTTGACACTCCTGTGATTTGTTCCCTTGTGATCTCCCTTGAGCACTTGGACCCATCACAACCTTACAACCAATTAATACGTTAAAACTGCACTATGCAATTTTTCACTCTGGTGATTACAAACAAAGTTGTGTCCAACAAATCCAGAGAAGATGTAAGATGATATCACAGCCATTCCTTTAAGGCGGCTTCTGCTGTCTTCTTTGGCTGCTGCATGCTTTGGACTCAGTGTTCGTTGATTTTGCATTTTCTCCTAAGATCAAATTCTCCACCTCCTGCCTCCAGCATGCTCAATTACATTTCTGGTGAAACTTAATGCACCAGATAATGTCCATTGAAATTCTTGCCTAGTGCAGTTTTAAGTTAATGGAATCACATGATCACATGAAACCCAGATATCAACCTGTACCTGGATATTTCCCTTTTTTGTTTTGTTTTTTTGTTCTTTTATTTCAGTTTTGTTCCCCCAGTGTGAAGTGAGCATAAAAAGTTATGCTCTTGTGTAACAAGTCCAGATACTTCAGTTTAATCAACCATTTGGATAATCAATTAAATATTATTTAATTTACTGACTGTCAATTACAACAAGCAGCTGTATAAGAGTGTTTGGCTTCATGGAATACACACTATACACACTTGTGGCTCAACAGAAACAAAACAACTGTCAGAACGCATGTGGACAGTTCAGGAGGCAAAATGGCTGAGCTCAGATATGACTGTGGTTTCGGTTATTGTCTCTAATTTTTGTGGACTATTGTGTTACCATGAGCACTGAGCCGAGTAGTCCAAAAATCTTGTGCATATATTAAGTAATTCATTGAGTAGAAAAACTGCTTCGAGGCTAAAGAATTAAATTTGTTCAGTAATATACTCTATCTTCCAATACGGGATTAAAAGAAGTTAAATATGATGCTTGTGCTTTTAGCACTTCATTCCCTGCTGAGCTGCTAAGTATTTAGCTACACAATGGTAAATTCACTGTTTCCTCTCCTACAGTATTGCATGTTTAATACTGCTGTTTTAGGATGCTAGGGTTTTTGGCAATCTTTATCCTGTTTAAGAGTCTGCTGCAGGCTACTGTCATCGTTAACCAACACTAGTTATTGTCTTGTGATGCATCTAAAATGAGTCTCTCACTCAACAGCAACATCTTTAATAGGAGCTAACAAACTCACATAGCATTTTTGTTTGGTTGTTTGCCAGAAGCAAAGATGTTTGGCAGCCACAAGTCTAATTTTAGAAGTTAGAGTCACAGCAGCATATGAAAGCACTGCAAATACCAAGGCTTGGACCAGAAAGTCAGTCTTTCTCCGGCCTGCTCAGGCCTGGTCCTTAGAATCAAGTACAGCTTGTCCTGTATGAGTCTCTTTTGATGTAATACTGTATGAACTTTCCTTTTTCTGTGTATTCTCACATTGTAACTAAATCCATAAATTAAAATACTGGGCCACTTTAATAGAAAACCGGTCAATACTTAATTGTACTAGTTATCAGAGTTGAAGTTTGTAGATTCCCCAGAAGCTTTTGCCCTATACTAGGGGGAAAAAAAACTTCCTTCAGTGCACTGAATATAAATCTGTATTCATGCACTTCCTGTTACAACACTTTGACAGAATGTCCCAGGACGCAACCAAAGGATCCTACTAAATTATTCATAATTCATTCCTTTCCCTTTCAACACAGCCATGCGTGAAACCAAGGACGCCCTGGAGAACGTCAGTGTGTCTCTGGAGGTCCTCCAAGAGGGAACAGGGAAACTCAACTTCAACCTCAGCCTGGTCCGGACCAGTATCAATCGTACACTCAATGACCCCGGCTGTCATGACGAGGAGTCAGACGCCACCACTGCCCAGCTGTGCCGCAACATCCGACAGTCACTGTCCCAATTGCAGATCAGCGCCAACTTCACTCGGGTACATAATTGAATAGTAAACACACAGATGTACAGACTACATGCTGCGAGTTTAAGTAAAGCTGTGGACCAGATCTGAAAGCTTTAGCAGTTTGGTTAAAGATACTGCAAGATTATTATTATGATTTAGGAAAAAATTCTGTGATGATGAGGAGATGTTCATGTAATTCTTTTACAAACAACTCTAACAATGTACTTCAGACTGTTTCCAGACCGTAAAGTATGATGGCTGACAGAAGAACTAGCTAATTTCTCTAACTTTTGTATATCGCATATCCTCTTTTTAATCATTTACTCTTATTGTCTATTTATATTTCAGCTTCCCAGAGTGAATGCTCAGCTGGAAAAAATGAATGACATTGTGAAAACAGACCTCAACACCATTGTCCAGAAAGTGAGTGTGAATGATTTAACGACAGATACAGTTTGGGTTGTCAATACATATCCAGATGTGTAATGTGACACCATTTCTTTTTCCTCTCATAGGGCTATTCCTCTTTGAATGACACACCACAGATGGTGATTGAACAGACCAGAAGTGTTGTAGAAAGTAAGTGATATTTTACACTTTGTTTAGTTTTTTTTTTCTAAAAGAAAACACAAATATTTAATAATCCTGTTATTATACTAATGGATTTCATTGGGGGTTTCTTGCGGTCCTTGCACTCTCCACGTCTCTGTTATTATTCTTCTGCTTCTGAGTTTGCCCAAGATTATCTGGACTTTAGTCTGAAATCTTCATCAATTTCAACATTTACCAACTCCCTCATCTATTGCAATAATATGTAAAACTAATCAAAGACAAATGATTAAAAACTAGCATAATTCGGAGTAGTATGTTGGATGTTTTACCTTGTGTAGCTGATGGCTATTTTTCCTGGATAAACACACAAGCTATATACTTAAACTATTGACAAAAATGATTTGAATTGATCGTTCTGTCTCTCAGATGTACAGAATTTGGTGGATGGCATTGGCAATAACATCAGCAGCTTTTCTAAGGCATTTCCAGTACAAAGTTGCCTGTCCAACTTCACCATCTTCATCAGTCACGCTCATGCTAAGATTGAGGACTACTACCCGGAAATCGACCAGCTGGACTTCTACAGGTACACTGACAACATTCACGCTGAAGTTTCTTCATATGTTAGTAAAATTCAAAAGGGTCAAGTTTCGATTCCAGAAAAGAAGCATTATTAAACAAGATACTGTAGAAATTGTAAATAACAAAAAAATGACTAATGTACACACTGTCATTTTTAGCTTCATGATATCCGACTTGGACAGACTGTTCTCCTCAGTTACTGCAAAATTAATGTCTACCCTATTACACAGAACTAATATTTAGCATTTATGAAATATTAATTTCCTTTCCACATGAAAAGCTCAGCGGGGAGAAGCCTAAGATAGTATATCAGTTTTAAGTTGCTTTTTCATCCCACCCCATTTAACACGTGTGCTGTCTTATAATAAGAAGATTTGGCCTTCACTGTCTTGCTCAAGGACACTTAAGCTGTTTTATAGGATCATATCGTCTGATTTGTTATTCTAAGCCCTTCAGTAGGTGCTCTAACTGTTCAGCTTTGCCTTGTCTCACACAGGTGGATTGGCTGCATTGCTCTTTGCTGCATGGTGGTCCTCATCTTGGCCTTCAACTACCTAGGCCTGCTGTGTGGCACCCTGGGCTACGACAAGCACGCATCACCTACAACAAGAGGCTGCATCTCCAACACAGGAGGAACAATGCTCATGGCGTAAGTCAACGATGCACCTGACAAACTCAGTGAGCTTCAAGATCCAAAACAAGGAAAGCGTTGGCAAAACAAGAGACTATAGTCCCACTATAACAGCATCTCTGCCACTTCTACAGCTACTCCACTAGATTATTTACTTTACAAGCTTCAGTGCTTCTAAAAAAGTAAAAACCAGTTTCTCTGATTATGATTACATAAAATATATGAAGAACACTGCAGATTATGCAATGTTTATGCAAATAAAGCATCTGCAAAATAATACCTGACCGAATTAATACAGATCTCACTGGTACAACATGCAGAACCGGTCCCCCAAAGAATCCTGGAACACAACATTGTGTTCCCAAAACAACTATAACAATTTACACAGTATAATAATAATGCCCCAAAGGATGACAAAGTAATATATTTAAAATTCATACAAAGCAAAAACCCCAGTGTATATGAAGGTCTTACATTATGGCCTGTGTGTCCAACAGTTACATGATTCTGTAATTACTGTTACTCCTTTTAATATACTATATCTCACTTACATGTCACATTAAACTGACACTGCTTATTGTGACAGAAATCCCAATCCACCCACACTACAACTGCTACACCTCTATCTCTTATTATTCTGTACATCTGCTGTACCTGAGGTCGTGTCTGCTCTGCTCCCCAGTGGTGTCGGATTTAGCTTCATCTTCTCCTGGGTGCTCATGGGAGTGGTGACCGTCTTATTCCTGGCTGGAGGGAATATCGAGAAACTTGTTTGTGAGCCCTTCCACAGCAAAGACCTCTTCAAGGCAAGTCATGAGTCTGGATAGAAATTATACCATGGTCAAGTGTGAAGCACAGAAACAGAATGTTAAGTATATGTGAAACAGTAATTTGATTTCACAGAGAACTTCAAATAGGTAGACAGTGTATTGGGCTGTATGAACCCCATTCATTTTCATAAGCCCCTATCTGAGCACCTCTGTCAAACAGCTTAAATTTGGACACTGCTCTCCCTCTATATACTATTTACTGCAAACAAGTTAGTGTGACTTGTATGGGCCTGTGAGAACAGCAGTTGCTCCCATTTGTATGGTGGCACGATGCTGTTTTTATTGAGTTTGGATTCTGCTGCACTTACACCACCGAGATATCATTTTTCCTCAGGTTTATAAAGCATGTGCAATTTAGACAATTACATAAAAACTGTCTTTTTTTTTTAACAGCTCATCATGAACTCTCATTTTACACTCATTTTGAAGTGTTTAGTAAGTTGAAATTGGAGGGAATGAAACTTTTTTTTGCCCATTTCTCAGGTTTCCACCTGTTTTATAACAGAAAAACTTGGGCTGAAAAAACCCTGGTTTTCATTTAAATTCTGCTTTGGATAACTGGCAATTGTGTTTAAATATACATGTATAACTATCAATCCGGTTGATCCAGTTTCCCATGAGAATCACAAGTCACACATTCTCCTTTTGGCTTCCCAGGCTCTGGACACCCCATATCTTGTCAACCCAGAGTGGAAGAACTTCATCCCTGGCTATATGTACAACGACTCCGACCTCGAGCTGACGGCAGAGAGCTTGTACAGGCAAAGCAAACAAATTTTTGTGTATATATGTGGCTGTGTTATTCTTGCCACCTTCCAGAAGCAATTCTGGGGTGGGGATTATTCTCTTCACTCAAAATTCCATATCCGTCTTTTCTATATTGGATGTTTGCATTACTTGCAAAAGCTTAATTGATATTGCAGAAACATAAACCATTTATTTAATTAGTCTGCACAATCATACAATGCTGTGATTTCGTTTTTTGTTTTGATGAAGGCATCAAGCATGCAAGTAAATATTTCATACCAACTGATAGGGATGCAAATGAGAGGGAGAATTGCTATTAACCCGAGTAGCTAATCAGCATATTTTTTCTGCACTGTGCTTTTTTTCTTCAGCCTCTTTCTCAGTGATTACATCAGATTTCATCATTTCCCTCCAGTGAGAAGCTGCATAACCTTGATAACTATGATAGCAGACCCGCAGTGATTATGTTTGCAAATAGAGCAGTGTTGCATATATTAAAAAGAAAGCAGTGCTAACGCTGTGTATATTGCTGCATATGAGCCTATATGGTATTTACAAGGAACATTTATCTTTGAGATATTACAAACTAATCCAAGCATTTCAGGAAGTTAGCTGTTTTCTATCAGTCAACATTGTAAGTGTGTCATGTACTTCCAGCCAATTTCACTTGGTGGCAGCAAATATTTTCACTAAAACTGAAACTTTTCAGCCCAACATTTAACTTTCTCTTGTGTTTGTCTTTGCCTTTTTTAG
The DNA here is from genome assembly GCA_034769265.1 of Remorina albescens. NCBI lineage: Eukaryota > Metazoa > Chordata > Actinopteri > Carangiformes > Echeneidae > Remorina > Remorina albescens. The sequence continues at coordinate 6,551,031 of CM068475.1, read as the reverse complement.
TACCTGCAAAGAGAACAAAGGCATCTACCTGGCCATGCGCCTGGACAAAGTCTTCAACATCTCCTCTTTCCTGAACACTACAGTGGTTAGTCAACGCAAAACACAGCATTAGTATCTGTCATGTAGCTCAAGCTCACACCAGGTAAAAAAAAAAATAAACATGGTACAATGTTAACTTGAGGCTTTGGTGTCCAGCTCTCCATCCTTGGCTACGACAGTGCACCAGCACATATGTTGACAGGCAATCTTGACCTCACACTGTGTACACTGATGCAAGTTTCTATTTCTTTCTGACCCTGAGCCAGCCACTTCTGCTTGCCTAAGACGTTCACTAATTCCCTGCCAACTTGGCAAGGACTGCCTTGGCTCACTTTAACCAACAGCTGATAATGTCCCCCATGCTGCATCTGTTTCAGCACATTTCGTCCTCATTTAATGCCTGCAAATGTTTTAAGTTTCCAGAAGTCCGACATGAATGTGCCAGTTACTTTAACATCTCTATAAGATCCAAATTACAAAAATCTTACTAAATGATACAGTTCTCTCAATACAAAGGGGCTATTGTTTGCCCAAATACCCATTAATTTTAGTGTGGTTAGTGAAATAAATTTTCCTTGCACCGCCTAAGAGGTCTTGATCAGAAAAAAAAAAAATACTGATTTAGTTTTCTAAAATATAAACAAATTTCGGCTAAGTAGGTTCATGTTAGCAGGCTAGCTAACACAAGGTAGCTAATGCTAGCTAGCTAAAACGAACCTACTTAGCCAATATTGGTTTAGCTGGTTTACTTCGAAAACTAAATGCGCCGAATTGTTTATTAGCTGTTCATTTTAGCCACATATCTTTACAGACACTGATAACTACAAATAAATCACCTGGCGATTGGAGGTAACTTGAAAACCGGATTATTCACAGTTAGATTCTGCGGCATGACGAGCGTTTTTTTTTTTTTTGTTTTCCTTCCGGTTTGTTTATTTACGGTGGAAAACAAAACCAACTGAATCCTCGAGAAAAGTAAACCGCGGCTAATATAAAAAAAAACAATTCTTTAATATCTGGGGATAAATTTGACAGAATTCGTCTTATTTTTTTTAAGTGACTTCGTTTTGCCGACAGCTCTTCGTCACGTCAATTAAAAAAAACTTCTACTAGATTTGATTGGCTCGCCCTGTCAACCAATCAGATTAATGGAGGCGTGGCCTTTCGGAACAAAAGTAGTTAATTACTAATTCAGAGTTCAGGTTGGAGACCCCAGAGAATGAAAGTTTGGGGAATATTTTAGCAATTTAAGTCTTGTATACAAAAAAACTTTTTAAGTCGTTATGTTACATAATTGTACTTCCGCGTCCAAAAAAAAAAAAAAAAATCGTTAAACCGGAAGTGACGCAGACATACGCACAAACGCCGAGTCAATCACTTAATGAATACAGTTTTATAAAAGTAAATATATCAAGTTTTTGCACTGAAGAGGTTGAAAATTTGTTTATACGATACAAACAATAACTTGATATGGCGGACATTTTTTTTTTTAAATTGGAAATCCAAACGTCAGTACCAAGTAATCTGATGAGAAAACATTATAAGACATCCTTTGTCAAACTCATATTTGGCAACCTACATCTGTCTACGGTCAGAACAGACAAACAATTACGAACAAAGTGATTATTTTACAAAGTTTAAAAAAAAAACATTAATTTTTTCCAATAATAAGAAAGGATTGTGTGCACCAATGCATCAACAGGGGCTGCAATTTAGAGTTAAAACAAGGAGAAATTGGAAAATTAATTAAGAAAAAGCACTCCAGTGACCTCAATCTAAAACCACTTCACTAGTCGCACAAGTACAAACATTTGTTTTACTTTAATTTTAGTGACATTTATGAATACGTCTAACATATAAATTGAGATTAACAAACAAGATTTTCCAACAAGCATTAATAAAAGTTGGAAGCTTAATTATTAGTCATAGCACAAAACATTTTTTTATTTTTGTTTCAGAAAATAGAAAAACGAACACACGAGTTAACATTTACAGGCTAGGCCCTTAGCAAAAGTTGAAAAAGCTTTGATTTGCAGATGAGTGAATAGAGTTGTGATCAGCACCTCCAGGCCGAGTCAAACGTATTGCCGTACCTGTTTTTTGTTTGCAGTTAACTAAGGATGTGGTGGGTCAGCTGGATAGCGTTAAGATCGACCTGAGAGGGATAATCCTGTTAGAGGCAGAGGGGAAGCAGAACCTCCTGGATTTCTCTGAAGTCGGGCTGTCAGAAATCAACTACGCTGACTACCTGGAAGAGGTGACACACACACAAACACGCAGATGCACAGTGACAAATCTGAATGAACAGACCAACTATGAGAGGGCAGACTAAATACTCTCAAAATGTGCATGAATGAACAGGAAAACACAAACATAAGGGGACAGGCATGGACCCACAACCACACACGCAGAAATAACAAGGAACAGGCATTAGAAAGAGCTAAAAACACATAAAACGCAGGGGCAGACAAGTGCCTATACTCAGTGACTAAATCTAACTAAAATTTGTGTTTTGATAGAAATTACACAAAAATAGTAATTTTATCTCTGTTATATTATAATGTTAATAATCAGCATCAGAATCAAAATTACTTTTTTGATCCCCAGGGGGAAATTGTGTCGCAGGTGCTCTTGACAGAACATTCAAGACAGAAGTGAAACATGTACATCAAAGATGAAAAAGTAGGGAAATATGTACATTAGGGATGCAAGAGAACAAATATGTATAGAGTACCTATAGAAAAGTGTAGAAAAAATATTTAAATTTAAAGCAATAAAATAAATATAATTATACACAGAAAATTATGCCAGGTGAGATGGCTTTATGAGGTCATTAAATAACATTAATATGAAATATCAGTGTAAATATAATATGTTGCTCTGGACATATTCTAATATTAATTGTATTACAGTTGTAGTTTAATGATATATTCCAGAAATAGCCCAGCTGCTGAGGCTCAGTTAAACAACCTTCTGCTTTGCTGTCACGTAACGTACCGCAGGCATTCATTCTTTATTTGATATGAGCTGTGACATGACACAGTACACTGGGTTGTGTTGAGGACCACTGAAGCTTCATCATCCAGAAGTCATCCTGCCAAGGCAAAGAGTGTGTAGGAACAAGTCCAGACTAGGCATTCCCTGTGTTCTCCAACATTACCTGTCAGGTTCACTTAGATTTATTTCCTGAAAGACAGAAAAAAAAAGGAAAGACTTTAAGGGCTTTATTCACGAGTATCACCTATCCTGATACACAACTCACAGACTCTCTGATTTCCAGAAGATTTCTAATGATAGAAACAATTAAGATGATGAAAATGTATATGGTACTGAGAAGTCATGTATTGTTGCATATAATGTAGCTAAGAAGAAATAAAAAATTCTTGTTCTGTCCTCGCATTTTAAACAATGTAAACATGGATGACGAATAGAGACGCATGTGAAGCGTCGTTTCCACTGTTATTTGGAGTAAACCTACAACAGGAGATAAAACAATTTATCAGGATAACGTATGCTTTTACGGCAACAGTTCACTGGGATTTCATTTGCTCCTTTGTTTTATTTGATACAAAGATGGACGCTTTGTTAATCGTGGTTGTTTTATAATCCCATTCGGCAGGAGCCAGATATTCCCATGACACAGAAATAAAGATATACAGTAACTAACACAACTAACTATAGGCCTCCTCCATCAGTTGAGATTTGCTCTGCTAAAACGACTCTTCTTTTCTTGGGCAACATTTAAATGAGTTCAATCTGCTCTGTTTGTTTTGGGGGTAGTTGAAAAAGCTTTAAATAATTTGTTATTTAAACAGTAAATGTTTACTTTTCAATAAGATGAATAGTAAGGTTTCTTTTTGAGAAACATGAATTGATGTGATTTTAATAGATGTTTAATCCTGCTCCTCAGTCTTTTTCATATTAAATCTTATTTGTTATTTTATTCATTGGTTGGTCCAAGATGCTTTTACAAACAAGAAGCAACACAATGACCAAAATATTATAATATCAATGGATGCTTTTCCTACTACCCAGCATTGCTATTCAAGACCACAATGTTGGCATTATTTTTTCTCTTTACACATTATTATTTTTAGGTGAATAAAGGAATGACTGTGGTGGACGTGCTAGCATTTGCCAGAGAGCTGGAGGCCCAGACAGATCTTATGGTAAGAACACCTTGGTGCCCACCAGCTGATAAACAAACATCCACTCCAAGCAGGCACATAATTGGATTTTTGTGTTTATTTACAATGCCATGGGGGTATGATGGTGGGTCAGGCGTCCTTGCTCTCTCAACAGACCTGCCTAAAAAAAGACTCTCTCTCATAGAGGTCTGACTGTAATGCCATGCCTTCAGGTGATTCAAGAAACACAACACATTTATTCACCTCAGAATGCCAAGTCCAATAGACCCGCCAGAAAGTTGGAGTTCGGAGTTATTTTCAGAAGAATAGGGTCTGATTTAACGTTCAGTTGTCTATAAGTGATGTTATTGCATCATAGGGGACTGCATACAGCACTACCTGTTCTTCATAATTCAAACAAATATTTTATAAACCAGTGCCTAAAGTTCTGCAAAGCTCCTCTAATGCTACCGACGACTATGTGAGGGGAATTTTGAAGATCAGAGAACTTGAAAAAATATTTTGGATGTAGGGAAAATTTAAAAAAAAATCACTCTTATGGTGATACATGAGACAGAATTTCTTCCAGTGCTCTTATGAATAATATCACACCAACATTGCGTGTCTGTTTGTTTCAGCCCAGGGGTCCCCTGCAGAGCGCTCTGAAGGGCCACATCGGCACTCTGCGACAGATCCACAGTCAACAGATCACCTCCATGGAGCAGTCCATGGTAATACCCCACTTTCTCCTTTTTTCAGTACAGATAGTCATGTCTGATTGGACTCCTGGTTTTTGCTTAAATTACGTTGGTTTCATCCTTTTTCAGGAAGCATCTGGGCAAAAAATGCGTTAGCTTTATTCTGTTTTCATGACTGAGATTCTTCCAGCGCACAACTGGTCTAAGATTAACATGTGGTGACGTTTACACTGCAGCTACAATTGTGCATGAAAAAATGCTAAAAAGTTAAGCAGCCGTACACAAACCCAGTGCAGAAGAGTTATAAGTCCGTTTCCTCAACTGCATTGGCTTCAAAAGACCAGAATCCAATGCAGTCACAGGGCATGTTGTGTTGTTTTCCTGCAGCACATACTGAACGTTGCCTGGGGGTCACGTAAAGCTGCTATGTGGAAAAATTAAAAGCATTTTAGCCTCTTTTGAGCTAATCGTTTTGTGTTTTGAGCCACTGTAAGCACTGTCAAATATAGTGTATGTAATGTATATGTAATGTAACAATAATCAGAATCAGTACGTAAGTTTTTGATCCTCAGGCATATGTCATCAAACGTCATATTCAATGAATTATTCTCTTGAATAACACTAAAAAATTTATTTCCACTAGAACTACAATTTCTTTTCATCTTTTTCTTTGCTTTTTTTTTCTCTTTCAACTTGAAGAAATATGTTAGAGCAAGGGTAAGCAGAAATGTGTCCATCTTTTCCATTTCCATTATTTGGAATATTTTCAGAGATGTCACCATTAGTTTAGTTATCTCATTTTTAAAAAAATTATGTCTCATTGTGCTGGAGAATATAATGTGTGTATGCGTATGTGTGTGTGTGTGTGTGTGTGTGTGTGTGTGTGTGTGTATGTGTGTTGGTGTGTGCTTCACATAAAGATCATATTTGGTGTTGAACATGATGGGTTTTGCACAAAAATATTAAAAATATCCACTTTAAGAAAAGAAGTGTTTTAATCCAGTCATCTATTTGGTAACAACCATATCCGTTCCGTCATCGGTGAGATAGTGGAGGTGTTCAGTGGTTACAGCACATTACAGTATGTAAGCAACTGAACCATGAAAGTAACTGAACAATCTCTTTCTTTGCTTGGTGGATATTTAATTTGGCACAAAATTCTTCAGCATGCCTGTAATGAAAACATAATGTTGTTCATCAATAGCTGGTCAGTTCTGGTCTTTCGTGGTCTCACATTGTGTTTCACAGTCAGTTGTTTCCAGGCATAGAAATGACCAACAGTCTTTTTCTTTCTGGCATTAACGTGTGTTCTTGATTTTTTACTTTAAAGAGTGCTTTAAATCAAAGTATGAGGTTCCTGGAGCGAACAGCCTCAGATCTCCCTGTAAGTAACCCATTTCTCAAATCTGAAATCTAGAGTTAGATTAAGGATCAGATTCAACAAACTCATTATTTCTTCTCTGCAGAACAAAGTCTTGGCAGTTCTCGATGCCATTGAAGCTGCCCAGTATCTCATCTCCCACAACGCTACTCATATAATCAATCGAGTAAGCACATAATTATTTTATTTTATTCTTTTTCAATATGTAAGTGATCTGTGACTCACATTATGTCATAATCTTCCTCAGGAAACAGGAAAATACACGATGACCATAGTCGGCTACTTCCGTCAATACATAGAATGGGTCAAAACATCTGTAAGTGTTTCTTAAGCTGATGCGGTTCCTGCTTTTGCTTTGTTTGCGAAGTGTCGACTCATACAGTCATTCCAATATTAAATCAAAAGGAAACACTGCTGCAGCTCAGGGAGTTACTGAAAAACAACGGTTAAAGAGTTTAAAGGGTTTCAGAGTAGATATAGAGAAGAAAAATTTGAGTTAGAGTCTCTGTAAATTAAAGGAATTAGCTTTGTGGCACACGGTTTCTTTTGTAGTTGAGCTAAGGAATTAAAAATAAAGGGAAAACAACCGAAATGGCTGAAACTTGAAGCTGTTTTGTCCATATTGGAGCTCTCAGCACTTAATTTTCATTTTAATCAGTTTTTTCTTGTGTTTTTCCAAGAACACACGGTAACAACACAGCTTCATGTTGGCGAACAGAAACCGAATTTTGGCATTCAGAGTAAAGTGAAAGTGTCACTGGTTAAATAAAGTTTGTATTCCTGAATCCTGCATGTGCTCATCATCACTGTTTGTGTCTTGTTTTCTAAAGCTGGCTCTGGAGGTTGCACCATGCAAGCCCTTCAGCAACATGGTGGACACAGTGGATATCATGACCTGTAGCTTCTTGGTGGACTCTATGGTAATGATATTGGAGATAAAGGGAAACATACTCCATGTAAACATGGATAGGAATGTTTTTTATAAGGCTCAGGTGGAAGCTCGGCAGACTTAATGCAGCATCACAACATATTTATTATATATCATATTTTTGGGTTATTCAGTATACAGTTACTGTTTTAGGCTCATGACGGCAAAAAAACGTGGTAAATCATGGCCAGTGTGCGACTTAGTTATGATCTTTATAAAGCTGGATTTAAAGCCACAGGTGTTTCCAAATTTAGTTCGAGCTTTTTAAAACCTCAGCTGATATAACTTGGACATCAACATTGTTTCCATTTAATATTCTGTTATTTGATTAGAGGAATGATCCCATCTGGTCTAATAGTTTGCCTTTAAAAACAGAACACTTTTTGGATGGGCCTGGGCTGCAGCACGCTCTTCCTGCTCCCGAACATCATCCTGGCAGTGAAACTAGCCAAGTATTACCGCAGGATGGACACAGAGGATGTTTACGACGAGTGAGTAGCTTTGATTGTTATTCTGCTGTTTCTGTTTCGTGTGGATTTATTTTTTAGTCTATAGAATATGATACATAGTGGACACCAACCTGTTTACTGTCCAGTAAACTTCATATGGTTGCAGGACATCCTTCCTTTTGTTCAGGATCTTATTCCTCCATTCTCACTGCTAATAGTAATCTCAAAACTTTTCATTTGTAGTTTGCTAATTGCACTTTAAGAACTGAACTATTATTTGACGGTGTTGAGTTTCTGTACAAAGATGAGTAACCTTTTTCAGTGGTGCTTCTGTCAGCTTCACTGGTTTATTGTTGGGTTTTTTTCCTTCCCTTGTAGTTCCTCCGTTTCTGGGACTTGGCATTTTACTTTGTGATAACCATTTCTACTATTTCCATCTTCCACATCCCTTATTTTTTTGGTTTCATTCTTCTCTCTGTCAAGCACTTGGCACTTTAAAAAAGAAACATTGATGCATTTGCCACTTCTTCATGGAGCTTTTGTTCCCCATCTCTGGATTTATTTGGTCATTAATTTGCACAAATACGACAGTTGCCATGTGACAAGGCAACTTTCTGGTGCAATCTTCATCAATAATATTTTTATTTTTGCTGTTTTGTTTTGTTTTGTTTTGTTTTTTTGTGTGTCTGTGTGTTTCTTTATAGCATTGAGACAATTCCCATGAAAACGTAAGACATTTTCCCACCGCCTCCTTTTCAACTACTATCACTCTGTGCTTTTCTCTTGGATCTTGTACATAGACTTGTTTACTAAATTATTGGTGCTGGTTTATGTTTTTAAGCTTGGAATTGCTCTTATGGGTGGATGGTGTGGCTTCTTGTCGCGTACTACCTTTGAAAAGTGCCCCTTACCTTTCATGAAGGGCTCTTGCAATCATTACCTTACAAGTCCACCTGTTCTTTTGTATAAGTTAAAGTGTAAATAAGACACCCATTTATACAAAAAAAAAAAAAATGTATATCTCCTAACCTTCTTGCAAAAGTTGGCTACTCAGATAGAACACATTTTTACTCTTGAAATTTGATCAGCATGCCGTGTCTGTCACGTTACATTTTTTCACCCCATTTTGTATACAATATTTTGTTTTCAGTATGGAAATTGGTAATAATGGTTATCATAGTGAGCGTTCACAAGGTATCCCAAATCCTATGATGACAAGGTAAACGTGAAATTAATCCTGTTGACTGCATGTGTTGGGGAGTGGAGGCATGAGAAGCATAATTATGTAGCCGGAGACACAATGCATGGCTTTTAAGGAGTTCATATACACATATAGACATATCTGGAAGTCAGCAAATTACATAACAGCCTGACAAATAATGGTAGCTCTTCAGTCAATATTAATATTGATGTGTTGTGTTGGTACAGAGAAAATTAACGGTACTTTTAATGATGTTTGGGAACATGTCATAAAATGCAATAAAGGTCATTTTCACAGTCTTGCAAGAGTTAGATGAGAAGAGGAGCTGGGTCCAGGAGCTGATTATCTTAGTTTAACATCCAGACTGAACAACAGCTAGCTTATCTCTAAAGATCACTAATTAAACAGCATGTGTCAGGCATAATAACTGTGGTGTCCTGTTGTCTGATAAGAAAATATTCCTGCACATAGCTCCCGCTGAGCCACAAATTGTCATCTTTCTTTCATGGTCCCCAGAGAATGAACCAACAGTTCATACAGATTCATGTTTTCCTTCACCGTGACCTGAGGTGACTTTGGGAATCCTTTTATTTTAATCCAGCACCAGCATCAGGACAAAATATCACAACACTTTATACTCTGGGTTCATTAATACCAATTTACTTCCTAAAAATAAAAAACATTTTGTGGGAAATAAGTATAATTTACTACTAATTACAACGCTGCGTCTAAGTACTGGGGACAAGCATGGCTGCAGACTCTGTTTTGTGAGGACAGATTAAATACACAACATCTAACACATTAATTAGTGTTTACAGTCATTAAAATGGCTCCAGCTCTGTGCCTAACAAACAAAAGTTGGATTGTTGTCAATCTTCTCATCTCATTCTCAAATAACCGTATTTACCAAAAATCAAAAAACAAACATTTTGGATACATTTGTTGCCAACACAATACATGAACAACAACAATATATTGTCATTAGGATTGAGCAAGGAATTTATATGGAAAGTTGTTTGCTCAGTTCGTCCCTTTTCAGCGTTTCTGCTACCATTACTTCTGTCTGTGCTGTCACCAAATGTCTGTCTGTGTGGTTTTGGGGGAACTGACCATTTAATTTTGTTGCTGCATGCTCTGTCTACGCGCTCGCTTGGTCATGTGAAATGAAGAAAAATCTTCCTGTTTCTTCTCATTTAGAGTCAGCCAAAGTCCGATGAATGTACACCTGATCATTTTGTTCAGAGAGAGGCAAGCATGTCAAGCTTTGGTGTGATGCTGAAAAACGCCGCTCCTTTGATTTTTCTCCTTATTTTAACACACCGTCTAACTGCATGTTTTATATTTTTAAGTTGCTTTTGGACCAACCAACCTAATGTAACAGTGGCTGCAGGCCGAGAGCAAAACAGTCAAGATATAGACAGGACACTGATAAACGTTTGTTTCCAGAAGTATCCTCCATATCACCTTTTACACTTTTTTGTCTTTTGAAGAGTATTTGAATTTAATTCAAAGTGGAACTATCTACAAGTTTGAATTTTTATATTTTTTAAGTCTTTGTCTGCAAATAATTTTTTCCAAAATGAATTTGTCAAGCCGTAATTAAAACTCATGATTTATAGGGGTACTCAGTGATCTATTATATGACCTCTAGCAGCTGTTGAAACGCTGACACTGAACTTCTTCCGTTCGCCTTGAAACGTTCGCTGCCTTGACGTTAAAGAAACTGTTCTGCTCTTTGCCTCATCTGCTCCTGCTGCTCCTCTTAAGAATCAAGTAGATTTCTAAGTTTCACAAGGAGATAGTTGAATATTCTGACTGTGCAGTTAACCTTGTGTCCTGTGTGTGTGTTTTTATGCTGGTAGCATCCCTACCTATGACACTATGAACAGGTTCCCGCGGGCCTCGGCTCCTCCGAGGCACATCGACTGGTGACAGAGAGCCGGCTCTTGTTCAGGCTCCTGAAAGGTATCAGAAAACTAAAAGGGAAAAAAGTTTAAAAAAAAAAAAAAAAAAAAAATCAATGAATCAGTCTTGTGTTTCTCTAACGGCATTTTATTCAAATCTTTCTTTATAAACTGACACCTTCCCTTCACACAGCTGTCATCTCATCTGCTGTCATCACGCCATCTGTCTCTGTCCTGTTTTTAAACGTTCTTGTTCTCCCATCAGCGTCACACTAACAAAACTCTCTAACGCCTCTTTACAGCTTGTTTTAGTCCTTTTCTGCTCACAGTGACTTTGCAGGAAAACCATCATGGTGAGAATTTGCAAACTTTGGAATCACTAATGAGCCATAAATGTCTTCCTGGTATTTATGTCTGACTACTTGTGCCTGCCTAGTCAGTGTGTTGTAGAGGAGAAATACTGCATGTGTTTGTTCCACCTTACTTCAGCTCTATTACTTTGTTGTTTATTAATAATAATTTGGCCTTCAAAACTGCTTTGTTTATCATTTCCTGCCTTTATTGGAAGAGCTCTGCTTACAACTGCACTTTCTCAGTGACGTATTTGATAATTCCCGAATGTTTTTTTGTGCTAAGAGTCTTTTTAAAGATGACACACTTTGTCCACACTATGTAAGTTTCTGCTTGTGCTGACATTGATTGCAGTTCATGGGTATTATACAAATTTAACAAAAAAAATGAAGAGAACGTGATACATGTTAAATGGTAAAAGAAAAGGGGCCAGTGCACTTGCTGTTTGATAGCTTTAGTTTCTCCGTAGGTGATATACACTTTTTCACAGAAAACATTTTGATCTGTCACAACAGGCAAAACAGTTATGCTAACTATTTAAATTCAATGTAGTTGCTTCACTTCGATGCTCATATTTTCGCTGGCTCTGTCATGGCTCACTGGGATGCTCGAACAGAGCAGAGCTGACGTTAACAGTTTGTCAAATTGTCTTCTGTGAAAAAGCTCTATTGTAGTCCAGAGCTGTTGATTTTGTTTCAAATAGTTTGATGGGAATGAACACAACCATAATAATATCCAATATTTTCTTTTTAAGTATGTAGCTTTTAAAAAAGTGCTAAAAGTGATTGCAAGGACATGATAAGTTACACTTGGTATTGAAAGTCATATTGTGCAATTTCACATATTTTTGCAAATGATATGTTACATTTTAAAATTTAACTTTTAATATCTAGAAGGAAATGCATTATTCCCAAAGGAAAGCTGATTTTATGGGATTGCTGTAAGAACTGTTTTTGGCAAAAGCAAAAAGCAGTCCTTGGTAATCCCCTGTGGATCTTCATGAAAGTATCAATGACTGCACTTGTATGTTTTTTATTTCACAACCCTCCTAGAGCTGCATTAGTCTCCTGGGTCATTTCAAAAATAACGAAAAAGAATTGCATATATTTTGAATTATATGTTTAATTTCTTAAAATTTGAAATACATTTTTCTCCAATATTTGTGTTCCTAGTGCCCTCGAAAACTGGAACTAAAGCGGTAAGTTTTTACCACGTCTCATTTTATGTTGTAGCCGTTTACTTGAATCCGCTGCTATCAATCCATTTTTTTGCTGTAACGAATAATTTATTCTTGTATTGAGTCAACAAATCGACAATCAACAAGTAGAAAAAGTTTGCCAAAAGAGTTTGTAGCATTTCTGCCGACACGTTCACCCAAATTAATTTTATCTGAGTAAAACATCCAGAACATAATGAAATTTTTTAAAAATTTATTTATGTAATTTGTAGACTCGATGCAAGTATTGATTAGCTGTGACTGATGCGATGTGTGCGTACAACAACTCGTTGTTTTGGGTTTTTTTTTTTTCCTTTCAGCCGTATGTCTCACAATCCCTCGGGCCAGACGAAGATCAGTGAAAGCTGGTTTCCCCACGACAGAAGAACAACTTAAAAACTCTACCGGGCCAGTCACACAGCAGTGCAGCTACTTGCTCTTCGATGCCCCCTCCAAGTAACTGCCTGCAGGACATCAAACTCTTCTCCCTCAGCATCAATCTGAGCCAGGCTTGTTCTGCATTTTCAAAGAACTGCTGTGTCTGCGTTTACATTTGTTCAGACACAAAAAAACCGAGCTGAAAATGTATTCAGCAAGAGGACATGACGATAAATGTGATGCCTGTTTGATTTTTAATGTACTTGTTTGTGGTTAGGAAAACAGTGGCTGAGAGGTCACCCGAAGTTAAGCTGCTAGAGGAAATGTTTTGTTTTCTCCTGCACTTAAAATGGATGTATCAGATTCAACACAAGCTAATGTTAAAGTGAGGACGAGACAGAACACGATGCGTTATGTTGAAAATGGCACATCTTTTTTTAACTGCAGCCATGTGAGATGGTGGATGTGTGATATTTTACTGAACAAAGGGATAAAAATAAAAAGACAAGTTGTTCCTGGGTGACTTTACGGGATTATTATGGAGGAAATTTAGCATGAATTGTTTACAATATAACAAAACATCCAGAGTTTGACATCTGTGCTGGTTTGGAGCTCGTTGAAAATGAATGGTTGCCTTTCAGAAATATGTTTCTTGCTGGTTTTTTGACACAGATGCTCCTTTAAAAAAGGAAAATCCACCATCAGATGTTCTTACACTGTTTGAAATCACCAATATATCATATATATATATTCATAATAATTCCATTTTACCTCAACCTGTGTCATCTACTGTCGTGCAAAATGTTCATTTCCTATATTTCCCATAATACCTCTAAATAGCCCAGAAATTAATTTGCTGCTGTGCCACTATGTTTGTTTGTTCTCTGCCACTGCTCTTTTTTTTTTTTTAAATATTGAGCACACTGTTGACATTTTGTTTTTCAGGAAAACTCTGTAAAATGAAGCGAACAGAAAGAAATTTCACTGGAGAGTAATTTTCTCTGCAAAGATGGGATTATTTGATAATTTTCTTAAAATGAAAACATTAACTATTTCAAGTTTTGTTGGTGCACAGCAGAAATATAATCCAAATTTTTCCACCTAGTTCATCATCTTGGAATCACTTTATGTTTTGACCCTTGACTGGGCCAACCTTGAGATTTGAAGTTAGGCTTTATTTCAAAGGAAGACAATTATTCTTATTTTCTACACTGTCCGAAAATACATCACCAAACCAAAAAAAACCCCCAGCAAAGATCAAAAATTGTGTTGTTTTTTTAACAGTGAAAGTACCTAAGGTGGAATTTCCCTTTAAATCACACAATAAACTCAGTGCAGAATGACTTAATAAATATACCGCGGCTAAAGTGTAGGTGATGGATCGATTAACAAAACAAGCTATCGTGTTGAGTTCACTAACATGATGTTTTTACTGAGATCTTTCTTGCTTTCATAGTTAATGTGGAGAATTACTTTCTCAAGCCAAATCCTTTTTTTTTTTTTGTTTGTTTGTTTTTTACTGTAGGTCTCTTAGTGGTATATCGTATATGCGCTTACTTGTTTCAGCTTTTTAAGACCCCACAGTAGCTATGGATACATAAAAAAAAAAAAATACTGAACAACTGAATGTATTCAAGAGCTATTTCTCTTTTGTATTGCTTGATTTGGCTTGTGGCTGAGAAATGTGCTGAAATGTATCTCAAACGCATCAGGCAAGCTAATCCATTTATCCGTTTATCCCATCCACCTCGCTTCCCTGTTTACAGGTTATATTTGCAGCTCTTGTCAGTTTAGTAATGATGGTGAAGAATTAGACAATCCATTCAAGCTTGAACAATGCTTTGTGCTTTTACACAGCTGGTGTGGATGACCACTGGAAAAATAACATCCATCTTAACAAAGAAACCTGTTTTTGCTATTGTGTTTGATTACACCAACAAGGCCACAGTAGACTCAGTTAGGGACGTTAAAACAAGTTATTTTATTTTCTAATATTAAGATCAGCTGAAATAATTCACCTCTTGTACCTTTTTCAGATTTATTTATTTATTTTTGGGGGTTCAAAAACATACATTACTTAGGAAGTCAAGTCACTACAGGCACTTAGCTCCCTTAAGTTGTCCACAAAGTGGGAGCTTTGTGAGTAAATCTAAAATTTAAACAGTTCACTTTTTTTTATTTACTTTATTCCAAGACAGTCCCGGGTTTCTTGTTCAGATGGATTTTTTTTTTTTTTAAAGCAGCTTTGTACACACTTTGACTGGACTATCATTGGTTTGTCTGCTAGAAGCTGGATGTGATCCTTGAGAGGAAAAAGAAAAAGGGGTGATTTAATTAAGTGCTTAAATTAGATCTTTTGTACGAAGCCCTGGATGGATGCTGAAAGGACGGATGTCGTAACTGGTTTGAACTTGTGGTGCTCCAAAACTGGACACTGATGGAGCCCCTGAAGAGGATTTTTTTTATGTGGTGGTGAAAAAAGAGTGTACAAATTGTGAATAAACTTTGGACTTCAGTTTGTTGTTATTTTATTTCATTTCCTTTTTTTTTAATTGACATTTTGGTTCCTATAGATTTAGTCTCCGTGGAAATGGCAGTTTGGAGTAATGCTTATGCATGTGTGTTCTCAAAGAGATAAAACCAGAGCCAGTTCATCTGATGTGCTACTGAAAACTAAAAAAAGAACTGAAAAACATGAGACATCTTGCTCATAATGTATTTTAAGATTTTAACACAAGACCACACATTCTTATGTGGTGCTGCCAATTCTGACCAGGGTTGTGTTACTAATCAGCAGTTTTCAAAAAGAGATTATTATCCTCTTCCACAAGCTTCATTTTGACATTTTCTCAGGCATCAAACAACATGTGAATGTGTGCGTAACCACATGGCACCTCAGCACTGCTTGTAAAAAGGGCTTGTGTAAGACCAAATCTATTCGAAAACAGAAGCGGCGGCTCAGAGCTCTGCACTGGCTGTACAATCAGTCTTCAGCTTGAAGGGCAGAGCAAAGTATGCACTTAATTGGTAATTTGAATTTATTGGATAATTACATGAAGTTATATACTAATGTTTGATACATTCACTAAGAGTCAGCGATGAAATAAACTTTATTTCTTAATATATCCCTCAAGCTTTTGCAGGTTATTTGCTCTGAGAATGAGTTAACCATTATTTATAACTGGAGCACAGTTTTCGAGTTATTTCCTATTTTCTTCTTTGTGTGAATTATGCAGGAAGATGCTGCGAATTGGGAAAATAAAATATGTGATTCAATTTCATGCACCTCACCGAGCAGCATTATACAAAGTCTGCTGGTGAACATGCTGCAGGCTCAGGGAAACACTCTGGGGGGTCGGGGAGTGAAGATTTTAGTTTGATATCAGTTCTAATGGGGTTTTACAAAGAAAAGGTGGATCTGCACCTGAAGAACTTCCCTTCACTCCGCATCCAACACTGCACCAAAATTAGTCAAAGAATCAACTAAAACTAAATTGTGATTTTAAATTTAGATGCACGAGCATTCAGCGACTCTTTGCGTTTTGTAAAAAGAAAAAGAAAAAAAAGATCTAACAATTCTTTCCACTCCTCTTAGTGAAGCATATCTTTTCCAGCTATGTTGACATCATTCACAGTGGGAGCCTTTCCTCCTAAAAAATAAAACCACTATAGACATAGTAGACATATGTGGACATGCCCGCCCACCCACCCCCCAAGACTAATATAGGCAACATCTCTTCTTCTTTCTTAATTACCTCAGAAAATAATTACCACACTGAACTTGGACAGTGATGCATGAGCGCCTTCCACTCACGCTTCCATGTGGTTGAGCGATCCGGTGTTTACGTTTGGAGGGAAACGATTGGTTATGACGCTCAGCTGTGAGCTCCGAACGCCTTTTAAAACCAGAAAGAATGTGAGGGCCTGAGGAGGCTTGCTTACTTCAGCACATTCTCAGACATGCCACTTTTCTGTTTTAATTGAGACGCGCTGAGCAAACCATCATGATGGTTGTCGAGAAGTCTGATGTTTTGCAGGATTACATGAACCCTCCAGCAACACAGAAATGCATCAGACTGGAAAATTTCCTATAAGGTGCAATTGACATAATTGATGTTTTCAGGAATTCACTCATGTGTGACGGTATTTTCTTTTTTTTTTTTTTTACATAACAACTAACAATAGGTAAAAATGAACAGGTGGTTTGACATGTGGCATTTGCTTTCTTCAGATGGTGCTGTTGAACAGCAAGTTTCTTTTGGTCTGACTACATTTTTTTTTTTTTTTTGTAGTCTGAATTCCCTCTTTGTCTGCTTGGCCAATAAATAGCAGGAGGTACCTTCAGGTCCAGCACTTCACCTCTCTTGTACTCAGCATCTATCATGTGGACCCAGGCCAGCTCTCTGATGCTGCTGCTCCCCTGCTGCCTCTGGTCGACTGAGGCTCAGAGCGATGGCAGCAAGAGACGAAGCATCTGGGATGAGCCGATCAAATTCCACACCAAGGCTGATGACCTGTGTACCGTGGTCATCACCGGTCATGGAGAGCACACCAGGCTGAGGCTGAAATGCCAGGCCAGCAAGAGCTCCTACTGGTGTGAGTACGAGGGGAAGCCCTACACCTGCCGCTCTTACAACAAAAACCCTCGACACTTCTTTGTCCAGATGATGTGGGACTTCAGAAAACTCCACAACGCTTGCCAGGGGCCGAGGCAAATCAAACCTCACATGTGCAGGAAGGCTAGCGATGACGCTCAGATGGTATTTTCATCTTCCTCCTTCGCCCAGTCGTGGCCAGAAGATTCTTCAAGGACAGGACAAAGACCAATGCCGCAGTCTGCAAGACCTCAACTTCAACATGCGACTACCAGGCCTGATACCGTGAGAAAAGTTTCCACAAAATCATTTAAAGTCCCACCAAGAGTGAAGACCACACAGGAAACCCCTACAAAACCGCCAACACCCCCTCCAGCGAGCAATGCCAAAGGGATGACTCGGCAGCACTGCTGGGAATCCCTTCAAGGCCTCTGCTCCTTTTTCATTGGGTTGTTTCGAAGTTAATGAGAAAGGCGCTCATCCTCATTAGTAACACAACATTCATCATGTTGTTTTATGACTATTCCAACAGTACGGTGGTGAATTGAGGACTCCCTGTTAACTCCACATATCCACTATCCTGGTGAGGATAAACTAATGTCCGACGACAGCAGCCCTCGGAGTGAAGCGGCGGGAGAAGAACTGTAGCGCGCTCTTCAGGGGAAGGGATGACACTGCGATGACTTTCAAACAAACGTTCCCCACCGAAGCTTAACACTCATCATCATCCAACATCCAGAGCCGGTCTACTTTGAAATACTTAGATGGAAAAACACCAACACCTGGCTTTAGTTGTGACTATGATTATTATTGTTATTGTTATTATCATCATCATCATTATTATTATTATGCAGTTCCACTTCCATCACTTTAACCTGAGACTGTTACTAATGATGCATTTTCAAAAGTTCAGGGATCAACATAAATATATAACCTGTTGTCACATATTTGTGTTTATGTTTATTTACTCATATATGATCTAATTGTATCAGTTAATAATACCTTGAATATTTCATTGTGGAGAAAGCTTAGGTTTTAATTTTGGTCTAAAACTGCAGTGTTTTCCTGTATTGGAGTATTTAACAGACCAAAAAATAAATACATGTGAAAATGTTTTCATTTATTTATCTCTCTATATGAGAAATGACTTACATACATTTAAGATGTACCAAATCTAATGAAAGTTTGGAAAAATGTGCAGCAATATTAAAAATGATTGCTCTTTAGGTTATTTTTGAGCTGAAAGAATCCCCTGCTGTACTCTGTTGGACCTTCAGGTGTCCCTGTTGCTTTGGTTTCAGAAACTTCCAGTCCAGTCAGTGATTTTTCCTTCTGCAGGGACGTCTTGACTTGTTTCAAAATATTTCAAGTCATTTTGTGTTTGACTCATTTGCAGATATCGTAGTGAAGACATTAAAAGCCCAACTTACTTGCATTTGTTTAAAATAAATCAAAGTTATCACAAAGCTGGTTTCACTTCTCGCAGCTGGCACAAATTACTTTAACTCCTGATACTTCAACATAAATCTGATACATCTTGATGAATAAACAGAAAAATGTATGTTTTATTTCCTTCACTCTAATAAAGTCAAATTAGTTGACAAAGCAGTTTGTTATGCATAATTCAATTTTATATGTTGAAAATTGCATTATAAGACTCTTATCGTAATAATTTCAGTTTTTTTTTTTCTAACACCAATTAACATAAAATATATAAATATTTCCCAAACAGTCGTCTCAGTTTAAATAAAAAACAAAACAAACAAACTTAAAAAGCTACACTGGTTCATTGGTTTACCAATCATATCTCAAAAAGCAGTGTGTGTTTGTATGTATATGTGTGTGTGTGTGTGTGTGTGTGTGTGTGTGTGTGTGTGTGTGTGCGTTAGAGAGAGAACTGAACTCAGAACTGAAGTTTACTCTGAAGGGTTCAGGTAAGCCACCACAGTTTTATCTGCTGTTGGTCTCTCCTGAATAATACTCACTTTGTTGTATTATTACAGCTTGGTAGTGGATCTCATCAGATTTAGCTTTCTCTTATTTAAGTAGCTTCTTTAAAAATTATTAAAATAATAAGTTACCTTAATGTGCCTGTAATAATCCTACAGTGAATTAAAATGTCTTGTCTGGTAATGATGGAGAGTAACTAAGAATAATTATTCAAGTCTGGTACACTTTCAGAAGAGCCCAATTCTACTTGAGTGTTTTTATTTATGCAACATTAAACGTGTAACTCACTTCATTTGAAAGAAAATATAATACAGAAGATTTTAAGTACAGTAAAAACAAGTACCTTATAAAACATGATTGATACAATAGAAGCTTATAAGAGGAAATATTTGCATCCCATAATAGGATGCATTATAGTATTAACAACATAAGACTCTGTCTCCTTTTACTTTTGGAACTTGAACTGACTGATATTTAATCTTTTACTTAGATGAATGATTATACTTCTTCCACACTTACTATAGGATGACTCTATTTGTGCTGATTTATTATGATTAATGCTAAATTTTACATTATATTCCTTCAACATAATGATGTCACCATCAATCCTAAACTATCTCTTAAGTTCAGTATTAAAGCTTAGTTTGTCTCTGATTAAATTGATACTTATTAAAATCTGTAATTCTTTCTGCTATTCCTTCTGATGTTTTCATTTTTTATCTAATATATACGAGTTTTATGGCTTATATCTTAAAGCTTCTTTTTTATAGCTTCTTCATGCCAATACATGTCTTAGGTGAAGCACTGAATTGTCTCCAAATGTTTTTCAAAGAAACTCAGTTGCTTCCTCCCAAAACAAAGTCTTAATAAGGGATTAAAATTATTCTCTATGAGAAGAGAAATGAAAGGGATTACGGTTCTGATCACTTAATCCTAATTTATCCTTTTGCAGGGTCTCTTGTGTTAGTTTCGTGGCTTTTTTCACCAACATCACCATCCTTTTGGTTCTGGCTTGCATTTCCCATCAGCTGATGTTGGGCAGCTGTCAGAAGGGTCATGGACGGAGGGGACGAGGGGTGGACAGAGGACAACATAAGGAAAGGTCAGGACTAAAAGATGGACGCCAACCCAAATCTGTCTCTGCACAGCCCATTCAAGGAAAACTGCTCACCAAAGACAAGTTTGAATGCACGTGGGCCGCGACAGGCCACAATCTCTTCACCCTCACCATCACTTGCAAGAAGCGAAGCAAGAACTTCAGCTGCGAATACGTTGCCCAACCCTCCGTCTGTCCCCAGTACACCTCGAATGACAAACTTTACTGGAAGCAAATTGCCAGGGCGCTGAAGAAGCAGAGGAAGCTGTGCAAGGACGGTACGGCACTGGTCAGGGCAGGAATGTGCAGAAATGCTGCTAGAGAGGCTCATTTCAGATTAAATAATGCACGGGGGGAGGCCTCCCCGCATCACAGTTCGCCCCCCGCACCCCGAATCCAAATCCTGTCAATCTAGGCACGAGAAGGTGGCAGAGGAGTACTGCAACGAGACCTGGTCGAGTTTTTGCACTTTCTTCTTTACAATGGTGCAGGATTATGATTGCTGATGCAGAAAAAAAGGGAACTAAACTATAAGAAAAAATATATTCAGTTCTCTACACTGTCACATCAATACATATCTTCATTTCATAGACTCAGATGCTTTCTGCTTTACAAAAAGTTCAAACGAATAGTTAGATTTTATGTGTGCAAACCTTTGTAACAGATCTAGTGTGTGAATAGCGCTCATTGCCTTATTAAATAAAGTTTCTATCTATTTTTAATGTTGCTTAATGATTTGTCCATTAGAGAGAGATTTAATGGGGTGATAACTTGCTTCTCTAATAAAATACTGCACAAAAGCCAAACATAATGAGGCTTTGAATAAATACACGTTAGAGTACAATCAATGCATCTCCTTTCAGTGGATTTCTTTGCATAATTTAGTTTAAAGGTATTTATTTTCCATTGAGCTTCTACAAAAATTTTATTCCTGAAAACCAGAGCTGGGATGTCCTTCTAAAACACCTCCTTTTGTGACAAAGCCTCTTTCTGATCATCCCAAATGTGCGTGTACACTCCTATCAGAGGTATTTATTAGGGGATTAGACGTTTGAGCATGTTGGGTATTGACAGAGTAATTTAACCTGAGGGA
The DNA here is from genome assembly GCA_034769265.1 of Remorina albescens. Taxonomy (NCBI): domain Eukaryota; kingdom Metazoa; phylum Chordata; class Actinopteri; order Carangiformes; family Echeneidae; genus Remorina; species Remorina albescens. Next base: position 6,529,625 of record CM068475.1, on the reverse strand, counting down.
ATGGGATTTTTGAAGCCTTAGCCTGCATACTTTGGCACAGATGAGCCTCTGAATTTACTGTCTCAGTGTGAAATCATAAAAACCTCACATGTTCTTCTGGCAGCAGGGATTTCAGTGTTACACTTGGCACTCATAACACATTCAGAGAAACTTCCCACCAAAGAACTTAGTCAATAGTGAATCTAGTGATGGTCATGTCAAATTATGTTAATAACGTAGTTTGGAATGAAATGTTTACTACTATCAGTCAAGTTGAACTCATTTACATTGACATATTCAAACCTACTGAATCAGAATTTTTTAGTGTTAAAAGTTGTTTGGACTAAGTGGTAAAAAACTGATGAATGTTTTCTTGAATCAGTCGTTCCTGAATCGTCCTGTCCCGTAACACTAAGTCTTCGCAATGTCCTTTTACTTGTTTCAGAATTTGTTGCTGATAATCTGATGTCACCTCAGGATTGTTTCCACAAAGTACAAAAAACAAACAAAAACAAATAAACACCAGCAGCAAACAGAAAAGCGTCAGTATCAACATTAAACAATCACACAGAGAGGAAGGCGTCTTCAAAGTGTGCTTAGCACACTATTTGTTTGCTTGGATATGACGCACGTAGAATTTTTTTGATGATATCTAGCTCTTGTTCTGCTAAATAAATGTCAAGAGGCAGAAGCAGCTTCCTCCACCCACAGATACGCCTCGGGGCATGCCGGTATTTGAGGAAGGAGGAACGACTGTCGTTATCTTGATGATTCCATCTCCATCTCCTGCTGTAAGCTGATGCGTCACCCACAGCTGAAATCCATTAAAGCTCAGACTCTCAGCAGCCATACAGAAAATCCCATGTTGGAATAAACACATTGTCATATGAAAACACCGAAATGATCCACTTACAAGTTTTTTTTTGTTGGTTTTTTTTCCTCCAAGTGAAGTAATAATAAACACATTTTGGGTTTCTGAAGCGCTTTAAGTAGCCTATATGTCATACAAGAGAGCCAATTAAACAAACACAAAGTTTATTAATTTCTATTTAAGTTGTGTTGATTGACCTGTGTGCGCTGTCACAAACTACTGGGATTGAAATCTGTGAAATTTTGGTAGTATATTAATTTTCCACCTGTTGATTGATGATGGCCGATTTTAGACCCAGTGGAAGTCCATCTGACTGCCTTTTCAGTATTTGATGGCGGTTTTCTCATCCAGAAGGGTATTTAGTTTGTTAGGTTATCCACAATGAGGTGACACCAGTCAATTACCGATATCTGATTATTGATCTACTGACTATCAGTGAAAGCCTAAATAAAAAAATTTAAAAAACCAGTTCATGTTTTATCTTTCGACACAGTAAAGTCCAGATAAACTCAAACTCACCGATAAAAATCGTCACTTCCGGGATTTCCGTCTCAGAAACTTTTGATCTGGATGTCTCCGACGTGAAAAAAAAAAACAAAAGAAGGGGCGAAACTAGTGAAAAATAAATATTAAAAATGATTAATTTATCAACACACACGGTCCCCGCGGGACAGACGTCATCGTCGTGCGACTACTGAGTCTGCGCAGACGCAAAGGATGCTGGGTGTTGTTGTTCCGACACTTATGTGAGTTTTTGTTTGTTCATCTCCTTTTCTAAAGTAACAGACTGTGAAATTCCGCATTGTGTTAATAAACCAGTTTACTTTTCAGTTCAACTCTAAACTGATGCCAAATAAATCACACTCAGTCTGTTAAATAAACTAAATCTATATTTTAATTGGCGTAATGTCCACGATAACCTGAAAATATGTGGTTGGCGTTGTGTTCGACATGAAAGATATTCTTTTAAATGTATTTATTTATTGATCAAAGCACCATGATAAATAGCAAGGTATTAAGATAATATATCCTTCATGGCAATTTAACCTGTTATAACTATTCATAAAGCCAGGCAACTATACTTGAATAATATAGATGAACTTGTAACTATAGAAAAGTGGTTATGTGCCCCAGGTGAACAAATTGCACTACGCTCTTGGCTGTTGATAGATATGGCACACTGAAGAAAAAGGTCAATTAGAGGGTAGTCGCAAAATAACTGAAGGAGTGCAGTGAGTTCAGTAGTATATTTATGGAGTCGATTCCTTCAGGCAAAACTTTAAGATACCAGCTGCTGAAATGACAACACTTTGATTCTGCTGGCTGCTTGTGAAATGTGATGCAATGATCTCTTTTAAGAGAATGCGTACATTCGGTAAAACAGTTCCTATAAAAACTTTATCAAGACAGAAGTTTTTATTCCAAACTGACAAGTTGGCTTTAAAAGCATCCACTAACAGTTTATATTTGCTGCAATACAGAAAGCATTGAGCTGTTACTGTAATCTTAAGAGCTGAGGAAAAACAATATGGTGGCCATGAGACGGCCTCTGGCGAGTCATCTAAAAGCATCACCGGTTGTCAGCACTATAAACAGCTAACCCACGATTTGATAAAATGATTGAAAGAATGTGGCACTTAAGAACAGAAACTTTCCAGTTTTCCTCCGGTCTTCACTCGAAGCAGAAACATTCATTCCCTTTTCATTAGCTGAGCCAGATAATCTTTCCTTGGTGGACCTTGACTGGTGCGGACTTACGGATGGCCTGACTGCGCATGGCTCCTGATTGGCTGAGAGCTGTGGGACTTGGTCAAACTCAAAGTAGGGAGAACAAACGCCAGCTCTACGGACGTTAAAGAGATTTAACACAATGTTTTTGTGTGAACGTGCAGCCCAGATTACACGCATGTATGAGTGCCTTTGTAAGTGTGTGAGTTGTTTCGTAAAGAGCTTTTCCGAAGATTACAAAGAACTGACCTGAATTAACGAAACACCACAAATATTGTATTGTTGTGTGAAATGAAAACGATAAGTGTGTTGCTGGTTGGAGTAATAAAGAAAATTACCCCCATTTGGTCTCTGTGAAGAGCCAAGAGATGCCTGTAACTGATAACACTATAAAGTCACTTCTTTAAAACAGAGCTGAGCAAACAAGCAAATTACAGCAGAAACTCAACAGAAGTCTCTCAGGTGGAAAAATAATACATTTCACCTTTTGTCATTTGGGAAATGAAACGTGACACCAGAGGCTTGTTTACAGCATCTTCCTGCAGCAGAAATGACAGTCCAGGACAGACGACAAGTGATTTATGACAGATTTCACAGATACCGGCCACATAAGTGCCGACTTGTGCTCAGAGACTAACAACAAAACAACCAGTCTGTTGAAAAACCTCCTGGAGGGTTTTTTGTGTCATAGCACATCCGAGGTCTTTGACATTGAGCCTGTAAATGATAACATCTTTGATCTAGATGAGGAGTAAATCATCAAATGTCCAAGTTGTTTTTGTGTTTTTGTACATCCTGGATTGGACAGGGTGTGTTGAGTTGAAGTTGAGTTGTCTGCGCATCTTCAGCTTCATCTTCACAGATTTTGACTTTTTCATTGGCAAAATTTTAAGGTATTGCAGTAACTACAGTAAACACGTGGACTAGAACGGGTCCTGATGAACTTCCTGATCAAAGAAATGCTGAAATAAATCCCATTAGATCAGCTTGCAGTATTGCATGTTACACAACTCAATACTGCACAAGATTAGAATCAGATATTCAGCATAAATTCAAATGGAAATCAATTCCTCATATATTTCGAGTTTTTTTTCTGTGAATTGAGTCTCGTGGACTTTTTCCTCTCTCTTTGCTGAACTGTAAATTTTGGAGTGAAAACATTATAGATGGACATTCTCCATTTTCCCTCCTGTTAAACTGTGTTTTCTTATTGTGACACATCTCATCCTGTATAGGAGCTCAACTGCAATAAAAAGCTCAGAAATACAATTATGGCTCCTGACCGGAACGGCTGTAACTACAGAGTGAAGATCATATTAATTTGAAAATGAGGTGAGATGGATTCAATGTCTGCAGACAAACTGGGAATCTGGAAGGAAAAAGCATGTAAATACATGAAAAACATTTCAATCTTTAACCTTCAGGTAGTTTTGAACATCTGGCAGACAGGACATAAACATAATGAATGCTTGTGAACCATGAAGGTACCCAGAAATCACCACTCAGACAGACCAGCTCAATGTCTAAGTGATGAATGTGAACTTAAATTTCTATTTACAACACTGAGAGTGTAGAAAATAAACAAGCTCAATGTTCAAACCGGTGTGTTCCCTTCAAAGAGCATCATGTGTGGAATGTAAATATAAAAATCCAGAGAAACTGGTGCAATCGTTTGAGAATCATTGAAATAAAACCAGAATGATTGAAAAATATATTTATATTCACTTGATATTTCAAACTGCTGCGGAAGAAAATAAATACAGAAAAACATACTAAAAAGTATCACGCATTAACAAACGTAAAAGATAAATGGTACGCATATCTCAATCTCCTATTTTAACTAGAATTACATGGAGGAAAGATTATTTTTTTTATATGACATTATTATCAGGGCTCATTCAAAAGTTGAATGTTTCACTTCGGTGTTGTTCTTGTAAAAGAAACAGCCTGCTGGTTTCAAACTTTGCTGCCATCCTGTGGTGCAACTCCAGCAAAGTGAAGCCATTTCCAATTTTGTGTCCACAAAGGACCCAATTTGACACGAGGCCTCTCCATTCAGAACGACATGGATGCTGTCAACGTCTTTATATGAGTCAACAAATGTCTGACAGTGTCCCATTACTTATTAATCACTGACAGCTGCACAGTAATTTAAGTCCAGCTCATCGGTTCATTTGTGATTAATGAGAGCAGGAGTGCACAGAGAGTTTAATAATTCAGCAGCAGTGCTGCATTTTCTAAGTCACAAACAAACAACAACTTTTTTTCAAATGGATCGAATATTCAATCATTTCAAATCTAGCAAGCATTACTCTCAACATTAAAATCAAGTGTTAACACCACGAACACACAAACCAACCTCTGTGAATACAGCCGATATATTCATATTTCCAAATGACAGGTGGATACTTTACAACGATTCAAACAATAACACACTAAAGTCAGAAAGAGTCAACAACCGAATCAATAAGCTGTTCTCCTGTGCAGCATCACGATCGTATCTGTGCTGCTCAACACACCATAAAACAGCCTCAGTCGTTCCCACCGCAGAGGTAGAGTAAAGCCTTCTGGTAATCTCCACTTGTGTCCTCCTGCAGAGAACAGACGCAGTCTCATCATGTACAGTAAGGACCTTTCATATACTGATATCAGTGCTGTCTTTCAACACGCCAACTGTCGCCCATTTTCTAGCAGTCATTTTTCCAACATTTGCTGCTCCTCCTCTCAAAATGGTGAATTTCTCCTGAACTCCAAATTGCTTCTGTTGTCATCATTTATTGGTTTTCGTGATGATAGATGACAATCATCTGATACCAGAATAATCTCATCTCTTTACTAAATGCTAATTTCTCTATTTATTTATGTTCATTTATTTTTAATGGAATGATGTTTGCTGGAGTTTCACTTTCAGTTACGTTTGCTTTTGTTGTGTAACATGTTTGTCGTGGTTCATTGTCAAGTGGAAGCATAAAGAGTTGATATCTTTTTTTTTTTTTTTTTTTCAATGTAGAGTTTTTGAATTAATTTTTTTTTTTTTTTTTTACAAATAACTTTCAGTAGCTTCCTTAGCAGCCGTTCTGCCACTGGCTTGTTGAGACTCATGTTGTTTTTGCCAAGTGGGAAATTTTTAGCTGTTACAAATTATCCATGTGTCCCTTCCAGCTCACAGATTTACAGCTGAATTACAACTCAGAGACTGAAGTGAACATTTTTTATCACTCAGCAGCTCACAACTGCAGCCTGAACAATGAATTATATGGCAAGTGGAAGGTTTGGTTTCTTTTCCTCAGCTTGCTGTGTCTCAGACCTACAGTTTGCCACGAGCTTGGAGAAATGGAATATGGCTGAAAAGTGTTGAGGCAGGAATATTAAAACAATAAACCTTTTCACTGCTGATATTTTGTGTCTTGCTTACAGCTCGTGGGAGAAAAGGAACCCTCTGCATTCTCCTTGTTGAGCTGTTTATATGACATTTTTAAAAATGCATTTAATTGAAAACTTTGTCTGACATGAGGGAATCATATTTGTTTGTTTTTTCTTTTTAGCTTTTTTTTTTATATTGTTAAAATCATAAGTTTCAAGATACGGATGTTGATGTGAATGGAACTTAGAGCAACTTCTATATTATTTATTATTATTGCAGAAAGGTATAAATATGAATAACAATTCCAGTCCATTTGTTATGCGTGATACCATGAAATGACAAAATAGTGTCACATCAGCTGTCATGTTATTCGTAACATCTTTGTTTGACCTTGTTCTGATGAAAAGTCATAAAACTTAAATAAAATGGTTTTTGCCAGAAATATGAATACAACTGAAAAGTCTTGCAATTTAAATCAATGATAGCCATAATAAAATAAGAAGAACTTTACTAAACCTGTTAAATCACATTTTGGTTCAGTGATATATTGTACGGCTGGTATTTAAAGGTTCTGTCATAAAGGCTTATCTAACTATTCAATATCTGCGTTTTTCACAGCAAATGGAAATAACTCCTCTCTGTAGGAACATCCGGCCCCAGAAGAATCTGGTTTATTCACTTTGGCTGGTGGGAAAGGCAGTGAAGCAGTTTAAGAAAAAAAAAAAAAAGACTAATCTCCGCTCCATCACTGAAATGAATAACGTGTTTGCAGCGAAGCCATCGTACACCCATCTGCTGCTTTGAAGGCCTACAGTGAGATGCATGAGTGTGTTTAACAGAACGCCAGGAGGGAAGATGTGAAGGGATTGACATCACATCCTCTTGATGAAGGCTGATAAGACCTCCTCTGAGGAAGCGGTACCTGGATGGTGGTGTACAGTGACTCCCCGTACATCTTCTTGAAGCAGGCTCTGATGTCCAACATGTCCACCTCGCTCCTGGACACCATTATCCTCATCAGCGTGTCGTCATCAGTCCCGGCGCGCTAAACATTCAACCAAATGAAACAGCTGTGGTTAAAAAAATAACCAGGGTGTCATGTCATATAGTAAAGTCCTGTTGTAGACATACACAACTTAACACAACGTGACCTAACCCTTAGTTGTGTGTCATGCACTGTTTTCTTTAAGTTTGCATCCAAATATGGAAAAGCCAAACTAAAACCACTGACTCCAGGTCAGAGAGCTTTATTGGGAAAACAGCACAGAATATATTGTGACTTTAAACTAAACTGGTTTTTGCTGTAATGTTAAAAAATGCTAGCAGCATTACAGAGTACCAATGAATGTTTTCTATGTGATTTATTGAATCTTTTCAAAAACTGAAGTGTAAAAACAACAATTCGTGGAATATTTCTCTCTATTTCCGGGCAAAGTGACACAGAAAAGGTGTTTTTCCCAAACACATGTTGAACGATCCCTCTCAGGGTCCAACAAATTAAAATCTGAAATTTTTATATTTGAGATCATTTTGGTTTGTTTGCTTTGCATTCTGGGTAATAGATGTCTGATTGAAGAATAAACCCTTTCATGGAGAGAAATAAAACACAAAGGGAACACTGACACATACCCTCATAGATTTATACAGGCTTTCAGCAAAATACTCGGGGACACTTTTGGCACATTTCACTGTGGAGGAAAAAAAGAACCCAGTCACTGTACGTTTATCATGTTAATCTGATATCTGTGTTGTTTCTTTCTTTTTCTTTTTTTTTTTCTGTCAAGTGTTATAATCTGCTGTATGTCATTTTAACAAGGACATCAGAGAAAAAGGTCACTTCTCTCTGTCTCTGTCTGTTTATGGTCTGAGAAGTATCATCTGGATAAATCATGGGGCTTACCAACAGCAAGCAGCAAGCCCTCCAAATTCCCAGTTGTCTCTCCTTTAATGCTGTCCTCTATATCCGAGCCAGAGAGCTTCTTGTAGGCGTCAAACACTAGAGAGCAAAACAAAACAAAACAAAACAAAACAGCAGGGACACTTAAATGTGCTCCAACCGCAGCATTAAAAAGGTCGGGCTGTTTTCAACATAAGTGCTTTTTCACTTCACGGTTTATTGTTGTGATTGAAAGCTAACCAAAAGTTTTCTAAGTTTTCTATATTTGATTTCATTGCGTAGCACTTTTGCGTGTATTGATGATGGTATGATACCCAAACACACAACCACATATTGCATTTGTTAAAGCCTTAAAAGTGCCATTTGAATTTAAAGTCTATCAGGTCCAGTGTAAAGGGAAGCAGGGTAGTTAAAATGGGCTACCACACGGCGCCAAACCACCTCGAGAGGATTACGAGGTCTTTGAAGATTGAATGTTGGAGTGATGCAGAAAAAAAACAGAAGACGCTCATTTGCTCAAACACACGATGAACGTTCATGCTCTCCTGACTCGACATGTTTTTATCATTATATTGTTGTAAAATATTTTAGGGAAGACATTACAGTAGATGTTTTGGTCATTAAAGTCTGAGACTACAGTTTTCTTTCATTACATCATATATATCATCAGTTAGTCAGATTTTTTTTCCAGATGAAAGTTTTATTTTTCATTCCTTAAGTTTTTACGTTATTTACTTTTCTGTGTAATCTTTGCTGTACTAATTATGTGTCTGATTTTATGATATTGTTTTATGTTTCCTCTCTAAAACTTTGTTTGGGCAGATGATACATACAAAGTTTCCACACTTTCTTAAACAACATTTCAAGGACCAAACGCTGCATTGCAAGAGACACGGACCAAGGTTAATTACTGTTCCAACGCTCGTTTTGATAATAAGAGCTGGCAGGCTTTACAGAAACACAATTAAAAAGAGTGAGAGACTTGAATCCTGTCGACACTTCTCAACCGTTCTGTCTGCTGCTCACATGCAGCAGCACGTCCCCAGTTAAATACCGTTAAGTACAAAAGTATCCCAGGGACTTGTATTGCTGCAAAGACAATACGAATTCATTCACTTCAGATGGGAGGGGTGTGTACGTGTGTGCCTGAACTACACAGTAACCTCTGAACTATGCATTGCTCTTTCAGAATAAGAGACCCATGTACATTGTCCATTGTCTTGTCGGTCTCTCCTCCAACCTCTTATCAGACTATTTACCATTAAAAATGATATTTGTGAGTTATGTTTCTTTACTATTTTATTCTTATGTGAAGAAAACCTCTTACATTTCTGGATGTATGTGTCTTCCATGTATTTTCTCTGCTATATTGATGCGGTAAAACATTTATTTCAACAGCGTCTGGCCCTTTGAATTCAGAATTTTTTTAAATGAAATAGTATTTGACATGTTTTGTTGTAACTTTTCCTTTCTCTCTTCTGCAGGCGACCGACAACATTCACAACATTCAGACGCACTGATACCAACGAACTCACCTTTCCTGAGATGCTCTGCGCTCCTGTTGCCAAGAATTGTGATGAATTTTTCCTCGTCTGTGCCAAACTTGCCCTCGCCAGCAGCATACAAGTCCTGTTGGGGCAAATACACGATTGTACAGATGCACTCGAACACACTCATCAACCTTGTGACATGACTTATTGGTTGGCTCAGACGGAGCAGGAATGATGGCTCTGATAGAAGATCTTATACTGTGCCAAAAAAAAAAAACAGAAAAGTTTGTTTCTCCTCAGTTTGTCTTTGTTTTGCAAAGATTTCCTGGATTTCAAGTCCTTCTGCGGAAACCTTAAAGGTAGTTTTCAATAATCAGGTAACTAAAATTTAAGCATTCAGTTGAATAGAGAAATAGATGAATTCATTACTGAGCAGTTTAATACCACAGTACAAGTGTTGTGCGTTTGGATACATGTGTCTAAGTGTACAACATGTGATGGTGACATTATGGGATAGTTCGTAAGAAGAAGAAAGCTCCGGTCCTGAAGGTTAATGAATCTATTCTATTGACTTCTTCTTCTTGGCCTTTCGCTTCACTGCACTTTGGAGAAAAGCTCACAGACATGATCAAATCCTCAGAACGCTGACATTTGAAAGACGAAAATGAAATAAAGATAAATCTGGTGCAGCGTTCATCTACCATCTGTACAGGGTCCTTCCTGCGTCTTCACAGTGTGAAGCATCTGCATGTTGTATTTTGTTGTTTAAATAATGCAGTCGCTTTAACTTTTAAAATATGTTCTTATTCATTTTTTTAAACGTCAAGGATGATTTATAATTGCAAATATTTTACTACTCTTTTGGAGATTTAGCACCCCCGTGTACATACCGAGTTTCTCCTAGAAACTACATTTATATATTACAAAATGGTTCCCCCAAATCTGTGTGGTTAGCCGTGACCACTCACGGATGGATTATGTTCAGAGGCAATGAGAGACAAAACAGGATCTTTCCAAGACCTTAACCAAGTTCTTTGAATTTAAGAATAACCACAAAAAGGTCATTCTGAATGGATATTGTGCTGCAAGATATGACAATGGCGGAAAAAAGAAAAATCTAATCGTCGATTTGTTCAGTTTAAAATTGGATTTAAAATTTTGGAGCGATTTCTGCAGTTGATTGAAACTTTGCTTGCCATTAAAACCATCCTTCAAAATGAATCAGTTCAAATGAGTTGTATACACACATCTGAAGTCTAATATCTGTCCATTAGACACAAAGCTGTAGCCACTTAGCTTAAAGACCAGAAATGGGGGAAACAGTTAACCTGGCTCTACCAAAGGTAATAAAAAGATCCACCTGAAGCTCATGCATTAATGATATTTGTTTAGAAGACTCATCAACTTTAAACAAAAAAGTGGACAGCACAATTAACCATTTCTCACAGAGTGTAAGTCAGACATTTCAGACAACAGATCACCTGCTATAACCACAAACTTCTCTGTGACTGCTGTCTTTTGTCAAAGTTGTCGGCCAATTGTCTGACGCGATGACAAAAGATATATGAAGCCAACGTTTCTTTGTGTTCTGTCTTGTTTTTCTCTCACGGTCTCGCTCCCTACCTTAGCATCCTTCTCGATCTTGCTCTCATCCACTCCCTCCTCCCTGCTCCCCTGGACAGCCGAGCAAACAGTCAACCAGACAGACAGACAGACAGACAGACGGCCAGGTGGACAAACAGAGAGCAAAAATAGTTCAGTGTGGATGGAAACAGGGTGAGCCGAGCGCCTCTGTCAACTCAGGTAACCCCGGGGGAGCACATTATCCACTAAGTGCCCCCGAACTGTGAAGATTACATTTCCATCTGTAAACCAAAACACATTTGAAAAACCATCCGTGGCGTATTGTGGTGTCATTCCCGTCCCTCCTCCACTTTCCTAGCCCACACCTGAACCCCATGAGTTTGGAGACGTATCACCAGGATACATCATTATAAGGAAAGGAAACACTCCCCTCCTCTACCTGGAGCAGGATCACCAGGAGTTTCTGATAATGTCCCGAAGTGTCGCCGCAGACATCTTTCTCCAGCTTACTGCCAAACTCTGGAGGAAAGAAGAGAACAGGGGCAGAAGATTGCTTACACTTCACTACAGGCAATAATGGTTACGATTGAAGCTCGTGGGCCGTCCTCTGTTCTGCAGCAGGATGTCTGACACCAGAGATTTGATTAGTCAGCCAACAGACAGAATGGCCTTCTCTTTTGTCCAGATCCAATAAACTGGCCCCTTCGCCTTTGGGCCTTTGTTGTCAGCCTCCATTTTCCGTTGCGGTTTGTTACAATTTAAAGCTGCTATTTTAGAGACGTTCTTGCAGCGATGCATTTAAGTATAAATGACTTTGAGAGACATGTTCATTACTCTGATGGAAAAAGCACTGACAAATTTGGAAACACAAAACAATAATAATATACTGTAAATAGCTCTTGTGCTCATACAGAAGCCTTGTTTATTCTCTACTGTGGGCAAAATATGGTCAGTATTAGAAGGCTGTGCGTAACAACTCTATGTAAAGGTCAGCTATTTTTCTTCTGCCCTATAGACCCCAAAGGCAGCAGAGACACTACCAAAACGAGATGGTCTAAATTACATCGAACAGAATGAATTAAAGATGAGGAATATCTCCTGTAGTTAATATGGCGACCGGCTAAAAAGCTCAACTCAGATCTGGGAAGTTGCTACTATAATCTTCTTAATCTCAGACCCTTAACATCAGGAAGTGTCCAACTCTCGTATCTTGGTTTTGAATCACTTGTAAACAAATCAGGAAAGTCAGAGACTACTCCTGTAGTGGCTGTCGAGTTACTGTCTGTTTTTAGGAAAGATGGAAAAACCCTGACATTTTCATAGAAAGAAAACAGACTTTGACGTGTTAAACTTCTGTTTGTTTCTGTGGTTTCATTTAACCAAACAATCGGATCATTTCCTGTTCTTATTTTTCTTTCAACTACCAGTCATCTATGTGTCTGAACTTATTTTTGTGTCTGAATCTAAGCAAAGCCAAGAAGTGAGGTCAAATCAGGAAACGCAAATGATAATGTCCCATCAATCACATTATGTCACATCATAAGATAAAAAAAAATAATAATTTTGTCTCTTCCTAGAGGACAATTAAAACCGGTAAACCTTTCACGGCTGAGGAAGTCACCTTTCTTGTACACTTTGATGGCTTCTTTAACCTGTTCTCCGGTCCTGGAGGCCAAGATCTCAATCAGCACTTCGTCATCAGTCCCGGCGCCCTGGGAACCAAACACGATATATGGATGGACTCAATTTGAAACAACGTGCAATTTTGTGGCTGTGTGTTCTTCCAGGTTTGACGACATATGTGATCGAAATAAAAAGTAAAATTTTTGGGGAGAATGTGGAAAATAGGAAGCAGTCTGAAGTCCCTGTTGAGCTCTGTAATCAGGGAATGAACAGGTTCAGTATTGTAGTTCGCTTTGAGGTTTTCTTCTCTTTGCTGTAATTAACTTAACGCAGGAAAAAAAAAAAAAAAACGTCTGAAATACCAAAACAAATGGAGCAGTGAGCGTGATGGGAATACTGAGGGCAGGTCCTCGATGCCTGGCTTTGACTTTGATTGAACATTTCATTTCCACCGCTGATGCGAATGTGTTGAAAAAGTAATGAGAGCAAAAAAAAAAAAAACTCCACTGTAATCTTTAAGAGTTTCCAAACCCCATTTCCTCCAAACTTTATAAGCCTTGAATGTGACATAAAAAGAATATAGTATAAAGAATAAAATAAAATGATGTCAATCTGGTTTAAAACTAGATTTAAGGGGCAGTAAGATGAAGATTCATGTCCTGAGCAGCTCTACTGAAAAACAACCTCTGACAAAGGGTTAAATTAGATACAAAAAGAAAGTTCAGATTAATCCATTTATGGAAATAACAACCTATGAAGACCTGGGATTGTCACTGCAGGTTTCAGAGGGTCAACTTTCAACGTGACTCAGCCTCGCCTGACAGTGTCGAGGTTTTATCCTCAAGTCAAAAACAACAACGACAACAACGCTGTTTATAAGGTTTTGTTTTTTTGTTTTTTTTTTTAGATAATATGAATCTTTTATGTCTCTGATTAATCGGTTTATGACCTCGCCTTTGCTTATTAAACCTTGAAAATTGTCATTGTTTTGTAATGAGTCTGATGAGCTGCTGGTGCCTGCTGAATGCATGATTTTGTCTTTTCTAATTTGACAAAGTGCTCAGATTAGAAATGCTGTATTTGATTGTTTTGGCCACTTGGAAACCGAAGTGCTGCATATCAAAGTGACAAACTCACAGCCCGGTATGTTATCATCTCCAAACAACAGACATCAGTCTGAGGGCCATACTTTGTCTTCCTGCGATTTGGTTGATCATTGAGGTTAAACACACTAAGCCACACAGTAAATATGCTAAAATGGGCTACAAGCTCAGGAGACAATTCTGTTCCAACATAAAAAAGTAGATTTTATTGGGGAAAAAAACATTTATTGTGGTCTTTTATACTCTAGATTTTTTATATGTACATTAATATTTGTCAGAAAACCTACGGAGATACAGACGGTACATCACATATCAGCAGGTGCAGCATCACGGTGGACCGTACCTGTCTGAGGGTTTCAACTGATTTCCATACAAGATCTGTGTGAAATGCAGCGTCCGAGGAAACTGCACATACCTTGAGAGCCTTGTGCAGTTGAGAAGCATCATAAGATCTAGGTGGAGTCATCAAGGCCACAATCAGACTCTCCAACAGCCCACCGAGCTCCGATTTCAGCGCGCTGAGCAGGTCCTGTGGTCGAATAATGATTCATGACAACAGGAACAGAAGAATCAGTGAATCAGTGTCGTGGCGTCAGTTCAGACCTAAAGCCTTAACGAAAACATCAGGCTGCATCGATCAGCCATAACATTATGACCACCTGCAGGGGATGTGGATTCGGGGCTCTGTTAGGTATTAAGTCATCATTTTTGTTCTGAAGTTGTTGAAAACTAGGAAAGTGTGAGGATGTGAGTGAACAGCTGACACTGCAGCTCTTATGGGATGTTTTTGTTCTGTCGGTGCCGAAGGAAGGAAAACTGGTGATCCAGAGGCAGAATCATGAGCTTACACATTAAGTCCACCTCTTTATTGAAGCAGTATTCCTTCATGGCAGTGGCCTCTCTCAGCAGGTTAACGCCCCCTACAACACTGTATTAATGGTTCAGGAATGATTTGACAGCACAGAGCTGTTCTGGCTGAAAAGGGCGAAGCTACACAATGTTAGATTTAATGTGATGGCTGATTGGTGTTTATCATATCAGCATATCGAATAAAAAGGTATACTTCTGACCCCATGTTAGTGTGTCTACTTCTGTAAAAAAAAAAAAAAAAAAAAAAAAAGCGCTATGATCTACTGTGCTTAGCTGTCGCTCCTCAACATACAAACAAAGTTCTACAATTTTATCATTTATCCCATTTTGGTTTGCACTTATATTTAAAGTCAGTGGAATCTATTTCCCTTTAGAGGCAGAGTAAAAAAGATGCACCTGAGAGCCAAACAGACATTCGCAAAAAAGAAGCGATAAAGAAGGAAACCGAACTCTCCAACAGATATCATTGTTATGTAGTTCATTATCAGTTTATCTCTCAACTTCCTGGCAACAGGTTTGGATTCTGACGTTATTGCGAATGAGCAGTTTAAGGACATGTCTCGCACAATTATTGCATTTTATGACCTGCCATAAAAACGCACTGAACTAGTGATAAAAGCAAATTGAGCTCATTCTGTGGCTCGTTTTGAAAAAATACAGGGGATGCTCAGAGATCTTCTAGGGGCTCCTCTGTGATTTCTCCGATGTCCCTCGGATCGTTCCAACTGCATCATCTATTTATACTCCAGGAAGCAATTACATTTGGTAAAAGGCTTTTCAATAACCTCCACAGAAAGCAAATTAACTCGATGCTTTCAATCCACAGGTGGTCATAAAACAGCCTGACAGCAGATGGAACAGTAAAGACAGGGGATGGAGAAATGCCTTTATGGTGTAACTGAATGCGCCGCACTGTGGTCCATGGAGACCAAGAGGAAATTGATCTTCCTGCCTCTGTTCATTCTGCAGACAAATGGCACCAGGGAGTGATACTATATATTTATATTAATATATACAGTTGCACACAATGCTTAGGCAGCATTTCTGTCATGACTGATTATTGTCAGCCTGACTGGGAAGACTGGTTTTGTACTTTACATGAAACAGCTAAAGAATAACGAACACCACCAGCCTCTTATTTAAGGAAATTGGGTTAATAATGGGGTTGTTGACAAAAATAATAAATTCAACTTTAACACATATCTGTGTCCTCTGTGCTGTTAGACATTTGGGGTTGAGGAGGACACAGATGCTCCATGTGACTGCTGGCTGCCATCAGCTCTCTGTGCCATTCCCAACGGCCGGCCTCACCTTTCCATAGGCCTTTTTGTACGCAGCCTTAATTTGCTGGCGCTGATCGTTGCTGCGTGCCGCCAGGAGCATGAGGATGGTATCTTCATCAGTACCTGGACAAAAAAATCAAAGAGGCGTTAAATACTTCACCGAGCTCTCTCCATTTGGTCAAAATTCCTCATTTTCCCATAAACAATGGTTTATTGTGTGGATTTGGTTCATGTTATTGAGTGCATTTTGGTTAATACGGTGTGCATTTTCTTTTGAATAACTTTTGCATGATTTGCGGTGTATGATTTCACTTTCTTTAATGTGGTTTTTTTCTTTTTGGGGCATGGATTTAAAACAAGGAGAAGCCATTATGGACATTAGTGTATGGTTCCGCCCCTTTGTGCCCCCCCCCGGCTGTCTGCAGGTGATTGGTAAGCGATCAGTGATCCCGATATAAAACAGGTGAAGTTCATCTCTTTGGTCTCCTTTGGGCGTGCCACCTTCACCTGATCCTCAGACGTGTGTGGAAAATCTGAAATCAGCCTGTGATACCTGTGTGAGTGGGCTGCTGTGTGCGGATGAGCCCGATGCTCGGATCGGATCGGCAGGACGGAGCTCAACACGTGGACGCGCCTCCGCCAGCGGACGGACACCCGCATTGATGAACTGAGTATAAAAACTGCCATAAGGACAGGGGCGTAGGGAAGAGTTTTGTAGACTGGGGCCTTTGCCCATTTTAGCTTGACTATTTTGTTTATTTTATTGTTTTAGTCTGTTTTTAAAACAGTTTAGTACTGGCCAGTATTTGCATTTTTTTTTAAATTAGTATTTTAAACATTTTATTTTTGTATTTAAATCTTCTGCCTGGTGCAATTAAAAACATTTGTTGTACCTGAACTGCCCTCTGTGTCTGTGTTGGTGTGGCCCGGGGATCTTTATACCTGTTGCACTTGTGACATTAACACCCAACATCTCATAGCAGCTTTGGTTGGTATACATTCCCATATGAGGCGCCAACATTTTAAACCAAGAGATCAGGATTTAAAAGGATTGAAGAGACCCACGATTGTGTAATCAATAACTAATGAAAGGCACCGACGGCTCAGCTGGGCAAACAAGCTTGAGAGCAGCACGACCCCATGTACTCCCCCACCCAGGGTGGTGGGCATGGGGAGCCGGGGCCCCTTGCCAGCTCGTGTTGGGTCACATCATGAACTGATGAATCCTGCCTAAAATTGGCCGAGCTGTTCTTTCATTCCGTCACTATGTATCCTATCTTTGACTCGGCTCCTCTGTTGGGACACCTCCACCTATCTGGACTCCATCTCTCCAGAGACCTACACAGAAACCCTCTGGACTCTCTTAAACCTGAGTGAGGTGACAGGAAAAGCACGGCATCCTTCACTCCATCAGTTCCTACCAGCACCACCTGCTTCCCTTTCTCTGTCCGTCCTTCCACATCTTCTCTGTCCTTTATTCCCCCCTATATTCACTGAGGTGTAGCACTGCCCTCCCTGACACACGATGGTCATTCCACACAATAAAGATCAACAAACTAGATTTCAGGGAGGACTGGTGATGGTCACACACACACACGCACACGCACTGAAATATTAAAATATTTAGCTGCAAGACTATAACTGCATCAGTCTCATAATGTTGACACCCTGTGGTCCTAAACTATGAGGACGAAAAAAAAAAAGAAAAAAAGAGCAGCACGTGACATTTTCACTGAAGGTTCAAAATTGCTTCACGATAATTACAGCACAACGCTTCACTTATCTGCAAAGACAGCCAGACTGTAGGTCATCATTATTCTCCTTTAAACTCCTTTTTTTTTTTTATTGCACATTTTAATTACGAGAGAAGGCAACCGACGGGAAGCATGAGTCGAAGATAAAGAGGGAGAAAAGCTGCTCGTGGTCAGTGGAGTTATATGAAGCAGGGGACGCATCAGCCGAAACACGCCTGCAGCACAACTTTAATTCAGCAATTGTCATCGGGCCCATTGATTCCCACTAATGACTGAGGAAAGATGTTTTGCGTTTCTAATTGTGTATCTCTGCAATTAAACTTCAGTCACATGAGAAAAGAAAATGAGATCAAGGGCCAAACAATTAAATATGAATCCTTATTAAATGTGAACAGCTTTCAGCCAAGACAAAGACCGCAGGACACAAGATGCTTACATTGTCATAATGATAAAATGATTCATATCTTGCAAATGCACACAGAGATTAACATTAATGGCAAGAATGGACAACAGTGATTACGACCACTTAAAACTGTTTTTCTGTACTTATGGCCGTGTGAGGATTATTTTAAGATAGTGTGAAAATAAAATTGACAGATTTTGAGCTGTTTACAGACTGAAAGGAGCAAAGCTGCAACGGAGAGACCCGAGAGAGGAAGAAAATCTGATGAGGAAATGTATTTTAAAGGCTTATCGGAAAGCAGCTGCTATTTTGCCTCTCTTGACCATTGGAAGGTAAATGAGAGGTAAAATGTTGTGCTTTGCTGTGATGGCGTTACATTATCACAAAGGTTGAGCCAGAGTCCGTCAGGAAGCCTCGTGAAGCTTCATGAAGCCTCTTTCATCAAATCTGCTGTGTTTAACTGAAATGAATGGGTGAGCTGCATCTGTTGGCACAGAGCTAATGCCCATCTGAACACAGCGTGATTAAATGTAATTATAAGCTGTTTGCTCATTACGCTAGATGAAATTGATAACATCACTGAAAATGTTGGAATAACAGGCCTGAACTGGGAACATAAAACACTAATCTAACCGGTGAACCCTCACGTCACATAGCTTCAGTTACAATTTTCTTCGTTCAGTGTCACATTCCTATATTATTTTTATATCATCAGTAAATTTGCATTATAATAAGCATTTTAGATTGCTCACTGGCCCACTCTCTGTTTCTGCTCCCATATTATGGAGCGTTTTGTTTTTTATTTGTCTCCCTGTGATGATGGTGATGGCACAGTAAGTGCTCGTTACTGCCTTTTTGCACAGCAGTTTGTGGACATAACTTTGCACTGTGAACTATTTGGATGTTGTTATAGAGTTTAAATTTCAAACTTGGAGACACTCACTTTTCCTCTAATTGGACCACACACCCTAAAGCATGATTACTTCCATGTGTCAGAGGATAGCACGCATTGTCAAGATAGGCACATGGTTAAGCATTTCCTTACAGACGTGCTGTTTGTTTTCATTGTTGTACTGAATTTAGAGGGAAGCAAATTAAACTTCAAATTGCACGATAAAAACATTTAGTAAATATTTATATTGCATAAAGTCATATTAAACAAATCTGTCTTAAATGTGTGACTAAAACAGCTTTTCCACCTAAATTTACTGATATATTAAATTTGAATGAACTTGCTAATAAGAGCTAATTGAGTATTTGTCCTCTGCTGGTTGGGTTGGTCACAAACAATGGAGGAACTCTGCCATCACATCCACCAACAGAACACACACACATAGAGCTGCTTGCTGCAGTGCAAACTGATTAAATAGATCTGTCACATCTCATCCCGAGTTGGTGCTGCCGAAGTGTCTGCAGCACCGTGTGAGACACTTTGATCAGTGATTGGGTCTTTTTTAACTTCAGGGCTGCAGCTCAGTCTTCCCATCAGTGTACCTGCAGCATTAATGGTCTAACAGCACAGCTGGACCAGTAATGGGTCTGTTTTCTCGTGTCTGTGCTCTGAAAAACGTCCTACAGGGGTGAAAATTGATGCAGGTGATGTGCTGGCATCATTAACCATCAGATCCAGAGTGGATGAAAAAACCTTTGTCTATGCAGGGTGATATGAATTGGGTCTGAATGTGGATATTGTCCATAACTGCAGCCTTTTCTAGCTTTCCACTGCCGACAAAAACCGAGATGATGGCGAGTCTTAGCAGGTTTTCTGACCGGTGGAAACGGGGCTAAAGTGAGATGATGTTTTTAAATCAACTTTGCAGGAAGTGAAGAGTCATTAATTAATAAATGCTTTCCATGTGCATTTTTTTCTTATATTAAAAGGTATTTGAAAAAACTAACCGATTCCTTTCATGGCTTTATGGAGGACCTCAGCATCATGTTTGGCGTTGAAGTTAACAAATGGTCTCACGCTGCCTCTGAACGTCTGTGGGAAGAGAACAAAATAAGTAACAAATGCATATTTATCGAGCACTGTTTTCTTAATATTTCTTCAGGCTATTTTACCACGGCTAACATTGTTCATGAGGACAGACTGTGATTTCAATATTTGCCTGTTTCGCACAGCAACTGCCAACTCCACCAAAACAACAGGTTGGCCTGTTTAAATATTTACCCAATACTGGAAAGTAATTTTCGAATTTGGAGGCCTTCCATTTTTTTTGCACATTGTTTAATTTTATTTTTAGCAAATTAACCCTTAACTTAAAAGGAGCAAAATAAACCCACTTAAATGATAAAAACGGAATTGCAGCTGACTTTTTTGGTGCTTTGATGTTTAACCATCTCCACAGCTAAAATAATACATGTTTCAATATTTGGGCATTAATTTCATTAAAACTGAGAATTGCTGTTGTTGACTGTTGGTGGCTGCACTGTAAGCACTGAAGATATTACCTAAATATGTGTGTCATACTGATCACTCAAAGAAAAAAAAAAAAAAGGGTGCCTTGTCTGCCCTGATCGTCCTCTGGGGAAATGCTACTTGAAGAAAAAGCAATACAACACGAGCCGCAGCTGCAGCCTCAACACAGGTGGGCGAATATTATTTCCACCGCCTTGCAGTTGAGGTTTCCAAACACAGACAAGCTTGTGCGTGTTGTGATGCATTCAAGAGAACATCCTCTAACTATCCATTGACGAAACTGTAACCTGGTGAGGAGACAATAGAAACTCATACCTGTAGTTTCCACATTGTAATACAATATGGCACAAATTAGACCGTCGTGATCAGCTGAAACTGAATTCTTGCTGTTGCTTTAATCCTTAAATCAACTTATCCTCATCAGACAGTCTCAAGTCTCTTAACAAGCTCATTAGAATGAAATCAAATCAACGATATCAAGTGATGCCGCTCCTTGCTGCACGAGTTGTATGAATGTTCAACTAATGCATCTTCTCAGACAGTCCTTTCTGGACTCTGAGTCGCTCCACTAATCAGGTTTCACAGCAAGTTCACAGCAAGACAAAAATTTGAAGAATGAGGACTCAGTGTTCCTAGCAATTTTGTTCCATTTATGGAAAATAAAAATTGGGGGCTACATGCAAATCAGGGGATTGTGTTGGCAGCTATTTGCGATGCGCATTCTTTCAAATTGATCATGCAGTGCGGGGGTTTACTGTTGCTGGTAAAGGCAGTGACCTTTCAAGAGTCGAGACACACTTCATCAGACAAACATGTGGGTTAGTTCTGCTGCTGTGGCTCAAACACACTGGTTTTCATTTTATCTATTTTATACCACACAGAAACCAAAATATTTTTTGTATCTTGGAGGTATTTAATTTAAAAGACAGAAAGCACTTACCATCCTTTTTGCTGATGGAAGGTAAGGTTCTCTAAAATTGTAAAGAGAATGGAAGAGGTTAAAGAAAAACATTCATCGTACCATGAAATTGTGTACAATTCAGAATCAATACAAAGGTATAAGTAACAGCAGCTTGTTTTGGATCTTACCAGCAGGTGTGTGTCTTTGTTCTCCTCGCAGGGGATCTGTGGCTCAGGTGGAAGCTCCCAATTCTCTGGCACAGAGGCAGCAGTGTCACAGGAGAAAGCTGACAGGACACGGTTCCTCATCCAGTGTTATCTTTCACTCACTGTCAGTCACACCGGAGATTCGTGACCTAATTTATCCATCTGTGTCCAGTTGTGTCACCTCCAAAAGAATGACAAGGATTAAAGTGTTCTCCACATTTGAGTGTGAGAACAAATGAATAACAGTGTTTATTGTTAGTGGATGTATTTTTTTTTTTTAAGATTGCATGATATTTTCCAGCTGTGTTTCTTCCATTTTAAATGGCAGCTAATGCAAAAGACTTTCCACAAATGTTACAGTTTTACAAAAGGATTTGTTTCTTTGCAATTGAGGATTCTTGATCAGGATTGACAGCAGAAAAAAAAAAAAAAAAATCTTAAAGGGCACATTTGCATATTCATATATGCATATAAATGTTGGGAATTGATTTGTAAACTGACTGTGTAGAGAACAGCAAAAAGAAAAAAGTGATCAAAATAATTATAACTTTATAAATTAACGATAAACCCGATCTGGCCAGGTAATTGCAAATAACATACTTCTCTGTGTTTGCGGTCAGCCTAACCTGTTGCCTCTGAACTAACATCACGTTGGGTACTTCTTCAGCTCCAGCTGTAACCAGCTGAAGGCTAGAAAAATACAAACGAACTGGTGGTCAGACTATTCAGGTTTCCCCAGTGTTTTTTCTGTAATGTCCAGACTGCTCTGAAAGCAACACTTGATTTATTACCCCAGTAAACACTTTCCTAATTAGGTGTCTCAGTTTCTAGTTTCAAGTCTACCTCAATACAGCGTGATGTTTATTTTACGGTCCTGTCTTGGAAAATAGACTATGAAGTGGTGTGTGTATTAGGCCACTGACAGCACTGGGCTGTACCAGAAAAGACGACTAACAGGATAGACTGCAAAACAGGTCAAACTGAACTACCACACTTCCTTAGCTCCACCTTCTGTGGTTTCCAAAAAAAAAACCCAGATGGCAACAGTCAGCTGATAAATTCAAAGCGCCATTTCACGGAGGGTGTGGAGGGCAGCCACTTGGTATGAGTGCAGACACCTAAAACAGTTGTCTGGACAGGATATTGTTTTCATTGTGCAGTAATAAGACTAACTGTTGAATGGCTTATAGTAAAAGAAGAGATAAAGCGTTTTCTCTTTCCGTTCTGGATGATTGTGATGTGGTAAATAGGCATTTTTCTGCTCCCACTCTTAAACCCTTATCACCCTCTGATTAGGTTTATCTCTGATGATCCTTAATGATTGATGCATTCTGTGTGTCAAAGCTGGGCGATCCTCTCTGCCGAGATAGACATGATAAGCATTTGTATCTGTTTATCTTCAGGCTCTTGTTGGAGAGCTGCCATTTTACATTACCCCTATGACGGATGGGTGATCTGAACCGTCTCAAACTCAGTCTAATGACTAGCGAGTCCTACACGCCTCAGTACAGGCGTGTAGGATTTGAGAGATCTGTTTCTAGTTTCTGTGCTGTACAGCACTGGTGGATTTCTTTACAAAGCACCTCATAAATTCTTAAGTAAGTCCATGATTAGGTAGGTTTCCAACAATTTGTCTGCACATTTGACTGTATTTTGTTAAGGTGGAGCTGATTTAATATACTGTATATATCATTGCTCAGATTAACACATTGCATTCTAAAAGATATTGTATGTTTTACTTGTAAAGCCTGTAAACAATGCTTTCTTAGAAGTAGTTTAAAATATTATGGTAGTAAATAAACTATGTTAATTTTCATCACTGAGCATGAATTATATTTTGCAAGCAAATGTCTTGTGTGATTAATACCATAAGTCTATAATTAGTCCAATGTCCTGAATCATTCTGTGAGACAGGTTGTCCTTCTTTTCAAATAATAAATCATCCAACATGCTATTTTTAATTAGGTGCCCGTTCCCTTTTACTCCCTGTCATTCACCCTGTGCTCCATGCTCTACTTCTCTGACGACAAGACGTTTTCTCGCAGAGTTAATCGGACGTAAATGTGTATTATGGCAAAAACAGATAAAACAGATAATGTTTGATGCCTGAGAGGAACGGAGGGATCAGCAGAGCGAAGCGCCTAGGCGCAGCTCACATATCATGATTGCTGTCGTCATCCCTGCAAACCTTGATTAAAGTGAGCACTTGTGAGAGGATGAAAGTGTGAACACCATCTCAGATGTGATCCAGTTACAGAAGCTCGCTGTTTCATCTTGCAGCCTTCCAGACTGATGTGGAGCCATGTAAGCGCACATAAACAAGTGCACTAGCAGCTAATAACAAACCTATCAGATTAAGTGGGAATATATCTCCCCGACATAATTTTAAAATCAGACCACGCTGAATCAATTATGTCATTCTTTGGATTTTCAATTTAGAAAATCTATAAATTTGATGATAGCTATATAAAAAGAATTTTATTAAGCTTCAGTTTAAGCCCTTGACATGATGTGACTGCTTCATACTATCCTAATATATTTTGTTCCTTCCCTAAAAGCCACATTTACTTGATATAACAATCTGACATTTACATTTGGTTTAACTGTTCCACTCATAGAACGGCATGCTGCTTCAGTTCACTATTCACAGAAAAAGATAAGTCTGGGTTCGAACCCTGGAAGTGTGGAGCTTGGAGGTTTCCCCCGTGCCTGCACGGGTTCCCCCCAGGTTGTCTGGCTGCCTCCCACAGTCCAAACACATGCATGTTAAGTGAATTGGTGACTCTGAAAGTCCCCATAAGTGTAAATGGCTGCCTGTCATCCCAGTGAATGACTGGCGGGCGGCAAGTTCAGGCTGGACCCCGCCCTATCAGCTGCTGCCCCGCAGGGATCAGTGGTGCAAATAATGGATGGAAAGTCCTCTCATGGTGGTTTTGGCCTGATATCGGTTGTATAACGATGACTTTCATCAATGCTTCATCATTTTCTAATCGCATTATTAATAATTTCTTAATTCATTGTTCGGTCTGTAGAATCATGAAAAGTGCCCACTGCAATTTAGAAGAATCCAAGGTGGCATTTTTTGCTTTTGTCTGACTGAGAGAACAAACAAAACAAAGCCTGAAGATAATTACCATCGTGTTTAACAGCCAAAAGCATAATATGAGCAAATTGCATTTAACATCTATTAAAGCAATCATCCAATTATCAAAATGGTTGCAGAGAGCGCAGAGCTAACAACGACAAAAGGCCCTACTGACGTTAAGGAGGACTAATGTTTACATTACTCACCATCTATGTTTAGTGTGTTAGCATGCTAAAATACTTGCATGGGACATGATATTAGTAGTTTACATGAGTTTATAGACGATGTAAATGTCATTTTAATCACACTATCGACTGACTAAAAGCTGTTGTGTGCAGAGAGCGTGAACGATGGAGCGCTTGTTGGATGAAGTAGACTTTGCCATACTGTATGTTACACTGAGAGTTATGTTTACATTCACAATACAGCTACATAACGGGGAAACTTCCCCATCTGCTGAGGAAGATTTTGTTTTGTCCAGGAAAAACAATGAAACTCAAAATAAAGTTCCCTTCTCATGAAAAGAGAAAGAGCTACGACATTAGTCCAATTTCTAGAAACCAAGTCGCTGAAGCAGCAAACTACTGAATGATGCCTTCACTTCCTACTATCATCGAGTTGCTAGATTCAGGGTGAGATTTTCATTCATGAGCAGAGCGTCGAGGGACAGGCTGGTATACAGAGCTGTGGACAGCTCAATTTGTCAGGAGCTGACTGACAGACAACCTTCGTCATCAATCAAAGGTCTCTCACTGCCACCACTCATCTTCTCTATTGGCTATTTTCTGCTATACTGAGAAAAGATGTAATAATATATTGAGTAGATCAAAGATGATGAGCAGCATTTTTAGGATAAAGGCAGATTTGGGAAAAAATGTTTTGAAAACAAATAGTGTCCCAATTAGGTGAATGACTCAAATACTGTCATTTGTAACATGCCAATGAGAAAAGTTTTGTCGACAGTGATGGAATATTAATTTAACTACATCACCGTTTATTGCTAATGTAACATGATTTCCTCAAAATGTTCAAAACAGCCATAAAAAGACTATAAAAGGATAATTTCTCCTCTTGCTCAGACGCATAGTTTCAAAATCTATTTATATTTTAGTATCTCCAAACTCCTTTTTATTAGTTTCCTCTAAAAAACATTTCTCACCACATTCTGTTGGGAATCTTTATCTTTTTGTGACTCTCCACAGTTCGCAGAGGAAACCCAGCTGGAATACAAAAGACGTCGTCATCGTGTTTAGATTATTGTTAGGTTTTCATGCGAGGACATTGTGTTTCAGTCTTAGTTGGATGACAGGATGATAAAGAGGCCACATTAATTTGGAGTTCACATTTTGACAAATATGCCGGGAGCCACGTGAGGAGTTTGATTCCACTATCTTAACTTTACTCTAAATATGAAGCAGTCGGTTAGTTTAGCTTCGCACAAATGTAACAAAAAACATCAAGTTAGTCAGTGAACTTTAGAGATGCTGCCTGTTAGAGTTAGTTCCTCTCAGTTAAAGCAACGTCATCTGTTTCACCCTGTTCAGTCTTCATGCTAAGATAAGCTAACTAGGCTACTGGCTGTGGCTTCATATTGAATGGAGTGCATCATGTGAGATACACAACACTTTAATTATTAAAAAAAAAAAGAAGATAAAAAACTGAAATTAGTTCGATTGTTTCGATTAAAACATACAGTCTCTTCACCCACAGAAGTATTTCTGTGTTTACACCCACGTAATATTAAGAGAGCAGAGGGATCACACAAAAACACTCCTGTCTGAGCCAAAGTGTTGCGGAGGGAAGAAAATCAACTGTCAAGCTGTAATTAAGGTGCCCCCCTTGGGGCCAAGAGACTATTGATTCCTCTCAGACTATTCAATCAAACACAGCTCTGTGACTTGTAAATGATGTTGAAAAAGAGCAAAAGTAAAGTGTATTAAAAGTGACATTTATAAAGGTCATACTGAAGAAAAAGGGCAGCCTTTCCAGGTTCAGATGAATCCCCCTACCTGTGTTGGAAATACCCGAGAAACAGCCCAGTGTTAAGCATCTGGGCTCATTTACATTTGCCTTTTGCCTCAAGGGCCCCATTTATATTGCCCCCCCTCCCCCCAAAAAAAACAAGGGCATAGGAGTTAAGAGACCAAGTGGCCCACAGCTCCTTTCATATTTTTCCACCAGTGGCATATCCTCAATATTCCTTTTTCCAAATCTCCAGTGAGATGAGGGGAGTGCACATTGCACTCCCAAATGCATGGCTTTAATCAGCATGAATCAAAACACAGATTTAATCTGTTTGTGCTTTTACTTCGTAATTTAGATGTTTATAATCGGCTGTCTGATTTAATCTGAGACATAAAGATTTAGCTCTGACATTATTTTTAATTACTAAAAAGAGTATGGACAAGATAACGCTTAAACAATGCTGTTAAAAGAATAGACAATGATTCCTATGAATAAGAACTTGAGTTTTTATTTTGTGAAGAATTAGAAGCATATGCATCCTAAAAACAAACAATTCTTTAAAGTCAGTTTCTTACATGAATCTGCAAAGGCACATTCAAGCTCTCCATCATGTCTCTGACTCAGCCTCAGTCCCGTGTTTTGGTCAATTCGTCTCATTGTATTTTTCACAACACCTGCTGAAACCTCTGCTCAAAGCAAGGCTGTCTGAGAGAGCGGACAGGCTGCAGCATAGATTTTGCCACCGAGTTTCTGAGCTGCTTGAGGAGCATCCAGAGGAGAAGCATCATGAGTATGAGGAGCCCAAAGAGGATCCCCAAATACAAGCTCAAGTTCCAGCCCCAGCCAAGTTCCAGGGGCAGCGAGGTGGATGCCACCAGAAATTTTTTGGGGGCAGGCATGAGGTGAGGAAGCAACCCACCCTCTTCCAAAAACACTCTTTTCCCTGCAACTAGATCTTCTCAGGGGTTACGCAGAATATGTGCAGTAGCTATAGGAGCCATTGTTCAAGCAGGTATCCAACTGGTGTGGTTAGGTTATAGAATTCCCATCAGCTTCCATGGCTTAATTCCCCAGTCAGACACAAGTGTGTGCTGTCAGTGATAAGGCAAACCTGTTGGGAGTCGTGTGTACATGGTCCATTCTCTGTAGATGAAATGGAAATCTCTGCAGCTGAGCTGTGCTTCCCCTCTCCTGTCAGACTCCTCACACAGAGCCAGCCTCCCAATTTATCATGAGAGGGAGAGAACAAGAGAGATGCCTTCAACACCATTGGCTGCCTTTATGCCATTTTCACGGGGGGGGGGGGGAAGAGAGAGAGAGAGAGAGAGACACTAATGATAAATAAAAAACTGTCACCTTCAAACTCACATGTAGATCCAAAAAAAAAAAAAAAAAAACAAACTTTAAATGCCATGCAGATCTTACATGCAGTCTGATATTTGGGTGCATTATATCAGTGCTGAATATTTATCACATTAGGTCACTAATCTGGGATTTTAAACAAGGTTTTCCTCATCTAGTCTTTAACACCTATTCAGTTTTAACTTGTGTTTAATCTGGGTGTTAGTTTCCTTTAATCCAAATATGAAAAAAAAAAAAAAAAAAAAAAGAAAAAAAATTGCAAAATTTGCAATAAACCCACCTGAAACCGATCTAACAACTTGTGCTCATTGCACTTTTCATCCAAGTTGTTGTGTAAAGTTACATCTTCAAAAGGCTGTTGGATTTTGTGGTGCTGTTTAGTTGCTAAACTGATTTGTTTACACAAAATGGCCTTGCATTGAACAGCACTGGAACCAAATGATACTTTTCTTGAAGGGTATATTTTTCTACAGCATTTAACTACAGTTTTGAACAATATCACTTAGCTGGTCATCAAAAGAGGAAAGTTGGAGTGAAAGCATCAACAATACTTGAAGTTACAAGCCAATGATGGTCTCACTTTCAAGAGGTCAATTGCACAGCTAGTTTTACAAAACTTCAGACCAAGTCATTAATGCAAACATTGACTGAAGATCAGTGACAAAGAAATCTGACCAAAACCCATCCACCAGGCAAACTGTTTAAAAAAAAAAAAAAAAAAAAAAAAAAAAAAATTAAGCTCAAGTATGTGAAGAACTCCTCCAGGCCCAAAATTGATCCTCTGCTGCCCCCATGAGCCCAAGGTGAGAGATTTAGAGCTAGTTATACTTTACATGAAAATTTATTAGACTTGAGTGCAGAAGATGCCTCAAAAATTTATTAACTTCCAAGGTGATAATGGAATGACAGATTTCTACATTTTATGATAAAACAGCTTGATTAACCAACAATGTAGCATTTGGCATGAATCAGGATTATGTATATAAAAACCATTAAAAACTCTAAATATTTAGCACAACTCCAAGAAGAGAAGGCTATGGTATTTTAAACTGGCACACATCATCTTTTAAAAAAAACAAAAAAAAAACAAAACAGTACAACTGTACAAGGACCAGGGAAGAAGTCAATTCAGCAGCAATGTAGTTGGCGGACTGATGGAGAAAACACTGAGGTACCTTGGAAATGGGAAGAGAAAAAAAGCCATGATTAGGTCACCTTAAGATTACAATAGTTGTATCTAGAGTGACAAGGTAAGTTTGTCATGCTGAGCACTTACTTGGGGGTCTTGTACTTCTCCTGGACAGCCTGCTGGGCATGCTGAGGTGCATTGAGGTATGTTCGGTGTAGATCCTCAACACATGGCATCAGATCCTCCAGGGAGTAGCCAGACATCTCTGACAAGGACTGTGGCTGAGGGCAAGACAAAGAATTATCTTGCATGTTCATGTGCACAGAGCAGATTGTCTACTTGGGAGTATGCAAATGCTCTAAGGTGATAAAAGATCACATGACTGCAGGTAATGTGAGATCAAGCAGGTGATCAAATTAACTGTATTAAGTTGAAAACTTTATTCTCTCAGACCAGTATTAAACATTCCCTGACAGCCATTGTCAAACAAAATTAACGATCAACTGAGAACAAGTAGCCACTTCACTATGATTAATGCTGTTCTCAGTTTTAATAGGCCAACCAGAACTCACCCATGAACCACCAGTCACTGTGTTGTTGGCAAGGATGTAGGCTGCAGCAGCTGTCTGAGAAGGCAGGTACTTCAGGAAGGGATCTGAATCAATAAGACTGAGCTCCCCAAGGTACTGAGAGAAGAACAAGGTGAGCAAGGTTTATAAAGATACATTCCAGTGGTTGTATTTACGATTAGAGATAGTTATATTGCAATGTAAGCTGCACTCACCATTGCCAGACTTTCCACCTGTTTGCTAACAGACTGATGAAGGAAGTACTGGGTGAGAAACTGGTTAATGGTTGGTGCTGCCAGATCAAAGGAGAGCACTTTCAACACTAGATGCTCCATTCTTAACACTTGCTTCTTGTTGTAGGTGTCATCTGTGATGTAAACAAACTCTGCCACCTCAGGGGGGTAGATTTCTTCAAATTTCCTGCATTTGAAGAGTAGTTCATATTACAGATGTAGTGCAGACACTTATTTTGTAATCTTACTGCCAAGAATGTTTTGTTTTTGTTAAAGGGACACATACGAAGCGAGCAGCATGGCAGCAGTCCCAACAAGCTGAAGCTTCCCCCGCAGGACGGACATTGAGGAGAGGAAGCGGTCAATGTAGTTTACAGCCAGATAAAGTGTTTCATTCTGGAGCTTGTACTCCTCTCCCACCTCGACCAGCCAGTCGACAAGAATGGCCCTCATGCTGTTGGTGATGTCTGGCTGCTTCTTCATGTAGCCCGCTTTAGGCTTGGTTTTTACCTATTGAGTGAGATACCATTAGAGAACCACATACAAACAAAGGGCTAATTGAGACTTTGCATAATGCTACCAATGCACATCTTGTGCATTTGAAATCTCACCTCCATTTCCCTCAGGTACGTGTGGATTTCAGCAGCATACTCCGGGACCTCATTTGCATTGACAGGCCTCTCCTCTCCCTCAACTACAGACATGTCCATAGGAGAGTCTGAGGACATGGCATTTTAAGGTTAGGACAAAAGTGAAACCATGTTTTAGTTTAACAAGGTGCATTTCTGAAATTGAGCCAAGATTTCACAACCCACCAAAGCTGACATCCATCGCTGCTGGAACCTCAATAGTGGCAAGGGGCTGTCTGAGCCGTGCCGCAGCATTGATGGTAAGAGACTCAACATCAGCGATGGGCTTTGCTTTGACAGCATCGACCACTGGCTGGGGTCTCTTGGTACAGGTGCCATCAGGCTCATCCACGTGAATTTGGAAAGAGGGCTGCTTGGCAGAAGGCTTCTCATAGCCACTTTTGCTAACATCTTCATTTCTACAAGACAAGGGCTGTGATGACTCCTGGAAGGACAGAAAAAGTTCACCCCATGAATGTTGACATAATGCAGCATGTAAAATACAGGCACTACACAAAAGGATACCAAAAGTTGCAAGAAAAAGCATGGTAAAAAAATAAAACAAAGCTTCTTAAGAACTAAAATGCACTTCTGTATTAAAACAAGAGGAATAAGCAGAAAAGAGCTAAAGTCAAGACATGAATGTCACCTTAATTTCTTTTTCTTTTTCTTTAAATATACCAGTGTCTTAAACAGCATTAAAATAACACGTTAGATAGTTTGCATAAATACAACGTGTACCTTTGGTCCATTTTAAATACATCTACCTGTGCTGAAGTGATTATAAATGACACTTAAAATAGCACACGAATAATAGAAGAACTAGAAAGAAAGGATCTGTAGGTTTAACTCTAGTTCAACATGACAGTTAATGTCACTATGGCGGGACGATCCTTTACATACAATAGTAAGTAAACAGACACTGATGTGACATTAAAATGGCGGATAACCAATACTGGTAGTAGTCGCATCCCTTTTAATATCTAGCTAACGTTAAAAAAAAAAAAAAAAAAAAAAAAGTTTACAAGTGTCAGTAAACTGACTATCTAAAAATTGTGATAAATTAAACGTTGCCTCCAAAGAAAAAAAAAAAAAAAAAAGCCCCCCCCTTATTGTTGTACTACAGTCATCATTAGCTGGAGCCACCTAGCTTCCCCATCATGATGATGAGCCACACCAACCTGCTTTGTGCCGCGCTGGTTCTGGGGTTTGCTCCTCGGGTTGTTCTGCAGGGCTCCCAGGACGGTTCTGGTGGTCCCTTGTTTGGGCAGGAGATTTTCTTGGTTTTCGTGTGCAGCAGCAGCTCGGGTTTTCAGAGAGCCCCTCAGTCTTGACAGCATGTTTTCTTGGTTGTGATTCTCGCTAGCCACCGCGCTTCCCTGTCCTCTGTTAGCGCCTGACATATTTATCCCTTCCTCCAACGGGTAGCTAACTACTTTCCTGCTGTGTGCGGTTTATATAAAAATAAAAATATTTAAAAAAATAAAAATAAAACAAAAGCGACTCCCAAGAAATCACTTTAGGTTAAATGGAGACTAGCATTAGCTGTTACCTTAATGTGGGAACTTTCAGAAAACGCAGCTGTCGAGATGGCAACGGCACAAACAAAAAGACGCACAATCTGTGTGTTGGCGGTGGTTGAGGGGAAGGGGAGGAAAAGATAAATGTGGCGTTTTTTAAGTCGCCATACTCTATAAGTTTGGAAATGTGCACCAACCTGCAGGTCGAGGCAGCTGCTGTTAGCCGCGGTCCATTTACACCGAGACGCTGCTTTCTCTCAGTTCAAGTAGCCCGCGAGGATTGAAATGGACCAATCACGCGTCACGCAAGCAGTGACGTAACACGTACATACGGGAGCCCGAAGCGTACAATTCGCTTAATTACAAATTCAAATCCGGTTCGACTGTTGTAAGTGAAACAAACACAAACTCACCAACCGTGTATGCATTTATTTGTTTTGGAAGAAGTTTAAGAAAATTAACTGAAGTAGAACTACAAAATATCAGATTCTAGAAATATTACGAGTTAAAGTTCTGTATTCAAAACCAAACTCCAGACATTCTGGAAGGAAGAATTTCATAAAAATGATTTTTATTTACTAAAGTATGGCAGACGATAGGAAATAGGTTGTGTGTATCATTGTTTAGTATAAGTAGGCCACATATCACATATTTAAATAAACGAGAAAGGATGAATAATAGAAAATAAAATAACTGCCAATGAGGTGTTTATTTAATTAGTTGGTAATATGCCATGTATTTTGTGGTCTATCTGTTTTGACAACAAGAAAACAACATTTGTTTTTGTTTCAGAGAACTGAATCGGCATGTTGTTTAGAACTATTTCTGGTGTTGTTATTACGTCACATCGTTTCTAGATTGGAGGAGATGATAAAACATGTAACACAGAGAAATAAGGTCTGCAAGACACCAGATACACAGACAGTAAGTAAATCCATGGTGCATTTTTTCAAGGAATGCATGACTTTATCCAGCTGGCTAATATTTGGTAATTGAAATGTTAAAACTCAACTCAAACAACTAATAAAAGAATTTGAACCATCCTGGCAACCTTGTTGTTTATTAATCACCAACATTGCTTTTAGATGCTATGAAATGACATAATAAATATTAAGCATTGTTCATTCTAAATGACGTTATGACAACATGAAAATTGTATCAACTATAACAAAACAATACAGTTGTATTTACAATACAAAAATAGCACAAAGACAAGTAAATAAATAGATCTTTTCTCTCCACTGTATGACATCACGCCTCACTGAAAAACTCTAACAGAGAATTTAAGTCATAATTATCTAGTATTTCTAGTAATGAGGACACCTTGGTTTTCACATTCTGGCCTTTGAACTTGAATTTGTCAATAAAGAGGTCCGTGATCATTCCTAGGGGAAAGAGAGAAGAAAAAATATTAGTTTCTACCACAATGAACAAGCCCAAAACATCGGGGCTCTGGATGAGCTGGTAATGTTAAAAGTGACTTAATACTGTACCGTAAAGCCTCTCAAGGTGTGCTGGTTGTTTCTTGTACTCCTCAAGGAGATTAGCAGACTCATCCAAGATGTCGCGATACTCTGGGATGAGGAAGTCAGCATTGCCCTCGTGAACCTGAAGCTCCTTCCAAAGAAGAGAGGGAGTGTTGGTGAGGTAGGTAAGAAATGACCATAGGCATCTCCCACAGGTGAATGGAGAGAATTTGTTGCAGTAATCAAACATGGGTATAAAAAAACATCACATAATAGCTTTACATCACTTTTCTCCCAATGTTCTCTGGAGCTAGAAGTAATCATAGGGTATTTGGTGTCATCCTGAGTCTCATCTTTCATTGGCTGACTATTTCTATGTGTTGCACAGCCAGGCCAACTACATATAATGGGCTGGGCAGTAGCTACAATTCAAGTCTTTCTAAGAAAATTTTTCAAGAAGGATGGTACATTTAACATTTAACCGATACTTACTTTGAGAGCATCAATAAGCTGAACCTTTCTGGCCAGCAGCAACTGCTGCTGCAGCTTTGGATGGATCATTTTAAGGGTGTGGCTCACTGAGTCATCATTGTTATCTGGAAGATAAATAGTAAAGCAAAATGCAACCTGAGCAAGATTAAATACTATTGATCACTGAGTGAAATGGACACTGAAAAGAACAACAATACAGCTACCATATGAAATGTTGAGATTGATCTTCCTCTTGGTAGCTTCTTTAGAAAGGACATCACTGAGTATGGAGATGGTAGAAATGTTATCTGATCTGAAGTGACACTCTCCTTTGCTGAAATTACAAACACAGAAAAATCCAGTTTGTGTAATAAAGTAAATTTGAACAGAAATCACCACTGTGGAACAATAGAAACAATGTTTAAAACATAATTAAAACATTTTAAGGCTGTTACTGTTTGCTAATTTTTACCAGTAGTTGGCTTCAAGCTGTGTGCCAAGGAAAGTGTTATGGAAATAAAAAGTGATGCTCTCTCCTGCTGGTGTTTTCTCAGGCACCTCTGGCAAACAGAAGACAACCCAGGAGTGGATCTCGGCAAAACTGAACTGTCCCACCAAACTGAGCCTGTTCATCGGTCTGTAAGATACAAGGCAAGGAGACAGACAGAGGTAAAA
Organism: Remorina albescens; assembly: GCA_034769265.1. Classification (NCBI taxonomy): domain Eukaryota; kingdom Metazoa; phylum Chordata; class Actinopteri; order Carangiformes; family Echeneidae; genus Remorina; species Remorina albescens. Next base: position 6,495,043 of record CM068475.1, on the reverse strand, counting down.
TGTCCATGCAGGGTCACAAGGGACTGGGGTAAATCCCAGCTGACAGAGACCTTGGACAGGTTGCCAGTCTACCACAAGGCTCACATATAGACACAATACCGGTCAGGCTCACACTCAGGCATACGGGCAACTTTGAGTCACACATTAGGCTAATGTGCATGTAATCTCAGTCAAAATTCCAGACAGTTCAGTTGCAGTCTTTACCTGTCTTGGTCAATGCTATGTGTGCGCTGGTGCAGAGACAGTGGTTTGATCTGGTACTGGCGGACCTGACAGGTCTTGGGTTGCAGTCTCGGGGTAATGTAGGCTTGCAGGGTGCCATATTGTCCCTCAATGGACCTCACCTAAGAAAATATATTTTTAATAAAAACTTATTAAAATTAACTTGATATGATGGAATGTAACAGCAGGAGGGATAAAGTTGTTATGTTACCTTATGAGCAAAATACAGAGCAAAATATTGTTAAAATAACACTGAAGAAATTCCAATTATGACATTACATCATAAATGCATAGAGTTCAAGAAATACAGATTTCAATAAGTGAAAGAAAATGCCCCAAACATGCTGAATTTTGATGCAGTTGTTACCTTGAGCTCAAGTCTGGTGGTGTTAGCCTGACATCTGTAGGTGGCTAGGAGGAAGTTTCCATTTGGCTGCTGCAAACAGAATATGAGAGTGAAGCCTTTGGGAGTAGCTGCAGGTTTTGGGGCTTTATTGTATTGTAGCAGTGTAAATTCTTTCCTTTTATGTATAGTCACAAATTAAACATACATTTCTTGTTAATGTCAAATTAAACTCACCTCTGAGTCACATTCACTGAAACTGACAACAGCTGAGTTTTTATCCACATCCAGCAGGTCTATGGGGACGTCGCTCTGCACAGGAGATTATCTTTCATTATCTTTATATTTTCAGTGTTTACATCTGTACCACTGGGTCAAGAGGATGCTTGTTATATTTCTTATGGTCTCTAAGTTTAAATGTGCCCAGGGATTTTAACAACAGGGACTTATTGCTCAATGTACCTGGAGAAGCAGGTTATCGATGGCAGTCTGCACCTCCAATGTGAGGCTGTAACTGGCATCATCCTTGCAGAGGGTGAACTTGTCATTAACGCTGAAGACAGGCACAGCTGAGACGGCTGTAGTTGACTGAGAGGTCTGCTGGTATTGTTCTCGTCCCTGCAGGACTTTGACCTGCAATTGCTCCAGTTCTGCCCTGAAAAGGAATAATATACCTATCTGAAAAATTGACTTTCTGAACTTCTGATTTTTAAATGCCTTAATTGCTGTATATGCAAAATGCCAAACACAGAAAAACACCAATAACATATTGTATAATTAGAAAGTAAACAATATTTTGATGATACCTCAGTGCTTCTACTTTGGACTGGGTTTCTTTACTCATCCTGATCTCATCTCCAGGGCCGGCCTCAGCCTTCTGGGGCTCGGTGGTCAAACCAGTCACCCATCCTGGAATAGGTAAGAGCATTTATTCAGAATGTAATGTGCATTTCACGGTCTGCGACTACAGCATTTTAAATGACCCATACTACATGCCAGACAGTCTTCAAGAATGAAATCATGCAGAGTATGGTGGAGTAAGGTGAACAGTAAAACAGGCAGGAGAGCAGTCACTTGTATTTCTCTAAGAGAAAAATTGGAAGATCAAGCCTTTATTTAGAAATTTTAATCTAACCTGTGTAGGTGGCAGTTAAGACCTCATCAAAGGCCTCCTTCCCAACACAGCCACCCTGGATGGAAGTCACACTCTCTGACAGTACCTGAAGTGAAGATCGATATTTCAAGTAATACCAAAATTGATAGATAGTGCAATAGAACAGTTCTTGAATTATTTCATTTAATCTGTCATTAACCAAATACTGCTTAATATTTTCAATACTTTTAAAAGCTTTTGCTGGATGAAATTTTTCTGTCCTATTCTTTATGCCAGCACTGAAATATATAAACTTATGAAAATTTTCTTGAATTCAAAATTTTTGGGGTGAAAACTGGAGGCAGAAAATATTTTAGTTTTGATGAAATGTGCCAGGCATAAACTTACATGGTCAAAATGTAATGTGGGCTCACTGGAGCTATCAAAACCGTAAACCTCTACTGTCCCATCATCTCTTCCCACCAGAATGTCATTCACTCCATCTCCAATAATGTCGTAAGTGTCAACGCAGAGAATTCCTGATAGGGCACAGAAATGACTGGTATTAACAAAACACAGATATATATTTATTCCATTAGCTAAAACATGCAACACTCTTGCATGGTCCCAATAAACATACCTCCTTTCTTTTTGTCATTATCGATCTCCCATTTGGTCGCAGCTGAGCTCTCACCAATCTGGACCAATCCTATTTTACCATCTGTAGTTCCATAGAGGATTTCCTCTCCTGTAGAGAAATCACTAACATTATGATGGAGCTTGCCCTTATATAGCAATTTTATGTTTTACTATTCCAATAAACAGCATACAGAGAAGTTAACTTGCCTCCATCTTTGTTGTACAGTTCCAAGACAGATGGTGGGCCAGGGACTTCAACCTCATAGGCAAGTTCAGATCCCTGCAGGAAAAATCAACACATATACAACACAGTCTCATCTCACTGTTTTAAGAAAAAACTCAATATACCAGATAAAAAGTTGCTTTACCTGCAAGACTCTGAGAACCCGATCTTGGCATGCCAGGACCGGGACAAGACGGGTCAGGTTCTCGGAGGATAAACATGTGATATCATTGATTTTATCTCCACAGAGATAGTAGTCCTGATCCTTGCAGTCACAGTAATGGTTGTAGATGTAACTTGCACACACAAAAAGGTCAGCACCTGAAACATGCCTGCCGAAGAGAGATCCAACATCAATCAATCAAGTAACAACTGCACAGCTCTGAACAAGTACAGGTGTGTGCAAGTGGCAGAAATGGCTCCTACATGGCATTAATGGTCTCAGTGAGGTTGGCTTCAAAGGTGAGGAACTGTTTGCCTTTCTTGGTAAATCCTCGGACCTGAGAACCAGAACAAACAAAGATCTTCTCCTGTGGAGTTCCCACAACTCCTCCAAGGTCCAATCTGGCTATTTTCTGCCCTGGAAGTGTTTTAAACACGGACTGGAACAGAAAGTCACAATTACTACAATGAGAAATGGACACGATTTTAAGATCCTGGGTTAATGAAATACAAACCATAACCAGGATACACACCACTGCTTCTCCCTTCTTTATCCCAAAACAGGTCAATATACCATCATGATCACCAATTGCAACCTGAAACAAAGAGACACTAATAAAGCACTATGAAGCTGCATTATGTAAGAGGTGGATAATAAACAAAAACAAACGCATCTTCAACTATAATAGGTTTAGGTTAATAATTTGGCACTAGTATTGCTCTGACATTAATATTACCTTTTGGGTTGCCCTTTTTCCCAATGCTGGAAGCAGTCTCATAGTTTTCTCAGAGGTCACACCAACCTGTGTTCGGAGAAAGGATCATGTACTAAAACTTAAGGAAAGAAAAACTTACTACACAGGGAAGGAAAACACCTCGAATAGAGAACTTTAACTGCCTGGAATTGAGGTTAAAAGATGAGACAGATACGCTTTGCCATTTAGTTTGCAGTCGGCCCTTTCCTGAGAATTATTGCTCATGTGATACAAAAGGTTGATGAATTTAATTAGTAAAAATGTCATGAAAAGTCTTAAAATAAATGAATAACTCCCCTACCCATTAATCAAGGTGCAAAGGATGTACGTGCATGTAAACTGTTATATATGTTTTAAAAAGTAAGGATGGACGGTATTTACAATATATTAAACGTTGCGAAATGTAGTCTGACATGAAGTGAATAATCACAAAACTACTCACTTTGTTAAAAACTCGCATACACCTCTCTTAGGAAAACTAGAGCAAGCGAGTATTTGTATTAAAGCAACTTTAACTGATCTAAATCCGTCTCCTCTAAGGGGCTAACATTAACTTGATGGCTCTGCTTCTTCTTACCTGAATATAATCTACTCGATTTAGGTGGAGCTCCATCTTCTGTTTTTGTGTCAGCGAGAGAAGAAGTCTGGTGCAAATAATCTTCCGAGTAAGTTATCCGGCTGTAAATCTGCAAGGATCGTGAGTTGCAGTCCGCATTAGCCGTGAGCCATTCACCATTTGTTTTAGTGAGAATTAAAAAGACGACAATGATGGTGAAGAGAGACTGGGATTATCGACAGCAATAAGATTAGCACGACGCGCTAGCGTTAGCTAGCAAGCTAATTAACTAAAACGATTTATCCGCACGCCAAGCTGTTTACTGTGAAACAGAGGAAGCCATCTTTAAAAAAAATCACCCAGCAGAAGTAAAAACAAAACAAAAAAACACCCGAAATAAATCAACTCTACTGTATACTATACAATGGGAGCGAAACCTCATTAAGTCAACAGTTAACACAGCGCCTGCTTGAATAGTAGATAAACGCGTTTGCCTGTTGCCAATGGCAACGCTGTGTAGCCGCAACAAGCTTCGACGCCATTGGACGAGACCGAACGTCAAAAGTTGAAACTGTGTTCTGATTGGTTCCTGGTGAGTTCACCTGGGCTTTTAACTCTCGATATTACTTTGTATAATATTATGTATGTCCACAAAACACATATAAAATGTTACATAATTCTGATGCTAATGTGTTGGCACCAAAGTAAAGATCCCCTGCTTCGCTATCATTTTCAGTATTTAATTGATTTGTCGGTTTTGCAGATCATAATATCCAGTCAAGAAGTTTGACTTGGAGGTTCTTCTGTTTTACTGAAATGAGATGCTTTAATTTTATGCCTCTTTACGTTTCAGGAACAAATATAGTACATCTGTTCCAACATATTTGATAACCTCAGACACTATACTTTCGAGATGAGGCTGCTATAAACCAATGAACGAGCCTATTTCAGCTGTTTAACCAGGGAATTGTTGCAGGAAGAAGAAATAGTCATGTCTATGAATTGCAGATATTGTGGTTCACCTCTTTAAGATTAATTCATAATTAGACCATGATCAACTATAGTAACTACAACAAAGTAAGGACAAATATGTGACTATATTCTATTATTTTATTGATTAAGAGATCATTTTATTCTTTTCATAAAAATGTGGTCTGTTTGTAAGCAAATAAACACATTAAACATGGCTGAAAAAAAAAATCATAGCATGCAATAAGCAAGAAATCTACACAGGTAACAAATAAATGAATGAAGCAAACACAAAATAGCTTTCAAACTGAGAAACAAGGTCAAAATGCATTCATAAGCATGACATGCATTGTGCAGTTCATTTCAAATTGAAATGGCTGGTACCATAAATAATTTTACTAATTACAGTAGATATCTTGTTTCTCAATTCAACATCCATTTTGACATTAGAGCTACTTAGATTCCATGTTGTTAAAGGATGACAATGATAGAATACATTTAAAGTGAGGCATTCAGACAAATTAGAAGATTAGATGCTTTGCACATAAAAAACAAAATTAGACTCGGAAGAAACTTCAAACAAACAAACCCTAATCCTCCATCCATCTCATCACATCATTATTATAAAAAAAAACAAAACAACAATTTTAATAGCATATAAGAACATTTTCATTTAAGTTACTAATCTCAGAATGTTAATGTTTCATCACAGAATAAGCCATTTTCATGAATAAATAAGGTCATAAAAAGAAGAGTACAACAACAGCCAATAACAGCTGAGCACAGTTGATGGCTACTGTGCTCCTTTCAGTGAATGTAACAGAGCGAAGGTTGTCCACTGCTCAAATGAGGTCACATTAGGAAGATGGGAAAAGAAATATCATCATGAGACTTCGGTGCATTACTGGCTGCTCGTCAACTGCACTCAAATATACAGAGAAGTTAGAGCACAGGCTGTAAAGCTGACATTCAGAAAACAGTTCCTTCTGTTGATGGCATTGTCTGTTCCCATCAAAGTTTAAGTCACATCCTAGATGGTGGAAAAACAAAATTTAAAGAAAACAAAACTTTAAATAGTGTAATCAAACCCCCGTGGGGGCGAGGCGGCTGATGAAGGCGATACTGCTGAGGCACATCCTCCTGAAGAATGCAGGACAGGCAGGTTTCATGATGAAGTGCTCCAGAAGAATTCGCAGCTCTGTGAACAAGGTGCTACAGTGGAAAAGAGGATACATGGAATGATCATCTATCACAGCCCATTTAAGTTTATCTGTCATTTGATATTTCAGATGACATCACCCTGGAATCCAGACATCTGGTACATTTCATTTCTAATGAGATTAGATTTATTTTAGAATACATCAACTTGGGAAAATAGTCAAAAAAGGTTTTCTTCAAACTGTTTGGGTTAATTTTGCAACCATGGCCTTGGTCATGTTGTATTTTATAACTAGCATGAGGCTCTTCTGTGTTAATATTGTATTGATAAACCTCTTACCGGCAGTATGGATTTCTTCTGGATGTGTAGCGGAGAGTGAGGAACCGATAGTAAATGAAAGGCAGCAACAAGCTTCCCTGGCCACTGTTAAAGAAATTTTGATGACATTAGTAGAACAAATCTTAACAATTGTGAATTGTTTTATAGCTGAATAACATGAAATAAGAATAATTGACATTACTCAAAATGCATTTTTCAAATTTTTTTTTGTTTTTTTTGGAGAGTAGAATCTGAAGAAACATTTAAAACATCCTGTCAGATGCAGACTACAAAGAACTACTTAATAAATTCTTTGGAGTGTATAGGTGGACAAAGGATATACAACCAAACAACCTTTGACTTCAGTTGATATTGAATACCTGAAGAGCATGAAAACAGTGGCTGGCATCAAGAAGATCTCATTGCAAGCAATGAACTTCAGGATGTTCTGCTGATTAGACGTTAGTTTGTCCAGAAGGTTTCTGATGAACATCAGGCTGCTTGGGCCCATGGACTGCAGAGACACATGATAAAAAGTCAGAGGCTGACAACAACGCAGCTGGTAAGTTTAGTTTGCAGAGTTTACATGAAATACCAATACAGAGAAGCTAATGTAAAATCCCATTATCAATCATCTGTTTTTATTACATTTTTTTTTTGTTTAATTTGGGTCCCTGAGCAATGGCTGGTTGATGGAGTAGATAATTAAAAGACCATTTGGCTGGTGGTAGCAATGTCCCACTTTGATGTTAAATAATATTCAGCAAATGGCTTCCTTTCCGACACGTTAATAAATAACAGCAGGTGACTTTGCCTCATACTCACATCAAGGACTTTCTTTGTGTAGGTAGTTGCATGAAGCAAGGAGAAGAGGAAGACTGGGAAGATGCTCACTGGATGCAAATGTTAAAGATGAACATAAAATGACAGAACAAACCTCACAATAGTTTAATGTGATTGCTCAAATGCAATACATCAGGAACTGTGATGTGATATTAAGAACCACTCAATGTGTTGATGCACCCATCTTATCAAAATCAGTGCTTGACATGCCTTTCAATGAGCAGGCTACTCAGAGAAATCAGGTTAAGAGGGTAATTGAAAAACTTGAAAGCATGCAGATTAGTTATTGAATTTGAACTTTTTTGGAATAACAGCCCACTAATTTTGACTCTACAATGACAAACGATGCAGCTTCCTTTTTTTAACCCTCCACCCCACAATGAATATCAGGTCAATGACGAAAGCTAACTGCAGTGTGGTTACAAAGTGCTTATAAATGCAGTCAATGAGGATGAAAGTGAGCCTTTACTTAGACCGTCAGTGAAAAAATCAAAATGAAATTAAAAAGAAAAAAATGCTCACATTTGAAGATGTGGTTTCTTAAAAGTAAATTACCAACGACAAAGAGATTAAAAAAAAATTTCAATTAACTAAAACAACTTGGTACTATAGTTGCATCTGAAGTGATCAAGTGGTACGTCTATTCCTAAACTATTTAAGGACTGTACTCAGTCCTAGGACAGATCCTTTAGACAGTGACAATAACTCAATCGAAATCTCAAAACACCTTTTTGTGTTTGGTATCTATGAATGTTCTTTCTCTTTTAATCAGGTAAAGAGGGTAACTGTCAGCAGGTCTAAACATTTGCCTTTATCTGTGTATTTAAAGGTGAAAAGATACTTGTGATGGGGTAGGAGTTGACCAGGATGAGTGAGTAGAGCAGGTAATGGCAGCTGTCCTCTTGAAGTGCCTGTGCCAGGAAAGCTCTGCTCAGCTGGAAGCGTGGAAGCCTTTGATGTAAGCGAAGTGCACTGGTGAGGGCATTCGCTAACAAAGCTCTCTGGTAGAAGTTCGCGGCTGCATATGGTCTGAAAAACACAAGCAATTACAGATACCTACTCAAGGTAAAGGAAAGGGGATTCTGATGAATTAAGTGCATTGCTGTCACTCTATTTATGGCATCAGTACATTAACAGAGAGCCAATGAGTGCACTCACCCCAAAATTGGTAGAATAAACATTAGGGAGCAGTAGACAGTGAAGAGCCGTGACAGCCACATTGCAGTTTCCAGTTTGTTGCTCATTAAAAATTGCTGGGGAAGAAAAAGAAAAAACCCCTCAAGATTTCAGGGCTTCTAAAAGTAGAAAGTAAAGGTGATGCCAAGTCTCGATGGCAGGATGAGCCTTCTGTTTACCCATATATACTAGAAACTGATTTACTGATGGTTTTCTCAAGGGTCAGCTTGAACCAGCCAACTTACAAAATAACTTAATTGAATGTATCAGTTAATTTTGACAACTTATTAGAAGTTAAGTCATAGTATTCTACTGGAACCCATCAGAGAACTTGCTGTTTCAGTTCACATTGCAAAAGTATGGCTGACTTTATATTTCAAACAACCAAGACAGGTTACAAATATACAATGATTCAAAATCCATATAATGAAATAAATACCTCACTTCGATCAATAACTGTGACATGTTGCTAAAGTTCTGACTTGCAACAAGAATCACCTGCACTGCACTGAAAGCACTGCAAGCAAAAAATGTATCCCTCATCCCAGAAAATGTGAAATGAAATGATGAATTTAAGTCTGATTACCCAAGTTCGCACAAAACTTCTATTACATGGACTGCGAGCAAACATGATAGGAGTGCCAGTCAACTACAGCAGGAGTAATGGTTTTCAAAGAGCATTTCAACTTGAGACTCAAATGAAAATGCAAGAAGCTGAATAAAATCAGCCTAGTCAAAACTGACTTTTATTCCTCATTATGAGTAAAACCCCCAAAACACAGAATTGGACATTTTCCATAATCCAACTTTTGCCTTTTCTGAAAACGCAATATGTTAATACTCATAGTCCTATCTTAGTAATGCAGGTTTTTTATTAAACATTCTCAAAGTGTAACTTTATCAGACTGAACAAACCAATCCCTAAAGCCACAGGACAATGCTTTTCTAGGATGAGTGTTACTCTTAAAGACAAGTATGTTGAAATAGCCAGGAATTCGTACCTTAAAGGCCAGAAATGACCTGTGTTGCAAAAATATGGCGAATAACTGTCAAACTTACAATGGGCCCTGGCTGGGGAGGAGGGCTTTGTTGGTTTGTGTCAGCCATCTTTGGGAGGTCGGATCTTTCTGTACAGAAGAACAGTCATATAATGAAACTATGAGGACAAGTCATATACAAAATGAGTTAGGACCAAATGTTTGTTAGCTTCAGCATCAGCGCAATTCTTGCACTAGGATCACTACTGTATATAACTTCTAAAACTGTAGCACTCCATTATAAATAAACATTAAGATGAATACCTTACTCTTTAAACATCTCACCGTATGAATACAGACCTAAAAACTAATGTAAAGATTTACAATGAAGTGAATTTGGGTATGTTGAAAATACATAAGTAAATAGTCAAAGTAACTCAACTCAACTTTCTAAAGTTAATGACAAAGCATTTGAAGTGCAACAGAATCACTGTGTTTAATAACAAACACTGCAGTTTAGGTCCTGAATGAATGAGGGGCTGAAGGTTAACCAACGATAGCAAGACGAGAGCAAGTTGGAGAAGTGAGAGTGTTTACTTCGGGTCTGATGGTGTTTACCTGGTCTTACAGTCTAATGGATCACAATCCACTATCACTTTCATCTTTAATACAGTTTTCAAGAATCGCAACAGCCATAGCCACAACAGAACATTGCTTCCTAAGGAGTTCCGTTTTGATTACACCTGTCACTTCCCTTAATATCTTTGACGTTCATAATTTGTTTTTCCCATTAAACTTTCCCTGGTTTTTGGCATTTGCGTCTTTGCTTTAAACAAGGACAATGGTTGTACATTAACTAACCTAGCCTTCGCTTATTCGGACAAATTAAGGATTGAGGTTGCTATATTTAAAATACCGGTGAGATAGGATAACGCCTTGATAGTCGTCGAAGGCGGGCCAGTCCAGACTGAAGTTTGTAAATAACCAGAAAAATTATTATCTGGGTATTTTTAAGTATTTTATGGAGGCTAACGTTAGCTACTATCGTTAGCAGCAGGTGGGTCTAGAATATTCTGTTACCATCGTTACTAGCATGTGAGCTAACGTTAGCTATCCTGCCGCCAACAATGTCTTACAGCTTTAATGTTAATTATTTCGGCCGGGTTAAGAAGCCCGTGTTGGTTGATAATATCTACATATTTATATTTAAATGTCGGAGTAATACAACGAAAGCCTTACCGGGGTAACAGCGTCGAAATGTCCCTGAGCGTGCGGGGCAACTGGCAGCCTGTAAATCAGCTGACCTGGTGAAACGAGAACAGAAGGCTTTCTCGCGAGATTTTACTTCCTGGTTCGCTCAAAGGCAACACTTTCCTCCAGTGGACAAAAATATGAAGTGCAAGGCCTGTTCACTGTTTTCCCAAACCAAAACTACAAAAGCAAAAACAAAATAAATGAAGAAATAAAAGAAAATACAGGCTTATCCTAAATTTACTTTTCAAGAATAAGAAGGAGACATCGGGCTGTAGAAAGAGATATTTATCATAATTCTTCTGTGGATTTAGGCTGTGTTAGTGTCATCTAAAAGATATGCAGCTCCAATTTATAATCTTTCATTCAGAGCCTTTGGAAACATTCAACTCCTGTAAACACAGTAAATACAGACAACATAAATTCCAATCAGACTTTGGTACATAATATGTCAGATTATGTCTTTGAGATATTCTAATATTTCATTAGTTCGTTTTTTTTTTTTTTACAAATTACTTTTAGAAAAGCTGAGCAACCCATAATGTTCCTAAAGTCTGTGAGCGAATGTCGTTTAAGTCTTGGTCTATCTGTCAAGAGGAGGATCTACACTAGTAAAATCCAGACTAGGGATCACATAGCAGACAGTGTCTCTGCTAACTTCAGATCGTCAGCCGTCAATAGAGTCGATGGTACTGTGGAGATTAACAGAGCTGCAGCAGCAATTATGGTGCTGGCTATATTTGATCATCCAAAAACACACACACACAAACACACAAAGACTATGAAGTGCGCCTGCGTCGTGGACAACGCCCACATCTGCAGAAACCAACTGTGACCTCTTTAAGAAAAAAGAAAGACTTTTCATGAATTATGTGTCTGATGAGAGCTATTAGACTTCCTGACATTTTAAATCTCAATTGGACAGCGGAAACGCGTGGAGCTTTGCATCCTTTTTTCCACTTTTATCCAAATAACCCTCCGATTACTTAAATTTAAGTGTTATTTCCAAAATTACCACAAGAGGACGCATCCGACCAGACGATTGCATCGCTGCAGGTTGGCCTATAGCTTGTGTCGGATAATTATTTTACCTTTAAGTGCACCATATTTGATCCCAACATGTTTTAAAATCTTACATCTGACTGCTTCTGTAGCCGATACATTCGCAGATTGTTGGCACGAGTGTCGCAGGTTGATGTGTTTGCTGCAGATGCCATTTGAAAATATAGGCAGTGTAAGCACTGTAGAATCTAATTATTTCTTTGCAAAACCTAATTAGGCATTAAAAAAGGTTAACGCCAGCGCCTGAAACGTTTTTGTTTAATAATCCCATTACTGACGGCTCATCATGTATAAAATGGTGCAGGAGGACACTAAGTTTCCACTTGTTAAAGGGAATCTCTGAGAAATAGTCGCAGATTTTTTGACACTATCTGCGCTGGGAAATTAGGGCTTATAATTAAACTGCGGAGACTCAGCACAGCACCGAGTAAGTAAGGCTGCAGCGTCCTGCCTCGCATGCATTTTTTATGTTTAATTGATGATTTTGCTTGCCGCAAAATAACTAAACAAAAAAATATTGTCACTATTTTCTATCTTCTTTAAGGTAGAATCTAATTTTTGGGCTTTGACAAAACTTTCCAAACCGTAGCGAACAGTCAGAATAGAGTTTGATTTTTTTTTTTTAAGCGTCAGCTCCTCTCGGACCATTACCAGTCACCAGAGAGATCAAGGTGAGAATTTAAATGAGACAACATTTTCTGTCTGACTTTTAATTCGGCCGGGCTCCTGCGGAGGGACTGAGTGATGCTCTGCTGCATTTTCAGACAGAGAAATATCCTCTGCAATGCCGAGTTGTAAATATAAATGCTTTTACGGGGATTTGACAGCCAAGTTCAATCCATATGAAGGAGCCACCGTGTTGCTGAGGAGGTTCAGACTGTCTCACTGAAGTGATTTTGATTGCGCAGCAGATAAAAAAAAACCCCAAAACGTTTTCACTGCAAAATGCCAAGTGTTGCCTCTGTAAAATGAAACGATTTGACAAATAAAAGAAAAACATTGACATTTTCTTTTGTTACTCCATAGCCGATAATTAACATGAATAAATATATTGGGGGCAGATTGATGCCACAGTCGAGCATTTTATTTGAAGAACAAATCACGTGAGTTAGACAGTCATGTTATTTCTTTCAGACACTGATAAACGGAGAATTTGGGGAAATTTACCAAAATTATCCTCTTTGTGTATCAGTCACCAACAAATACACTTAACTACAGTTTGGATATATGTATATAAAAAACAACTAAATCTGTTTCCTTAAAAATTTAAATCAAAAACAAAATTAATTGTATATTTAAAGATTCATTTTATAGCAAAAGCTAGATTAAATCCAAGTTAGATGAAATTGCATCGGTAATGTGGGCTTCTGCAATAAATTTAATAATCTATGATTATTATTATTATTATCAGCAAAGCGTTGGTTTTAATTTTATAATTTGCTTATAATTTTCTTCGTCAGAGGTAAAACCAGCCTTTTGCTTTGCTTTACTGACATTTCTGGCGGTTTTCATTCCGTCCGCGCTTTAATCCTTTCCTTCTGCGTCAAGTGTTTTGAAAAGAGACAGAGAAATGAGTGAGAGACCAAAGCGGAGAGTCCTCCAAAGGGAATAAACCGCTGCGGTTAGCGGAGTGAATGCGCCTGTGATGGCCGTGTATCCAAGTGTCTGGGTCCATTCGGACAAAAACAAACAGGGTGTGGAAGGGGATGAAAATCTGGACAAGCGAGGAAGACGACGTTTGATAGTGTGGAAAAGAAGGACACGGTGGATTTCCCCTCAAACTGGTTAAAGAAACAATAAAGCGAGATCAACAGACTTTTTTTTTTCTGCCTTTTATCTCTTTGTTATCTGATGTAAGGAGGCGTTTCACCGGCTCAGGATGGTTTCATGATGGACTGCAATGTCAGTGATTTATAGGGGATTAAAACAAACAAACAAAAAAAGATCTTAACACGCTTTAACATGATCTGTATTCATATTTTTTTATTAGTTTGGAGCTAAAAATGTAACAAAGCCCCTAAAACAAAACATGTTAAATTAAGATTGCCTTTTTCTGAAAATGTGCTTTCAGTTGATGCTCATAAGAAGAAGCTTTTCCATTGAGTCTTCATTTTCTGTGGAAAAAAAAAAGCAAACAAGTCACTAAAATGTCCCCTAAAAATGACACACATTTAAACATATATAAATGTAATTTTCACAGAATAGGTGTCAAGGTTCTGGTCACCAGTTTGCAGCAACTGAGGAGTTAAAATGGTTGTTTGAGGAATGTGGCAGCATGTTGGAAGCACCTGTGTGATAACACCAACAGTGTTATTCATTTAAATAAGAACAGGTATATTTTTATCCTTTTTTTTTTTTTTGCAAGAAAGAGAAATAACAGGAATAGCTCTTAAAATTAGCTTACTTGTGAGGTTAAAGCTACAGGATATTTTGATCATGCATGTTTCACTTCTCTTGCTCCTTTTATTTGATTCATTCCTGTAAAAAGTAAAATGCCCAATTACAAAAGTCACCATGTCGACAAGCAGCAGGTTGTTGATGTTATCTTGCAGTCAGCTCTGACATGGACGTTGTAGTGACTGGATTCATGCAGGCTGCACTCTCGGCCTCTCAGCTCTCCTTCTGAGACTTCTCCTTGAATGCCAGCCACCCGTTTACAGGGAAGGCTTCGGTTTCTAAAGCCTCTCGTCCCCTTTTTCTCTACAGTCTTCACTGTGAGCTACTGTTCAAATTTGGAGACTTTTAAAGAGTTTTAAATTCTCCTCTTCTTTGTTTTGATCTGTGTAATCATCACTCAAGTGCTTTCAGAAGAGAGGAAATGATCTTCTTGAATGTTTTGGAATGTAAAAAGGGAACTCTTAATATAATTATCATCTCATAAGAGCTTATATGCTTCTCTCATTTAGAGGCTGTATATTCTATACATATTCAAAGTATGTTGTAATGTTTTAATGCATTGTCAGAGAGCAGCTGATTGTTTGTTTACATTTTTTTAATGTTACCACTGTGATGCTCTTAATTGGTCCAAGTGTACTGCTGTATTTTAACACATGTTGTTTATATAAAACACTACACTTTCCATTCAGTGACTGCTGTGAAGGCTGGAGGGAATCTGATGTCCACATCGAGCTCTGAGTCAAAAACTATTGACATAGAAAGCAAAGGGGATCCACCAGAAAGCTGACTTTTCCCTTTTTGGAGCAAAGCTATGTTTGTTTCTGGTTTGAATGGGGTCCTATAATGGAACTGATGGCATCAGGATTGTCACCACAAATGGTCTGGGCGTTTTGCAAGGCTGTTTGACAGAGCCTATTATGTCATTGGTCACGTCCCTCCACTCCTTGCTCGCTTGGGTTTGAATGGGAGTGAATTAATCAAATGGTTTGAGAGAGATCAGCCAACTTAATGCACTTTGTGTCAAGGTCTACAGCGATCCAAGCCCTCTGGCTTCCCGCTACCTGCACTGTTTCCATCAGAACATACCTTTGTGTGAGCTGACTGAAAACACAATCCTCAGGATATTTAACGGGGCACTAAAGCTGAATTGACTGTGTCCTTTTATTCAATCGATTCATAAAAACATATCACCATTATCACTTTAACATTCGTAGCATTTTTAAAAGCAAGTTTACAGTGAAATTACAATTTCTGTATATCATTTAAACGTACTCAATATCAATAGTATGCCATTATTTTACGTTTTCATGGGGATATATTTGTGATGTTTATGTGTAAAATGAGAATTTGCAGAAACACATTCTCCATCTACCTCCATTGTTATTATTAAAGGTTGCTATGATATTCAATGAACTAATTTAATTAATCCAAGAAAAAGATTAATTTCCTATTGTGCATGTAAAGATTTTTAGTGTTCTTTGATTGAACATCTTTGATTGAATGTCTTTCATAATTTAGATCATTTGTTTGGGAGATCAGCAGATCCAACCTGAACAACAAACAGAAGAGTCTCCAAAAAGGGCATGTAGGGGCTTAATAAATGAAATACGGATATAATTAATATATATAGATGTATCAAAACGCAGCCACCATCATATTTGTTTTCAAGGATGGAAAATTGTCCAACTGGTCCAAAATCAGGCGCAGTAACGTTATTGCTTTATCAAACACAATCAAAATGTGAATTAATCAAAGCACTCTGCGTTAGAGTAAGTATGCACGAGATCGTTTGGCTGTAATGGATGGCTTTAAAATTTGACGTTATTATTTCCCGTCATTTCTGGAAACAAATTGAACATTTATTGCATATATATTAAAAATTATACAGTCATCGAGAGAGGCTGATGTCTCTTTTATTGAGGCGCACAGAGAGGTGAGGTCTCACCGGATCAATTTCCCTGTCTTGTTACTCCCGCAAGAGGATGTTTGTAAAATGCCTGCACCACTAAATTGATTCCGAAGCGAATTCATAACTTGGGGGGGGGTTAAGCAATTTTGCGGCGACCAGTTTTTATCTTTTCTTTTGTTTCATATTTTGATTGCTTTAAGTATCCCAATAAAGTTTGGTGCCGTTCTGCTCCTCACTGAGACCGGTTTATTCTCACTTCTGCGGCAGTTTTTGTCCACGTTGGCCTATTTTTCATTCTTTGCAGGAAAAAAAAATGCATTTAATACACTGGGTTTTGGGTGGCTTCACAAACATAGCCATTAAGCAGTCACAATGCTTTTATTGTGCACTTGATCTCAAAATAGAGGCTGGTCTGACTGCAGGATCCAGACGAACCTATGGAAAAGGCCCTGTCTTTGTCTGTCTGTACGGAGATGAATGGCCCGTGTCAACCAGATGATTAGTTTGCACTATTAAATTGTCAAAAAGGAACGATTTTTCCCTAATAGTGCCTTTTCGTGAAGAATTATGGAATTCAGAGTTGTTTGCGACTGCCGGGGATCTCGCAGGGCTCGCAGGGGCGAGGGCGAAGGTCAGACAGAGTTCTCAGCGCTGAGTCCAGTGTGGCACAGCAGTCAGAGGGGATGTGGAGACAGATGTTGGCTTATTTCATACAGGATGGGAAGATTAATCTCCACATTGTACCAGAAGAAAGATGTCTATCCGGTGACACCGTGATTCAACAAGCTGGGGTGGGTTTACCCGTCAGTGTGTCAAAGAAATTGATTAAAATTCGTGCGTAAATGCGCAAAAAGGGCGTTCCGTTTCACTCACAGTGAAGGCTCAGCGCCAAACACAGCGAACTGGCAAAAATATAATTAACAGATGACCACTGCCTCAGATAAAACGCAAATCATTATGTTATTTTTCTGCTGCTTCGGTGTGTGGCTGCAAACGAAGGTGCCCGGTTATAGCGGCAGATCTGTCCCAACACATGAGCTGTCTTTCTGTGTGTCACGGCTGTCCTGCTCCATCCAGGAACCCCCCCCCCCCTCCATTCTCCTCAACCTCTATTCTAGTGCCAAGGTTTTGTGTTAAATGTTAACAACTTGGCCCGATCCATTTAATCACCAACAACAAATCTGTGTTGACTCTAACACTCGCCTCCATTGTGCCCATTATGCGCCTGCCCTCACTTGAAGATTTATGTATTTTTGATATTAAATTCCTTCTGTCATCAAGACTGCTCTCTTGTTGACTTTTCTTGACCCGTCGACCTTGTTCCCCAAACTTTCCCATATTTAACGCGGGACCCGGACCCCCCCTTTCTCCCACACAGCTTCTTCTGCCCTGCCGCAGCTGAATGCTCTGTGGCTCCTTTTGTTGGCATGTGCTGTTTGCACTGTTCTTGAACTTCAGTGAGCTGCCCTGTCCCCATCCTGTACTTTGAACCCCACGGAACTGTCTTACCCCCACCCCACCCCATTACACCCCCCACTCGCGAAAATAACGACTTATTGTCCAAGAAGCCATGAAGTCAGCTCACTAAACTACTGCAGACGCATCCATTTGTTGGGCAGCAGAGGGAATGTCACAGATTACAGCCGGGGCATCACGATTTGGCCAATGGGATGAATTCTGACGTTTTGTTTTTACCCCCCCCCCCCCCCCCCCCCCATCTCTCTCTCTCTCTCTCTCTCTCTCTCTCTTAGCTGCTTTTCCCATCAACACTATCAGATCTAGACGTGATTCCTGCGCTTCAGTCACGCTGCATTCATCCCGTGTTGACGCAGAATGACGGATGCCCATGTACCTTTGGCACATCTGACGTCCATGTCGGCCATACAAGCCTCCCTCCGGCTGCCCAGCTTGCTAATTAGTTAAACAAACGCTCATACTAATGATCCCACTGGCCTGGTGAGCTCCGGGGTTTTTGTTCGCTGACTTTGCCCGAGCTTCTCCTGCTGGAAACTTGGCCCCGCTGACCCGAGCTATCAGGGCGCTGTGGAGACGGCTGGACCGCCCTGTCCGGAGTCCAACCCCCCAGGGGCCAAAGGGCAGCGTCCAAGGCCCGGGAATGCCACCACCAGCTGCTTGCGGTGACACCATTTACAAAAGGGGCTCGATGAGCAATGCCTCTATGGCCTGTCAGTGTTGTGACAGTGCTGGCCTGACATTTATTTACTCTCTCATCGGACCAAAAAGTACTGCTTTGGTCTCGGAAAGTCCAGAAGTCCAGTTTATCTCCAAATCTCCTGAACTGCTGTTACTGTAAATCAAAAATTTAGAAAGATTTTTATGACAAGGCACTCATCATACCGGCTTTATCTGCTGCATTTTAATGGTTAATAAAGTACAAGGCTTTGCTTAACAGTCAAGACATTAATGAGGCCAAATTTTGAGTTGTGTAAATTACATTTGACTGGTTATTAACGGAACCAGAATCTGCTAATTTCCCTATTATTTGTACTTTAAAACACAAACATGAGAGTTAAAATCTTCTATTAAAGACTTATTCATGTAACTACAGACAGGAAACCCATGAACATTTATTGATTTGTAAATAGATCACGATATTACCAAATAGAATTAAACTCAATTTTGATCTTATTAGTGGCTTATAAATGAACTACACGGCATTATTAATCATAAATAAAGCCATCAGCCACAACCTGGAATATTTTTTTAATTCTATCATTCACAAGGTGACACCATGTTTTTGCCAGCCTACTTTCAAATAAGAAAAATTCAGTAGTTATTAATGTCAATACTTCACCAATAAAAGGTTGTATCCTAGGCTGTATTAGTTAGTGTTAGTTAAAGGTTAATAATCGGATTTTGGTTTACATCCTCTGCAGCAAAATCCAGTTACTGGCCATGGCAATCTCAAACCATTTATTAACGACGTGTTGACATTTCATGGGTATTTATCATTAAAAACAACAGTCACAAAGAGGACAGACAGCAGCCAAAATGATTTGGTGTGTGGGGAACAAATATTGCATAAAGTCAAAACAAAATATCCATCAATAGCAGCTCTATGATAGGAAAACGGTGCAGGTTTGAGGTTAATGAATTTATGTTAGAAAATATCCAGGGTTTGTCTTCTGCTCTCCCGAAGCTCAAACGTTTTTCTTTATCCCCGGCACACTGAGGTTAACACTGGCCCATTACACGCTGTCATTTGTGGCTGTCGGTGTTATTTGGACAACGTTTGGCCATTTACCCGGCCTGTGTCTGCGCGCTCCAAGGAGGTCTCGACAGAAATTGATACTAATTGCGGGGACTGTACACTGCTGGCTGCTGCAGCGCCTGCAGGCACTTGGAGGACCTGCTTGTCACCGCCTAATTGACAAGGGCTTGTCTGTCCAGGGAGCAGCTGGTCCTAAGCATTGGCGCACAATCGCAATCTTGACACGGCCTCCACTCGCCCGAAGGAGTTTTGAGGGGAAACGCCGTTAAAAAGGAGATTTATTGAATCTCCCTTTGGGTGACGCTGTATTAAGTACGCAATATAGGCTTATTTCCGCGGGTGCAAAAGGGAGCCACAGTCCCCGTATTAATAACAGAAGGTGCCAATTAGGGCCAGACAGGTGACATTTCTTGTGACATTATGAATCACTGCAAACAAGACAAGCGGAGGTAAATAAAAGCTGCGAGCGGCGCTGGTCTGAAATCGGGTTTTAAGGAATAGTTATTTTACTTTTCGCAGCTACATGACACACAATGAGGCTTATATGCGCAAATCGGATGAATGCAGGGGGATGTGGCGCACCAGCCATTCAGTCCGCCCAGACGAGAACACAAATAACATCAACCCTCACAGTAAAATAATCAATTCATTATTCCGGCCTGTTTCTATCAGCCCATGCCTTTATAGCTGAATGCATCAGGAGGGAAAAGCCAAGCAAGTATTGTTTTCGTCTGCAAGTGGAAAAGGTTTTCCTCCACTTTCCCACTGCCTGTAAAGAAACGCTGCTTTTCTGGCCCTTTTGAACTGAAAATCGTGATTTTTTCCCCTGGTGTTCTCCGGACGCGCTCCTTTCTTCCTCAGGAACAATGACAACACTGGAGCACCCCGCCGGTGCGCCACAGTTGGGGATCCCCCGGATTGTTTTGGACATCTTTGGATTTCATCAATCAAAATGACTGCAGTTTTCCATAAAAATGCTGAATTTGGTCCTGGAACCGAGCGGGCAAGGTAGAAAATACGAGGCTGTCTTTCTCGATGATAAATGGCCATCCTTTGATTGAGCAAATAGAGAGATACGTGCCACAGGACTGAGAAACAGGCGAAGATTGCTGGGAGAGGTCTAGTGGTCTTGCCACAGATCATGCCCACATAAAAATGAATCGACCACTGACATTAGGGCTCCAACACCAACTGCACTTTCCCAAACCGCCTTCAGTGGATGCATTTATAGGTATACTCTTACATTACCAGCAGAATATTTTGCCTCTGACTGCTTATTTCGAGAAAACAAGTATCAACAAGTACCAGCAAGAGCATGAAGGTGCCTCTCCACCTGACAGATATGAGATTGAGCTACTGGTGCCAGATATCCCCCCAGTAATAGTGGTCTTTCTTACCAGGTTACTGGGTGTAACAAACCGGATTAGGACCCATAAATATACGGGATTCTTTTGGCCCTGGACTGCTGGAAGCCGAACCAGCAGGCTGGATAGTCTCCCCACCAATAAACCCCTGTTAACATGGAAATACCCCTTCCTATTGACTGAAACCCAATTAACTGGCATCTCGCAGCAGCTCTGGTTGGAGAAGGCCAGAAATGAAATTTGAACAAATTGCAAAGTAAAACTTTTAATTTCCTGGAAAAGCAATTATGATTTAATGGCCATGCAGACGCCTCTCAAGGTGTCCTCTTTAACCGGCCTTAATGCTGCAGCTAATTATCCAATATTGACATTTTGTCCCGCCTCAGGTCAGCGGGTCAACAGTTGGAGATTAATGGCACTGGAAGCAGGTTATAGGACAAGAAATGGAGGAAAATCATTGTTTTATTACTATAATACCAATAGAATTAGTCGGTGGGCTTATCAGGTTCTTCAGTCAGTCTCACTGTTTCATTGTGCGTCTCTGCAGCCTGTACAGATGCTCTTGACTTTACTGCACCTTATTATATTTTAAATATCCATTATTATATCAATAAAACATGAATATGTGATTACAACAAAGAATCATATCCGGCTCTTGGTCATTAGCAGTGACCTTATCTTAGTTTTAGGCTTTTATGTTCCTTTTTTTTTAATCTCCATAATTATGCTTTATTCCTTTCTTTTTCCTATTGTGCTTTTTTATTTATCCCCTTCTCCTCCTCCTCTTCCTCCCTCTTTCTCAAACATACAGCAGAGTTGACTGGCTTGTCGTGCTTGAAGAATTGTTTAATTTCAGGGCACCGGCGTTTCCTGAGGTGAGGTCTGCATTGGCTGCTAATAGAGATCTAATTGATGGGCCGAGTCCCGTTTCCGTGCTCTCTCTCCCTTTATTGCGCCCCGGTGTCTGCTGTAAAATAGGTCTATAATCAGATTTCGCCTATTTCTCCTGGAGCAGGATGAGAGCTCAGGGCTGTGCAGAGAGATGGGGCAAAAAGAAAAAAGAAAAAGAGAAAAAGGGAGAGAGAGGAAAAAAATCATTATTAAAAAAGTTAAGCCTTGAGTAGAAATTCAACACTGGCTTCTGCTGAGGCTTGATGAAAAAGAAAAGAAGAGAGCGGGCTTTAACATACAAATTGCACTCTTGGTAGTTCCAACTTTTCTCTAAATAAACCTGTTTTATTCCCACAGAAACTTCTAGTGTGGCTGTCACTCCCATTAGTTAGTTTTAAGTGACCTTATCAAGTTTTATCAGTCAGAATATTCCTTTAGTCCTTAAGGGATTTATAGTTTTTCTTTAATATTTGTACACTGAACCCCTCCTCTAAAATTCATTTTTATACGATTAATATAGATCTGTCATAAAAAGCTTTGTTATTGCCACCAAATGCCGACTACAATTATTATTTTAACATGGTTATATGTGCTTTCATGACTTGGACTCAGTTCTTGATCTAATCAAATACCACACAGGCCAGGCTGCCAGTGCTGTCATGCACCCAGAAGGTACAGAAGATGCCAATCAAATCAGACTTGAGACTGGCAGCAACAGAAACAAACTGATTCTCTACCCCCCCCCCCCCCCCCCCCCCCCCCCCCTTTCTGTTTCTCTCTCCATCTTCTATAGACCTTCCTGGAAGGCTGTGATTGGCTGCCTGTCTGGGCAGTGATAGCAGCCCTGGAGCCGAGGATGATTGATGATGGCGAGGGCAAGGCCGAGCGCTGGCAGCATAAAGCCCCATAGACGCCTCAATAAAGAGCCTGGCTAGTGGAGAGCCAGGGCCCCGCTCAATAGGACCCCTCCGCCTCCGAGGACCCACGGCTAGAGGAGTGCATGGATAGACAGAGAGAGAGAGAGGGAGAGAGAAAGAGAGGGAGAGGAAGAGAGGGAGAAGCAGAGGTGCTCTGTTGTTGGATAATCCATTTAGCTATCGAGCCAGCAGCCGTCTGAGGCTGGATAAGTGCAGCGACGGATGTGTGTGGGGTGAAAATAGCAGGGGTTGGCTGGTGGAGTGCTGGAGGGAGCTGGGGTGGGGGCGCAGGGATGCATGAGATGGAGAAAGAGAAAAGAGAGAGAGAGATGGATCATCCAGTCTCAGGATGCATAATGGGAAAAAGGGAAGTGGATGAAGCAAACTGGAAATGAAATCTGCAGGCTGCTTTTCACACACGCTAGAAATGATCACAAGCCAGAAAAAAAGTGATTAGTGGCTGACGGGGAGTGATAAGACGTCTCTGCTGCCGCTCTGGTGGCCATCATTCAGCCTACGGATGCATAACTGTGGTGACCTTTGCTTCAGCAGATCAATGAGACCCTGCTAGGTTGGATTCCTTCGGTGATGCGTCCACCGCTGTGGCCCCAGACCGCATGCAGCCCTGTTGTAACCCCCAGTGCACAGCAGCTCTGAAAAGCACAATTAGGCAGCAATCTGCTCCTACCAAGCCAGCTTTCAGTCACTCCAGCATGGAGACACGATGTCCTGCAGACCTTCCTGGCTGGAGTTGGCAGGATCGAGGCTTGAGAGAGAGGTGGGGCTGGAGAATGATGGCCTCCTGGTCATCTTCAGCCTGCCAAGTCCAGAGATGAGAAATCATTATATACATGCTGCTCATACATTTCACTTTCAAAGTGGGCTGATTGAAACAGCTTTAAGGTTAAAGCAATATCAGATCAAACTGAATTCTCAAAGGCACTAGCATTTGAAATGTTGTTTATTCAAATGAAAATGATATTTCAAATGTTAGCGCATATTATGTCTTAGTACAACTCTGTATACGATATCACAGCTGTTAATTAACGTGACTGAATTTACAAAGTCATTGATGGATATTGATGCTATTTTCATACGTTAATGTCCTCAATGAAAATAAATCCACCAAAGTGTCCATAAAACCTCTGCTCATGGGTCTTTTCATTTCTGCTCTTCCCTGAATCGCTTAAAGGCAAAACTGCAAATGTACAACTGTTGTAATTTATTTAGACTATTTGCTGCTAGTGCAGAAGACTATAGGAAAACAAACCTGCAGGCTCAGCTCTTCACAGAGTCAAAACTAATCAAGATTTTTGTTTTTGAGTACCAAACTCAAGACTTCAGGCGGTCAAGACTTACAGAGAAGATGTCTGAGTCAGCTCCAGTCCAAAAGTTTTTCTGCTGAGGGAAGTTCCTAACTGAGCAAAGTGTTTCAGCAGCAGCCGATAAGATACGGAGAGACTGATTAAATACCAAGGCAAGATACTTCAGTGCTTCTTTTCTTATCTCTTTAAGCGTAGGTACCCTGGGCCATCCTTTCAGAAAAAAAAAAAAAAGAAGATAACGCCGGCCCTCAATTCCTTTTGTTAACAGCTACATCATAGTTAGGTAGTTAGTGTTAAGTGCAGTTAGATTCCTTCACCACCAAAGTCCTCATGGATTCTCCTTTAAGTCTTTTCATTTTCTAGTTTTGTTTTCAGCCATGGTTTATTTCAATACAACTCAAGTCAAACTCTCAATTCTATAGCTCCACCTGTGGTTTTAAACCTGAAATTATACAACCTAGATTTTTTTTCCCCTGTTCAATACTATAGATATTGTATGTTGGAGCGGTGGCACCGATAAGTAAAGACAGCACAACATATTCTAAACAATGTCTTTGTGTTCGGACCTGGCTTACCTCCACGTGTCCCCAAATTCATGAATGAGCTAGAAGCTCATCTGTCAACCAGAATACTACACTGAAAAATGAACAAAACATCTTAACAAGGGTGGTCAGTATAACAAAGTCTCCTCAGAGCATCAGGGGATAAAGAGAGCCCTGCCACAAACTACAGATCTGCAATAAGAAGCAAACCTGAGGACGGATTGGCCAGATTTGAAGCAGACTGTATGACGCAGTGTCAAATTTAAGTGGAAACAGAAAAAAACTAAACAAACAAACAAAAACATTTGGTTTGGAGAATGTGGTTTCAAAGAAGACCCACAATATATTACCCGTTCAGGTGCAGTGTGAGGCTCATCATCGTCACTCCTGCTTTTATTTGGCTCATTATTAAGCTTCTTGATTCAAATCAACGACTTACACCATTTACTAATGAACCTAAAACAACAAATTACCTCTTATTGCTTTACAGCCAATTAAAGCCACAAAAAATCTTGGTGAGCAGTTTAAAAGCAGTGGGTTAATGAGAGCGCAACAGTTTAGCGCAACAGTTTAACGTAACAGTTTAACGTGTCTTTATTGATTTGTGATTAGTGCGGGGGGCTTATTCGTGGGGTATCCATAACTTGATTCTGCCTCAGATTTTAATTGCCTAATTTGAGTGATTATTTAGCAATGGGAAACCATTCCACCTGTTCCTCCTCTGTACTTCTGGGAGAATCAACAGTGTCTGATCGTCCTGTTGACATTTATGTCCTCTCTTGTTAAGGTAAAGTATAACAGTTAAAAAATACTGCAGTCGATATAAACAATTAATAAATTATACTTGTTTCAAAAATAAAAGTAAACTATTGCAGAGAAGGTATTTAATACTGACTCATCAATTGTTGCAGACTTAGTTTTAACAGTTTTTATCAACTATTGAGTAGTTTAATTCAGTGATTCTCAACCTGGTTCTTGAATTCCTCCAAACAGTCAAATAATGAATCAGTCTTTATATTTATGCGCCATTGTGTTTTAAAGTTTTGAGCCACTAAAAGCTGGATTAATAATTGTCTGTCCAAATCTGTTTTTCACAACTTCGAGCTTCTCTGGAATCATTTAAGATTCATACACCTGAATAGAAGCCTGTGCCGTATTTCTTTTTTCTGGGTTCCCTGGTGGTTTATACTTTTTTAAACGAATAAAACTGTAAATCAGACTTATCGTTACTTTGTTCTGGGAAAACAAACAAAAACAAAACGATGCTGTCATTGTGGGTTCACGACAGTTTAAAATTTAAGCAAACGAACAAAAGCGTATATGTTTTTAAACCTAAAACTCTAATAATATGTGATTTCAAGTGCCCACTGTAACTAAATCCATCACCATACATAAATGGACTATGAAACATACAATGTTGGAGCATGTGGTATGTCAGTATTGCCCAAGTTTCTTTATTTACACCATATGTTCTTCTGGAGTCTACATTACTCACAACTCCTCAGGCAGAGTTTTGACTGTGTGGTTAGTTGTGTTAGTAATGAATGTTGTCTTAATATGCAGGTCATAGGCAACAGCACTACTCCATATGACCTAGAAGAGTTCAAATTCTATTTAAGTGCAACATTTGGTGCACTGGTAAAGTTTAAAATGCAGCCTGATTGTCATTTAGCTGGACATTACACAGATCCAGGTGTATGTGATTCGTGATGGCCTCCTCATGTCTGACGTGGGAAACATCTGTTTACGGCACGAACAAATCCAATTCTGCACGGCTGCTCAGGTGGAGCCGTCATCCTGCACTGAATCATTTCATATCACGGCTGATTTTTGTGTGCTTTGTTGGTGGGCAGAGGTTAACAAAAGGCCAAGACAAATCCAAGCCACCGGCGTTGGCCGCATGGGGAAATGTTGGCAAGCGAGCCAGAGAATAATCATAGGCTAATCTGATTTCCAGGTCTGATAATGGAGGCCAGGCTAAATAAGAAAAATTCCAGGCAAATTTGTGCAAATGAAAAAGGATTCCTCCTGACATAATGGCACGGTGCAAGGCGGCCTCTAATGAGCAATAATCTGTCTAAGAGCTTCTCTCTCCTCCCTCTCTCTCTCTTTTGCTTGGTTTCTCTCTCCATCTTCTATCTCATCCTGTCTCACCCTCCCCCCCACCTCTACTCCAGCTCTCATCAGCTTCTTCTCTCATCCTGAAGAGGTGCATGTTGCAGCCATGTGACACAGAGGTGGGAGAGGAAGGAGGAGAAAAATCAGCACACAAGTGGTGTGCTCAGTACTATTGGGACGGAGATCTGTGTTAAATGGCGGCGTGTGACTAGAATATACGTTGCAAGTTGGATCTCCAAAGCTCATTAGAAATAATATTTGAACAGTGTTGCTCCGGGGCTTGTTGCTTCTTAAATGTATAACCGGTCATTATTTCTTGAGTTTCTTTATATGGATTAACCAAACATGATATCAGGTATTGATTCATAACGCATCAAGCCTGGTGGACTCCAGACTGGCTGACTTTAGTTTTTGAATGGAAAAATATCAGTCATATCATTATTAGTCAGATTAATTTTTGCATCTCAATTGCTGCAACAGAGCTCAGGAATGTTTCCCATCATGTTCCTTTAGAAAATGAACAACTTCGCAGTGAGAAGATTTTCATCTGTCGTCCAGACAGTAAATACTGGTTTGAATATTTGTAGAATGCACCTCCATTAGTAACTCATTTTACTAACAAGGTTGTGTCTATTATTGAGTTCTCTGTTCACCCAGTTTACATATTAGATGCCTGTTGTTAGATAATGACACAAAACATCAGCCTGAACACAAATGAAATATGACCCATACAACCAGAGATGTCTGAAGGCCCGACAAAGAAGGGCAGCACAGACTACAAAAGCTCCTGTTAGCATCATTAGAGCAGCTTGGTCGCTAATAAATAAGCTTAACAAGCTAAGCTAACAAGCCAGGTAGGGTTAGCACAGACAATGGTGTTAGCGCTAACATATAAATATATATCTCATTCACCTCAACAAATACGACGTGTCATTTTAGACAACTAAATGCACAGCAAACTATTTACTCTGCCTGCTGTTTGAATAATGAATCTTCTGAAATCCATCAACATCAGAAACATATCTGAGAGGTCACACTCAAATTAGCTGAGGTGACTATGCCTTAATAAAATATAAAGACAGGACTTATATAAAAATACACACCCATACAACTGTCACAGCCACAGAGAACAAAACCATTTTTATACCACTGAGGTTGATTTTAACAGCAGAGCCAACAGAGACTGGCTAACATTTAGAGACAGTCTGAAGTGGCCTTTGGAGGAACTGCAGCATTTCAGTGTTGGTTTAATTTTTAAGACCTGGAACTTTTTGTCTTTTTGACTTTAACCTTCACTAAATATGTGTGTCTTTAACTGGTACCTTTTTTAGGAAGACCCAGAAACACATAAACAATGTAAACATGGCAAACACTAAAATAGCAGCAACGCGAAGGTTTTTCTCTTCACCGCACCGAACCATTGAACTGTAGTGTGTGTTATAATGTCACTGTTCACTCAGCTGCAGCAGCAGCTGTAAGACGATTTAACTCCATGGAAAAATAACACCCCGCCTCCCCCACCTCCCCCACCTCCTTTCCCTTCCCTTCCCTTCCCTCCCCTCGGCCACCAGCAGCAGCAGCTTGGCTCTGTGTTCCTGACAACTTCCATAAATTATTGGAGATTTTCATACTTCAAATTTCATCTGCATTCATGCGCAGCAGCCAGGACCCAGTGGAGACTAGCGTCGGGGTGTCGGGTGTGGAGGCAGCAGCCCCCTCGGTAGCAGCGCTGCCACCGGCTGCCTGGCTCAGTGGCCCCAGAGACCCTTGGCTAATTGAATTGCATCCCCTGATTAGATTATCCTTGCAGCAGCTTGCTGCCAATCTGAAGTATGGGTGCCTTCTATCCTACTTAACCCTTCTGCCCCCCACCCGCTGCTGCAGGCACACACACACACACACACACATACACACAAACAGCCAAGGCAGAGTGTCCAATATATTCAGGAGCCATCAAAGTTGGCCAGTTTTGTTATTTTTCTTTTGCATTGTCTTGCCTTGTAAAAGTGGCCATCTTTCATCGCCTGGCCCTCACCACCACTCGCTCTTTGCCAAACAGCCGACTCTGGCAAACTGTGAGCATCATTAGTCCAAGTTTGTTTTTCTATTTGTTTCACGTTTTCTCCACAAGTTGTGTTCACCAACTGCGGTGCCAGCTTGGCTCAATAGTGGGGAAGAAGCTGGTGGCACTTACAGGGAACAATCACAATATGGATCAGTGCTGATAGCAGAGTTTTCATTAGACGCTTTATTCATCACCTAATTCCATTTCTCATGACTTCATTATCTTTTCTCATCATCGGTGATTATTGGTTTGTCAACAATACTCTTTCATTGTTATTGTTTAAGTGTGGCATATCTAATGCCTGTATCCTTTTTTGCAAAGTAGACGCTCATAACATATTCCATTTATTGTCTTATCTGCATTGTTCACCTAATCTTTTGTTTGAGTGAGACTTTACACAGTACATCCAAGCAGAGGTAGAAAACAGCATTCACTGAGATACATGTACTTTAGTGGATTCGATCTATCATCATCTGAAAATCTGATCCAACAGTTTCAGAGTTTATGAGATATGATGCATTCTTAAATTAAACTATCCAAGATGAGATAAAACAGCTACAACATTAAAATGTTCCTTAAATAAATATTAATAGAATAATACAGAGACAAAAACTATTATATCTACAGAATACTTTGAAAGGTTCTGTACGCTTAATGAGCATTGCTACTTGTTATATTTGTTATGGTAACAAAATGTACTACAAAAAGTATGTAACGCAAACGGGAATTGTAGTATCTACACAATGATTTTGGTGATTCATACAAACCGAGTGTCAGCTCTTTTATTTCTAACTCAGTCTGAGTCTGTCATGTGTTGTGACTCAGAGTTGTGCTGATAGTTTGTTTACATTAGTCATGTCTGCAAACATGAACCTATATATTTTAATAATTATGACTCTGTGCTGCCGTGACATAACACCATTATAAGATGTCAGACTTGCTCACTTTTACGTTTCTAATGAGATTTAGATGTTTCTTTTTTTTTTTTCTCCATTGTGATTCTGGGTCACACTAAAGCCGTCAGGTTGACGAGGTAAATTGCTCAATGTGCGTCGAAATACACACAGCAATGCCACGGTGCAGTATTTTGGACAAACAAGTCCACCAAACACCATAAATGGACTCAGGCATCACGACCCTGCGGTGACTGCAAACACCAGCCCACTCTCCCAGTCTCTGGGACTAGTAGAACATGTCATTTCATGCATTGCCACATTTCAGTTTTGGGCCAATGCATAACCCAGATGAATATAAGTGTTCGCTGAGGAAAAGTCATGTTCTGATGTAATTATCATCTATTGCTTCCTGTAATCATATCAGATCTCTTTTGAACAATAATCTCATGGTGAACGTCTGGAACTGAGCCCTCCTCCTTGTTTATTGTTCTCCACTCTGGTAAAACACAATTGAATTGAGGACTCAGCTATTAGATTTTTTGCTCTGTAGAATAAACTGAAATCGTATTTTTGCTGGAAATTATCAATACATCTTGGAAAGTAAAAATAAGAAGATAGAGCAAAAGTAGACCCTGGGTAGAGACAGGGAGGATGAAATAGATGAAAGATGAGGAAGGTTTGATGGGAAGACTTTCACCAACCGGAAAAGGGATTTATTGACACACTGAGGTCAGATGTATATGCTACGGTTTGCAAATCACATCAAAACTGTAAAGTACTGCTCCTGCACAGAGGATACTTTATTGTGTGCCTGTTAAATCCAGTAAATAAAATGGGTACATATCGAAATGTGGAGTGGAGGCTCTGTAAAGTACATAAAAATTACATTTTGCTGTGGCTAAATAAAAAATAAAAGAAAAACGTGTTGGCTTTTTTTTTTCTTTTTTTTTTTTGCAGCAAAGAAAATAGAGCCAATTTTTTCTGTGAGCACTTTTACTGGATTTAGAAGTTTTGTAAGTTATGAGGCTCATTTATCAGATAAATTACAGTGTCAAGTCTTAAACAAAAGAACAAAAAAAGCAATATTGCAATCAGGAATGGGTAACGCTCCTGCACCGAACAAAACATCTGCTGTATACAGTAACATAAAAACAATAACTATGCATTAACATAGCTTCAGTTCAGCTTCAGACCTATATTACATGGAGTTCCCTGTTTCTTGTATTCTTAAAGTGATTTTGACAGAATCAAAAGAAAAAGAGGCCATACTTACAGTCTTTAAAGCGATGCAGCGAGTCCGCAGTGTTTTTCATCTGTGTTCTGCAAAATACTGATGACACAGAGTTTGAGGCAAAGCAATAGCTTTAATCTAATCAGTAAAAACCGACAGTAAACATGGACAGTTAAAAAAATCCATCCTGAAATGTGATTTTAAAAAACCAGCTTTGCAGTCTGAGAGTTTGTGTTATTAAGCTATAGACAAACAGACAATAGTAGTAAAAATATATAAATGTTTATCTCCAGTCACCTCAGACTTGGAAGGTTGAGGGTGAAACAGCTGTAACTCCATTAGTCGATGATGAAGCTCAGGAAGTGTGTGGGTTTATTTTCAAATGGTTTAAAGCCAGTTTTCACTGGTAACACAGAAAACACTGGTTGCGTCCTCGATGTAGCAACTTTAACAAACTGAGTTATTGGCATGTTAGAAAAGCTGATAAATTACAGCTGGCTTATTCATACTACTCGTTACCAAACATTTACAGAACTGACCACTTTTTAAATTTTTTTTTAATCTAAAAGCTTTTTCCTAAAACTGATGAATGTTTAATTTAAATTTTTATACATTTTTTTTTTATATCGAAATGGGTGGTTGGATGGCCGTGGGAAAAGAGACAATTACCAGTGAGAAAAAACAAGCTGTGAGAGAAGGACGTATGCTAATACAGGAGGGGAACAAAGGTACAGAAACTTCCCAGGTGAGAAATGAGAGGTTGGTTTTGGTTACGTCTGTCTGAAATCAAGGATCATATTATAAAGACATATATCATTTATAGAAAAGATCCCTGAAGAATTGAGTTGCAAAATGATGAAGACCCCACTTGCAATTTTGAATATATTAAAAAAACAAAACAATGTCCCCGACATTATTTATGAACAGCACTCATAGATACGTTAACCTCCGTTTAGTGCTTTAGAGCTTGAATTATTTTAACCTTTGTGATTGGATGTTTTGGGCCATAATTGTACCTTTTGTCCATCACTTGGCCTGTAAGTGAATGAGTTTTTTTGGTGTAATAGCGAAGCTGGGGGTCGTGTTGGTCAATTTGAATTTGTGCTGTCAGTATTTCTAAAAATTGGGGCCGTTTGAGGAGGTCTCAATTTAAGGATTGATGAGCAAAAGAGAAATCAGTTCACCTGTCCCTGCTGGACCGGAAGACCCGATGATGCTCAGGCATGTGGGGAGGGCTGGTAGCCTCTCTGCTCCGCTCAGTGGCCATCCAGCCATTCATCCATCCAGCCAGCTCTCCTGAGTCACTTTTCATAATTATTAAATTACATTCCTGGCAACCCATTAAGCAGGACATTCTCTTCTTAACCACCTGCTCTTCCCCCCTCCTCCACCTCATTTTACGCCATCAATCTTTCAGCGTTACCGGAGCCCCTAAAAGCTTTCTGACTGCTCTATAATGGGGGACAGCGCGGGGTCAGGGGGTGCTACAGGACTGTGTGCTCAGAAGCAGTGATGCCTCAGCATTTGGGTGGGGAGTGGGGCGCAGGGATGGGTGGTGGTTGTGGTGTGAGGGGGCAGCGGGGGTCACTGTGTGCAGCCTTGGCTGTAATAGGTCACTGACTGGACCTTCGGCTGGGAACAAGACATTTGTGTTCATGTTTGTGTGTGTAGAATCTGCGCAGACATAAAATGGTGCAGAAGAAAAAACTGACACGAGATTCTGTCAGATATTATAAATTTGTCATGTGTCATTTTTGCAATGTAGCACTTTAATTCTTCCAAAGTTATCAATTTCCAACATTACCCAGAATCCCTTTCAAAGCCTCCAATCCCTGCTATGATTTGTATATTAAACACGAATCTAGATTCAGCTCAGTCACAATCAAACTGGGCAAAGAGCCGCCGGATGCACTCTGGCTCAGGATTGTTGGCGGCATTTAAAGCTCAACTTTTGAGCCAAAAACAAATATTGGAGTGTAATTTAGTGTAAATTTTGAAACCACAACAGGTTATACCAATTGTAAGAATCAAATCCACCTGAATTCACCTCATCAAACCAAAAAGCACATGATACTTTCTGTTCAGCCAAACAGCGGATGTATCAGGATTACTAAACGTTTTGACACTGATCACATGAGCTCTGCTAACATTTAGACGTGCGGGACATTTTTTTTTTTTTTTTTTTTTTTTACCTTAACTGCTCTTTTCACTGTGTTGTCCAGGAGATACCAGTAAAGTCAATGTTAAGTGAATAGTAAGGTTAGGTTTGCCTTTACCCTGCTGGCTTATTGACTCGCCTGTCAATACCACTGCAGGGAAAATCTATACAGCCTGCAAACGTTATCTCAACATCCGTTTTGTGGCCGTGCACGTTCACTCATGCATGTGAGGCTTTAAAGGTCTTATGCATGCTGAACTATAATGTGCATTGTAGTATCCCAGTACACCTGCTCTTGCATAGCTACACCCCACTTATAGAGACTAATTCATGTTTGTATTTGAAAGAGGAATGCTCCTTGATAGTTTGGTTTAAGGCAGGAGTTTGGTTCAAAATTAAGTACAATCATTTTTTGGGGGGGCACTAAGAGACAAAAGAAATCCAACACAAATGATCATAATTGAATTTTGCAGTCACGTTAGAAGGAGGCTGCCTATTTAAACGGATAATATTTCTATCTGCATGACTGATGCTACAATAAGTTTTCTGTTTTAACTCTGGTGCACATGGTTAGAGTTAAACCTGAAAACGTCATCACCTTTTACGACCATAAACCTTTTAGTAAACAGTTGCTTACTTAGTTCAATATCGACTCCTCTTTTAACCGTTTTTCCTCACCACCATCTAGAATTGATACCATCTTCGAGAAATATTGAGAAAAATATCTAAATGTTTGATGGTTTTAAACTTCTTGTGTCTGTTTTTTGAGTCATTTCATGTGGATGTAGCTATTTGATTGATTGTCAATAGAAAAGTATTGATTAAAGCAGTTTTTGCTATCCCTCCTTAGCATTTCAGACAAAACAGCTGCCTACTGCTGTTGGATGAGATGAAACTGAACTCTGTGTGAAATGAAACCAGCCCAAAAGGATAAAACAGGCTTAAAAGGTGCTGCAGAATAGTTGATCTCTACGAAGTCATCACTTCAAACGACCTCTGCCTGATAACATGGATCAGTGTTAATGTAGGCCTGCAGCTTCAATATTCAGTTTTGGCAAAGATTAGCGGTTGGAGAATGAGATGCTGGTCCTCGCAAGGATAGAAAGACTAATGTGTTGTTTGTTTGTGTTTACATGTCTGGGTGCAGATGGAGGGCTCGTGCCTCACCTCACAGCATGCTGCTCATTACCTCATGCTCACATCCCAACACATATTATTCATCTCTGACAACTCGCTGCTTTGCATAAAGCAAACACACACGTAAACACATGCACGGGTGTGTGTCGCTGCACACGTTCGAGACACGTGTAAATCTGAACCGACAAACAGTCGTGAATGCGCAGATCCTTCGCAGATCCTTAAATCCCAGATATCTTTTGGACGTACTGATATGCTGCGTACAAAAGTGACCTTGCAGACCAACATATGCTTCATAAGCAGAAACACACACACACACACACACACACACACACACTGAGAGCATATGAGTAATGAACAACCTTAATAACACCTCCAACTTTTCCTCCTCTTCTCTCTGCTGGCTGTTTAAATTCACATCCCCCTTTAACGTCGCCCTAATCTCATTACTGCTGGGCTAATGGCTCTCCTTCTGCTCCTCCCAGACGCTCTGCCCAGACCTTGGAAAGTGCACACACACACACACACACACACACACACACACATCATTCAGGGTGTGTGCTGCTCCTGCTGCTGCAGAGGAGCTGCATCTGCAAAGTATGGCCAAGGGAAAAGAGCTGAGAGGAAGCATAAGAGGGAGAAGTTGGTGTACCGTGTTCATATGCATGTGGGTGAAGCCGTGAGGAGGAGGAACGGGTGGTGGTGGATCAGCAGCCAACTCCACTTCCAAACCCTCCCCTCGTTCTCTCTTTCTCTTCCCTGCAATACCACCTCCTCCCCTCGAGTAAATCTATAGGGAGGGAAGGCAGAGACAGGTGCATTTCTCCACAAATTGAGTTAGCCAAGACATGCCACATCCAATTGGACTAAATTGATGTGAGAGTTTGTGATGTCTGTCGTGGGTATTACAGCAAAGGTCAGTGTGCCGAGACAATGACATCAATCTGGTCCACGTGGCTGAGCGCTTGGGCCCCTGCCAGCCCCCTGATTCAGATGCAAACCTGCAAACGTAGCCAGGGGAAGGAGAAGGCGGACAAACGCCGGTTGGAAACTGGTGGGCATTTTGTGATCGCATTTGCATGTGTATAAACAACACCTCAGCACGCCCAATGCTGTGGGCTTATGGGCGCTATATAAACACTATAGTTAAAGATACCCCATAGAAGAAAGATCAACAGGATCCAGTTTAGATTGTTTACATTCACACTTGATTGAACATCTGTCGATACAGGCTGAAAACAAGGAGGTCAAAATACTGAGGTTCCACTGAACGGTACTTCTTCCAATAAAAATTAAAAGTTTTGGGTGCATTCTTAAGAATTATGGAGCTGTTAAGTGGGCTACTGCTTTTAGTTGCGTTTTGTCATCCGGGAACACAGTGAACGAGAGCACACACAGTGTTTCCATGGTACAGTAATAAACCGTCCATGTGAACAGAGTTTGTCATAATAGGAATATGAGATTAGCTGCTACTCTAATGAAGTTGCGACACAAATCAACTTGATTCCATGAATTAACGCACATTTTCATCAAATTTTCCACAGAAGCAACAGCTGAATTGAATAAACATTTGTATACGCCGCTGTGGGTCCACTATTGGATGGACTTCCGTGGAAACGTACATCTACGTCCACTGACTTTGGAGCTTGTTTGACGAAGCTCAAATTGTCGCTCACAGACAACAAGGCAAGCTAACCCACAAAATCTCAGCATGTTCTGCGATGCCAAATGGATTTAAGTTATCGTGATACCTAGAGGTGTAACGTGCTACCTTGCCAACGCTGTTCTGACATCTGATGATAACGATTACTTTATTTGTGTTACATAATTGTGGGGATTGGTCAGTATGTGGATGGAATGAACAGTAAAGTATAACTCTAATTTAAATGTAGAGATGTCAAATTCATCCAAACGTGACAGACGACCAAAAAGATCTTTGACCTACATTTTCTTGCTGGACAAATGCTAGCTTAACATTTTGGAGACGGAGGGAATAAATAAGACAAAAAGTTGGAAGGTGCAACGCTCAGAGTTAGTTTTTATGATTCCTTTCCTCAGTCTTCTGAATAGAAGTACAGTACTTAGTGAAAAATAAGCTACCTCAGTTAATTTACTAAATGACTGTCACTACTTGTTATGATGTCAATACTTCAGCTGCTACAGTTAACCAATAAGATATTCACTTCATGTATTTCCCACACTTTCTTGAGCCTGAGATGTTTTACACGCCGACAATCTTACTGAGTGAAGAGACGCAATTTTCCTTATGAACACACACTACCTATCAATTTTTGATCTAACACGTGTGCTGCAGCGGTGTTAGGGCTACTTTGCCTCTACGCTCAGAAAATCCAATAGAAACTTCATAATGCTGTCACCTCTGCCAGGCCCCGCAAACCCGGGTTTAAGGGGTATAGCTTTCATTCCACCTCTATTCAGAGAGCCATTTTCTTTGATCACATTAGCTTTATTGCTCCTCTTATGGTTCCCTCTATCTTCTCACTGCTACTCTATATCAGCCCAGGGCTATTGGTTTTCATCCTGTGGCTTCAATCCGGGCCTGGACCAGGCTGAGCTAGAGCAGCTCACACTGACGTTAATTCATATAAAAGCTATATGAACAGCCAAGCTCAACTCCTGACTTCACAAGCTCACTCCATCAACTGGACGCAATGTTTGACAGAGTTTATCAAATGGGAAATAAACAGTAATTCTAATTTGCAGATGAGTACAGCAATAACCCCCCATTTATACCAGTGTCTGTTTCGCCTGATGTCAAAAGACAAAACATCTGAACTAAATGTTTGGTAGATAAAAGTGTGGCTTTAGCTCCACTTGTAGCAGAACGTGAGGAGCTGGTGTGCAGTTGTCTTCACTTTTGTTTCGGTCAAATGAGTTCAAAGTGACTAATTTCACGGTAATTTTAAGTATCTACAATTCAAGAAGAAAAATTACAGAAGGGTCATCATGTGCTCTGTTTGAAAACGTTTTCTGGAACCAATGGGACCAACGAAGAAGGTTCAATTCATCCACAGTCACCGGAATCCCAGACCAGAGATTTGTCTGAGAGGCAATTTGCTATCATTTGCCGGAGAGTGCTGGCCTGATACATAAACATCAACCCTAATATGCCAATTCATCATCAGGCAGCCGAGGGATTCTGGGTGTGTTCTGATCAAATTTGCACCCAGCGATGATGAGGGGCATGCTGGTTTTGCCACAGAAAAGTGCAGATCCAGCTATTTGTCACGTCAAGCTTCCACAGGGGAGGGAAGATACACAGCATAGAAATACAAGATGTAGAAGAGAGGTTCAGTACCCTAGCAGGTTGTTTTTGTGCAGCTAAGACAGCTAGCATCCATTTGGAGCCATTCTGATGATTTAGCTTTTGGGATGCTGATGTTGGTCACTTCACCAATTTAGTTCAGACTGAACGATCGCAATCACGACTTTGGTGATCACCTCACTTTACCTAAAGCATCATCATGAAGCATGACGTTGACACGTGGTGGTTTTCACTGAGATATCTTGCTATTTAAGGGTTTCACTTCTGTGAGTTTTGGTGAACACGTTCAAGTTCCTCGCCTCCGGTCAAATTTTGAGTTTGTACAGAGAAGAAAGTTATTTATCTTACTGCGACTATCGATGAAATAAACTAAGCTGGTAACAGCAGTGTGTTGACCTCATGTTCTTTTGGGCGTTGTGCAGAACTACAAAGTGCTTGACAAATGGCTTCACAGTGCTCCTCCAAGGCGGCAGCTGATTTTGCCTAAACTTCAAATGTGACAGCTCAGAGCAGATCCAATGACTTTTCCTTTCAAATGGGGCCAAACAACACATCTAACAAACAAATAGTGGTCTTGATCCGGATAACTCCAGCCTCAGTCTTGTGTGACCTTTGCTTTATTTGATATGACAGTGTTTGAGTCTACACACAGATCTTTGGTTCTTGGTATGGGAACTAACAAACTGACATGTTTTAATAGTTTTTAGTGCACATCAGGGCTTTATGGCACAGAGAAACAAGGCAGACTGGCTTTGGACACACAGACTTCCTCTGAAGGTTATTGGTGGGATTTTGGAGACTCATAAACTAAAAATCTGCGCTCTCTAAGCCATGAACAACACGAACACTAATGTTTATAAACACACCAATTTTGGCAAATTCATGACCGACACATTGTGTTCAGTGGGAACATCTAATCTAGTTGTTGCAGCTCTGTGGTGCAGCATCATCCTTCAGAGCCTGAGGAAAAGCCTTCTGGGAACAGGAAGTGAATCAGAGTCTGCAGTGGACAGACAGACTCTGATGGCTCCCATCTGGCTGTTCTTTAAGTATTCCATCCAATCAAATTAGGTTTGATTGATCAACAGGCGCTGCCATTGGACGGTGGGCACGGCGATATAAATCACCCGCTGCCATTGACATGGACGGTTTTTCAGAGGAGGACAGTAATGTGTACATGAGTTTAGAGGAACTTGACTTCCTCATGTCCAATATACAGTTTACTAATTTAAAGGGTTCTGTTAGCGAGGACCTTCGAGCTCAGAGACGAATGTGATTCAACAAAACATTTGGATGAACAATTCGTGACCCTGAGATACAAATCTGCTGCCTGGAATCATAAAATTATTTACTGTGCTCAAATGAAAGCTTTGATTAACATGAACAAATGTCTTCAGCTCTATTTTAGTAATAACTGAATTTTATATTCACAAATTACTGATGTCTGTAAAGTTAATCAGTGATGACACCCAGTAGAGGTCTGCAGTGTTTTAATTGGTATAATTATTATTATTATTATTATTGTTGTTATTGTTATGAGACAGTATCAGGTAAAAACTCTGGAACAAATTGGACACAACAGATCTCCAGTAACTAAACACTGCATTTAGATACAATTTCAGGGAAAGTGTATTTTCCTTTTATGTTATTGTACACTTCTACACAATGACATTTCAGAGGGAAATACTGTAGTGTAGTTTTTACTTGTTTCTCTGCTTAAGTTATGATTTTACTTTTCATATTTATGAGATTAAGACAAAATACAATGAACTAGCAAATTATGATGCAGGAGTATTCTGTGAATCTTACACACATGCATAAATAATTATATTGCGGTAACATCACAAACAGTGCATCGGTTTTGATGACAGGGCTTGAAACAGATTATATTTCGATGTATTCTTCCTTTTTCTTACACAGGTAGACAGTCTGAGTTCTTTTTTCTACTACTGCTGTAGTCTAATGAAGTATTTTTGAGCAGGACGGGAGCCAAAAAAGGAGAAAGGAGAACTGTGTGAAATTATTGTAAAACAGGAAGAAGAAATAAAAAATCTAACTTACTACAAAAACAAATCCTAAAAGTCAGTTTGACCCAGAGAAGGAGATTCAATCACTACAGATTTGTAATATTTATCTTTATAGCATAGTTCTAATAAGAAAAAGGAAAAACAAAACATCAAGATTGAAGTCGCTCCATCTGAACACGCATCCAGACGACATTAGACTCATCAGAACATCTTTTAAGGAATCTGTTTTTAAGCTCTTTTAAGGGAAGTTGTGTCTCTGCTAGTTCTGATGACAGCTTTGTTATGAAATGAAATGATCACAGTCAACATGCAGCACAATCCCTATTTAGGGGGATAAATGATTCTGTTTTTGACTCTCCAGGACTGAGTGTCCTGTTGTGTGTTATGACCACTGATGATGATTGGGGGGGGTAATAATTCATGTAACGTGCCTGATGGTTCATGCAGATGGAGGCTGGGGGGCAAAAAGAAAAAAGAGTCTTATGCAGAACAGTGTTTGCCATAACAGATCAAAAGAATATGAAATTGGTTGCAG
The DNA here is from genome assembly GCA_034769265.1 of Remorina albescens. Classification (NCBI taxonomy): domain Eukaryota; kingdom Metazoa; phylum Chordata; class Actinopteri; order Carangiformes; family Echeneidae; genus Remorina; species Remorina albescens. The sequence goes on along the minus strand of CM068475.1, from coordinate 6,455,265 downwards.
GAGGCGAGACAAATTAGTAGCTTTAGAAACTGATAGCAGGTGTTTACATGTGGTTTCTTTTGCATATTATAATGTCTGTGGTGGTGGTGGGGGGGGGGGGGGGTGTAATAAACATTACAATGCGTTGTATAATAATCAATATAATTCACAATGACCTTGACATTTTATGATGGATTGGGAGACACGGCCTACTGTAATTACTGCCCACCCACCCCTCCATCCCTCCATCCTTTCCTTCTTTGCTTCCTTTCTTCCACCCTGACGCCTCCGCTCCAACAGACCAGTCTCTCTCCTGCTCTCTCTCTTTTTGACATTAAAAACCGCTCCATCATTCTCGATGCGCCGCCTTGTCGCCTGCCGCTCAGATGACCATTAATCGCTTAATTCCAGTAAACCTACGTGCGCACAAAAGGCCGCTGTCTGCCGCTTAATGCATGTGTGATTAAGCTTTTAGGGCCGACCACACGGCATTATTAGCCAGCAGGTCCTTGTATAGAGGGCCAAATGCCTTCAGGGGGCCCGAGGATGGTGAGGAGGAGGAGGAGGGGTGGATGTGGATGAGAGGGAGTTGGGGTGGGGGTGGGGGGCAAGTTAATGACACTGACCCTCACTTCCCCAACAGCTATTCAATTCAACAATAATAACGGGTCACGCAGCTGATTTATGAGGCTTGGGCTAATAATTGTCAATTGCTAATGCTGGGGTGGGCTGGGTGGGGGTGATGCCAGTAGACTATGCTAAATAAAATATGCTCTGACCCCCACTGGGGGTGAAATGGACGGTGGGGGGGGGGGGGGAGAAAAAAAATGACAGATGATGGTGCAGATAAGTTTCCCCCTCAGAGCTTGTTGCAGCTTCACTGAGTCTAAAACGCAGCGTTGGTTCATGTGAGTGACTGAAAATATTTGGAGAAAGACGAGCAGCAGCAGCAGCAGCAGCAGCAGCAGCATCCAGGCCAGACTCATCCCTGCCTGCCTGCCTGCCCCATCCGTCCGCCTGCATGGCTGCAATAAATTAATAACAACCAAACAATGTGTCGTGGAGAGGGAGGATTCAATTACTAAGTTTATTTACAGGGGAAATCTCATGAAGGCCATTGACCCGCGTTAAACAGCGCGGGATGAAACGATGACAAGAGCTCCGATAAGAATTTAATTCCATCTCATTTCAGACGATTTTATGAATCAAATTCTTGAACACTGGCAAGAGATTTAATGATCACATCTTTGCGAAATCTTATTTCAGAACCGGTCGATGGCATTTCTCTGCGTTAATGTCGACTTAGAGGTTGGAGTAATTTAGTAATTGATTCCTTGCCTGGCTCTCGCCCGTGCCAAGGCCGCGTTTGAGGGTAATATGTTTCCTAATCTTATCCCCCGGAATAAGATTTTTATGTTAATCCTCTGGCTTGTCTCCTGGTCACTTGGGAAGCACAGATAAAGGCTCAGAGGGTCCGGAGAGGCCAGAAGAGATGAGCCCTGCTCTGCAGGAGCCGGCTGCAGCATCTGGAAAACAATGGGAGGAATTTATGAGAAATTATTGGGAAATATGACACACACAACACCACCTGTATGGTGCACAGGAATAAAACGTTTACCTGTTTGCTGGTAAAGAATCTGGAAATGAATCCTGTAATTTCAACACAGGCTAAAAATCTCCACACACAGTTTCTTATCAGTGTTGTGCTTACCCCAGGTGCTGTCATTTTCGTATTTATAATATGCAATCAACAGATTTTTTTTACATAACAGACAGCAGCTTGTTTTTTTTTTCCTTTTCTACAGTCCTGTCAGTCGTAATCAAAGACACGTTTGTGCCACAGATGGATTAAAGACGCATCAGGTAAAAACGTGTCAGAAAAACAACAACAACGGCATGAGTGAGGCTAAAACACTGACGTCTTTTGTGTTGCATGTTGTTTTTTCCCCCACTTGCAGACACGGAGAGAAGACACCAGCTTCTAATTGAATTTTCTCTCTTCTCCAGATGTCACTTTCCATCTGTGCGCTTTGGAAACGCGATGGGCTTTCTTACGCACCGCCCTCCAACACCTTAAAGTCAGATTTTTGTCTTTATATTTCTTCCTCCACGCTCCCTTTATATGTTTTATTAAGCTCTGCTGCAGATTTTTTAAATAGCAGAAAGGGTGAAAAGGTAAAAAAAAAAAGAAAAAAAGAGGGGTTACGATTTATGACAGAACATTCTGGTTTTGGGTTAAACCTGGATGACGGCTGTGCCATCCCCTTCACCTCCTCTCACCGATTTTTGCAGGTGAAAACGCGACACTCGCCTTTTATCCGTCCTGTCAAATTGAGACATCACACTAAATTGCCACGGGAGCATCCCCGAAATGATTTTTTCCCCCTCATCTCCACGCCAGCCCCTCCCCTGGAACACGAGGCCTTATTAATAACAGTTTTGAGAAGCGTAGGATTTCCTCGGGCGGAGGAGTGAGACATTGTCGGTGAAATGTGACAGCGGGACCCTCCCATCGCTCTCTCTCTCTTTATCCTCCTCTGTTCCTTTGACTTTTCGGGGGAGTGGATCCATCCAATCCATCCAGAGACAATAGCATTTTGTCCCTCTTTTTTGTCCCTCCTGTCGACCCGCATTCCTATATTGCTGAGCAACGACAGTGCGCACTAAATGGAGAGGAGTTGCTCCCATATACCGCCTATTGTCCGGCACTTGCCAGGGGAATTTAGGGTCTTGCACACATCGCATTTTCCTGATTTATTTAAGTGAAGGCATACGTTTAAAGCTCTTTATTGGCCACATAATTACAAATTAACTACCGCTTTGCTTGAATTAAAGGATCATTATGTTACTGTAGATCACCGTTTTCACGCACGGTGCGTAAAGCAAGTGCAACCTGCAGCCACCAGGCCAACCAGGGGGACATAAACTACCTGCACGTTTTACATCTTGCAAAAGCTGAAAAAAAAAAATAAAATCTAACTAAAAATAATAAATAAATAAAAAGTCATCTTTAAATCTCCTCAGGCTTCAGAGTCCCGCCTTTCGGATTCAATACGCTCACATAAAAACATCCTCCTGTCGCTCCTCGGCTCACCCGGACCAGCTGAAAGAATTAAAAGATGTTGAAACTATAAAAGAAGAGGCGTTTCAATAGCTGGTGGGCCACGGTGGTGGAGGGACTATGGAGCGTAAGAATAAAGAGCGGCTGCAGTGAAAGAAAGCGATGGCTAAAAGCTATAATTGTATTTGCCTCGGCGAAATATCAGAAAAGACTCCTCGTTCCTTTGAGCGTTATTAGATTAATTCCCAGAGATGGTTCCTTTTCTTGCTGCCAGACGCGTGGAGGGAGGACGGTGAACCATTTGGCTCTTTGGTTTCAATAATCAAATTAACCATTTGGTACAACTTTTGGGTCCCAGCTCGTGTGTGGAAAAGGAGAAAATAAAAAAAAGAGAAAACATTTACATAATAGGGACCGGGTTGTGTCAAGAAAGAATTAACTTTTTCTTCTTTTTCTTTTTTTTTTTTTTTTTACTCTCGTTGATCTCTGAAAAGACAATGTACACACGAAAGAAAAAGGCAGAAACACACAGCTACGCGTCAGCAATTGTGAGGAAAAATAATTGATGGCGAATGTGGCTGAGGGTATTCTCCATTTTGACAGATAATCCGGGAGCTGCACCTTCAGGCCTGAAGCCTTTGTGAGGACAAAATGTCCGATTTTTGGTGCCACATTCAGGATTTTTTTTTTTTTTTTTTAATTAAACTTGTAAAAGCAGCTTTAAATTTAACGATGTTGACAGATGTGATTTTTTTAAATCTTGAAATCAAAATCATTTTCCAGCAGTGACCTCAAACACTGACCTGCATTAATGGATGGCCACTCTTATTAATATTATTCGCATTTTAAATACATTTTTAAATATCTTCTATCTTTTATAATAATAACAACAAGATCGATGCAATGAAGGACAGAATCTAACCAAATAACTGTGAAGTTCTCAGGGAAGAAATCACAGCTATAATATTTCTGTAATAAAATTCCATCCTATAATAACCTTTGTCCAAACTGAGGCAGGTATGATAAAAACACAGTGTGGAGCATCAGCCTCAGTCCCTGTAGGATTATATTATATAATATGTGGGAATATTACTGGTATTCTTCGATGCACAGGCTCAGATGAAGAACATTAGCACACAGATCAATCACTGGTGAAGAAAATCAAACATCAAACACTCATCCACTAAATTCAATTGATTCACCATCATTGCTGTCGCGCCTTTTCGTGTTTGGTGTAATTTGGGAGAGAAAGAGAGAGAGAATAAAAAAATCCTCAGCTTCGAAAGGAGGACTTGAACTCGGCCAAATGAAATAAAAAAAGAAGAAAGAAAGAAAGAGAGAAACGCAGCGAGTGTGTATGCGCCATACAAAACGGTTCACCTTATTACACAAACCAAATTAAGCACTCAGCCAATATTGTGAGCCTAAGAGGTCCGATGACTGCCTCGCCAGTTCGTTACTTTCATTAGAAAGATGTTATTTGCCAAATAAACGGAATAATGAAAGTAATAAAGACAATTACAAACTCATTTGAATCATAAAAACACACCCAGAAGTTTAGCAGAGATTATTCTGCAGCAGTGCGGGGACAGAGTCAGAGAAATGTTGCGTGTGTCTGCCCCCCCCCCCCCCCCACACACACACACAAGAAAAAAACAAACAAAAACTAACTAATATCATGAGAATGAAGCTACAAAATTTGTTTATGACTGGGCGTGAATTACAGGATTGATTGTCGAGAGATTTTTATCCATGAAGTCAATTTCGCTGCATATTGGTGATGCAGAAATTTTCCTGATTTAAAAATGATTATAACTAATAATTAATAACAATATTTAAAAAAAAAGAAATAAGCCGCGGAATGAAGGTGAAATAAAACATAAAGGCATCGAAACAAACGAACTGTTTGGTAATGGATGTGAGTGATGTGAAGTCAAAACAGCTGATGGAGCCATTTATCTGCACAATTATGATATTTTTTCCAAAACAGAAAAAAAAGTACAAGTCAGTTTACCTTACTGTCACTTTTGTTGATTTTTTAGAAAAAACCCCCCAAAACAAACAGAAAAAAAAACTGAAGCGAGTCGAACTTGATTGTGACGTGACCATGTTGTTGCATTATTTTATTTACCCACAAAAACACTGGATTTAAAGGACAGAAGAGGGTTTTTAGGGATTTGTGGTAATGATAATAAAAAAATAATAAAAAATTTCTGGTTTTCTGCGGAGGAGAGAGTCGGACGGAGCAGCCGGGCAGAGGGGGAATACTCTGTGAAATCCTGCCCAAGGTATACGGCCGCTTAAAAGGCTTAAAAGCTTGGAGAAAATTGGATCAGGGAGAATCGTCACCCAACTTTCATTATTTCCAAGTGGTGTGATTGAATTAAAGGGCAAGATGGTGGTTGGAGAGGAGTAGGGGTGGATGGGTGGAGGAGGAGGTGGTGGTGGTGGTGGTGGTGGTGGTGGGGTGCGTAATGGCGTGGTATTAAATTCTAATTAGAGATGCAGGGGATCAATGATAGGGAGGTTGGACAGCCCGGGCCCCCAGTGCCAGCCCAATAGACTGATGAGTTATTGTCATGTAAAAAAGCGCTAGCAATAAGACCAAACGCTTTGCTATTGTCCAAGCGGAAAGAGCCAAGTTTATTATGAGGACTATATGCTCTAGAGACCTCGGGCTAGGCGGCTCTTAGGGGGCTTTTCATAAAACAGGGCTAGGTTCCTATAAAGGAGGCCAGTTTTGGAGCAGGCGCTGAGCAGTGAACATCTACCCACCGTCCAGCCTCCTTCCATCCAGTTCAAACCAAACAAGTCATCTTTTCCCCCCCATCTCAGACCGCGCGTCCTCCTCAAACCTTTTTTTTTTTTTTTTTTTTTTTTTGGGGGGGGTTTTTTAATTATATTTTTCTTTCCAATCCATTTTTAAAATTTTTTTGGGTGGTGTTTTTTTTTTTTTTTTTTTTGCTTGTTTGTTTGACATTTTTTTCCCTGGAAGTGCAGCTTTCTAACTCCACCGAGCCTTCTCAAATGTATAAAATGGAGTATTCTTACCTAAATTCCTCTGCCTACGAGTCATGTATGGCCGGGATGGACACGTCGAGCTTGGCATCGGCCTATGCGGACTTCAGTTCGTGCAGTCAAGCCAGTGGGTTTCAGTACAATCCCATCAGGACCACTTTCGGGGCCACCTCCGGCTGTCCGTCCCTCACGCCGGGGTCCTGCAGCCTGGGGACCCTGCGGGACCACCAGAGCAGCCCGTACGCCGCAGGTAAGCAGCGGCTCCGGAGCCTCAACCCCACCGTATTATAGGACGCCTTGATTGCATTTGAAAATGGAAATGTGTTTAGTATTTACCAAACGAAATTTGCTTACACAAATGAAAGAATTTATCACGTTAGAAGCGATTGCAGGCAAGCGTAATTCGGTTACAGGGGTTATACTATCCCAGTCACACCCAAAACCGCCAACAGAATTATCTTAAGCTGCCAAAATGATAGGCATAATTTATTTACTTTGCGATGAGACATAAAGCTTCGAAAATAATTAGATAACCAAAGACTAAAGCTCATTATTGACACCGAATTGGAGTTACAGTAGCAACAAGCGGGGCGGATGGGCACATTATGACAAGTTTTCAAACTTGAGCCTCAATCCGAGGAGCAACAATTAGTTTAACATTACAATTAACCACATCACAGGTCAGCAGGAACTAGCTCACAGGTAATCAAAGAGGTAATGGGATTGGAGGCTTCGGCTCCGCGTCCTTAACCCGATTTTATACAAAATATCGAATTTGAATTTACTTCCATTTGACAACATCACAATCGCGCGAGCTCCCCGTGATTTCCATAAGATCAACATTTCACTTCCTTTTACAGTTCCCTACAAACTCTTCACGGATCACGGCGGACTGAACGAGAAGAGGAAGCAGAGGCGCATCCGGACTACGTTCACCAGCTCCCAGCTGAAGGAGCTGGAGCGGGTTTTTGCTGAGACTCACTACCCGGACATCTACACCAGAGAGGAGCTAGCACTCAAAATCGACCTGACTGAAGCCAGAGTGCAGGTACGAAGAGGCACCGGCTCTCTCAACGGGCGCCAATCTGCTCCAGTAACGCACAATTACGCAAAAGTGCGCACGGGTGGATTTATTATGCAAATCAGACTGTTCCTAGCTCACCCACTTTGAATAGAGTCATTCATTTTTAAAGGATTATAGTGAAATAAAACATCTACTGCTTTCACATGATGAGCTACTGGCATAATTTCATGTGGAATAACGCAGAGATAAAGATTTGGCGCATTTTATTTAGGGACTCTTAGATCCAACCAAAATCACGTGCGAGCAAAATGATTCAAGAATTCACGTCAGCTTTGCTATGATGAGACGTTTAAGGTCAATGCGTGTTTCGTTTATCCTTCCAAAGTGATTTCAATCTCTCAATTTTCCAGGTGTGGTTCCAAAACCGGCGTGCCAAGTTCCGCAAGCAGGAGCGGGCAGCTGCGGCGGCCGCAGCGGCTGCCAAGTCCAGCTCCGGAAAGAAGTCCGACTCCAGAGACGAAGACAGCAAAGACACCAAATCCACCGACCCAGACAGCACAGGAGGACCGGGCCCGAACCCGGTGCCCACCTCCAACTGCGGCGGACCGAGCCCCACCGGCGGGCAGGTCAACACCACCGGGACCGGACAGGTGGACCAGGTGAAGACATCCGTGTCCACCGGCATGGGGGTGACAGCACCGAGCCAGGGCTGGGCCACCGCCCCGGGGACCATCACCTCTATCCCGGACTCACTGGGCGGGCCGTTCGCCAGCGTACTGTCGTCTTTGCAAAGACAGAACGGAGCCAAAGCTACACTAGTAAAGACCAGCATGTTCTAATGAAGCTCCGCAGCGGGGGGGTGGGGGGGGGTGGGAGAGATGAGTTTCCTCGCTCTCCGGAGACTGAAAAGCAATTGCCCCAGACAGACTTACGGACAATAAAAAGCAGTTAAAAAGAAGATGACAACTCTTATTTTATTTTGATGCCTTGCGCCGTTTTTTGTGGTCAGTTTGCTGAAAAAAAAATATCCACCTTGACAAGTCAAACTGTTTGATGATGAGATTTTATTTTCGTTCAAATTCACATTCACATTTTAAGCCTAAATATCCAGCAAAAAGACGGAACGGGGGTATTTTTCTCTACTAATATCATCTAAATGAGATTATTCATGCATAAAGATCACAACCACATCACACAAACAAACAAAAATGATTCTAGTGTTTTAAAGAAAGAGATAAAAAAAAAAAAAGGTTAAGACTGAACTCTAGATGAAGTGACTTGTTAAGATGAATATGTTTTGGCCAAGTTAAAGAGCAAACACAAACGTCTGTGCCGCCAGTGAGCGACGTGTCAAGAGTTCAACAGCTGCTTTGTTTGGTAGAGAGACATTCAGACTGACGATGCTCTCTCACAAACCCCACACACACCCGAAACAACAAATATCCAACCAGACGCTGACACATTTCTTTTTGTTTTGTTTTTGCTCTTCTTTTTCTCCGTCAAAGACACAACCTGCTGTGCGGAGGCAGCTTCTTATAGCTGCATTTCCTTTGTTTGTTTGTTTATTTGTTTGTTTACAGGGCTGCTGAGAATTTAGTTTCTTTAAATTATCGATATAAACACAATTATTTCCTCGAGAGAAAAAAAAAATAATAAGGCACAAATTACTGCAATGTTCACCTCCGACAGGAAATCTGTATGTTTTGTGTGTCTTTCTACGGCAGTGTTTTTGTGGCTCAAATTGTATAGTGTTAATACGTACTATTGTCTCCTATAGTTGAACCATAGGCCATACTCCCTCGTAGATCGATCATACAAGTCTTTTTGATGTTTTACAAAATTTCCCTTGGAAGAATTTATTTTGGCTAAAAAAAAAAGAAAAAAAAAGGGAATGGATGCAAACATTGTATTTATTTCTATATAATTTGCATGTTGTCTCTTTGTCTGATTTTAAAATGATTTCCCTCCCATTTTGTGAGCATTATGTAACATGTTTTGTCCAGGTTCTGAAAGTTATTTATATGTAGGTAATGAATGCTTATATTTAAGAAGGAAATATTTCTACATGTGCACATAGTTTTCCAGGTGTACCATTGAAATGGTTGTTGATGATAAAAAAAAAAAATAGTCCAAGTTGCTTTTGTCATGTTTTTTTTTGGACAAATAAGAAAAAAAAAAAAACAAAACCCCAAACAAACAAACAAACAACAAGATACGTATGTTAGTTATGAATCTCTATTATTTTTGAATTATTTTTATTATTTAAATGATGTTTTCATTTTTCTAAATTAAGAAGTCAAAGTCGTTTGAAAGGAGCTCAGCACCACGGACAGCGCCGCACAACTGCAAAGTTCATTTTCCATCCAAAAAAAAAAAAAAAAAAAAAGGAGAAACTTTTTATTTATGATTCACTTAAGTGAACATATTTTACAGCATATGTGGGTGTCAGTCTCCTAAAATAAAATATATGATGGCAAAGCCCACTGACACCAAGAAAATGTCAGTTAATTCAGGGGTGTGGGGGAGGGGGATTAAAAATGAACTGAAAGGGAAGCAATTCACCTGAAGTGGAAAGAAACAACATAAATGACACCTGAAATCATGAAAAAAAAAAAAAAGGGGGGGGACGGGGGCGGGGGGGATTTCAAAAGTTCAGTGTTTTATTGAGAAGTGTTTTGTAACGTATAAATGCTGAATTCAGTGTTAAATTAAAAGACAAGCAATCAACCTCGAGGTAAAGGCTTGAAAGGCACATTGATATTCGTATCGTTTAACTGCTGTTATTTTCTGAACTTGTAATTTCTTTTTTTATTTTTGGACATTTTGGCAACCTGGAAACAGCTGAAGTTACCAATCAGGCCAAGGAACAGATTTCAATTGGTTTTTTTTTCCAATTTATTTGAGTTTCTTTGCTGTATCTTGATCTGAGTTGAACCTCTGCCTCAATCACAGCCAGTCATTTCATCAAACAGTGAGTTGATATCTAACTTTATAACTTCAAAGTGTCAAATCAGAAATTTGTGCCTGAAATATCATTTATTGGTAATTACTGGATCTCCAAGCTCATTAGGACATACCAGGAGAATGACGGATAAAACTGAAGGATAGCAGACGTTAACAGAACAAAATTGACCTGACATTGAGTTTCCTCCTTCCCACTCTTGCCGTGTGTTGAAGCCAGTGGCTGGAGTTCACCTATAATAATAAATATTTTAATTATTTATTCAGCTTTCTTCGCTTCATTGAAACCTTTGTGGTAATGTATGGGATTTATTTTTAAGATTGCAGAAAAATTATAAAACGGACACATAGCATTAATTTATAACATTTTATTTATAAACATACAGTATGCTATAAATGCCTGTCGCATTTAAACATCAAATTAATCTATATTTCGGATAGTGTTCAGGTGAATATTACAATAAATACAGAACAGACGAAAAGGTTTTCATTCCCCAACTATCCTGTGAAAGTAGACCGTCTGAATACAGAGCTCCGTCTCAAAGATCCTGCTATAAGAGACTCAGCCAAGATTTATTCATTAACTAAATGAGGATAAAAAATAAAATACACAATTGGAACAGAAGCTTAAAAATACTGAAGACCAGAGAGGTGAACCCGAAGGAGAAGCTTGGCTATAGGACGCAGTTCGGGAGGAGGAGAAGGAGGAAGAAGAAGAAGAGGAGGAGGCTGCTTGTTTGCTTTCATACAACAAATCATTTGGTTTTAGGCTTAAACGTGCATTTAAAAAAAAAAAAAAAAAAAGGAAAAAACATCCACAATACATAACAGAGCTCTTCTCATACAAGTTCATAAAAAGAAAAGAAGCAAATGACTTAAAATGTCCAGCTGGCGGCACAGATCTTTAGTTTTCATCCAACCAAATATTGCACAGGTGCAACTGCTGCTGGTATGTGTGTTCATATTACCTCTGCTGTTTAACTAGATGTAACATGTACTGGTGATTTTTATCTTTTTTAATTTTATTTTATTTTAAAAATGAACCCTACCACTGAGCAATTATCAAAATTACCTCAATTAATAGCATACCCAAGTCTATGTCGCTCTAGAGTCAAACATTCAAGTTCAATCACTGGTTTCCCCTGCAGTGTACACACTCTATACAGACAGACAACCAGTGTATTCCTTTCTTTGCACTGGATTTATCACTGCAAATCACTGAGGAATCACAGGGGAGAAATATGCAATTAAAGGTTGTTGTTCATGAGAAAATAAAAATACTTATTAACTGAAGTAAAGCGTGATGTAAGGGAGGGCTGCAGCTTGACTGTCTGCAGATTCTATGAGTTCAAATTTGGCCAAATCCCTCCCTTCATCTCAAAAAGTAAAAGAAAAGAAAAAAGGAGAAACAAAACACCAAAGAGCTGGTGTTTCTTTTTTTTTTTTTTTTATTTCTGCATCACCTTGCTTTCCTAAGGCACATTAAAGTCCTGACTTCCCAAACCGACAGGCCGACAGAAGAACAACCTGCTGCGACCCAAACGCACAACAGCTCACCAATCCTGTTATTGCCCTAATGATAGACTACACCAATAATATGGGTTTGTATTATAAGATCATTTTATTCTGAGCGCAGAACGAGAGACATGAGAGATCGGTGTTTGGGTCAGACAACGGTAGCTTAGTATTTATTGAGTCTCTGGATCTAAATAGTGACCCTCACTGCACTTTTCCAAATGAAGTGTGTGTATTGTTTTGTTTAAATCTAGTGCTTCATTTTAAGGACATCAAATAATATTTAGTAATAATATTTTTCAAATCCAGAAATTGAAAAAAGTCCAATTTGAGCTGCCTCGCCACACATTTCTTTTTTTCTTCTACTGAATTTAGAAAATGAACGACTGTGATATATAAACTGGAATTCCATTAAATGGAACTGAAAGGTAGATATTCATCTCCATCTTAAATCAGATCCCACTTATTCTCTTACTGTGTGTTCATTCTCACTGTATGGGGCGGGGTTTGAAGCATCTCTGAATGTTATTGTTGTGTTTTCTTTTCAACATGGCCGCCACCCCAGAATGGTTTCTCTCTCTCTCTCTCTCTCTCTCTCTCTCTCTTTCTCTCTGTATGATGAAACAAGAGTCTGAGGCGGTACTTTGACCAATCAAATCCAGATTTCTCTCACATAGCACACGACATAGACACAAGCAATATATATATATATATATAAATATATTGCTTTCTTTTGAAACGTTTGACTGTTCTCGGATCCCCTTTTGGGCCACATGATGAATCTTCATGGGTAATTGAGCTGCAGAGGATGCAGAGATCCTGACACGGTGTGAAGGACATGATTTGGAGATAATCAGGTTAAAATGGGGGGCGGGGGTTTCTTCCATGAACCTTGTGCTTTTCTGTTGAGCGTCACAACGTGGTGGGCTGTCCCGCAGCTTGAAAGGAAAGAGAAGAAAACCCACAATTTTTAGTAATTACGCTTGTTTTCTGGGGTTTTAAGGACATGAGGTGTTGATGAAAGAAGAGCTCTTAGTTTGGGGATAGTAACTCTTGATTCGATTTTGTGATTTTCTAACTGCAGACGTTGACAGCTGCTCATCGGTTATTAAAATGCGAGCACAGACTTTTTCTTTCATGCAGTCAAGGTGAGAGGGACAGAAAGTCGCAGTCATCCTTTCACCTACTGCAACATCATCCCATCTTTTTCCTGATGGAGCTGCAGATTAATCTCTCCATTCAGAGCCGCCTCACCGTGTCTGACACGTCTTTATTAAAGCTGCACCAGCATAGGTTTTCATATTAAAAGCCCCTTCTTCCATCAGCCTCTCAGCAGGGCTGCAATAACGAAGGAAACCTCAGAAAACACACCTTAAATGTATTAATCGTAAAGTAGCGTCGCATTTACTTTGAAGACAATAACTCAAACAAACCTTTGTCCGTTTTTCTACCTGGTTCACGATGACTGGATTTACGCTGTTATTGAAAACTGCAGTCATTCATTAAAAGTGAAATATGGCCGACATTAGCAAACAATCAGGAACAATATCATCGCATTCTCCGGCTAATGTTCGAGAACGATAAAACTCTCTTTATGAGCATTATGCAACAGGGAAGTTGTTGATTTATTTGGGTCGGCTGTGTATTTTTATTTTACTTTTTGTGCTGACATAAGTTGACAATGTTTATAATCGAATCTGTTTTGCTTTTGATGGATGGATGCAGGGATGGAAGGAAAAAAAAAAAGAAGACGTGAGAGTGCAGAAATACGAGAGGATGAAGTGGTGAGGAGGACGTGGGTTGGGAGGGCGGGTACTCACAGCGGGAGCGGATGTAGCACTGGTGGCAGTTGAGGAGGCCATTTCTAATTCGGACGTCTGTCCCTGTGGTCGTGTCACCGAGCTGTCCCTTACACACCCCACACTGAGAAGGAAAGAGCCATTATGTTTGATGTTAATGACTCATTAATGACGGACACAGCTGAATATTACGTTTGTCTGTAGGCTTATTTTTCTCAACTAATCTCTGAGGAAAAGTAGCACATCAAAACGCTGGGGGCTCTCTGTGTCGCTTACCTTAAAGCAGTGGATGTGGAAATACAGGCTGAGGGTCTCTATGATCATCGCCGCCCCTTTCCCCAGCGGTTGTCCACAGCTGGAACACAACTTCTTTCCACTGACGGACCTAGAGGAGATGGAGAGCAACGACAAACCTTTGACATAACCTTTGCCAAACTGGAAAATTAAGAAAGACAGGAAGAAATATTCTCTTTGCAATAATGATCCAGATCTAAAGGTTAAATTAGCTTCCTCTGCATTTCCAGAGGACACCAGTGAACCAAAATAAAAGCAATTCTGTCATTTTATCACAGTAAAGTGCAGTGAAAGTGACATTCCACATTTTTGCACCTGCTGCTAATTTTGTGCAGCTTGTCACTTTGTGTTCTTGCTGTATTTGTTTGTATTTCAATGGATCAGGCTCATCTGGGTGAATGATATGAATCAGTGCACAGCTAATGTCGTCATGTGTTTACTGCTCAAGTGTTCCCATCACTGACGCTGTGATCTATCAATAAACTCTTTGCGTCAGTGCGACTCCGTGTCGGGTTAATTGTTGTGCTGAATCTCCAGGCAGACTGGAGTCCGGTTGCAGCGGTACATATTGTGACACAGGTGGAGTAATGCAGGCGGCGAAGCAGAAAATGACAATGCAGAAATGGACTCCCCCTCCCTCCCTCCCTCCATGTGGACTGTTTGTGATGCAGTACCTGTTGGGAGTTGGTGGCAACGTGTCTGGAGTTGGTGAACATGCTGCCGGGGGCTTTGATGAGCTCATGTTATTATCAATGGGACCACTCCTGGAAATGGACAGCAACATGCAACGTGATGATGACTCATCCAGCAACACCATTGGCTGCAGGAGCCAGACGTGACCCAATCCCGAGCCAGGGTCGCTGCCAAATCTGCTCAGTGGCGTTTTGGCCAAAACCCAGCCAGACTTTAGTCTTCAAGATGTTGTGTTGCTATTGAATATGAAATGAATACGCCTAAAACTCATGTATCCTGCAATGCTGCACTAAAGCTTTATACAGTGGAGGACCATGAGGGAAAACTAAAAAGGTGCATGATGCCACCTGTTGGCCAAACAAGTGAACTGAACATGCTGCGAAATGAGCCATACTCACTAAAACCCTACAATGTTGCTGCTTTGGGCATCTGAAGTACACATTTACACCTGTGATCAATTATAAGGTGGCAAAAACAAAATGGACATGATGAGACAAAGAGGAATCTCACGCACATAATGAAACAGCAGATAAAATTTGTATGACAAATGACGCCTTAATACACAACATGTGTTCACCACGATATAAAAATCCATTCTGTCTCACTCTCAGAGTAAATGCCAGCCTCGTTTATATGATTGAAACTGTATGCTCTCATTTCACACACATGTGAGAAGGAAAAAATGAACGAGACACAAAAGGAGTGATGTTTGGAAATACAGCCTCCTTCTCAAATCATCAAATCCCACACTTGTGGTGGAAGAGTGATACATACCTCCTGTCTCCTGCAGGCCGGGTGGGCTTGTTACTGTCTCCTGTTAGGTCTTGTTGTTTCTTCACAGGCGTTGAGGATTTGGCCGACATCGCAGGAAGTTTCTGTCCGTTGTGCAAACTGTGACTGAGAGGCTGACTGCTGCTCTGACTCAGTGAGCTGAGGATGGAGGGGACAAAGAAAATTTTCTTTATTTAGCTAATTCCATTCAGATCCATTTTCTTTATTAGAAAACTAACTTGAAAAGAGAAATGAGATAAAAGTTGAATACACAACTTCATTTTTAAATGTTTCATGAGACTCAAAATGCAGCAATTTCTGCTTCGAAAGATGGTTTGTTCACCTTCTTCCTGTCTTCATGCTGTCGTCAGCGGTGCTGATGTCACTGGTCCTGTCATTTTCTCTCCGTTTTGCCTCCACGTTCTCTGTGCTCCCCCTCTGAGCCATCCAATCAGGACCAGGGAAAAGTTAGGGACAGGCATTTAACCCTTAACAAAGCAACTAGCCATAATGAGTTACTCACTGACTGCCTCTCAAGAAGTTCCTGTTTGCGTTCCCAATCAGCCAGCGAACGGACGATGGTGTCCTGCGGCCCGGAGGTGGAGGGGAGCTCCCCTCGGCTGGGGGAGGGCAGGGTCGAGGAGCGGGGAGTAAGAGGTGTCACCGTTTCCTCCAGTATCTTACGCTCCTGTCGTTGTGGAAGAATCGGTCCATTTACAGACAACATGCATCTATTTAAAAACGCTCCACTCACACATATCACACATTTGACTGCTGCTGCCGTCCAGAGCAACACAATCAAACACAAATCAGAGACCGAAAATAATACGACGTAACAGACGTAACATCTCTGTCCGCTAGGCGTAAACAAACACACACCTCTTCATGGTACTTCCTCTCCTCCTCCGCCACCTCCCTCTGCGCTTTCTCCCACTCATCCTTCAGCTTCTCCTGCTCACGCCGGTACTTCTCCTGTTACCGTGGCAACAGACACATGACAATACAGCACAGAGCCTCAACGCCGAGGAAGACTAAAGTGTCTGCAGGCGGATGTTTTGGCAGGAAAATGGAGAGTATGCGCCTTTGAAAGGTTTCGGCCTTTTCCTGAATCAGTCGGTGATGAAATTCTCTCCTGGTGCTTCCTGTTCTGTTTAATCCAAGCAGGTCATGCTGCAGTAACAGCTAGACTATGTCAGACTTCTATGAGGGATGCTCTCAGTGTCTAGTCTGAATGTAGGCCTTGACTTGGAGGCAAAAAATTAATGCAAAGCTAGTTTTCTATTCCTCTGTTATGGCTAAACACTCAAATCTGAATATGCTTGTTAGGGATAAAAAAAAAAAAAAAAAATGCAACCAAAAGAGAGCAGATGCAGGCGGCGCAGGAAAAGGCAGAAGCAGAGCATGCAGAGTCTGTTGAGCACCGGGTTCCTACACATTGATCCCTTCAGAAACAGCCTTAAATCTTTATCTTTTCATTTAGTTGATGTCCCCTTCATTAAGTGAGCAACGTGACAAAGAAGATGATATCCTCCAGACACTTTAAAGTGATAGTTTAGGTTATCTGAGGTGGAGCTAATGTTTTAGCTGCTTTGAAAACATCCATATTAAAAAGCTTTAATCAGTTGGAGAGTATGTTTTATTGACTTTTTCACCATGTCATTTAGAAAACCAGGCAACAGTTTCCTTTGGAACTACATTTTTTTTAAAGTGTCCCTAAGATGATCTACAGAGAAGTGCACTTGTGGTTCACAAATTGTAGCTCCAAAGGAAATGACTGGAATGAGTGTACACTTCAACTGATATTAACCTTTTTCTGCGTATTTTTTTGCTGAGGCTCCATCCACAACGAACAACTACCTCACCCAACATAACGTCAAATAACCTGAACTATCATGTTGAGATTATTATATATAAACATCTTAAGTGACTAATTTTTGCTTCTTCTTTTTTCTGTTTTTAAGAGTTGTGTGGGAACCCTCAAAAAAGAATTCAAAATTAAAGATTAAAAGGTTTAAAATAAAAGCACAGAGACGACAAAGAATCAAGCAGGGAGGTAACGAGCACATTGATGCTTCAGACATTCATCCAAAACGGCGCATCACATCTCAAACAGACCTTCAACCACCGGAAAGGTGAGAAATCTGTTCTCACCACCGCTGGTCTCTAGATGCATTTGTTGAAATGACACTGCAGATGGGTACAGTATAACACGGACACTAATTCATCCATCAGATGTTTCTAAGTGTGGGTTTGAGATGCACCTTTTACTGGCTGAGGAGAGAGAGGGTGATTTGGGCAGCAGCAACAGCAGCAACCTTGGACAAAGTCCTTGTCTGTGTGTGTGCATGAGACGGAGGCGGGAAGAGAAACCAAACTAGAGGTTCTTCCACCACACAAAAGCGCCCTCCAGTGGCCAATGTGCACAGGAGCAGTAAGGATGTGCCTTCATGGGTGGGGGGGGGGGGGGTGGCGGGGGTAATGCTCAATATAAAACAAATATGGAGGTAAGCTGCGCAGGTAGCAATGAAATGTGGTTAATCCTTCTGTCTGTAAGCTGAGCAGGTCAGTGGCTGGAACGCTGTAGATTTCTCCCTCAAGGTTTCATGTTCAGTAAACTATCCCGGTGCAAAACGTTTAACTTAAATATAACCATTTGAACCAGTTTTCTTTCAGTGACTTGACTTGGCCCCTGTTATACATACATCTGATATTAAAATGTGGTCTGTATGAGGACTCTTTATATGTTGAAGGAAAAATGTATGTTAATACCAGGTATGAATGTCTTGATGCAGAACGTGATCAGATCTGTCAGGAGATAAAATAATGTCAGTGAAGGTTCAGCTACTGAGGACGGAGATCTGACCTCAATGAGGACACATTAAAAATACTCTGCAAAATCAGATTGTTCTTTATTAAGTGGATGACATCTTTGGATACAGATCACATTTAATATCAGTTGAAAAAATGGTTCAAGTCACTGAAAAGCAGTTTGAACAACACTTCTCAGGTTTAAAGCCAGAGGTCCATCTATTTTCACTGCAAATCATCCAATCAGAATTATTAACCAGTTATCAGTGACCCCTGCCTGCCGTCAGTACAATATGCAAATGACTTCAATCTAAAGTCTCTGATCCAAATTTAATCATGTGAGCTGAGCTAGTGAATGCACATATCCACTGAGCCACTGCTCCTCCGTTATATTTAAAATAAAGGATGACAAACTACTGTGATTCCTCTCAAACAGAAATACATGAGGTTTACACTCCTGTGTTGTCAAAATGTGATGGAAGGTGCAGCTGATCGAATGATCATGACCTAAATTTATGTTAATGTTCCTGACCGACAGACATAAGCTGTGAATTATATCCAGACAACACAGAGAGAGCGCTCTTCCAGTTTGTGTGCTAAGCTTTTTAATTAGGCAACATGTTCATTTAATGGCTCACCTCCATTAATTATTTAGATTCAGTTGCTAAAATGCAAATTCATTTTTTAAGTTTTTTTTTTTTTTTTAAAGCATCTGCTGACCTTGCAGACTCATGCGCCATGCTTCACCCTATGAGGTGTACTGTGTACCTGCAGCATGCGCTCTTGCTCTTGCTGCCACCTTTCCTGACGCTTTCGCTCCTCATCCGGGTCCCAAGACCAGCGGTCGCCCCGTCTGGCCTGGGGCAACACCGGGACTGACACCTGATAGACCCCAACACACACACACACACACACACACACACAAACCCATGTGTCCCAACACACATCAACGTGCATAAAAACCCACATGGCGCACAAATAGTCATGCACACATTTACCATTCACACAAACACAAACACGCATACACTCTCAGCCAACAGTGAAGCCAGTGAGAGATTGATATGGACCCCGATACACACACACACACACACACACACACACACACATCCATACACAGACACACACACACATCCACCACAGGAGGAGAAGAAGGGAAGGGAGGAGACAGAAATAGTTGGTCTACCACAACAGCACTACTCCAATGCTAGCCAAAGGACTCCTACTAAGGAGAGAGGAGACAGAGAGAGAGAGAGAGATGAGCTCAAATGGAAACGGAAGCAGTCTCAGCCGTCTGTACAGCGTCCTCATCTGGCATGCTACACCAACAGCTGTGTGTCCTATGGTGGTGCACATAGCTGAGCCCCGACAGCCCTAAATCTGATCTCAGAAAACAGTGACGACATTTCACTTACAAATCACTTCATTATAGGCGTTTGTGAAAAGCTGGATGTGTTCGGGATACAGTATTCAAACAAAGCTAGAGAAAGTGTTCTTGATTTTCTTTAAATCTTACCTGCAGAAACAAGTAATGCATTTTTTCTAACCCTTTTTAGTTAAACTAAACTATTGGCACAAAGTAACGCAGGAGGTGATAAGCCAGATGAGAAACAGTAAAAGGGCTTTTTATTCAAATTTTACTCACGTTTCCACGGTGATCCCTTTCTGCCCCTTCTGTAGGAGGAAGTTTGAGAGAGAACATGAGTTAAAATGCAGTTTAAACAGGCAGTTTGGACACAAGTGATAAAAAAAAAAGCCTTTTTTTTTTTTTTTTTATAAATGGGAGAAATATTTATGGAAATGAAATGTTCCAAGTGGAAGAAAGATGTAGAGGAAAGGAAAAAGAGACACTGGAACAGCAGACAGAAGACCGGTCCAACAAAAGCAACAAACTACATGTGTGATTCATGAATCAGACAGTCTCTTCTTCTGAAGTCTCGTTTGTTGTAATTCTCAGTTATAATAATGTGTAGAAATGAGCCTATTTCAAGCCAAAACTTGTAACTTTTGGTGGAGAAGCCCTAAATGTGAAGCATTATGCTTAAGCTAACAGTTGATGAGGATAATTAAAACGGTTAGTAAATGACACAAATATTCAGCAGATATGACTGTTTATATACAAACACATGTGGGTTCTAGTCATTATCTCTCCCGTGGCATTACAGAAACAAGAAACATCTGATTAAAAAGATGTGGTCAGTGTTGGTTCAGGTATCTGGTCTACATACAGATCCTTTCTTTAAATACTCTGAGAACTTGTTTTAAGTCTTCTGTTCATTTCTGCATCTTATTCAATATTCTAATGTAAACTCTCCTGCTAATCTATTTTATGCCTATTATCTGGTTTTACTTTGTTGTATAATGTGCACAGTTAAAGAAAGTTGACTTGATTAAACAGGTGACAGATTTCGATGAAGAGAGGATCTTTTCTTATTTATCAGAATCAACATGATACCAACATGAGCACACAGATGAGTTAGACCTGAAACAACTCTGCACTTGTTTAATTCTGCAGAACTCTCGCACAAGCAAGAAACTTCAGAAAACATCAAAAATGGAGGACATGGTTAGGACATCGCTTGGGGGGGGGGGGGGGGGGGGGGGGGGGTAAGCACTGAAGAGCTGCTCTTGCAGGAATG
Source organism: Remorina albescens (assembly GCA_034769265.1). NCBI lineage: Eukaryota > Metazoa > Chordata > Actinopteri > Carangiformes > Echeneidae > Remorina > Remorina albescens. The sequence continues at coordinate 6,434,706 of CM068475.1, read as the reverse complement.
GCAGGGAGACCCTGTGCGTTCAGCACCTGGGGGACGGGGGGCTTTACCTGGTGGAGCGAAGAACTCCCAACGTAACTTAGGGTTGCTGGTTGCCAGAGGAGATCTGACACTGTTTGCAAACTCTAAAGCGAAATAAAAAAAACATGTGGGTGGAAGAAAAACAGGGAATGAGGGAAGGAAAGGTGGGAGGGAGGGAGGGGGGGGGGGTGATGAAGGATAAACAGATGTCAAAACCAGGTGTTGGAATGGACATCGATAAAATTTGAGAAGTCAAAGTGGGCGGAGGGTTTCAATGTGGACTCTAAGTGGAGAGGCAGATTTTAGACTCTTACAGAGGTCGCAATTCAGATTTTGTGTGTTTTTAACTGAACTGGAATTTAAAGACAATGTCAACATGAGTGAAATCTGAGGCAGCACTGTGTGCAGGCTGTAAAATAATCTATGGTGTAGTAAGGGTGAAAAAATAATCACTGGCCCCTTTAAACTCAAACTCTAACATCTAGCAGCAGAACGGGAAGAAATGTGGGCTGAAAGGCAAACGTGAAAAAACCAGCGGCAGGTTTATCAAACTCAGAAAACAAGGAGATGTATGGAAAAGAAGCGACTAGCTGGGCTACTCCAATGCGATTAGTTCACTGACCTGCCGTTGTTTCCGGTGGTGGGTGATATCCAGACGTTTCTGGTACGTTGTCTCTTTTCCGTAACAGCTCCTGTGCGCTGGGAGCGGTTACCTGTGGGGAGATTTAAAGATTACAGGAGGACCAGCTGGGTGATGCACGTTGCTGATGTAGGTTTAGATGAGTTCTGCTGGCAGCTTCACCTGTAAAGGTTCAGGCTGACTCTGCTGGGTGTTGACTACCAACTGGACACAACTGGAGATGTTTTGGTCGGAAGCGTCAGCCTTTTCTTGTTCTTGTTTAGCTTCTGAAATCGACACAAGGTTATCACAGACGTTATAATGAAATAAAATTCCAAAGGTTTGCTTTGCTTCTGGGTCAAATTACTCTCGTGGTAATTCTGGAAGTAACCACAAGGTGTCAGCCTGCTCTTCAGACCTGCAGGCGGTGCTGTCTGAGCTGCAGCATCTGATTCTCTTTTCACTGGAGCAGCTGCTGTCGGCCCTTCGGTCTTCCTAAAGCTTTCTCCTGGTTTCTGCAGCTCCTACACAGACCACAACAATCATTTCAAATGTAACAACCAGTGCAAAATAAATGTAAAGAAAAGAAAGATAAACTTGTCGAATCAGTTCCACAGAGGAATGTGTCATGTCTGGATGTCGTGTTTTTGATGTGTCCTAATGTTAATATTGAACGCATGCACCAGGAGGCAGAAAAGAATATAAACAGAGCAGACTTTTCTGCTCTTGTGACTCCAGACAACTAATTTAACTTAAGAGATAAATTGCACTCCACTATATGAAGGTCTGTCTGCTAAAATCCCCGCAAATCTCCATTTTATGTTTTAACTGAACACTACAAAATGTAATGAGCTCCTGGTTACATGTTCTTCTTCGGATAATTCATCTACAGGGAATTCACAAATTATGTCCATCTAATGTTCCACAATGTGTAAATATTAAACCACTATCCACTTCAACCGACAACAACAGCTCCTCATCCTCACCGTTGGTAATGAGGTGGGCCGACAAAGCGGCGCCGAAAGCTCAGTGACTTCCTGCTCAGCAACTTTCTGCTCATTGACGTCCTCAGAAGTTGTTTCAGCGCCACCTTGTGCCTCCTCCTTGGTCTTTGTGGACACTGGGCTTCCTCCCCCGGGGGAGGTGTGTGGACTGAGTTGGGGTGATGCTGCAGTGGAGGGAACATCTGCTGCGCTGTTGGTGGCCTTGGAAGGTGACGCCTGGAACTGAGGAGGAGATTCCCTCCCTCGACTGTCAGGCGTGGTGGGAACATCGTCACTTCCCATGCTCCCGTTGATTCGAAGTAAACCGTCCGTCTAGATCAGAGGACAATATGTATGATGAAATTAGTGAATGATTCAGCGTCAATATACAAAAACAGTGAATACAACCATGTTTAGTTACTAAAACATGAAATTACTAAAAGTTACCAAAAAAAAAAATTGCGTTAATTATATATTACTCTCAGAACCAAGTTACAGGCAACATATCTGTAACTATGCATGTGCAAAAAAGCATCCACAATAATAATAATAACAATAATAAAAAAAACAAAAACAGGAAATTACAAAAGCTCACGGTTGTGTACGATAACAAAATCAGCATCAGCTTCATCAGCTAAGAATTTTTGGAGTTTCACTTTAGGGGGTGCCGTCGGTACTGGAACTTAGAAAGTGGTCAGATGGTTTAACATTGTTTGATTAAACCTCTGGACTGTTTGGTCAAACTTGTAGCATCAGTAACTTGATGCATTTAGTTGGTAATTATAATTTTATAAAAAATAAAAAAACATTAAAACCCATCTGTGGTCATTACCAACCTCTCATCTGTGCTTGTTATTAGTTTTTCATCCAGCTCACAACACTGTTTCGGCCTTCGTGACAAAGAGGCACCACCACATGTGAGAGGAGCTCCTGGTGAGCGGTAACTTAAGACACAGTGGTGGAGCCGGGTGAATGCAGCCTCTCAGTTCTGCCCCCACTCCGCCTCCACCTTCTCATCCCCGTCCTCGCAGCTTGTGTGGGCCCGCTTTGTCTACTGGGAGCCCACTCCACATTGAGAGGGCCCTACTTGTCAACTTCTTAAGTCAATAGGGAACAGAGGGCTCCTTTCAAAGACGGGCTCCACTCAGACTCCTGACAAGACATTCCAGAAAAAGGCTCTGCCCCATTTGGTCTGATAATAACTCGGCCCTCCCTCCGCGCCACACCAAAACATAAGATCTCATTTTGAATATTTCCATTTGGAGATTTTTTCCAGAAGGAAATGGATCCTGTTAAGAGTACTTAGAGCTAAATTGAAACATTACATGCTTCTTCTGGGAGGGGAGGTCTTGTGTTTTTCCTACAAACCAGCCGGCTCATCACCATGGCAGCTCTGTGGCATTCAAATGTAAATGCCAAGAGATCTGGAGGGGAATTTACCCACCAGTCGGCAAGGAGGGCACCCGACACTGGGAAGTAGCCACATGCAAAGCAGTCAAGACCTCAACCGTGTGCACCACAGATCTGTCGGGGCAGCTAGCACCAACCAACTCAGTCATTTAATCTGTCTAAAAACACAGAACCTCATCACCAACATCATCATCATCACGGAGGGATCCCGAAATGAGAAAATCTTGCGGCATTTCACCGTAACAGCTGGGTGTCATAAGCTAGCGACTCATATGGATGTTTTCATTGTTATTGTTGGGATGTGATCTGATGGTGGTAGCGTGATACTGAGTGAAGCTCACCTTGCTGGGCCAGTGATCAGCCACCGTGGCTCGGGACTCAAAGTAAGGCTTGGGTGTCAGCAAAGGCACCTGCTTAGGCGACAGGGCTCGGGTAGACGGCGGCTCTGACGAGCGTGAACGGATCTGAGGCCGCTGGTGCGAGGAGAAGTCTCTGGGAAACTCCTCGATTCGTGCCTCCAGGGTAGATGTAAACTTTGGAGCTGGAGCTGACAGCTGCCGCAGATACCTCATGGGCCCATCGGGGTCAATGTCGAAGGGGTCCGGGGTTGTTGGCGAGCAGGCAAGGGACAGAGGGAAGGGCGAGCAGGGGAAGGAGGGGTCAGCGGATATGCTGCGATCCAGGAGCTTGGGCAGCTGCAGGCGCTCCAGGACCGCTTCACTGATGGAGAAACGCTGGGCGTAGCGCTGGAGGATGGCTGATGCCTCCTCCGGGGTTCGGGCTTGTCTGTATGCCTCTCGCAGCTCCTCCTCACGACGCTCCCTGTTGACACGAACCGCGATAAATGAAGCAGCTGATACGATACGCTGTGATTTGCGTTACTTTTAAAAATTCCCAAATCAACAGATACAAAGAAAAAGACAAACTGATTGACCAGGGAAGTCAGAAGTGCAGCACAATATTAGCAGAGAAAAAAAAACCCTCACAAGATCTCATTTACTTATAAATATATCTTATTTAATAATCACTATTACTGTATGGAGTATGTATGTAGGCCATATACTGCCACCCTTATTTGAACAATGTGAAAACACTTCCTGTCACAACAACAGAGCTATTACGGAAACTTCATTATATTTTAGGTGGCTGTTTCTCCTTTTCCACGATACTCTGTGAGAGACCTACTTAACTGAACTCCAGGAGGAGTCACTGTCTCCTTTGTGCCTGCTAACAGGAATTATAGTGAATAACCTACTTTATTCTGCACCATAATCTTATTAGAAGGATATTCTCTTGACAAATACTCATCCTGTTACTGTGTGTTTCACATACTTGTCCTCTACTATTTCCCTGTATGTCTTGATGCTCCTCCTCCGATGGGAGGTATAGGTGTCTCCTGACATCAGCCGCTCCATCATCTTCCTCTCCTCCTCTTTCTTGATCAGATCCTGGGAAATACTCCTCCTCCGGTTTTTCCACCGGGCCAGGTCCTGACAAAAGTGCAAGCAGAGCGCATCTGTGTCATTTCCAAATTAAACAAAGCAAAGAGGCTTGGCTTAGCAACAGAATGAGAGCTGAAGCACTGTAATGGCATTGGAAAACTGATTTTGGTTATTTAACTGGGGAAGAGATAGAAAAAAAGACATTATTGGAGTTTGCGCTGTGGTCTGCAGGCTCCGAAAGTGGCCGCATAAAACGGAGCAACTCCTCATAAGATGGAGAAAAATACAAATCGCTTCTCAATGGATGAAAAAAGTCACTTCACTCTAGAAAATAAAGCCTCTCAGATTACAAGAAAACAAAACAATAATAATACACGTCGGACAAATGTGAGACACTCACGTCCTGCCAGTGATCCTCGTCTTCTTTCATCCTGTTGTACTGATTGTGCATCAGTTCATGACGCACCTGACTGTGAGGCTGCAAGATGGCCTCCTCCTCACCACGCATGTCGATCATACTCACACTCCTAGAGAGAGAGGGGGGGGGGGGGCAAAGAATATGGATGATGAAAAACAAGTTGACTCGTTAATCATTATCATTCCATACTTTTCCCTCAAAGCATTATACTACAAGTCCAGCAGAGTATGTTTGTACGTTGATCTCATCTCTTTCTGTCCTGTGGACATCGTAAAAAAAAACGTCAACCAAAGCTTTTCCAAGAATCAGGAGTGATTAAAAATATTAGTGAATGTCAAAACACTGATAAATAATTCCCCCAAGAGGTTTATAGATAGGAAATCATTCACAAAAAGATACAGCAGCAATTCATCCTTATAAGAAAACAAATTACAACCAGGGGTTCAATACAGATATAACCAAGATGAATCTGAGAGGAGAATAAAAATGACTCATGCTGATGCAAAAGGCGAAACTAATCTAACTGATCTATTGCAGATCCAACACGAGGTCCCACCCTTCTGCCCTTCCAACCAGATCAAAGTTATTTTCCTTTCCGTTTGTTCTTTTGAACAATCCCATTTTGTTTCACGTCACTTTCAAATATTTCTTTCAAAAGAAAATAAGTTAAACACGTCAAGATGCCATTTAACAGACCCTTTGAAAACATCAGCCGCAGGTACAGGAAGACTGTTGTGAATCTTTTGATAACATCCTGATGTGAGTGTGTGTGAGATGCAACAACCAGTATATCATCATTAATCAAGTTAAGAAGCTTGTTAGAGAGACTTCTTCACACTGGTCTTTGTATTTGTTCCGTTATGTTCAAGCATCCATTTATACATTAAAGACAGGACAGTGAAGCCTCATTATTAGGAGCATGCAACTGGACTGCAGGTTCAGCAGAGTTAAAATGGTTAATCCATTTTATTCTTAGTTGAAAGATTAATAACTGCGTTTGTTTAAAGACTCAGAAAATTGATATGTTGCGAACACACAGAGTTTACAGATCATGAAAGCAAAAGGAAGTGGTGTCACATCACAATTTTCTGACTCTTGTAGTGCTCAGTCATGTTCAGATGTTTCATGGCGTCACTGTGTGGAGCGAAGAAACATATAGCAGGAGAGTGTTTTCAACCAGGGAGATGACTTGTGTCTTATTTACAATGTCCCCCCCCCGCACTGCATATACCAACAGCTATCCACTGAATCCAAACTATTCATTTCTTAGGAGTCATCTCCCGGTCGTGAATCATCTCCAGCTTTAGGATAAAGCTGCACTTATTTTGCATCAGCTTGTAGCAGCGGAGTTGATTAACATGACGGTTTCATATGCGTCTCATAAGGTAAAGAGATGAGTTGATGGAGAAGACGCAGGGATGGTTGGGTTACATGAGACGTGCAGCCGGCAAAAGCGCTGAGGTCAAGTCGTCAGCAGCAGCAGCAGCAGCAGTTTGGTAAGTCCTCTCTACAGCCACTGGATCACTCTGAGAGGGATGGATTGTTTCCAACCAAAAATGTCAAAAAAGCATGAACACTGGATTCATAGAAAACATATTTTCATGGTGGTTCAGGCCAGGGGCACTGTTGACTCTGTTAAAGCACAGGGTCTAATTGAACTTTTTATTTTACCATTTTATTTGAGCAACGCAAGTAGGAAAGATCTCCTGCATAAATGCTTCATGAATGAATCTTTTTGTTTTTGCATCAAAATGCTCAACGCTGGAGCCGCTGAGTTTAAATCACTAATATAATTACTCATTGACATTCATTTGAGGTTGTCAGTGTCAATTTAGAGACATCATATGATTTTAACTATGCTACCAGTGATGTAAATAAAATGGCTAATATAAACTTTTAAACAGACACAAAGAAATTTGGTTGAAATTATTTTAAACATTCTGCAGTTTTTCTCCACTTGCATTGCTAAAATAAATTAAAAAGCACATTCAGTGAATGATTAAATGACTTATTGAGGAGGGTTCGTTCTGCGGGGCAGAGCAGCGTGGCGACAGGCAGCTGAGCCTCGGAGTGGGTCAAAAGACAACTTACTGTGAATCATCTGACACACTATCTGTGTGGCTGAATCTACAGAAGGCAGAGAGCATGGAGAGAGAGCACAATCACAGATGAACACAAGTACATTCAAGAGGCAACCTCATCATCCACTCATGAATATTACAACACAGGGATGAAATATTTGATTTGAAGCCAGTGGGAGTCCTACTGTTGTGATCATTAGGTATTTATGAGAGAATATGTTCCAATATATCATCAATTATGTGACAGTTGTATAACAACTGTTCCTGGGAGTTTGTGTTGATGTATTTGTCAGCTCCTGGGTTTCATTGTGAAACTCAAACCAAACACAAGGGAGCAGTGTCTCCTCTGAACACGGCCGGGACACATTTGCTGCAGCGCCGCAAACACAACAGTTCGGCTGCCATACAAGAGACGCAAAGGGGCAAATATCTTAGCATGTTATCAAACAAACAAACAAAAAAAAAAAAAAGCACATGCATCTTTTATTAGACAGCATGAGAGCAACATCAAGGATGTGGGTCTCTCTCTTTCTGTCTGAGACTTTCACTTGGAGGTTTGGCCCGAACCACAAAGGTCCTCAGACGGGCTTTTTTTTTTTCTATTCTCTGTGATGTTGGAGGGGTGTGAGAGAAAGTGTGGCTTGTGGCTTCTCTCCACAAGAGAGGAAGCAGACTAAATTAAGAGAAGACTCACAAAGTAAAAGCAGAGAGATTGTTTTCAAAGATGCACACACGGTATGTTGCAGTAATTTGCCATGTTTTTCGGTAGGCAGTAGGTCAGTCTGCGTTTAAAGCCATTAAAGGCAAAAATAGTTTTTGGTGTCATCAAGGCAGTTTGTGACCGCTTAACAATTGACTAATCACATTTATACGCATTTAAATATATACATTAAACTCTAGTGTTTTTTTTTTGTTTTTTTTTTTTAAATCATGCGATCATCATGCAAAATTGATCAAAAATCCGATTAAACTTTACTCCAAAGAAGTTAGTTTTCATGCACTCCATCTATGTTAACAAATTAATTCAAGCAAACAATATGATCTTTACTTCCATGTGAAAAATCTCATGCGATCTTAAAGTGGTTAGGTGGTCCAAAGGAGCAGTGCTGCCTGAGGTCAAAGGTCATGTGCTGACACAGAGTATTCATAATGATCATGGGAAGAGCAGACCTCTGTAGTTAAATGTTGAGTTGTGTACTTCTAGTTCAACAATTTCGCGGCAACATTTCATAAAATGTAGTGTAGTTGCTGGACGGGGGCTCACGTTGCTGGAAGATTGCTGTCCAACCAAGATGTCCCTCCTTGCGGGTCGTCACTTTCGCTCAGTGCCCTGCCCTTTCGTCGGCCTGTATTACTTGTCTCTTTTGAAGTGGTTGGCATGGCAGAGGGCACGGGAAGAAAGTGAGAGGGACTTGGGTTGGCGATGCGTTTAGGAGAGGTGAGCGTTGGGCGGGCCCGCCTCTCGTCCTGCTCCACCTCTGCCGCTGACTGGGTGCCAGCGACTGCCTTCCTGCCTCTGGCCTCCTCTCGCTGCGGTGAAGACAGAGGTTTCCCGCTCGTAACGACGGGAGCTGTTGCAGCCACTGAGGCTGCCGGGGCATTTCCAGCGAGAGTTGATGAATGGTGGAAGAGTTCCTCTGAGCACGAGCGCGCCGGAGTACTGCAGAAAGCAAAGCAAACTAAAACGAACTGCTGCCTGGTTATCATCCTACATCATCAGACAGCATTCCTCTGGGTGGGCCTGCCGTTCGTGAAGGTTTCTGAGGACAATAAATCTGAGAAACGAACACAACATGGTCACAAGGTCCATTCACAGCAGACTGGATGGGATGACAAATCGAGAGTCAAAGCAGAATTCACTGTTTGTTTGTCACCCTGTGATGAACAGCTACTTTCTGGGAGGGTTATTATTGGATTTTAAATTCCCAGAGTGTGTGGAGAGGGGGGAGAGCGAGAGACTGGCCAGCTGGTGGCAGGTCCGGCCTCAATCCCAATCTGCTCAGGGTCGGGGAAGGAAGAAAGCTTCATTTCCTTACATCCTGAGGGCGGGTCGCATGTTCATGTTCCCTACGAGTGTGTTTGTGTGTCTGTGGACACAGAGCGCGCTATTATTTGCATGCTTGTGTAGTGTTACATTTGGATGTGTGTAGTTTCCCCCCCATGTCTTTGAGGAGAAGGTCAAGTGTAGTTATTATATTTTCTTGGACTGTGCATGTTCTTTTTCTAGATTTTATCAATTCAAATTCATAATTGCAGACGTTTTTCTTCTACTTAGCCAAATCTCTGTACTAATAAGTAATATTTTCCCACAAACATGAGACATCTGTTGGCTTTTCTGCTCAAAATAAACACAGTTAACAGTTAACACACACCACTGCAGGCAGATGAAAGCTCCGGTCTTCCATCCAAATGAAGTGAAACAAACATACCAGCATATTTTGCCCATAAAATAACAATGTTGCAACACAACTTTCCTACACAGCTCCAAACACAGATATGATGGTATGCAGAGGCGACAGTGCTAAAACGCACAAATTCCAGCCTCAAGTTTCTCTTAAAAAAAAAAAAAAATGCAGGTTGTTAACAGATTAAGACGCCCCCATCAAAGCCTCTGCAAACATCCAAGAAATCCCCCCTTTTCTTTGAAAAGCAGCTCCACACAAGTCTGATTTCACTCCCTTGAAACGCTGACAATCCAATCAATGCTGCGCCATTAGTGCCAGAAAATGCTGGAAACTGGGGGTGTGACTGTAATAACTCTCCAACGGGCCTGTGAATGAAATGGCTGTTTGACAGGGAAATAGCACAGGATAAAGGGTCGGATTGTGGAATAACAAAACCCTTATTTTTAAAAAAGATCTGCAGCAGCGACACCTAGTCAATGCAGGGCTCCTGAGCTTTAAAATACAAACAACATTGTGTTGTGACAGCTCATAATGCTCACTTTGTTACCTGAACATGTTGCCCCTGGGTAAATACCTTACTATCTCGGTGGTGGAAACTGTGACCAGCTTACACCAAAGCGCAAAGGGGCCGGATTGAAACACCGGCTGTAAAAGCTGGTGCTATTTTCTCCCACAGAAACGGTGCTGAAGACAACCGTTCAACCAGTGGATTATGATGGCAGATGTGTGGGGCTGCAGGTACGACCCTCAGCAGCGATGCAGTGGAACCTTTTCTTCTTCCTTCATGCAGGAAGGAAGAAGAAAAGAAAATTTCCTTCTACCTGCTGCACACATTACCCACAATGCAACTCGACCACCACCCTGTTTGCTCAGAGGACCGGGTGTTCTTTTTAGATTAGGTTAATTTTGAGGATGTAGGAATGACAAAAATATGAATTAATGTTAAGACCTTTGCTCAGAGGTGACCAGCAGGTGAGTTACAGTCTCCTTGGGGGGCTCTGCACGGGGACGGGGGAGGCTACAGGGCAGATGCTCACTGCTCCTCCTCACGCTCGCTGAATGGACCTCAATGCAAAATGTGGATGTGGTCTCCTCCCCTTCCTCCACATCCTTTAAACTCTGATGCTCCAGCTGAATCTGTATCTGGGGGTCAAGGGGCAGGGTGGGGGATGGACTTGGGGCATCTAAGCTAGGGATCTCATTTGGACTGTTATATCCCCCATTCACACACAAACACAGAGTGAAAAAGGGCAGGAAGTTGTGATCGATAACAGTACAACAGTGACATGAGGATCACAAGAACGTGATGGATACAACATGGGAAACACACAAGCATGGCGATGGATGAGTGTCAGATGGAAAAGGAAGAAACGCAGTAACACACAATGTCAGCAGGTGAAGGAAGGAGATGGAGGAGGAGAGAAAAGAAAAACAATGAATGCAAAAATCAATGAACATGTGATGATTTGATGAAACACAACAAGACTCCACGATGAGGGAGATGACTGATGAGGAGCACTCACTGGGATTTTGCTACAGTATGGCCACCTACTTAAGACCAATCAGGTTATAAATATTTGGCTTTTAATGCATATATGCAGTCTCCTGCTGCTGAATAATGATATATCCCTAATCACAAAACTCAATCCTCCTAAACTACTTTTGAACTCGAACACTCACTCATATATCAACCCACTAACAGCTGATACAACATTATTTGATCTACTCTGCTGGCAGAAACTTGAAGTCTCCAACAGTGACATCCACTGACAATGAAACACTTAATCCATCATCTCAAATATTTCATGGTGACACGCCAAACCAATAAATACCAATAAAACCTTCATCTTTTAATCTTCCCCATCCTTTTGTTCGTTTAGCATATTTCACACTTTAGCTTTAATCTGAACAAATGAAAAAAAAAAAAAACCCCAAACCAAACAGAACACAAACACATCTGGCCTCCATCAGCTTCTCCCATATTTACAGTGATGGATAGAGAAAAATAATCAACAGCTGAAAGGTTTCAATCCACACATCTGCAGATTGACAAAACTGGCCCTTACTCTTGCCAAACATCTTTAAGAAACATGAAATTAATTCGAGCCGTGACAAAATCACTGGCTCAACCAGTGATTAAAAAAAAAACAAAAACTGACTGTTCTGTCAGTTTAATCAATTCTGGATAAATCTTACTCTAATTTCTTACTCCCCAATATATGACTCCATTTCTAATTGTCATGCTGATTTAAATACAAGATAAAACTTCATCATGTTGTGCGACTTCATGAAACAACACCAGAACTTGTAACAAAGGCCCGTTGGACATCAGGTTTTGGTTGTAAATTATAATATTCTAACAGAATAACAGAAAGATGTAATATTTTATGGAATCTTTGCTCTAAAATGTTTCCAATAATTAAACACATTTAAAAACTCGGGATTCATATGAAACTGTTAATCTGCACAGGACACCGTCTGATCAGTGAAACATTTCTGTCTAGTTAGCAACACTGGCATGAAAACTGCATAAAAAAAAGGAAACAAAAAAACAAACTAGGTCAGATCTCCACCAGTTTTTGTAACTGAATAACCAAAGTAGCTGACACAAGCTTTGTCTTACTTCACTGTCATTTCCAAGTCTCTCCTGTTTCAGCGACACTCACCTGAAAGGTCTGTCTCCGCCTATGGGTGACGTGGCGGTACTCCAACTCTTGCGTCCTCCTTCCTCTTTGTCGTTTTTCTTTTTGCGGAGCGGCGTGGGCACATATCCACTCTGGTTGCTCTTGTTGGGGAGATACTGGTTAAAGGGCATGGCAGTGCGTGGTTCGCTGACGGACGTCCGCCGCGCCAACATATCATCCTTACGGATGTCTGGCATCTTCCTGTGGGGGGGGCCGTCGGACTCTGAGTCACTGCCACGGCCTGTTCAGAGGAGGAGATCAGGGAGTAAAGGTCCATCAGCAGTGTCACTGAACTTTCAGGCTGAGGTTTGCACCAAACTCTCTTTAGCCTGGTCATGTTAAAAACCACATTATTATTCAAGAGACAGTGTCAGGCATTTTGAGCTCCTTCTCATTACTCAGAGAAGCAGTGAAGGATAAATTAAACCCAGTAGGGAAGAGGTTTCACATCACTGTGCTGTGATAAGGGTCACAGACTGGAAGCTCTTTCAATATATGCGGAATTACTTTTTAAAATACCGAGGAGGCTGTTCAGCATAACAGCAGGGGCACTGCCATCTGAACATTGATTTCCATTAGCTTGATGCTAGAAAGAAAAGAGGCATCATTCTGGCATTCAAAAGTAATTTTCAGATTCACATCATTTTCAAAATGTTTATGAAAACATTAAATTACAATAAAATTCTATTCTCTGCATTCACAATGACGCTTATGAAGGAAACAGTGCCTCTACTGCTCTCTGAATGATAATGTCTTTTTAAAAATGACCAAGATCCCTCTTTAAGCAGAGAGCTTGAAACATCCAGGCTGCTGAGTCACTGAGAGAGACAGAGAGAGACCAGGAGACAGAGGGAGGGAATAAATCCAAAAATAAGATGGAATGAGGAGTCTCACAGCAGATACCCCAGATTTTTAATCTCAAGATGTAATACAATTTATCCCCCAAGCTGTTACATTATATAGACCCACAAAACATAATGTGCAGTGCATTCCAGTGGTTGAATATAAATCAACCCCAAGCAGGTTGATGGTCTGTTTTATGAAACAAAGCAAGGATCATAAATCATCACCGAATTTGCATTGTGCAGCTCCAGCCGACTAAATTCTAGCCTACAGCGCGGAAGAATTCAGTCAGGATGCCACTGCGTCTCTCTGAAAAAGCGCTTTCATGTCGCTGGCAACACCTGGATTTGCAGAAGTGCACCGCTCAAGGACTTTCCCTGCCCGGTGTCTTAAATTCCTCTGCAAGATGTTCCGATGTGATCCCGAGAGCACGCACAGAGGAGAGAAGATCGAGCTCAGCGAGGACGTCACATGTTTACAATTCCAGTGATCTCCAATTAGCATACCAGTCTTTTCAACCTCTTTTCTTTTCCCCTTTGCTAATTCTGCTGCAAATTCAATACCTTCAAACAGAAGAAAATGGATACCTGCAGCTTCGTTTTTCCCAAGGTCTCCCAAAAATTCCTTGCCAAGATGTTTGGCACATGTGGTACTGGAGTTCCCCTCCCCGAGGATGCATGTGTACTCAATCTATGACCTATGAATTTATGACTGAATGTATATGTTTTCCAAATATAAACCCACAATTTCAACCAGATCTATCCCATGAAATCTCCCCCCGGTTCTGAGTAGACACATGTGGGAGAAACCAGAGCTATCAGTGGAAACAAACGTCACTTTTTTCAAGCCCTCTTTCTATGAATAGACTTCTTAATTTTTATGTGGTCTGAAAGATTGACAGATCGGAGTCCAAAAGAGGCCTTGAAGAATCCCCACTTCTAACAATGAACGGTTCAATTACGACTCTTAACCCATCAATTGGAACCATGAGCGACTGCGCCATCTAAGTCTTATCCATCTTTAAGGAACAACATATGTCTTCACGGGGTGATCTCGTCTCCGCACATGTGGTAACACTGAAGCTTAAGGGAACGTTTATTGTGGGTCAGCGCCATACAGTACCAGACTCATATTGACATCAATGATCATCAACATGCAGTCTTGCTATGGGAAAAGTAAAAGCCATGGAGTCCAGTTCGATGTGCTTGAAAACCTGGAAGTGGAATACAAATGAAGAGTGACAGTAATTCCCTCTAAATTTCTAATTGCATTACAGTTGAATCGATGATAAAACCTGGACACTACTCATGCAGCAACAAAATATGACTCACTTCTTTCTGTCATGTGACACAGATGTGCTGCTTTCTGAGTCATGTTTTGAAATGCAGATCTGGGGTCAACTGCATGTAAACCAAAAAGACAGCAGGACTCCTACTGTAACTTAATGTCCCCCATGCGGTGGTTGTCAACTGGTTTACCACAAAACATTTGTCCTTCGGCCTTTGTATCGGAACAGTTTGGAGGGTGGTGTCTTTGCTCTGCATGTTTGTGCGCTATGATACGGGCTACAGATGCTGACATGCCCAGCTTAGTAGCTTACTATCTGCGCGAGTCACCTGGCACTCCAAACCGATCGGCCACATCAATATCTGTTATCGTAGGTCATGTTAGAAAATGATACGCCTGAGCGGGAGCGTAGCCAGGATCCTACGATATGAGGATGCTGGTTTACGTTAGCGGCTGTGTCCTGATCTGTTTAAAGTTGAGCAGCTTTGAACTCAGCTTGAGATGGTAAAGAGGAAACCTATCGTTCAAAGCCAAGATCTGTGTTTTCTACTTGAACCATCTCGATGACATCATTAAGTTTATTCTTTCACTGACTGTGGGTGTCATCCTGTAAAAATAGAAAAAGAGGAGGAGGGCCTTTTCTTTACTATGCGAGTGCCTCATATATCAAATCTGTAACCATCGTGGCCAATATAAAAATTTCTTTCAGCTATTTTTATTTTCATTTTTTCTGTCGAGGTTGAATGCAGGTCTGAATAGCGAGAGGGCTTTGTTTAAAGGTCAAGGCAGGGAAAACAGGGCACAGTCCTGTTTGAGTGCATGTTAATAACTGGATAGCCTCGATGTTCCCTCTGATTGGCTGATAAAGGCATTGTTATCCTGTTCTCAGTTTGTGCCTCCTGGGTCCGATCTGAGCGCTGACATTATGAGAACTACAATAACGGCAGGGGTTTAGAAACATGATCGCTCCTGTATATAACCGTAAAGATGTTGAACTCAATACGCAGGTATTTGAACCGACTAACCTGGCAATTCTCCTGAATGTGAAGGAGCCACAAAAGGCTTTTGACATCAATAAATTCGACAGCCATTACGTTTTCATTCATTCATCAGTCTGGCCGTGACATTCCTTTGTGAAACTGTTTCTTTAGTTTTCAGTGAGCCCACTTCTCCAACCAGCCTCCTCATTTGAACAATATCCTTTATCATTTTTTCTCCAGCTTTGGTTACTTTAGATCAGCTGCCTGTGTGTGGGAACACAAGCTGCGTGTCAATATGAATAATCGTCTGTGGGTTACACACAGATTAATTGCGGTAGTTAATGTACAGTAAACGATTTAGATATCAAAATCTACTACCGCTCAACAACACGATTTCCAGTTTGTAGAGGTGCATATTCTACTGGAGAAGAGTTGTCCTCTCATTTCTGTGACTCAAAACTCAACTTCCACAACAACAGCTTGATTTTTGGAGAGTCTGACTGTCGGTGACAGCAGCTCAGGGCTTTGGAGACGGCAGTTTCCTTTGCACTTCCCTCAAAACAAAAACAGAGTCAGGCAGGATGCTTAACCTCGCTCTGTTTTCCCACATGCAGCTCAAACATGAAAACATACATTACAGTTTTTGATGACTGCTGCAGCCTTTTATAGATTGTCATAAAAGTTTAAAAGGGTGTAATGCAAATGCAGTGCAGCATTCAAGGGGCTCCATTTATGACTTCAGCACGCAGAATAAAACAACTTTGCATCTGTTTTGCAGTTTGTCCTGAAAAACTTAATATTGTGTAAAACAGTTATGTTCCAATGTGGGATGTATTAAATTACATATGTTAATACACGGTTTTTGAAAAGAGAATGTCATCAAGCAAGATTATTTATGTGCGGCCAGATGTTGATGTTCTTGTGACTGTGTTTTTTGCCACTGTAGACTAGTAGAGCGCATCTATTTCTGAAAACAAAATGAGATGCAATCACCAAAAACAAAACAAAAAAACTGAGGAGGTACATGATTTCAGTGAAATAAAGAAAAAAAAAAACCAAAACCCAAAAGTGTAGAAATGAACGTGAAAACTGTAGTTTTCAAAAGTCGAGCGATCTAGAAATGTCCATTTCTGCAGATGTTTGCTCAACAGTTCCTTCTCTCTGTGGACCTCATTCGATGACACTGAGTTTCACTATCATGGCAGTGAGGATTCCTTAGTTCTCGTTGCTGACAGATCAGTCAAGTGTCAGATCAAAAACCACTAAGAGCCTGCATTAACACAACCACACCTCTTTCTCTTCCTCCTCTATGTCACTATGAGGACCCGTCATCTCTCTTTTCTTGCGCTCTCCTGCTGTCATTCAGTCATTCCACACATCATGAGAGCTGTCAAGCGACAACAGCCTCAAATGCTCAACACTGAGACGCTGTTGTGTGCATGTCAACGTCGGGGCAGGAATTCCTCAGTGAAAGGTGACAAGTTGACGTCTGTCCATTCTCGTACTGCGTCTTTTACATAAACACACAACCACGATGATGCAGATGGAAATAAAATGACTGTAGATTAAACAGACTTGCAGGAAAAAACAATTTTGGATGGAAAATTTAGACAAAGGGGAGAAATTATTATTATTATTATTTAATTAGACTTTGTCTTTGGACCAGAATACGTAATTGGTGTCACTGAGCCTGACCTCTGACCTCTCAACAACAGGTGGGTCATTCAAAAAGATCAAAAATATCACACAGGACTGTAATGTCTCATCTGATCAAAAACAAATGGACATGTTATAAATCACATCAACATTTATCATCTGACTCAGAATTGGACCATTTTTCCATGAAAGCAATTAAATCTTGAAAAAAAGTTTTATTTCACCTCAAGCTGTCATTGGATGTCAGCTTAGTTCGTATTGCAAGTGTTTGAAACCAGAGCAGATGTGATGTGTGATTCGTTATCTTCGCCAGGCTTGATGTTTCTGACATTGCAGATAAACATCAAATAAAGGTGATCTCTGTAAATGTTATGAACAGTTATGCAGAAGCAGCTTTTTAAAAAGGTGTGAATAATCAATAACCCGATAATAGAATGGATTTACTGCGGCAGCACCACAGACACAAACTACCTTTACCGTCGGGGTCAATACACTGAACTGCAAACACTGTCTGTACTGAATTTCTACTCTTCCTCAAAACATATGGAGGTGGCCATAATGAAACAAAGGCCATAGACCGACTTCAAAACAGCACTGAGATCATTCAATCTCAAACCGCCTTTGACTAACTCTGGGCGTTGTCCTATGAAAACACAGGGAACAGAGCAACAAGCTTCACTGCAGTCACACTGTGAGGACAATGCACCTCATTTATCAATATACTGTATCTGGACGCCACAACTGACTCGAACTAAACAGAATTACTTCCCCTCCTCAGGACAAATGGCTGTGAATAAATTGACACAATGCCTATGGAGCACATTTAACCTGCAGCCTTAAATTTATACTGAGCCCATTCTATAAACAACATCACCCTTTCGTAATAAATCAAATCTATTATTGAGAATGTTCGATGGGAATATGAGGAGTGTGAAAGGAGGAGGAGGAGTTCCTACCATCGCTGCTGCCGCGGGGGACCAGGACGTCTGGCGACGGGGTTTGTTGTGAGCGTGAGCCGAAGGAGTCCAGGCTGTCGAACGAGTCTTCGCGGCCGTGGCGTGGGGGGGAGAGAGAGTCGCTGCGCTCTGAGTCCCAGCAGTCGATGTAGCCACTGTCCCGAATGCTGCGTTTGGGGCTCTCTGCCTCCTCCGCCTCCTGAACATTTACACACATTTATAGAAAAATGCTTGTTTTAAAGGAAAAAGGTGTTGGATTTAATGCAAAATGCTGAAAATTATTCACCTATCAGTTGTTATCAGTTGTTGTATAACTGTAAATCTTTCAACTTGTACCTTCATGTGCTGCAAACATCTCAGTGTAACTCTGCAGCTATCCCATCTTCACCTATCCATCAACCTCTGCATCTCTTTTCATCACTCTCTCTTCACCTTGGTGACCTCTCCCTTTGTCTGTCTACAGTTGAAACATGTCTGTGCAGCTAATGGAAGGTGGGGAAAGGCCTTTCCTCTCCACCAAAAGATTTCCTGTTCCTGACCCCAGCGCTGTCTCTTCTTAAACTCCAGGAGCCCTGACAAAGACTTTATTATGCTTCCAAGTTCCATAGAAAGCATAATAGAGTTCCTGCATGCTTTATCTTTGCCTGACATTGGTGAAGTAATAACATGACAAAGTGAAAGTGTTTAATACATGTAAACACATCTATTAAAACCTGATGGCCAAGTCTCTTTTGAGATCAGTATTTGCATGTGATTCTTTTTTTTTATTTTTAATTTATCAGTGACAAGATTAAAGATAAACTTTACCCAAAGTTGTTCCCTTCACCTATAACTGATACTTTTGCTTTCTTCCATCAATTTGCACGGAAAACTCCCGCAATTCTTGGTTTCATCTGGCCAACTTTTGAGAAACCTCACGGACGATTATGTAAAAACTGATGCAGATGAAATCAAAACCACTTGCACTCCTACAAACTGTAGGTTTGTAAAGAGGAGTAGGAAGATTTCCTCTAAAATTGCAGCTGGGCCACATTCACCTGCTTCTTTCTTTTCAATCATCATTTTCATTCAGTCAAGCTTCTTTTTAATAAGCAGTGAGGGTAAACTAGGAAGTGCCAATTTAATTGGCAACATGGCTTTGTTTAGGTCAGCTGCGACGTGTGAACATCTGGGAAAGTGATTGTGCCGAGTTGGCAGTAACTCCCCAGTTTTATACTACAGCAAAGGGATGTCACACTGTGGAATAAATTGCGCGAGGGTGACATCATGGTTAAGAGGGGTTGTCATAATGTTGTGTGTGCCTGTGTTTGTGTGTCCTGGGACTAGCTAATGCTACTTTCTGTCCCTTCTGGTTTATGAAGGGATGGACCCGGTTTTAGATCAATGAAACTGGAGCCCAAGTGAACAGAGGTCATCACTGGATGTTGGGTGTGGTGCGTTGCTTTGCACTTGTCAGACATTTGGCGCAATGCACAATAGTTTATTCAACAGAGAAGGAATCAAGCCTGCGATCCTTTGCACACAACAACAGATATTCTCTCTTCCCCCCTTTAATATACCTTTCGCATCTGTGACAGCAGGCCCTCAAACTCTTTCAGGTCCAGCGTGGGCCCGTTGTAGGAAGTACAGCCGTTGGCAGCACGACCCAACCAGTAGATGGTGATTAAAACCTGAGGGGAAAGAAATGAAACACATGCAGACGCCATAACAACATCAAATGAGAACCTCAGTCAAAGTAAACCACCAGTACGAGTCACGCTTACGTCTATTAATAGCATAACAGGCTCAACCTGTGTGGAAGCAGTGATGTAATCCATATGATGTATATGAAATATCCAGATTCATTAGGAAGAAAAAGTTAGCACACACAATACCGCTTGTTATTACCACCATACAAAAAGTTATTCAAGGAGAACTGTTCAGACTTTTCATACAAAGACAACATCCAGACATCACCAGTGCAACGTTGAATTCAAATACTTCACTGTGAACAAATCTTCATACTGAGACATACTGTCCCGTAGACGATCATGACAAAACATGTACTGATTGTACAATGGTTCTGATCTCACTACTCTTCCAAACAGGTAAAATGATGACGAATGATCGGAGGTTTTGCCCCTGCAACCTCCCAAAGAAGTAATATTTTGGTCAGGGTGTCCTGCACAAATGAGACTGGGTCATTGTTCTGACCCCGACGGCAGCTACCGGCCACTTCTACTAACACCGAACAGCCTTTCAGGGAACAAAGTGATTTATGGGAGTCTGAGTGAATAAATGGCCAGCTCAATCTCAGCTTACAATGCAGTAACCAGGTAAAAGTCAGCTGCTAAAGAAGCTCAGCTCTGCTGAGTCTGACTCTTGCTTGAGACCATATGCCCTTAAAGTACTGCTGTATGTGACTGAGGAAACAAAGCCCTCTGCATTCATTGTGACTCCCCATGGAGCCAGACAAAGAACCAAAGATGCAGAATGCACAGATTGGCCGTGGTGACAGCAAGATCACACAGAGCTGCACCTTTTGCAACGGCGGCAGACTGTTCCCAGCTATATTTACTGTGTCCATGTCAACGGCAAATCCACAGGGACTGCTTTGATAAGAAAGCTCAGTGAGGCTTAATGTGTTTATTTCAGTCATACTGTCAATGCAAACAGCCTCTGTTGTTCAAACACACTCCGGAGGAAGAACTAAGTAACAGGCCTGCTGCTACAGAAGAAACAGCACTTCTCTGCTTGATACTGTGCTGATTCCTAAAAGGAAACTCATCTTTAATCCCAAACGGAGCGTCAGCATCACCGAACTGCACCTCAAACTGGAACTCCATTCAAGCTAATGGTCAGATTTTTAATTTTGTTATATCTGTATCTATGTAAATCACCTGAACATGTTGCTACTGCTTCCCCCCCTGAGCAGCAGAGTATATTCATACTGTGTAACTAGCCCAATGAACACATCTATGCCAGCTCTAACTGGAAGTGGGTCAGCACCAGATGTGTTTCAGTTGCTTCCTAACTGTGCTTTACAGGCATCCACATTGATCCCTGCTGCACAACCACAGTGAGGGGGGAGAGAGAGAGAGAGAGAGAGGAAAAAAAGCACGCCACTCTTGTGCACACATGATTTAGACACACAACATTAAACCTACAACAACTACCAAAACTTGGACACGAGCTGTATTAAAAGAAAACACGTCTGTGGAGTTGCAGCTGCCGCTTGCTGTGGCGGATGTGGAAAGACCTGTCAAAGAGGTTCTACCAAGGAACAACAACAATGTCTTTGTTCCATGTGCAAACACACAGAAGAATCCCCTTACAGTGTAAACACAAAACCACAAATTAAAATATGCGCTTATTTAAGCACCTGTCACAGTCCGCAGCCCTTTAAAGGTGCTTTTGATACACAATCGTTACAAGACACACACACACAGACACAATCAGTTGCACCTGCTAAACAATGATCTCATGATTCAACCCATTCATCCAATACAGGCTTTTTTTTTTTGTTGTTTTCTAAACAACACCTGTACCATCACATCAGCAAATTCCACTTGGTGCAGTTCTTTCACCTCTCAGTGTGTGACACGCAGCAGTCACAGCTCCTGTCAAGTTACACAGTCCTCAGCTTGAGTCTGCAGAGTAGCTCCACGGTGAAGCAGCACGTCCTAGCTGCAGATCCTGGCTAAAGCAGAGGCTGCTTCACAGGCTGTTTATGGGCTATTTTCGTCCCTCCAAGGCCGCAGATGCTGGCTAATTTAGCTCAGTGTCCAGGAAGGTAGCTACGTTAAATGAGCTAGCAGCCCAGGCCAGCTCTGCAGCTTGCCACATTAACTTGTGCAATGCACAGCAGCATCACACCGAGGGAGACGAGGGTGAGTGAGCGAGGGAGAGACCAGCACTGCTTTGACTGCAGAGGGGGGCAGGGCCAGCATTATGTGTTGTACTTCTTAAAGCAGCATTATCATGAAAGGGATGTTGCAAATGCATTTTAAAGGACACAACAGGGTCATAAAAGTGAACAATTAAAAGACAGACAAATAATACAGTACAGATATTGAAACCAGGTACTGCACTAGGACTGGATGGATGAAGTAGACAAGTCTGAAATATTACAGCAAGATCAGGTTGAGACAGTGCAGACAGAAAAAAATGGTTTCTAGCAGGTGTATTTACTCTGTGTAGAGGAGCACAGAGC